>JAUIMM010000229.1:2737500-3937500 GCA_031769625.1 Taudactylus pleione | reverse complement strand
TTATGCTACACAGTAGTAGTGCCTTATAACACATTATGCTACACAGTAGTAGTGCCTTATAACACATTATGCTACACAGTAGTAGTGCCTTATAACACATTATGCTACACAGTTGTAGTGCCTTATAACACATTATGCTACACAGTTGTAGTGCCTTATAACACATTAAGCTACACAGTAGTAGTGCCTTATAACACATTATGCTACACAGTAGTAGTGCCTTATAACACATTATGCTACACAGTAGTAGTGCCTTATAACACATTATGCTACACAGTAGTAGTGGCTTATAACACATTATGCTACACAGTAGTAGTGGCTTATAACACATTAAGCTACACAGTAGTAGTGCCTTATAACACATTAAGCTACACAGTAGTAGTGCCTTATAACACATTATGCTACACAGTAGTAGTGCCTTATAACACATTATGCTACACAGTAGTAGTGCCTTATAACACATTAAGCTACACAGTAGTAGTGCCTTATAACACATTATGCTACACAGTAGTAGTGCCTTATAACACATTAAGCTACACAGTAGTAGTGCCTTATAACACATTATGCTACACAGTAGTAGTGCCTTATAACACATTATGCTACACAGTAGTAGTGCCTTATAACACATTATGCTACACAGTAGTAGTGCCTTATAACACATTATGCTACACAGTAGTAGTGGCTTATAACACATTATGCTACACAGTAGTAGTGGCTTATAACACATTAAGCTACACAGTAGTAGTGCCTTATAACACATTAAGCTACACAGTAGTAGTGCCTTATAACACATTATGCTACACAGTAGTAGTGCCTTATAACACATTATGCTACACAGTAGTAGTGCCTTATAACACATTAAGCTACACAGTAGTAGTGCCTTATAACACATTATGCTACACAGTAGTAGTGCCTTATAACACATTAAGCTACACAGTAGTAGTGCCTTATAACACATTATGCTACACAGTTGTAGTGCCTTAAAACACATTAAGCTACACAGTAGTAGTGCCTTATAACACATTATGCTACACAGTAGTAGTGCCTTATAACGCATTATGCTACACAGTAGTAGTGCCTTATAACACATTATGCTACACAGTAGTAGTGCCTTATAACGCATTATGCTACACAGTAGTAGTGCCTTATAACGCATTATGCTACACAGTAGTAGTGCCTTATAACGCATTATGCTACACAGTAGTAGTGCCTTATAACGCATTATGCTACACAGTAGTAGTGCCTTATAACGCATTAAGCTACACAGTAGTAGTGCCTTATAACGCATTATGCTACACAGTAGTAGTGCCTTATAACGCATTATGCTACACAGTAGTAGTGCCTTATAACGCATTAAGCTACACAGTAGTAGTGCCTTATAACGCATTATGCTACACAGTAGTAGTGCCTTATAACGCATTATGCTACACAGTAGTAGTGCCTTATAACGCATTATGCTACACAGTTGTAGTGCCTTATAACGCATTAAGCTACACAGTAGTAGTGCCTTATAACGCATTATGCTACACAGTAGTAGTGTCTTATAACGCATTATGCTACACAGTAGTAGTGCGTTATAACGCATTATGCTACACAGTTGTAGTGCCTTATAACGCATTATGCTACACAGTAGTAGTGCCTTATAACGCATTATGCTACACAGTAGTAGTGCCTTATAACGCATTATGCTACACAGTAGTAGTGCCTTATAACGCATTATGCTACACAGTAGTAGTGCCTTATAACGCATTATGCTACACAGTTGTAGTGCCTTATAACGCATTATGCTACACAATAGTAGTGCCTTATAACGCATTATGCTACACAGTAGTAGTGCCTTATAACGCATTAAGCTACACAGTAGTAGTGCCTTATAACGCATTAAGCTACACAGTAGTAGTGCCTTATAACGCATTATGCTACACAGTAGTAGTGCCTTATAACGCATTATGCTACACAGTAGTAGTGCCTTATAACGCATTATGCTACACAGTAGTAGTGCCTTATAACGCATTATGCTACACAGTAGTAGTGCCTTATAACGCATTATGCTACACAGTAGTAGTGCCTTATAACGCATTATGCTACACAGTAGTAGTGCCTTATAACCATTATCCTACACAGTAGTAGTGCCTTATAACACATTATGCTACACAGTAGTAGTACCTTATAACCATTATCCTACACAGTAGTAGTGCCTTATAACACATTATACTACACAGTAGTAGTGCCTTATAACACATTATACTACACAGTAGTAGTGCCTTATAACACATTATGCTACACAGTAGTAGTGCCTTATAACACATTATGCTACACAGTAGTAGTGCCTTATAACACATTATGCTACACAGTAGTAGTGCCTTATAACACATTATGCTACACAGTAGTAGTGCCTTATAACACATTATGCTACACAGTAGTAGTGCCTTATAACACATTATGCTACACAGTAGTAGTGCCTTATAACACATTATGCTACACAGTAGTAGTGCCTTATAACACATTATGCTACACAGTAGTAGTGCCTTATAACACATTATGCTACACAGTAGTAGTGCCTTATAACACATTATGCTACACAGTAGTAGTGCCTTATAACACATTATGCTACACAGTAGTAGTGCCTTATAACACATTATGCTACACAGTAGTAGTGCCTTATAACACATTATGCTACACAGTAGTAGTGCCTTATAACACATTATGCTACACAGTAGTAGTGCCTTATAACACATTATGCTACACAGTTGTAGTGCCTTATAACACATTATGCTACACAGTTGTAGTGCCTTATAACACATTAAGCTACACAGTAGTAGTGCCTTATAACACATTATGCTACACAGTAGTAGTGCCTTTTAACACATTATGCTACACAGTAGTAGTGCCTTATAACACATTATGCTACACAGTAGTAGTGCCTTATAACACATTATGCTACACAGTAGTAGTGGCTTATAACACATTATGCTACACAGTAGTAGTGCCTTATAACACATTAAGCTACACAGTAGTAGTGCCTTATAACACATTAAGCTACACAGTAGTAGTGCCTTATAACACATTATGCTACACAGTAGTAGTGCCTTATAACACATTAAGCTACACAGTAGTAGTGCCTTATAACACATTATGCTACACAGTAGTAGTGCCTTATAACACATTATGCTACACAGTAGTAGTGCCTTATAACACATTAAGCTACACAGTAGTAGTGCCTTATAACACATTATGCTACACAGTAGTAGTGCCTTATAACACATTAAGCTACACAGTAGTAGTGCCTTATAACACATTATGCTACACAGTTGTAGTGCCTTATAACACATTAAGCTACACAGTAGTAGTGCCTTATAACACATTATGCTACACAGTAGTAGTGCCTTATAACACATTATGCTACACAGTAGTAGTGCCTTATAACACATTATGCTACACAGTAGTAGTGCCTTATAACACATTATGCTACACAGTAGTAGTGCCTTATAACACATTATGCTACACAGTTGTAGTGCCTTATAACGCATTATGCTACACAGTTGTAGTGCCTTATAACGCATTAAGCTACACAGTAGTAGTGCCTTATAACGCATTATGCTACACAGTAGTAGTGCCTTATAACGCATTATGCTACACAGTAGTAGTGCCTTATAACGCATTATGCTACACAGTAGTAGTGCCTTATAACGCATTATGCTACACAGTAGTAGTGCCTTATAACGCATTATGCTACACAGTAGTAGTGCCTTATAACGCATTATGCTACACAGTAGTAGTGCCTTATAACGCATTAAGCTACACAGTAGTAGTGCCTTATAACGCATTATGCTACACAGTAGTAGTGCCTTATAACGCATTATGCTACACAGTAGTAGTGCCTTATAACGCATTAAGCTACACAGTAGTAGTGCCTTATAACGCATTATGCTACACAGTAGTAGTGCCTTATAACGCATTATGCTACACAGTAGTAGTGCCTTATAACGCATTATGCTACACAGTTGTAGTGCCTTATAACGCATTAAGCTACACAGTAGTAGTGCCTTATAACGCATTATGCTACACAGTAGTAGTGCCTTATAACGCATTATGCTACACAGTAGTAGTGCGTTATAACGCATTATGCTACACAGTTGTAGTGCCTTATAACGCATTATGCTACACAGTAGTAGTGCCTTATAACGCATTATGCTACACAGTAGTAGTGCCTTATAACGCATTATGCTACACAGTAGTAGTGCCTTATAACGCATTATGCTACACAGTAGTAGTGCCTTATAACGCATTATGCTACACAGTTGTAGTGCCTTATAACGCATTATGCTACACAGTAGTAGTGCCTTATAACGCATTATGCTACACAGTAGTAGTGCCTTATAACGCATTAAGCTACACAGTAGTAGTGCCTTATAACGCATTAAGCTACACAGTAGTAGTGCCTTATAACGCATTATGCTACACAGTAGTAGTGCCTTATAACGCATTATGCTACACAGTAGTAGTGCCTTATAACGCATTATGCTACACAGTAGTAGTGCCTTATAACGCATTATGCTACACAGTAGTAGTGCCTTATAACGCATTATGCTACACAGTAGTAGTGCCTTATAACGCATTATGCTACACAGTAGTAGTGCCTTATAACGCATTATGCTACACAGTAGTAGTGCCTTATAACGCATTATGCTACACAGTTGTAGTGCCTTAAAACGCATTATGCTACACAGTAGTAGTGCCTTATAACGCATTATGCTACACAGTTGTAGTGCCTTAAAACGCATTATGCTACACAGTAGTAGTGCCTTATAACGCATTATGCTACACAGTTGTAGTGCCTTATAACGCATTATGCTACACAGTAGTAGTGCCTTATAACGCATTATGCTACACAGTAGTAGTGCCTTATAACGCATTATGCTACACAGTAGTAGTGCCTTATAACGCATTATGCTACACAGTAGTAGTGCCTTATAACGCATTATGCTACACAGTAGTAGTGCCTTATAACGCATTATGCTACACAGTAGTAGTGCCTTATAACGCATTATGCTACACCGTAGTAGTGCCTTATAACGCATTATGCTACACCGTAGTAGTGCCTTATAACGCATTATGCTACACCGTAGTAGTGCCTTATAACGCATTATGCTACACCGTAGTAGTGCCTTATAACGCATTATGCTACACCGTAGTAGTGCCTTATAACGCATTATGCTACACCGTAGCAGTGCCTTATAACGCATTATGCTACACCGTAGCAGTGCCTTATAACGCATTATGCTACACAGTTGTAGTGCCTTATAACGCATTATGCTACACCGTAGCAGTGCCTTATAACGCATTATGCTACACAGTAGTAGTGCCTTATAACGCATTATGCTACACCGTAGTAGTGCCTTATAACGCATTATGCTACACAGTTGTAGTGCCTTATAACGCATTATGCTACACAGTAGTAGTGCCTTATAACGCATTATGCTACACAGTTGTAGTGCCTTATAACGCATTATGCTACACAGTAGTAGTGCCTTATAACGCATTATGCTACACAGTAGTAGTGCCTTATAACGCATTATGCTACACAGTAGTAGTGCCTTATAACGCATTATGCTACACAGTAGTAGTGCCTTATAACGCATTATGCTACACAGTAGTAGTGCCTTATAACGCATTATGCTACACAGTAGTAGTGCCTTATAACGCATTATGCTACACCGTAGTAGTGCCTTATAACGCATTATGCTACACCGTAGTAGTGCCTTATAACGCATTATGCTACACCGTAGTAGTGCCTTATAACGCATTATGCTACACCGTAGTAGTGCCTTATAACGCATTATGCTACACCGTAGTAGTGCCTTATAACGCATTATGCTACACCGTAGTAGTGCCTTATAACGCATTATGCTACACCGTAGTAGTGCCTTATAACGCATTATGCTACACCGTAGTAGTGCCTTATAACGCATTATGCTACACAGTAGTAGTGCCTTATAACGCATTATGCTACACAGTAGTAGTGCCTTATAACGCATTATGCTACACAGTAGTAGTGCCTTATAACGCATTATGCTACACAGTAGTAGTGCCTTATAACGCATTATGCTACACAGTAGTAGTGCCTTATAACGCATTATGCTACACAGTAGTAGTGCCTTATAACGCATTATGCTACACAGTTGTAGTGCCTTATAACGCATTATGCTACACAGTAGTAGTGCCTTATAACGCATTATGCTACACAGTAGTAGTGCCTTATAACGCATTATGCTACACAGTAGTAGTGCCTTATAACGCATTATGCTACACAGTAGTAGTGCCTTATAACGCATTATGCTACACCGTAGTAGTGCCTTATAACGCATTATGCTACACCGTAGTAGTGCCTTATAACGCATTATGCTACACCGTAGTAGTGCCTTATAACGCATTATGCTACACCGTAGTAGTGCCTTATAACGCATTATGCTACACCGTAGTAGTGCCTTATAACGCATTATGCTACACCGTAGCAGTGCCTTATAACGCATTATGCTACACCGTAGCAGTGCCTTATAACGCATTATGCTACACCGTAGCAGTGCCTTATAACGCATTATGCTACACCGTTGTAGTGCCTTATAACGCATTATGCTACACAGTAGCAGTGCCTTATAACGCATTATGCTACACAGTAGTAGTGCCTTATAACGCATTATGCTACACAGTAGTAGTGCCTTATAACGCATTATGCTACACAGTTGTAGTGCCTTATAACGCATTATGCTACACAGTAGTAGTGCCTTATAACGCATTATGCTACACAGTAGTAGTGCCTTATAACGCATTATGCTACACAGTAGTAGTGCCTTATAACGCATTATGCTACACAGTAGTAGTGCCTTATAACACATTATGCTACACAGTAGTAGTGCCTTATAACGCATTATGCTACACAGTAGTAGTGCCTTATAACGCATTATGCTACACAGTAGTAGTGCCTTATAACGCATTATGCTACACAGTAGTAGTGCCTTATAACGCATTATGCTACACCGTAGTAGTGCCTTATAACGCATTATGCTACACCGTAGTAGTGCCTTATAACGCATTATGCTACACCGTAGTAGTGCCTTATAACGCATTATGCTACACCGTAGTAGTGCCTTATAACGCATTATGCTACACCGTAGTAGTGCCTTATAACGCATTATGCTACACCGTAGTAGTGCCTTATAACTCATTATGCTACACCGTTGTTGTGCCTTATAACACATTATGCTACACCGTAGTAGTGCCTTATAACACATTATGCTACACAGTAGTAGTGCCTTATAACGCATTATGCTACACAGTAGTAGTGCCTTATAACACATTATGCTACACAGTAGTAGTGCCTTATAACACATTATGCTACACAGTAGTAGTGCCTTATAACACATTATCCTACACAGTAGTAGTGCCTTATAACACATTATGCTACACAGTAGTAGTGCCTTATAACACATTATGCTACACAGTTGTAGTGCCTTATAACACATTATGCTACACAGTTGTAGTGCCTTATAACTAGGGGTGTGCACCGGCCACTTTTCGTGTTTTGTGTTTTGGTTTTGGATCTGGATCTTTCTTCGTGTTTTGGATCTGGATTGGTTTTGCCAAAACCACCCTTGCGTGTTTTGGGTTCTGGGTTTTGTGTTTTGGATCTGTATTTTTTTGAAAAAAAGCATAAAAACAGCTAAAATCACAGAATTTGTAGGTTTTTCTGCTCCTATGCTATTATTAACCTCAATAACCTTAATTTCCACTCATTTCCAGTCTATTCTGAATACCTCACACCTCACAATAGTGTTTTTATGTCCAAAAGGTTGCACCGAGGTAGCTGGATGACTATGCTAAGCGACACAAGTGGGCGGCACAAACACGTGACCCATCTAGGCGTGAAACTGCAGTTGCAGACAGGCTGGCATTGAAAAACTAGGCCCCAAACTGTACATAATGCAAAGAAAAAAAAGAGGTGCAAGATGGAATTGTCCTTGGGCCCTCCCACCCACCCTTATGTTGTATAAACAGGACATGCACACTTTAACAAACCAATCATTTCAGCGCCAGGGTCTGCCACACAACTGTGGCTGAAATGATTGGGCCCCCACAAAACAAGCTGGCAATTTATCTGTCCCTGCACAAACTGGCTCTACGGAGGCAAGATGTCATCCTCATCCTCCTCATCCACCGATTCCTCACCCTCTTCAGTGTGTACATCCTCATCCTCACAGAGTATTAATTCGTCCCTGCTGGAACCACAGGTCCCTCTGTACGTTCTGGAGGCTGGTCTCCCTGGAAGAGTTGATAATTCATTTTATGAACATCATCTTCTCCACATTTTGTGGAAGCAACCTCCTACGCCTTTCGCTGACAAGGTTCCCGGCTGCACTAAACACTCTTTCGGAGTACACACTGGAGGGGGGGCAACTCAGGTAAAATAGAGCCAGTTTGTACAGGGACCTCCAAATTGCTTCTTTTTCCTGCCAGTACAGGTACGGACTGTCTGACATGCCTACTTGGATGCTGTCACCGATGTAATCCTTTAACAGACAGACGCACGCTTGTCGCTGCTGCTTTGAGGATTCAAGTGCGGCTACAGCCCACACAATTCACAAAGACAGAAAAAAAAAAGAATATTTTTATTGTTTGTGGAGCACACTTTGAGGGTTACACCACCCTTTAACAGACAGACGCACGCTTGTCGCTGCTGCTTTGAGGATGCAAGTGCGGCTACAGCCCACACAATTCACAAAGACAGAAAAAAGAAGAAGAATATTTTAATTGTTTGTGTAGAACACTTTGAGGTGTCACCACCCTTTAACAGACAGACGCACGCTTGTCGCTGCTGCTTTAAGGATGCAGGTGCGGCTACAGCCCACACATTTCACAAAGACCAAAAAAAAAAGAACAATATTTTAATTGTTTGTGTAGCACACTTTGAGGGTGTCACCACCCTTTAACAGACAGACGCACGCTTGTCGCTGCTGCTTTAAGGATGCAAGTGTGGCTACATCGCACACAAGTCACAAACACATTAAAAAAATAGTTTTTTATTTTTTGGAACACTTTGAGAGTTACACCACCCTTTAACAGACAGACGCACGCTTGTCGCTGCTGCTTTAAGGATGCAGGTGCGGCTACAGCCCACACATTTCACAAAGACCGAAAAAAAAAGAACAATATTTTAATTGTTTGTGTAGAACACTTTGAGGGTGTCACCACCCTTTAACAGACAGACGCACGCTTGTCGCTGCTGCTTTAAGGATGCAGGTGCGGCTACAGCCCACACATTTCACAAAGACCAAAAAAAAAAGAACAATATTTTAATTGTTTGTGTAGCACACTTTGAGGGTGTCACCACCCTTTAACAGACAGACGCACGCTTGTCGCTGCTGCTTTAAGGATGCAGGTGCGGCTACAGCCCACACAATTCACAAAGACAGAAAAAAAAAGAACAATATTTTAATTGTTTGTGTAGCACACTTTGAGGGTGTCACCACCCTTTAACAGACAGACGCACGCTTGTCGCTGCTGCTTTAAGGATGCAGGTGCGGCTACAGCCCACACATTTCACAAAGACCAAAAAAAAAAGAACAATATTTTAATTGTTTGTGTAGCACACTTTGAGGGTGTCACCACCCTTTAACAGACAGACGCACGCTTGTCGCTGCTGCTTTAAGGATGCAGGTGCGGCTACAGCCCACACAATTCACAAAGACAGAAAAAAAAAGAACAATATTTTAATTGTTTGTGTAGCACACTTTGAGGGTGTCACCACCCTTTAACAGACAGACGCACGCTTGTCGCTGCTGCTTTAAGGATGCAGGTGCGGCTACAGCCCACACAATTCACAAAGACAGAAAAAAAAAGAACAATATTTTAATTGTTTGTGTAGCACACTTTGAGGGTGTCACCACCCTTTAACAGACAGACGCACGCTTGTCGCTGCTGCTTTGAGGATGCAGGTGGAATCTAGACGGGATTTGGAACCGAGGACACACTACCTCCATCAATTGTCTAAATCCCACTGCACTAATGTCGGATACCGGACGCACGTCTAACACCAACATAGCAGTCAAGGCCTCAGTTATACGTTTTGCTTCAGGATGACTGCTGTCGTACTTCATCCTCATCGCTAGGGACTGTTGGAGGGTCAATTGTTTAGTAAAAGTAGTGATGTTCCTACTTCCTCTCTGGGATGATGAACAACTCCCAGCAGCAGCAACAGCACTAGGAGGAAGTGGTTCTTGATCTTTCCCTATTTTATTTTTATCGGAGAAAGTTTGGTCCTCCATTTATGTTATATTGATATATATACGTGCGGCTAAAGCGCACACAAACACAGAAAATATTATTTTATTTTTGCTGGAGAGTAGTGCACTTTGTGGGTTACACCACCCTTTAAGAAATGAGCCAGCCGGCTCTTTACTTATGGGACACAGGCGCACGCTTGGCGCTGCTCCTTTGTTGATGCACGGGCAGCCACAGTGCACACAATTCACAAACACAGAAAATAATTTTTTTTTTGGTTTGGACTGGAGTGTACTTTCGGGGGTTACAGCACCCTTTAACGGTCAAGCCAGCCGGCCCTTTACTTATGACACAGGCGCACGCTTGGCACTACTTTGTTGATGCACGTGCGGCTACTGCGCACACAATTCACAAACACAGAAAATAATTTTTTTTTTGGTTTGGACTGGAGTGTACTTTGGGGGTTACAGCACCCTTTAACGGTCAAGCCAGCCAGCCCTTTACTTATGACACAGGCGCACGCTTGGCACTACTTTGTTGATGCACGTGCGGCTACTGCGCACACAATTCACAAACACAGAAAATAATTTTTTTTTTGGTTTGGACTGGAGTGTACTTTCGGGGGTTACAGCACCCTTAACGGTCAAGCCAGCCGGCCCTTTACTTATGACACAGGCGCACGCTTGGCACTACTTTGTTGATGCACGTGCGGCTACTGCGCACACAATTCACAAACACAGAAAATAATTTTTTTTTTGGTTTGGACTGGAGTGTACTTTGGGGGTTACAGCACCCTTTAACGGTCAAGCCAGCCGGCCCTTTACTTATGACACAGGCGCACGCTTGGCACTACTTTGTTGATGCACGTGCGGCTACTGCGCACACAATTCACAAACACAGAAAATAATTTTTTTTTTGGTTTGGACTGGAGTGTACTTTCGGGGGTTACAGCACCCTTAACGGTCAAGCCAGCCGGCCCTTTACTTATGACACAGGTGCACGCTTGGCACTACTTTGTTGATGCACGTGCGGCTACTGCGCACACAATTCACAAACACAGAAAATAATTTTTTTTTTGGTTTGGACTGGAGTGTACTTTCGGGGGTTACAGCACCCTTAACGGTCAAGCCAGCCGGCCCTTTACTTATGACACAGGCGCACGCTTGGCACTACTTTGTTGATGCACGTGCGGCTACTGCGCACACAATTCACAAACACAGAAAATAATTTTTTTTTTGGTTTGGACTGGAGTGTACTTTCGGGGGTTACAGCACCCTTAATGGTCAAGCCAGCCGGCCCTTTACTTATGACACAGGCGCACGCTTGGCACTACTTTGTTGATGCACGTGCGGCTACTGCGCACACAATTCACAAACACAGAAAATAATTTTTTTTTTGGTTTGGATTGGAGTGTACTTTCGGGGGTTACAGCACCCTTAACGGTCAAGCCAGCCGGCCCTTTACTTATGACACAGGCGCACGCTTGGCACTACTTTGTTGATGCACGTGCGGCTACTGCGCACACAATTCACAAACACAGAAAATAATTTTTTTTTTGGTTTGGACTGGAGTGTACTTTCGGGGGTTACAGCACCCTTAACGGTCAAGCCAGCCGGCCCTTTACTTATGACACAGGCGCACGCTTGGCACTACTTTGTTGATGCACGTGCGGCTACTGCGCACACAATTCACAAACACAGAAAATAATTTTTTTTTGGTTTGGACTGGAGTGTACTTTCGGGGGTTACAGCACCCTTTAACGGTCAAGCCAGCCGGCCCTTTACTTATGACACAGGCGCACGCTTGGCACTACTTTGTTGATGCACGTGCGGCTACTGCGCACACAATTCACAAACACAGAAAATATATTATTTTTTTAGCACTTGGGGGGAGCGCCCCTGATGGACAGAGCACCCCCTGGACAACACTACAGCTCTCCTTTAGGACTGGGACACTGCACAGGACTTTGGAGTGGACACAGCCCCTATGGAGAACTGACTGCACAACACAGTCCAGCCAGCCCCTATGGACTTTGAAGTAGTGGACACAGCCCCTATTAACAACAGCAGCACAGCACAACACAGCCAGCCCCTATGGACTTTGAAGTAGTGGACAACAGCAGCACTACACTACACTACACTACACAGCCCTAACTCCCACCCTCCCTCTTCACTGTCCACAGCCGAGTGAGAAAATGGCGCCGACGCGGGTACCTTATATAGGATCCAAAACCCGCGAGACTCGGAAGGCGGGATGATGACGTTTTGCCTCGATTTCAGATCCGAGTCAGGCGGGAAAAGTCGAGCCTGACTCGGATCGGACTCGGATCGGGGGGGTTCGGATTTTAGAAATCCGAACCCGCTCACCCCTACTTATAACACATTATGCTACACAGTAGTAGTGCCTTATAACATATTATGCTACACAGTAGTAGTGCCTTATAACACATTATGCTACACAGTAGTAGTGCCTTATAACACATTATGCTACACAGTAGTAGTGCCTTATAACACATTATGCTACACAGTTGTAGTGCCTTATAACACATTATGCTACACAGTTGTAGTGCCTTATAACACATTATGCTACACAGTAGTAGTGCCTTATAACACATTATGCTACACAGTTGTAGTGCCTTATAACACATTATGCTACACAGTAGTAGTGCCTTATAACACATTATGCTACACAGTAGTAGTGCCTTATAACACATTATGCTACACAGTAGTAGTGCCTTATAACACATTATGCTACACAGTAGTAGTGCCTTATAACACATTATGCTACACAGTAGTAGTGCCTTATAACACATTATGCTACACAGTAGTAGTGCCTTATAACACATTATGCTACACAGTAGTAGTGCCTTATAACACATTATGCTACACAGTTGTAGTGCCTTATATAACACATTATGCTACACAGTAGTAGTGCCTTATAACACATTATGCTACACAGTAGTAGTGCCTTATAACACTTTATGATTATACTAGTGTTCACTCTAGGTCCGGCAGCAGGCAGGGTGTCGGACCTAGAGAAAGGCCAATTCCGCTCCCAAAAAGGGGGCGTAACCAAAGAAAAGGGGGCGTGTCTTTATGACATGTCTCCTTTTCGCCTGTCCTGGTGGCGTGCCGGGCAGCCCCCAAGCGCTGCGGTCACTGTGACCGCTGCGCCGCTGTTTTGACCACCCGCGGGACACAGAGATGAATGCTAATGCGATAATGCGATTGCAGCTGCGATTTCGCATGGAATACAGTTGCAAAAATATGCAAATAGTTCCAAAGCTTACATAAGCATAAGGACGCCCACCGCTGCCTTCTCATCCGCTTACAATGCCGCTTACCTGCGTAAATATCACTATTATCGACGCACATCGAGCAGCCACCTTGCCCCTGCGGCAGGTCTGACCAGCCGCAAACACTGCAGCTCCCCTGACATGCAGAGGGCTCTCATGCTGTGTATGTAATCGCAAGGGCTAATTTATGCACACCCATGTAATGGCGTTTTAAGCAGTAAGATGTGCCTGCATTTTTCTGACCCCCCCCCTTACCTCCCCCAAACACTGACTACCTGTCACTCACTTTGCAAATTGGTTTTCTGTGCATGTAGAATAGCAAGACAATCGGAACGCATACGCAGTGTGGGTTATATGCATGCGCAATGGCAAACAATCGCTCATTCTGTGTAAAAATTGCCGCTGCGTCTGTCTCTGCATCAGGCCCATAGTATGTGTATGTGATGCATAATCTATATCAAATATATGGCAAGTCAGCTATACTTTTATCAGTTTGCACTTCTTGCATCTAAGGGTGCCTACATACTTGGCGTGGTCACGATTTGGTGTTAAAAACTGTCCAATGTGACAAACGATCTATCGTGCCTCCTAACTATTCCAGTGCGTCGTGACTGAGATTGCCAGATCTGCCCTACAGGAGACAGAACCTGCAGGCTGTCTCAGCGGGGCGCCGCGCTGGAGGGCAGGGTGATTTCTGTCCTTCAGAAATAGGGCAGGGCGCGGCGTCCTGCTGAAACAGCCTAGCGGGAATGCTATTATACCACGCAGTAGTAGTGCCAAGTTATAACACATTATACCACACAGTAACAGTAGTAGTGCCTTATAACAGATTATGCTATACAGTACTAGTGACCTATAACACATTATACCATACAGCAGAAGTCCCTTATAAGTTTAACACACTATGCCATGTAGTAGTAGCGCCCCTTATAACACATTATGCCAAACACAGTAATGTTCCTTACACATTGTGCCACACACAGTAGTAATGCCTCTTACACATTATACCCCACACAGTAGTAATGCCTCTTACACATTATACCCCACACAGTAGTAATGCCTCTTACATGGTAGTAACGCCTCTTACACATTATACCACGCACAGTAGTAACGCCCCTTACACATTATGCCGCACACAGCAGTAACGCATATTACACATTATACCACACACAGTAGTAACGCCTCTTACATGGTAGTAACGCCTCTTACACATTATGCCACACACAGCAGTAACGCCTCTTATGGTGCGTACACACTACACGATATGCTCCCTGAGCGATATCGTGTAGTGTGTCCCCGGCAGGCTGTGCTCAATGTCGTTCATGACATTGAGCACAGCCGCTGAACGATATCATTAACAATATCGTTCAGCGCCAGACTCTCTCCCCCATTCCCTGACATGCAGCAACCTGACGAGATCGTCACGTTGGCCTGCATGTCAGCCCGATGAACGATAATGACGAACGACCCGCGGGAACGCGCGTCGTTATCATCGTTCATCTTTTTGGGGTTAAAAATGGACGATAAAGTGGATGACTGTACGATATCGTTATCGTTCAGTCGTCCTCTTTATCGCCCAGTGTGTACGCACCTTTACACATTATACCACACACAGTAGTAACGCCTCTTACACATTATACCACACACAGTAGTAACGCCTCTTACACATTATACCACACACAGTAGTAACGCCTCTTACACATTATACCACACACAGTAGTAACGCCTCTTACACATTATGCCAAACAGTAGTAACGCCTCTTACACATTATACCACACACAGTAGTAACGCCTCTTACACATTATACCACACACAGTAGTAACGCCTCTTACACATTATACCACACACAGTATAACGCCTCTTACACATTATACCACACACAGTAGTAATTCCCCTTACACATTATACCACACACAGTAGTAACGCCTCTTACACATTATGCCAAACAGTAGTAATTCCCCTTACACATTATACCACACACAGTAGTAACGCCTCTTACACATTATACCACACACAGTAGTAACGCCTCTTACACATTATACCACACACAGTAGTAACGCCTCTTACACATTATACCACACGTTAGTAATGTTTGCTAGCTGAGCGCAGTATATCTTTTTCTCTGTCAATACTTAAGGATCTGGTCAGATATCCTATACAGCAGCTCGCTTGCATCCTATGCCCTCTAGAAATCTTGGTGCGCTAGTATCCATTTGTTTTCTTCATAAACATTATACCACACACAGTAGTAACTCCTCTTACACATTATGCCAAACAGTAGTAACGCCTCTTACACATTATACCACACACAGTAGTAACGCCTCTTACACATTATACCACACACAGTAGTAACGCCTCTTACACATTATACCACACACAGTAGTAACGCCTCTTACACATTATACCACACGTTAGTAATGTTTGCTAGCTGAGCGCAGTATATCTTTTTCTCTGTCAATACTTAAGGATCTGGTCAGATATCCTATACAGCAGCTCGCTTGCATCCTATGCCCTCTAGAAATCTTGGTGCGCTAGTATCCATTTGTTTTCTTCATAAACATTATACCACACACAGTAGTAACTCCTCTTACACATTATGCCAAACAGTAGTAACGCCTCTTACACATTATACCACACACAGTAGTAACGCCTCTTACACATTACACCACACACAGTAGTAACGCCTCTTACACATTATGCCAAACAGTAGTAATTCCCCTTACACATTATACCACACACAGTAGTAACGCCTCTTACACATTATACCACACACAGTAGTAACGCCTCTTACACATTATACCACACACAGTAGTAACGCCTCTTACACATTATACCACACGTTAGTAATGTTTGCTAGCTGAGCGCAGTATATCTTTTTCTCTGTCAATACTTAAGGATCTGGTCAGATATCCTATACAGCAGCTCGCTTGCATCCTATGCCCTCTAGAAATCTTGGTGCGCTAGTATCCATTTGTTTTCTTCATAAACATTATACCACACACAGTAGTAACTCCTCTTACACATTATGCCAAACAGTAGTAACGCCTCTTACACATTATACCACACACAGTAGTAACGCCTCTTACACATTATACCACACACAGTAGTAACGCCTCTTACACATTATACCACACACAGTAGTAACGCCTCTTACACATTATACCACACACAGTAGTAACGCCTCTTACACATTATACCACACACAGTAGTAACGCCTCTTACACATTATACCACACACAGTAGTAACGCCTCTTACACATTATACCACACACAGTAGTAACGCCTCTTACACATTATGTCAAACAGTAGTAATTACCCTTACACATTATGCCGAACACAGTAGTAATGCCTCTTAAACATTATGCCACACAGTTTATAATCTCTGTTCAACTACAGCAACACCAACCTTTAATCTAGACAGATCTAATGGCTGCTTTGGTTGGCACTTCCTAGACACAATTGTGATGCTCTTTGAATCTGTACCCTATGAGCACATGCTATTCAAGGGGTAATGGCACTTGCACTTTACACTTGAATTTATCTGGTTTGTCCTTGAGCAATTTTTTCTGTCTTTATAGGACACGTGTAATTTTATGTTTACTACCTGGATTGGATTATAAATTTAGCAAATTTTAGCAAATAAATCATAAATTGAGACATCGGGATTAACATAGGCGTGGTATTTCGACGCCTATGTTAAATCCCTTGCCGGGTTTACTCTGTCGAGAAGCCGGCGGTCTGCATTTTGACCGCTGGCTTCCTGACCGCATACCCCTCAACTGCCTGTATCGCGTAAATACAAGCTGTAGCACATATTTTGTAATCATTGCATTAAAAACAATAAAAATTAATATAGTCACTGTCTGAGGGGTGGAATCATGGGTAGTATAAGGGATGGAGGACCTGCTAGGCTGCTACAATCAGTGAGGGGGAAAGGGGAAGGCACTTTTATAATACTTATTATTACAACCATTAGTGTGTCTGCATTATGTATCAGGGCCTCACTCATTGATTGTAGGAGCCTAGCAGGTCCCCTATCCCTTATAATAAACATTATTACATCCTTCAGTCAGTGCGGCTGCATTATATATAAGTCCCCCCCCCTCCAAATAAATCATAGAAATTACTGACACTAATTTAAATAATACTGCTCCCTACCACCTCCCCAACCCCCACCCTCGCCCAGTATAAGAGCAGGCTGATCGTGTGAGTTACAAAATTAAACTAACGATACAGGCACTGGCAGGAGCAGGCAGCCGCTGTGTCCATAGCAAGAAACTCACCTCAACATCTACTTGAACTTCTCTGTATGTGTCCCGGCTCCGTGCTCTGTGTGCGTCCCGGCTCCGTGTTCTGTGTGCGTCCCGGCTCCGTGCTCTGTGTGCGCCCCAGCTCCGTGCTCTGTGTGCGTCCCGGGTCCGTGTGCGTCTTGGCTCCTCTCTCCGTGCGCGTCCCAGCTCCTCTCTCCTGCCCTGCAGTTTCTGTTGTGCTTGTGACATCATGACGCATACGCGCGTGCGTCTTGATGTCACGCGCACAATAGAAACTGCAGGGCAGGAGTCACAGGCATCCGGCAGCTGTGCTAACACCCTAAGGACAGCATCGTGAGAGAGGCGGAGCTGAGAACAGCGTCAGGAAGGAGGCGGGGCAGAGGACGCAGTAATCAGTATGTATCTGCTGGAGAGGGAGGCAGGGCTGCTCGATCGGTCCTGCGGACAGCGACAACCAGACCGGCCCATCTGGTCATCGGCCCTTCTGGCATTTGCCAGAATTGCCCGATGGCCAGTCCGGCCCTGTTCCCGGCTGTTTACAATCCCTGTTGTGTCTGCCAATGCAGCCTTCCCCCCAAGGCTATGCAGGTTCTTGTACTAATCTAATATAGGTTCAGGTAATTTCCAAGCTGTGGAGTGTATAATTATATATATATTAGGGGTGTGCACCGGCCACTTTTCGTGTTTTGTGTTTTGGTTTTGGATCTGGATCTTTCCTCGTGTTTTGGATCTGGATTGGTTTTGCCAAAACCACCCTTCCGTGTTTTGGGTTCTGGGTTTTGTGTTTTGGATCTGTATTTTTTTGAAAAAAGCATAAAAACAGCTTAAATCACAGAATTTGTGGGTTTTTCTGCTCCTATGCTATTATTAACCTCAATAACCTTAATTTCCACTCATTTCCAGTCTATTCTGAACACCTCACACCTCACAATATTGTTTTTATGGCCAAAAGGTTGCACCGAGGTAGCTGGATGACTATGCTAAGCGACACGAGTGGGCGGCACAAACAAGTGGCCCATCTAGGAGTGACACTGCAGTGGCAGACAGGATGGCAGTTTGAAAAACTAGGCCTCAAAAAGTACATACTGCAAAGAAAAAAAAGAGGTACAAGATGGAATTGTCCTTGGGCCCTCCCACCCACCCTTATGTTGTATAAACAGGACATGCACACTTTAACAAACCAATCATTTCAGCGCCAGGGTCAGCCACATGACTGTGGCTGAAATGATTGGTTCGTTTGGGCCCCCACAAAACAAGCTGGCAATTAATGTGTCCCTGCACAAACTGGCTCTACGGAGGCAAGATGTCGTCCTCATCCTCCTCATCCACCGATTCCTTGGATAAAACAGGACAATGGGATTTAGGTGTCCCTGGACTGCTTACGGTCTTAGCCAAAGTTTCTGAACTTGACAGTAACTTTTTATGAACGCGCTGCAGGTGCCGTATAAGGGAGGATGTTCCTAGGTGGTTAATGTCCCTACCCCTACTTATTTCACCTTTACATATGGTACATATGGCAAGACAGTTGTTGCCCGGATTTGGATAGAAATATTGCCAGACCAAAGAGGTGGAATGTTTGGTCTTCTGCCCAGGCGTGACCGTGATGGGCTTTTTCATCCCACGGACAACAACTGTCTCCCCCGGAGCCTGATTTAAACAAACCACATCACCATCAGAATCCTCCTCGCCAACTTCCTCCTCAGTGCCAGCTACACCAGTATCCTCATCCTGTTGTACTTCAACAGTGACATCTTCAATTTGCATATCAGCAAGTGGACTGTGGGTGCTCCTTTCAGCACTTGCAGGGGGCGTGCAAATGGTGGAAAGAGCCACCTCTTCCCGTCCAGTGTTGGGAAGGTCAGGCATCGCAACTGCCACCACACTTGGACTCTCCTTGGGGATTTGTGATATCTTCTTAGAACGCACAGTTCTTCGCTGTGCTTTTGCCAGCTTAACTCGTTTGATTTTTTTAGCGGGAGGAGGGCTTCCATCATCATGTGAAGCTGAACCACTTGCCACTCCGTGTCGTAAATGGCATATTGGCAAGTTTACGTTTCTCTTCAGATGATTTAAATATTTTTTTCAAGGTCATTTTCCTGAACTTTGTCATTTGGGATTGTATGTGCCCTCTACTATGACATTGGGCATGGGCCTTGGCAGACGACGTTGATGGCATGTTATCGTCTATGTCATGACTAGTGGCAGCAGCTTCAGCACTAGGAGGAAGTGGTTCTTGATCTTTCTCTATTTTAGAAAGTTTGGTCCTCCATTTATGTTATATCGATTTGATATATACGTGCGGCTAAGGCGCACACAAACAAAAAAATATTTTTTTATTTTTGCTGGAGAGTAGTGCACTTTGTGGGTTACACCACCCTTTAAGAAATGAGCCAGCCAGCTCTTTACTTATGGGACACAGGCGCACGCTTGGCGCTGCTACTTTGTTGATGCACGTGTGGCTACTGCGCACACAATTCACAAACAGAGAATTTTTTTTTTTATTTGGTTTGGAGTGTACTTTGGGGGTTACAGCACCCTTTAACGGTCAAGCCAGCCGGCCCTTTACTTATGACACAGGCGCACGCTTGGCACTACTTAGTTGATGCACGTGCGGCTACTGCGCACACAATTCACAAACAGAAAATATTTTTTTATTTGGTTTGGACTGGAGTGTACTTTGGGGGTTACAGCACCCTTTAACGGTCAAGCCAGCCGGCCCTTTACTTATGACACAGGCGCACGCTTGGCACTACTTTGTTGACGTACGTGCGGCTACTGCGCACACAATTCACAAACACAGAAAATATTTTTTTATTTGGTTTGGACAGGAGTGTACTTTGGGGGTTACAGCACCCTTTAACGGTCAAGCCAGCCGGCCCTTTACTTATGACACAGGCGCACGCTTGGCACTACTTTGTTGATGCACGTACGGCTACTGCGCACACAATTCACAAACAGAAAATATTTTGTTATTTGGTTTAGAGTGTACTTTGGGGGTTACAGCACCCTTTTAACGGTCAAGCCAGCCGGCCCTTTACTTATGACACAGGCGCACGCTTGGCACTACTTTGTTGATGCACGTGCGGCTACTGCGCACACAATTCACAAACACAGAAAATAATTTTTTTTTTGGTTTGGACTGGACTGTACTTTCGGGGGTTACAGCACCCTTTAACGGTCAACCAGCCGGCCCTTTACTTATGACACAGGCGCACACTTGGCACTACTTTGTTGATGCACGTGCGGCTACTGCGCACACAATTCACAAACACAGAAAATAATTTTTTTTTTGGTTTGGACTGGAGTGTACTTTGGGGGTTACAGCACCCTTTAACGGTCAAGCCAGCCGGCCCTTTACTTATGACACAGGCGCACGCTTGGCACTACTTTGTTGATGCACGTGCGGCTACTGCGCACACAATTCACAAACACAGAAAATAATTTTTTTTTTGGTTTGGACTGGAGTGTACTTTCGGGGGTTACAGCACCCTTAATGGTCAAGCCAGCCGGCCCTTTACTTATGACACAGGCGCAAATGTCTTCAGTTCGTGCTTGTTCTTGGGGCATTTTCCTTTCAGTTTTGACTTCATCAAGTGAAATGCATGCTCAATCGGATTCAGGTCAGGGGATTGATTTGGCCATTGCATAATACTCCACTTTTTAGCCTTAAAAAACTCTTTGGTTGCTTTTGCGGTATGCTTCGGGTCATTGTCCATCTGCACTGTGAAGCGCCGTCCAATGAGTTCTGAAGCATTTGACTGAATATGAGCATATAATATTGCCCGAAACACTTCAGAATTCATTCTGCTGCTTTTGTCAGCAGTCACATCATCAATAAATACAAGGGAACCAGTTCCATTGGCAGCCATACATGCCCACACCATGACACTACTACCACCATGCTTCACTGATGAGGTGGTATGTTTTGGGATTATGAGCAGTTCCTTTCCTTCTCCATACTCTTCTCTTCCCATCACTCTGGTACAAGTTGATCTTTGTTCCAGAACTGTAATGGCTTTTTTAGATGTTGTTTGGCAAACTCTAATCTGGTCTTCCTGTTTTTGAGGCTCACCAATGGTTTACATCTTGTGGTGAACCCTCTATGTTCACTCTTGTGAGGTCTTCTCTTGATTGTTGACTTTGACACATATACACCTACCTCCTGGAGAGTGTTCTTGAATTGGCCAACTGTTGTGAAGGGGTTTTTCTTCACCAGGGAAATAATTCTTATGTCATCCACCACAGTTTTTTTCCGTCGTCTTCCGGGTCTTTTGGTGTTGCTGAGCTCTCCGGTGCGTTCTTTCTTTATAAGAATGTTCCAAACAGTTGATTTGTCCACACCTAATGTTTTTGCTATCTCTCTGATGGGTTTGTTTTGATTTTTCAGCCTAATGATGGCTTGCTTCACTGATAGTGACAGCTCTTTGGATCTCATATTGAGAGTCGACAGCAACTGATTCCAAATGCAAATGTCATACCTAGAATCAACTCCAGACCTTTTACCTGCTTAATTGATAATGAAATAACGAGGGAATAGCCCACACCTGTCCATGAAATAGCTTTTGAGTTGATAGTCCCATTACTTTTGGCCCCTTAAAAAGTGGGAGGCACATATAGAAACCATTGTAATTCCTACACCGTTCACCTAATTTGGATGTAATTACCCTCAAATTAATTCTGAAAGTCTGCAGTTAAAGCACATCTTGTTTGTTTTATTTCAAAGCCATTGTGGTGGTGAATAGAGGCCAAAATATGAAAATTCTGTCAATGTCCCAATATTTATGCACCTCACTACATATATATATATATATATATATATATATAAAGAAAATAGTTCAAACATTGGTATTATTTCCAATGATTGCTAAGATTATCGGCATAAGGTTGCCTTACTGTGTGTCAAAGCCCCAAAGAAACGTGAAAGCATTATATTAATACGGCTCAGGATGAGATTTTGTATTTATTTTTTTAATTGAAGTCTCAAATTAGTTTTGAAAGGGCACAGTGGGCCTGCAGTTAAGGCCAGATTTACCCGCTGTATTATTGTAATGCGAAGGACCCCTGTGGTATCAGAATTAGACTGATTACTTATGAACATGAACGACACTGGCACAATGCCCAAAAGGCAAAGTCATAGGCTCGTTCTGACCCCCCGTAACAAGATTTTCCGTAACACATTTTGACAAACTTTCTGCAGCTGGCTCCACGCTCCCTGCGCTTAGAATTAAACCCGAAATTATGTCAACAGAGGGTTCAGTTTTAATTAGCTTTGGGATTTACTTATTACTGAGGGCTAGCTTATCTAAGAGTAATATCCTGATGTGGTTATAATTATTTTGGCCACAGCAGTGAGCCACCTGTTCTGAAAAGGGCAATTCGCTGCAGCTGCTGCAGAACTTCTTGGGAAGCAGGCCTATGGATTACTGTTAAGTGCAAAGTATTGTATATGGTGTTTGGGCCATCACAATGTGGCACCAATTACAGGAAATGCTTAAAATGAAATAACAGTAAGGCTTATTTTTGTACAGGCTACCAGAATGCCATGCCCTCAAGGTGAATTGTATTTCATTTACATACAGAAAGAACTGTCGGAGGCATCATCAACAGAGAATGCATTAACAAGCCATATCAGAAGGAAATCAGGAATAGAGACAGGAATTTGATTCAGGGTGTAGAATTTGGGCGCTGGAGTTTTTTGATCCACAGAAGCAGCTGGAGTCAATCACGGCGTCATCACATACAGTGCTCTTGCAGCGCTGAGACTCTTAAAAGTAGATAGACATAAAGTACTAAGCTACAAACGTGCGCGCACATCGCGCCATGTGATTACCCACAGCCGCGTACGCAACGGTACGGTATGGCGTGCCCTGCGATTGCACCATGCAATCCTATAGAATCGCAGGTGCAAACGCAGTGCACGAATCTGCTTGCGGGCACACACCTCACTCCCTGTGCGGTGCGATTTGCTGCGTAGCAGGACACATCTGTACGTATAACTTCAGTAGCACACTGCGTAGATTAGTAGCAGTTAGCATTCTATAGCTGGGTACACACTAAACGATGAGTGCCCAGTGTAATGTCGCGAGCGGCGGGGGTGCAGGCATCGGCAAGTGCATACACAAATAGGCACCAATTGTTTCTCCTTTCGGGCGCCCATTAGTATTTATCGCGGCTACAAGCACCGGGTTTAGCCGCGCACAGCAGCTAAACCTGTCTAAAGAAGTGATTAAGACGCCCAAACAGCTGTTTGAGTGCCCAATCCACCATTAGGACACCCAAAAAAAATTCTTCTCGCACCTCAGGAGGCTGTGAGAAGAAATGTGTTCCCCCACAGCTTTAGGCGCCCGAACGGAGCAACAATTGAATTGCTCCGTCGGACGCCTATTTGTATAGACGCCCAGCAGGGGGCATCTGAAACAATTGAATCGCCCCCAAAGGAAGGTACTCACACAGAATCTACGTGAGGGATGGGGCACTGTGAAATTTAACAGGCACTGGGGCCTATTCATTAAACGTAAAAATTCAATGGAGATAATTAGCTTTAGAACTCTCATGGAGTTCTAGCTAATTATAGGTGGAATTCATCATTCCACCTCTCCATAAGTATCTATTCCGAAAAGCTGTCATTTTTGCGATGACAGCTTTTCGGGAAATAGATACTTTTCCCTGCCTACACTACCTTATCGCATCTGGAAACAGTGCTGCGCATGCGCTGTTACATCTGTAAAACCAGCGCATGCGCAGCACTGCCTACAGATGCGTTAAGTTTCGTACCTCCCCCGACCCCCCCCCCACCCCCCTCCGCTCACCTTCCCCCCCCCCCCCCCGACTTACCTGTCCGCGCAGCAGCCTCCGGCTCCGTCCTGCTGGTCTGTCATGTGGTTTCCCAGCAGACCACATGACAGATTAGAAAAAAAAACAATTTTTTTTTTCTTTTTCTAAACTTTCTTGTGCTCTGCTGGGGAGCACATGTCCGACCAGCCTCCGGAGCCTGAGGACGGAGCAGAGCGCCGGAGGGACTCGTCGGGGGACCTGCACACGCGGATACAGGTAAGTGGATTCTGCTATTCGCCACCTCACAGTGGCGAATAGTAACTGCATCAAATTCCGATAATTGATAATTTTCGGAATTTGATGAATACCATAATTTCCACATCCCCATACTAATGTATGGGGAGTGTGGAAATTAACGCAGGGGAACTTAGCAAGGAGATATCTGTGATATCTCCTGTGTTAAGTCTGTTCATGAATACCAAAATAACGTTATTTAAGGAAAATGTCCTGAAAAACGTTATTTTTGTGTTGATGAATAGGCCCCATAATAAGATAAGGCTCAGTGATATAGGAGAAGAGCATTTCTGTTTTGTGATTGGTTCAAGTGAACTCCACCTTCCCCATTTATGTCAAGCAGCCCACAGATTGTGGCTTCAGTTGTTTTAGAATAGTGTTAGTGCAGGGGGTGTGTTTAGTGTAGATGGGTGGAGCTTAATGCTATATAGACAGGGATAACAGTTTAGGCCTAGACTAGAGCCTCTCTTACTAAAGTATGTTCTACTAAAGTACTGTATGTGCTATAATGAGATCTTTGCTTATCTTCAGATCTATTTAAATGCCTTCCAACATTTCAACTTTGTCAGATACAGAAATGAAACAGAACAAAATAACGATATAGAGAATCTAAGGCCTCGTTACTGTAATTTGACACCAGCTGCTAATAATTGCGCTGGGTCAGCAGTAACGGAACGTATTTTTTACAAATGCTTTCCATACATCGCTCCCTAATGTGCAGCACTGTGCGGAATAAGTTGGTATTTCATAAATAAAGGATAATAATAAGTCAAGCGGGGATCTCACAAAAAAGGAGACTGTTAGGCGTTTTATACGAGCGCCATATTTGTGGTTATGTCTCTGGGGCCTGTGTTTGTTAGTGTATTTTTGATGAGAAGTAATAATCATGCAATTAAATTGCACATTGTTTAAAATCCTGGTTTAGTACTGATGCCTATTTTTATGGAACTTGACACATAAATGTTCCCTATATTTCTGCTCTGCTTTCAGCCTTGTCAATTTAAAAGGAAAAAAAGGATTATAAAATGTATTAAATGACATTCCGCTACTAACCCCCAACCGCTACTTGATGTATATTTTTTGCTTGTCATATGGCCAGAAATAACTTTACAGCACCAAGGTAATTTTATATTTTTGTGGACAGTTAACCCTTCCTGTCGGTACCATAGGTTATTTTTTTTATTCTATGGGGCCCCGATAATTACCATTCTGACTCGCTGCAGCTACCGGAGCAATTCATCATTGCTCCGGCGCGGGGACAGCTGATGCGATAACAGCTGTCCTTGCGAGCCGCTTCACTGCTCGTTTTCGGAGCAGTGGATCTTTTCACTGCTCCTGTCGGAGCAGTGATGGGACTGCGCATGTGTGATCTTCAGGTCACGAATGCGCACAAGCGACCCAATGTTCGACGGAAGGTGCCGGACAGGGGCGGAGGGATCCAAAGGAGTCCTCATCGCAACCCGGACCTCTTTCCCATAGGGAAGGAGCGGGTTGCAATGCTGGAGCAGGAGCACTTGCCATCTGAAGATGGCGAATGCTCCCGCAGTCAAGCCCCAAAATATTATATTTTCGGAGCTTGATGAATTCTGTCCTCATACTAGTGTATGGGGACAACGGGCCATTCCGCCAGAGGAAGGTAAGTAGGAGATATCTGTGATACTAGTGTATGGGGACAGCGGGCCATTCCGCCAGAGGAAGGTAAGTAGGTGATATCTATGATACTAGTGTATGGGGACAGCGGGCCATTCCGCCAGAGAAAGGTAAGTAGGTGATATCTGTGATACTAGTGTATGGGGAGAGCGGGCCATTCCACCAGAGGAAGGTAAGAAGGTGATATCTGTGATACTAGTGTATGGGGACAGCGGGCCATTCCACCAGAGGAAGGTATGTAGGTGATATCTGTGATACTAGTGTTGGTCCATTCCGCCAGAGGAAGGTAAGTAGGTGATATCTGTGATACTAGTGTATGGGGACAGCGGGCCATTCCGCCAGAGAAAGGTAAGTAGGTGATATCTGTGATACTAGTGTATGGGGACAGTGGGCCATTCCGCCAGAGGAAGGTAAGTAGGAGATATCTGTGATACTAGTGTATGGGGACAGCGGGCTATTCCACCACAGGAAGGTAAGTAGGTGATATCTGTTATATCTCCTGCTTTACCTTCTTGATGAATGGCTCGAACACTTAATTTTTACAATTGCAGGTGAAAATGTGAAAATTCTCACCTGCTCACCTGCTTTTGTGAAAATTAAGTGATGATGGATAGGCCCCTATATTAAATAAAATATACTACCACACAAAATACAAATGAAGTGGCGTTAAGAATCCCTGCAGACAATCAAAGTGACCAGTGTGCAAATCATTGCAGTTTAATATGAACAAAAAACAATAGATGCTGCAGCTCAATGGGAGTTTGGAGTCATATAATAAAATAATTACACAATAGACAGTTAATAAATCAGATATCACATTTCAATATAAAAATTTAAAAAATGACAGTTATGACTGTAATCTCCGCACTTAATAATATTTACAAGAAGATCGATATAGATGAAATACAATTGACACAATGTATAAGAATAATTTTACTAATAATTATTTGGTTGACTGGTCAATATAAATAAAAAATACAAATATAAAACACTCACAATGACAATATAACTATATAATTATTAGACACAATGGCCAAATGTAATAGGTAGTCAGTTTTAGTAACAGCACAAACTCGCACTTGTAAAAAGTGCAAGTTTGTACTGAAACTCGCAAATTCAATAGCCTGCAAACTTTTCAGCTTGAGGCTACTACATATGCGAGTTTAGGTGAGTTTAGGACTATGTAAACTGACACCTTTTAATGCGAGTAGCAATAAAAGGTGCGAGTTTTAGACTATTCCGTCTGCATTTTAAAATACAAATGACGTGCACCCCCTCTCCAAAAGCCTTACTAGCCCCGGGCTTTATAAAGCCTGTTCTGGTTCTAAAAATACAGGGGCCAAAATGCGTAGGGGGCCCCTATATATTAAGAACCAGCACAGGGCTTTGCAGAGCCAGTGCTGGTTTTAAAAAATCAGGGGACAAAACGAGTAGGGGTCCCCTGAAAGTTTCAAAACCAGCACCGAGCCCTTTCTAGCGGGGGGGATAATGCCACAGCAAGGGAAAACCTTTCACCGGTTTCCCCGGCCAAAGCATTACCCCTGACCACTAGTCAGCCTAGGCCGGGGATCCCTGGGGAGTTGGGGACGCCCCCAATAAAGGGGTCCCCCTCTCCAGGGCACCCCGGACCTAGACTTATAGCCTGGGGCTATCCCCGGCACCCTAGGGTGGTGGGTGCCGGGTTGATAGTGTTAGTGTTTTGTGTAAAATAACGGGTTAATATTGTCTTTAGTTATAGAACCACAAGTATCAGCAAGCCTCCCCCGCATGCTGGTATTTGGCGAACCACAAATACCAGCATGCGGGGCATTATGGGCCCGCTGGCACTTGTAGTTCCACAACTAAAGAAATACATAAAAAAACAAAGACACTCCGTGAAAGTAAAATTTTTATAAAACATACATGCACACTCACACACACACATACTCACCTAGTATCCACAGGGGTACCTGAAGTAAAAGTCCATACTCACCTCTCCTATGCGTAGTTCACATCCGATTCGTTCCCAAAGGGTTAAAATAACAAACCGGGAAAATGCCCCGCATGATGGTATTTGTGGTTCGCCAAATACCAGCATGCGGGGGAGGCATGCTGGTACTTGTGGTTCTACAACTAAAGACAATATTTAACCCTTTATTTTACACAAAACTCTAACACTATCAACCCGGTACCCACTGCCCTAGGGTGCCAGGGATAGCTCCGGGCTATCAGTCTAGGCCTGGGGTGCCCTGGAGAGGGGGACCCCTTTATTGGAGGGGTCCCCAACTCCCCAGGGATCTCCGGCCTGGGCTGACTAGCAGTCAGGAGGTAATGCTTTGGCACGTCTAACGGTTATTCATAACAATCCCCATTGGCACTATTGGGAGTCATGTTATACACCAGCCACCAGATTGTTGGGTCTTCTGGACACCAGTCACCAAACTGGATGTCTGCTGTATAGACCAGTTACCATAGAGGTTTATGGGCCTCATTCAGAGATGTACGCTGTTCTGATTTTTACGCAGTTTAGCGATTATCGGTGAACTGCGCATGTATCAGAATTAGGGGTGAGCGGGGTCGGATTTCTGAAATCCGAACCCCCCCGAGCCCCCCGATCCGAGGCCGACCCGAGTCTGGCTCGACTTTTCACGCCTGACTCGGATCTGAAATCGAGGCAAAACGTCATCATCCCGCCTTCCGGGTCTCGCGGGTTTTGGATTCTATATAAGGTACCCGCGTCGGCGCCATTTTCTCACTCGGCTGTGGACAGTGAAGAGGGAGGGTGGGAGTTAGGGCTGGCTGGGCTGTGTAGTGTAGTGCAGTGTAGTGTTGTGCTGTGCTGCGCTGTGCTGCTGTTGTCCATAGGGGCTGTGTCCACTCCTCCAAAGTCCATAGGGGCTGGCTGTGTTGTGCTGTGCTGCTGTTGTCCATAGGGGATGTGTCCACTCCTCCAAAGTCCATAGGTGCTGGCTGTGTTGTGCTGTGCTGCTGTTGTCCATAGGGGCTGTGTCCACTCCAAAGTCCGGTGTAGTGTCCCAGTCCTAAAGGGGTGCTGTAGTGTTGTCCAGGGGGTGCTCCCCCCGAGTGCAAAAAAAATAAATATTTTTCTGTGTTTGTGAATTGTGTGCGCAGTAGCCGCATGTGCATCAACAAAGTAGTGCCAAGCGTGCGCCTGTGTCATAAGTAAAGGGCCGGCTGGCTTGACCATTAAAGGGTGCTGTAACCCCCAAAGTGCACTCCAAACCAAATAAAAAAATATTTTCTGTGTTTGTGAATTGTGTGCACTGTGGCTGCACGTGGATCAACAAAGGAGCAGCGCCAAGCGTGCGCCTGTGTCCCATAAGTGAAGGGCCGGCTGGCTTGTCCGTTAAAAGGTGCTGTAACCCCCAAAGTGCACTCCAAAATATCTATATATTTTTTTGTGTTTGTGAATTATGTGCGCAGTAGCCACAGGTGCATCAACAAAGTAGTGCCAAGCGTGCGCCTGTGTCATAGGTAAAGGGCCGGCTGGCTTGACCTTTAAAGGGTGCTGTAACCCCCAATATGCACTCCAAACCAAATAAAAAAATATTTTCTGTGTTTGTGAATTGTGTGCACTGTGGCTGCACGTGCATCAGCAAAGGAGCAGCGCCAAGCATGCGCCTGTGTCCCATAAGTAAAGGGCCAGCTGGCTTGAATGTTAAAGGGTGGTGTAACCCTCAAAGTGTGCTCCACAAAAAATTAAAAATTCTCCTTTTTTTCTGTCTTTGTGAATTGTGTGGGCTTTTAGCTGCACCTGCATCCTCAAAGCAGCAGCGACAAGCGTGCGTCTGTCTGTTAAAGGGTGGTGTAACCCCCAAAGTGCACTCCAACAAAAATAAAATATTTTCTTCTGTGTTTGTGAATTGTCTGCACTGTACCTGCATCCTCAAAGCAGCAGCGCCAAGCGTGCGTCTGTCTGTTAAAAGGTGGTGTAACCCTCAAAGTGTGCTCCACAAAGAATACAAAATTTTTTTTTTTTCTGTCTTTGTGAATTGTGTGGGCTGTAGCTGCACGTGCATCAAAAAAGGAGCAGCGCCAAGCGTGCGCCTGTGTCCCATAAGTAAAGAGCCGGCTGGCTCATTTCTTAAAGGGTGGTGTAACCCACAAAGTGCACTAGTCTCCAACAAAAATAAAAAATTATTTTCTGTGTTTGTGTGCGCCTTAGCAGCACGTATATATCAATATAACATAAATGGAGGACCAAACTTTCTCCGATAAAAATAAAATAGGGAAAGATCAAAAGCCACTTCCTCCTAGTGCTGAAGCTGCTGCCACTAGTCATGACATAGACGATAACATGCCATCAACGTCGTATGCCAAGGCCGATGCCCAATGTCATAGTAGAGGGCACATAAAATCCCAAATGACAAAGTTCAGGAAAATGACCTTAAAAAAAACATTTAAATCATCTGAAGAGAAACGTAAACTTGCCAATATGCCATTTACGACACGGAGTGGCAAAGAACAGCTAAGGTCTTTCCCTATGTTCATGACTAGTGGTTCAGCTTCACATGATGATGGAAGCCCTCCTCCCACTAAAAAAATCAAACGAGTTAAGCTGGCAAAAGCACAGCGAAGAACTGTGCGTTCTAAGAAGATATCACAAATCCCCAAGGAGAGTCCAAGTGTGGTGGCAGTTGCGATGCCTGACCTTCCCAGCACTGGACAGGAAGAGGTGGCTCTTTCCACCATTTGCATGCCCCCTGCAAGTGCTGAAAGGAGCACCCACAGTCCACTTGCTGATATGCACATTGAAGATGTCACTGTTGAAGTACAACAGGATGAGGATACTGGTGTAGCTGGTGCTGAGGAGGAAGTTGGCGAGGAGGATTCTGATGGTGATGTGGTTTGTTTAAATCAGGCTCCAGGGGAGACAGTTGTTGTCCGTGGGATGAAAAAGCCCATCACGGTCATGCCTGGGCAGAAGACCAAACATTCCACCTCTTTGGTCTGGCAATATTTCTATCCAAATCCGGACAACAACTGTCTTGCCATATGTACCATATGTAAAGGTGAAATAAGTAGGGGTAGGGACGTTAACCACCTAGGAACATCCTCCCTTATATGGCACCTGCAGCGCGTTCATAAAAAGTTACTGTCAAGTTCAGTAACTTTGGCTAAGACCGTAAGCAGTCCAGGGACACCTAAATCCCGTTGTCCTGTTGTATCCAAGCGCCTGCAAACCACACCGTCAACTCCCTCCTCATCAATTTCCTCCTTAGTCAGGATCGGAAGTAGTCCTGCAGGCCATGTCACTGGCATGACTGACTCTCATATCGGGGATTCCTCCGGAGGATCCTGTATTGCTACGCCTATTGCTGCCGCTGCTGATGTTGCTGCTGCTGGGAGTTGTTCATCATCCCAGAAAGTAAAGTAGGAACACCACTACTTTTACTAAACAATTGACCCTCCAACAGTCCTTAGCGAGGAGGATGATGTACGACAGCAGTCATCCTGAAGCAAAACGTATAACCTTGACTGCTATGTTGGTGTTAGATGTGCGTCCGGTATCCACCATTAGTGCAGTGGGATTTAGACAATTGATGGAGGTAGTGTGTCCCCGGTTCCAAATCCTGTCTAGATTCCACTTCACTATGCAGGTGATACCGAGACTGTACAGAAACATCAGAAAAAGTGTCCTCAGTGTCCTGAAAAATGCAGTTGTACCCAATGTCCACTTAACCACGGACATGTGGACAAGTGGAACAGGGCAGACTAAGGACTATATGACTGTGACAGCCCACTGGGTAGATGTATCACCTTATGCAGCAACAACAGTAGCGTCACCAGTAGCAGCATCTCAGAAACGCCAGCTTGTTCCAAGGCAGGCTACGCTGTGTATCACCGGTTTCAGTAAGAGGCACACCGCCGACAACCTCTTAGAGAAACTGAGGGAAATCATCGCCCAGTGGCTTACCCCACTTAGACTCTCCTGGGGATTTGTGATATCTGACAACGCCACCAATATTGTGTGTGCATTGCATCTGGGCAAATTCCAGCACATCCAATATTTTGCTCACACAATAAACTTGGTGATGCAGAATTTTCTGAAAAGCGACAGGGGCGTGCAGGAGACGCTTTGGGTGGCCCGAAAAATTTCTGGCCACTTTCGCCATTCAGCGACTGCGTGCCGAAGACTGGTGCACCAGCAAACACTCTTGAATCTGCCCCGCCATCACCTGAAGCAAGAGGTTGTGACGCGGTGGAACTCAACCCTCTATATGCTTCAGAGGAGGGAGGAGCAGCAAAAGGCCATTCAAGCCTATACATCCACCTATGACATACGCAAAGGAGGGGGTATGCATCTGACTCACGTGCAGTGGAGAATGATTTCCGTGTTGCGCAAGGTTCTCCAGCCCTTCAAACTTGCCACACATGAAGTCAGTTCAGACACTGCCAGCTTGAGTCAGGTCATTCCCCTCATCAGGCTTTTGCAGAAGCAGCTGGAGAAAGTGAAGGAGGAGCTAAGATGGAGCGATTCCTCTTGGCATGTGGAACTTGTGGATGAAGCCCTTCATTCGCTTTGCCAGGATGCCAGAGTGGTCAATCTGTTCAAATCAGACCACTACATTTTGACCACCGTGCTCGATCCTAGGTTTAAAGCATATGTGGTGTATCTCTTTCTGGCCGACACAAGCCTGCAGAGGTGCAAAGACCTGTTGGTGAAAACACTGTCAGCTGAAGCGGAACGTGACACGTCACCAGCTTCGTCTTCATTTTCTCCCACAGCTGGGGCTGCCAGGAAAAACTTAGGTATCCTAAGCAACCCGCTGGCGGTGATGCAGGGCAGGCAGGACCAAGTTTGGACATCTGGTCCGGACTGAAGGACCTGGCAACAATTTCTGACATGTCTACTGTCACTGCATATGATACTGTCACCATTGACAGAATGGTGGAGGATTACATCGGTGACAGCATCCAAGTAGGCATGTCAGACCGTCCATACCTGTACTGGCAGGAAAAAGAGGCAATTTGGAGGCCCCTGTACAAACTGGCTCTATTTTACCTGAGTTGCCCCCCCTCCAGTGTGTACTCCGAAAGAGTGTTTAGTGCACCCGGGAACCTTGTCAGCGAAAGGCTTAGGAGGTTGCTTCCACAAAATGTGGAGAAGATGATGTTCATAAAAATGAATTATCAACTCTTCCAGGGAAACCTGCCTCCAGAACGTACAGAGGGACCTGTGGTGGTGGATTCCATCGGGGACGAATTAATACTCTGTGAGGATGAGGATGTACACAACACTGAAGAGGGTGAGGAATCGGTGGATGAGGAGGATGAGGACGACATCTTGCCTCCGTAGAGCCAGTTTGTGCAGGGACAGATTAATTGCCAGCTTGTTTTGTGGGGGCCCAAACGAATCAATCATTTCAGCCACAGTCATGTGGCAGACCCTGGCGCTGAAATGATTGGTTTGTTAAAGTGTGCATGTCCTGTTTCTACAACATAAGGGTGGGTGGGAGGGCCCAAGGACAATTCCATCTTGCACCTCTTTTTTTTCTTTGCATTATGTACAGTTTGGGGCCTAGTTTTTCAAACTGCCATCCTGTCTGCCACTGCAGTGTCACTCCTAGATGGGCCAAGTGTTTGTGCCGCCCACTCGTGTCGCTTAGCATAGTCATCCAGCTACCTCGGTGCAACCTTTTGGACATAAAAACAGTATTGTGAGGTGTTCAGAATAGATTGGAAATGAGTGGAAATTAAGGTTATTGAGGTTAATAATAGCATAGGAGCAGAAAAACCCACAAATTCGGTGATTTTAGCTGTTTTTATGCTTTTTTTCAAAAAAATACAGCTCCAAAACACAAAACCCAGAACTCAAAACACGGAAGGGTGGTTTTGGCAAAACCAATCCAGATCCAACACACGAAGAAAGATCCAGATCCAAAACCAAAACACAAAACACGAAAAGTGGCCGGTGCACAATCCTAATCAGAATGCACAAGCGCCAAGCCCCCTCTGCGATCTCGCTCGCATTCATTCAAGGATCGCAGTGTTATTGACAGTAAGTCGCCATTTGGGTAAGGAAACGGGGGAGTGGTTGGCAAAATGCAGATGGTCAGTGCCATTTGGGGGCAGGTCGCAGCAGGCGAGGCTCCTGCACCTCAGTCCAGGTACCCATGCTGCGTGACCATAGGGTTATTCACATGGCCGATTATCGGAGCACCTGCATATGGGCTGCGAATGTGTATTCAGTTGCGGTGCTGTTTGCGATGTCTGCATGAAGCTTTACCCGTAAGTGTAAATGAGTCCTTACAGGTATATTCATTCTTTTTAAATGACAGCAAATAAACTATTAATATGACCAGAAAAAGATTGAATACATAGTCCTGCCAATATACTGTTAACAAGCAGAAGCAACAAAAATATCCATCTGCAATGTGGCACGAGGAATAAAACAAAATAACAATACCAATTTTACTGGAATGTAAAAAGCCTGTTTGTCTTTGCCATGTAAATCTTGCAATATTCTTATAGATCACAAGAACAGACAAGTGCATGCTTTTAAAGCAACCTAAGACAAATGACTTTCAGCTACATTAAGTCTTCCAATATGTGTTCTTGTGCAGATATGGCATTTATTTTAAAATAAATTACATTTTCCATTAGGAAAGGTTGTTAGAGTCAGCATTCTGTGCTTGGGGCTGAATTTCGGATTTGATTATCAAACAATATGAAAGTAGAATGTTTCAAACCCTTTCCAGTCAGAGGGGCCTGGATGTAACATATAATGAAAGGGCATCTTGTGATGCCAATGCCCAAACAGCTCTGGGTTGCACTAGTGAATTTAGTAGTGAACCTATCAATCAACGAGCAGTACACCGAACATTTTAGGGCAAGGTAAGCCAACCATTCTAATTTTAACAGTTTTGGTATGGTGAGCAAATGTCCCTGGTTTCCAGGAACATTCCCCAGTCTGACTGGTTTGGCCACTGCAAATGCATGTCCTCGGAAATATCCCAGAATTTCACTGCTATTGACCTACTTAGTGAAAAGATCATTTCTTGGGAACTCCAGTCTATTGAACTGAGCATTCAGTGGACTATGGGGCTGATTTTGAGCCACACTCAATGCTGATATTTGTGCAAATGGGCAAAGTTTGTGAACTGCGCATTGTCTAACCTTGACCTTGCAGCCTGCATTGCGACATTGTGACATAATAGGTTATGCCGCTACAAGTCGTCCTCACCCGTGTTTATTCAGCAGACTGCTGTGATGAAGGTCTGGGGGCTAAGGAAGGAGATGGGGTCTGGGGCTAAGGAAAGTGATGAGGGCTGAAGAAGGTGATGGGGGCTGTTGTTGAGGATGGTGATAGGGGGGATGAGGAAGGTGCTGAGGTCTGAGGATGGTGATGAGGGTCTGAGACTGAGGCTCAGATTATGGCATTTCTTTGTGGGTGGTGATCCTGCTACTGCAGTTTCATGCACTAGAATGACAATTGCGGTAGAGGGGGCTAAATACAGTCTGGCATCTTCTGTAACCTCACATGGAACACCTCGCTCTGAGTCTTGAGGTGTCACCTGTAAAACAGGCAAATTAGTGCACAAAGAAAACACTTGGGATTTGTTTATCAAAATGTCAGGTTGTAAAACCTGACACTTCTGTTCGTGTTTTGCCTGATATTTAAAAGGGCAGTGCTTTTACTAGCAAGGCACGTCTAGTAAAAGCACTGTCCTTTTAAATATTGGACATAAACACGAACAGAAGTGCTGGGTTTTACAATCCAACACTTTGTAAATAAATCCCTAAGGCTGAAGAAACAAATGTGTGTTTACAAACTTCACAAATCCATGAGGAGAGTCTAAGGGTGTCCATATCTACTTTCTTTGAGTCTGATTTCTGACACTGTAATCCTAGAGAAGTCTACAGTACTTCCACCCATTCTGCATCCTCTGCAAATGTGAGGCTGAGTAGCAGTAAAAGTAATGATGGTGACAGAAATTGAGGATGTTACAGTGGAAGTGAATCAGGAAATGGAGGATATTTGTGTATCTGATGCTACTGAGGTTGTTGATGATGAATGTGTTGGACAAGAAGTTGATAAAATTCAGGAGGAAGAAGTTGTTTGTGTGAAAGTAAGTCAGCCACCAATGGCATCAGTTCTTGCCCATAAGAAGAAGAAAGCCATTGTCATACCTGGTAATAAGACCAAAAAAGCCACCTCTTTTGTGTTGAACTATTTTTACCCAAATCTTGATATTTGCCAAGCCATCTGTACCGTTTGTGAGGTCAAAGTAAGTATAGGTTGGGATGTTAACCATCTAGGAACCTCATCCCTGTTATATTATTTGCAGCAAATTCATGTAAATTATTTGAGAAGATCTCATAAATACAGTAAAAAAATAATAGCAAGCAGTCCAGCATCCAGCATCATTGCAGAAGTCTGATAGACCAAAGCTGTTTACAAAGAAAAATATATATTTATAATAGAAAAGAAATAAAATTACACTTACAGTAGCTGCACTCAGGGACAAGTGATCTATGAGTTCCCCTATGACCCCGGTCATCTGATCTGTCCTGTGAACTGGGATGCAGTGAAAGTCCCAGCCGGCATCTCAGTTTACTGCACAGATCGGATGACTGTGGTCACAGAACAGAAGCCCAGTGATCAGATGACCGAAGTCCCAGAAAAGCTTACCAGATCACCGATCACAGAGGTAAGTGTTAGCGGAGGGGTGGGCGTCGGCGAATGTGCATTCATGGTCTTACAGTATTTTTTACAAAAATACCCTGGGAAGTGCTGGGAGGGAATTCACAGGGGACAGAGCTTCCTTGCAAGCTCTACCCCTGTGTGCAAACTTTAATACATTCATGTGATATTTAGGTAAAAATATCACTCCACAACTGCATTTTAAATGCAGACCCAGATGAGCAGGGCTACATATATATCACATTCACTTATAAGCTGTAGTTACTTTTCTTGAAATTTCAATAAAGAACACTTTGTTTGCCCGATGTCACCATGAATTCTCGGGTGACACAAGTACGAAAACCTTACACACATGCATATTGCACATTTGAAGTATAGACTAGGGATGTGTGCCGACCCCTGTGTTTTGGTTTTGGATTTGTATCACCTTGTGTTTTGGATCTGGATTTGGTTTTGCCAAAACCGCCCCTTGTGTGTTTTGGTTTTGGATCTGTATTATTTAAAAAAAATTTATAAAAAGTGCTAAAATCACATAATTTTGTTTTTGATTCTACAGTATTATTAACCTCAATAACATTAATTTCCACTAGTTTCCAGTCAATATTGACCACCTCACAGCTCGCAATATTGTTTTCATCCGGTTTAGGCCTAAAATTTGCACAAAGCTGGCTGACCGAGCTAAGCGGCAGCAGTGGGCGGCACAAACACGTGACAGTTCAACTTCCAACATGGCACATAAGAAAACATATGTTTTCATTAATGAAGAGGCCTGAGGTAGTTGGAGTATGTATGCAGATGAAGGCAGGGACAGGAAGGGTTGATTGGTAGTAAATTTAATTTAATTTTTTGATTCCGAAGAAAATTTATGAGGGAGGAGGGGAGAGCATGGGTGAACAATATGTCCCATGTTTTGCCCACAAAATCAACTGGGTGGTTCAGAATATTTTTTTTAAATTAAAGGGGCATGCAGGAGATGCTGTCTGTGCCCATAAACATTTCTGAACATTTTTGGCATTCAGCAACCACATGTCAAAGATTGCAGCAGCAGTGGCAGTTCAACTTCCAACATCAGGAAACAAATATTTTTATTATTTAAGAGGCCTGAGGGAGTCGGAGTATGTATGTAGTTGAAGGCAGGGAAAGAAAGATTTGATTAGTAGTAAATTTCATTTCATTTTTTTAATTCTGAAGCAAATCTAAGAGGAGGAGAGGAGGCATTTACAAAAACTATTTACTCATTCACATCATTCCTTGCCCCAGTAGAATCCTTGAGCGCTATGCTTGCTGCTGCTGGGAATGGATTTTCATCCCAGAAGGGGACCAGGAAGACTACTAGTAGTGCTTTCAAAAACAATTGACTGTTAAACAATCCTTTGCAAAGATTCCACTTCACTAGAAAAGCAATTCCCAACCTGTAATTAAAAAAAACTTAGTTAGTGGCCTCCAAAATACTGTTGTATCCACTGTCCACTTAACCACAGATATGAGGACAAGCTGAACAGAGCAAATGCAAGATTTAAGGTTTAAGTCTTACGTTGTGTCTTTCTTGAGAATCTTTGAGCACTATGCCTGCTGCTGGAAGTGGATTTTCATCCCAGAAGGGATTAAGACATTTTGTCTTTCTTCCCAATGGACACAGGTCTGAAGAGATGCAAAGAGCTGTTGGTAAGCAAATTGTCAGCTCAAGTGGCACGTGATGCAGCGGTGGCTTCTCCTTCAGTTTCTCCAGCAAGTGCATCTGCCGAGAAAAAAATAAACTTTCCCAAAAAAACCCAGAGGTTAAGCAGATGAGTCAACACAACCAAGTTTTTTTGTCTTGTGCCCAGGCATGACAATGGGCTTTTCCTTATCATGGGCAACAACTGCTTCATACACTGATGCCTAATTTACACAAACAACATCCTCATCATCAGCATCCTCATCATCAACAACATCCTCATAATCAACATCCTCATCAACAAAATCTTTATTAGCGTCAGCTACACAAATATCCTGTTCATCCTGGTGCACTTCCACAGAGGCATCCTTGATTTCTATGTCAGCATGTTCACTTGTGCTTACATCATCATAAGAGGCAGAACCACCAGTCATAAATAAAAGCCAAGGCCTTAGCCTTTCCTTGCCACTTCATGTGGTGAAACTGGCATATTGCCAATTTTTTGTCTTTCTGCAACTAACTTTCCCTTTGATGTTTTCTTCTTTACCACTGTAAAAGATTGGTTCTTGATTTTAGATACCCTGACTTAAGCCCTGTATGCCCTTGGGAATCGGCTTTAGTAGATGATGTAGGTGGACTAGCATCGTGATGACTGGTGGCACTGGCAGCAGCTCCAGCACTAGTATGTGGTTCCTGCTCTCCTCTCAAGTCTCAACTGATCGTTCTCCGTATCAACAAACATGAATGAAGTGGGGTACAGCACACATGTCAATTTGTACCAATTTTAAATATTATGCTGCGGTATCAATGACCTACAGTGTCACAAGATTTTTTATGAATAAGAAATGAATAACACACTGTGCTGCCACTTACATTGTCACAAGATTATTTATGAATAAGAATAACACACTGCGCTATGACTTATAGTGTCACAATTTGTGGACAGTGTCACCAAACAAACAATAATAGCGCAGCTAAGTTACTAACACACACACACACATAAAAAGTACTTTTATTTTTTTGGACACTGGGGAAGAGCACCCCTGAATGAGGCAGCAGCCCCTTGATGAACAACAGACAGCACCCCATTTTATGGACAACAAACCACCCCTGCCAAGTGCGGACAGACAACCTGCAGAGTCACAAATATGTGGACGATAAACTGCGGCAGTGTCACTGTAGAATAATAGTGCTGCTAAGTTGCTAACACACACACACACAAAATAAAAAAGAAAAAAAAAGTGCTTTTATTTTTTCTTACACTGAGGAAGAGCACCTCTAATTGACAGAGCACCCCCGTGGACAACACAGCACTCCTTTATGGACTGCAGCACTAGTCTGATGGACAGGACAAAAATACAGCAGCTGCAGCACCCACTGAAGGAAGCCCCCTTTATATACCGCAGCCCAAGCCCCTTTATGGATACAGCAGCAGCCTTTAGACCAAGACCCCAACTGGACACACACACTGAGTGACTGACTGCGTCTGCTAGCTTCTCTCTCTACAGCCGGAGTGAAAATGGCGTCAATCTCGGGAACCTTTATATAATCCAAAACCCGCGAGAATCCGACAGTGAGAGGATGAAGCGTTTTGCCTCGTTTTCGGATCCGAGTAAGGTGGGAAAACCTGAACCTAGCTCAGTTCTTGCCACAGATCGGGGAAGTTCAGGTGGGTCCAGTTCTCAAAGAACCAGACCGGCTCATCTCTAGTATAGACATTTTATATTTGTTGTTATGGAAGAATAAACTTTTCATGTAGACAAACTTCCAGTGCCATTCATTGCTCCTCACATGCCCCTGCATAATAGAATAACAGGAACTAGATGCTTATAGCATAGCATCTATGTAATTACAATTATGCATTTGTTGCAGCATCAAAATTAATTTTCTGGTATGAGAGAAGGTCAGGGTGACACTACAGCAATGATTATCTGGAGCAGGCCTGTCAGATCACAGGCAATGGCACTCAGAATAACAAATGTTTACAATGATTACACCAGATGTACAGTATGTTCAGAAATGTTAAAGCCCTTTCTGTGTGGTACCTTCTATTGCAGGTGTTAAGGAAGCACATATGCCATCAGGAAACATTAGTGATCGATGGTTCTACTATATCAATAGTTGATTTTTAAAAAAAACATTGGTAGAAAACCATCGATGGTTGAGTGCAGTGCATTCGACCATTGCTGATTATGTTCTACAGCATTGGGGCACTGTCATCGATGTTGTGGCATTGGTGCAGTACAGATGCGTGTGACTGGCGCTATGCTCCCTGTAAGATCTAGTAATAGATCTAGAATGCAGCCAGGAAACAGCAGGAGCTTTCAACAAGGCCCCTCGGAAAGAATACTTGAGATCAAAGGGTGGTTCCGGCGCTTCCTATGATCTGTTTGTAGTTGTGTCTTCCTGATATTTTTTCTCAATAATATGTGAAAGAAAGAAACAATATATAGTGTAAAAATTAAAAAAAATCTTATTTCTGGTGAGAGATGGATGTACCCACATAGACGTTGGACCCAATTGTCACCGTGATCCTGCGGTGGTTGCGGAGTGCAACGCTGATCTTGTCATACTTGTAGTCATTAATTCACTCCAAATAGTCATATGTTTTAGATGGGAAAAAAATGCGACAAGCCTCCAATGGTGCAGATCAATATACCCAATACAAGGTCCTACACATTTATGTAGTATATTGACCATGAATGGGATATGGTGCGAGCCTTGGGCATTTATTTTAATATTCCGATGTCCGTTGATATTTTGTGTTGATGATGAAAGTCAGGTCCCAAAAAAAAATTTACCTTTTAGTCTTGCTTATTTATTTAAAAATTATTTTGTTTTTCAGTTAACATATAATTACATGGCTCTAAAAGGTGTGTTTAGTGCATCAGATCTTTTCTTTATTTGTGTCATAATGGTGAATATTATACCTATTAATGCCAAAGGTCTCAATTCCCCTCCTAGGTCCTAGGAAACAAGCAGGGATTGCTATTTTGCTGTCTAGCCATTGTCCATTTACCTTGTCTAGTCAACATTCAGATGTTATAGGACAGTATCTTATTCTAGTTGGTCAGTTAAATGGTATGGAGGTATTTAGTATTTATTTGTGCCCCGAACACTCGTCAACTCTCATTTTGTAGAAGGTTTTGTTCAGTTCTCCACAGATATAGAAAGGGAGCGGTGCTGCTTCTGGGCGATTTCAATATTGTCCTTGACCCATTATTGGATAGGTCTAGTTCCTTAACTCCCGTTCCCGACAGTTCCATGAATACTCTAGCAGTTTCTGCCAATTGTTAGCTGAATTTGAATTGTACGATATGTGGAGAACTAAACACCCTACGGTGAGGGATTATTCTTTCTACTCCCATGTGCACAATTCCTATTCTAGAATAGATCTTGCCCTGTCAGATAAGTTGACTCTTTCGGCTATCAAGAAAATTTATATTTTACCGATCTCCTGGTCGGATCACTCCCCTCTGTTTCTTGTTTGGGACATCAACGCTAGACACGTTCCGCCTGGCCCCTGACGCATAGGTGTTCATTTGTTGTCACATCCCAAAGCTCAACAGGCTCTACAGCAGCCTCTCTCCATATTTCTAGACACTAATAACCCGGAGGACACCTCTGTATTTAACTTTTGGTGCTCCCTTAAGGCCGTAATTAGGGGATCAGCAATACAGACTGCAGCAAGACTTAAACGTTCACACTTGCAATGCCAGGTAGAGCTTGAGTCAGAGGGAGCTAGACTGGAAGGGGCTCATAAAGCCAATCCTTCTGATAATATTATACTCAAAGACTTACTCAGTATTAGAGAGAAAATTAATACTATCTGTCATCAGGAAGTGCAGAGTAATATTTCCCATCTCAATCAGAAATTCTATGCTCTAGGAAACAGAGCTGGCTGTTTGCTGCGGCGAAAGCTGAGGGGAAGGAAAAGAGTGTGTGCAGAATGTTTAACTCTAAAGGAGTAAAGGTCTATGATCCCATGGAGATTGCAAATGTATTCGCAGAGTACTACTCCCATCTGTATAGTTTTAACTCGGACCCTGATACACCCCAACCCACTAACACAGGTATTACAAGTTTCTTGGAAAAGTTCAACCTTCCCACTCTTGACCCTGAGACTAGTTTGACACTAGCTGCCCCTTGGTCAGTTGGGGAGGTAGAGAGAGCAATTGATTCTCTCCCAGTTGATAAGGCCCCAGGCCCAGACAGGTATATCCCCAACTTTTATAAGTTTTTTAAGGAAGACTTGGCTCAGGTGTTGGCATCTGTGTTCAATGAGACCTCTGAGAAGGGTAGTTTTCCTGCAGAAATGTTGGAGGCGCGGATTATGGCACTCCCTAAACCAGGCAAGTCCACAACTTCGGTCCAGAATCATCGCCCTGATACTTTGTTGAACATGGATGTCAAGCTATATGCTAAATTTATTTTATTTATTTATTTTATTTATTACCAGTTATTTATATAGCGCACAGATATTCCGCAGCGCTATACAGAGAATATCTTACCATTCACATCTGTCCCTGCCCCAGTGGAGCTTACAATCTATATTCCCTACCACATGCTTGCAAACATACACACTATGGTCAATTTTGAGGGAAGCCAATTAACGTACCAGTATATTTTTGGAGTGTGGGAGGAAACCGGAGTACCCGGAGGAAACCCACGCAAGCACAGGTAGAATATACAAACTCCACACAGTTAGGGCCGTGGTGGGAATCGAACCCATGACCTCAGTGCTGTGAGGCAGTAATGCTAACCATTACACCATAAAATTAGTCTCTAACAGACTGGGCCCATTGCTTCCTTCTTTAATTCATCAGGACCAAGTGGGGTTCATTATGGGTAGACAGGCCCCGGACAACAACACCCGTCAGGTCCTCAATATTATTGAACATTGTGAGTCTCGAAGGGAGCCTTTATTGCTGCTTTCTTTTGATGCTGAGAAGGCATTTGATAGACTTCACTGGGGCTACAGTATAAAATTTTGGACTGGATTCTTGCTTTGTATTCCCCCCCCCTTCAGTGCGGTTATTTGTTAATGGTTTTCTCTCTTTTGGATTTGCTATCTCCAATGGTATGCGTCAGGGTTTAAAAAATTAGAAGTTTAGACTCCATTCAGATCCCCCAAATAGGTGGAATAGTACACAAGTTTTGTCTATTTGCAGACGATATCTTGTTATGCTTACTTCATCACGTCCACTGACCTAAAAATGTTACGGCCCTCTTATAAATATGCCTGGCAGACCCAGACTCTTAATTATTTAGGATTAAAGCTCTCTGGAAACCAGGATCTTATTGCTTGTAATTATGGTAACTTCTTTGGGCATTTGAAGGCCTTACTAAGGATTGGATGTTTCAAGAAGTATCCTGGATAGGCAGGTTGGCTGTGACCAAAATGGTTTTAATTCCGAAGCTTCTTTGTTTATTTTACCCCAAAACAAAGAACTCTACAAAATTCCCTATGTAATAAGTTTTATAAGGTTATTTTGAAATATGTGTGGAAAGGAATAGAATAGCAAGGAGCACTTTAACGTTACCCAAATTGCAGGGTGGTTTGGCCTTTCTAGATCTTGAAAAGTACCAGGCTGCATGCTTGTTAAGTCAGGTGAGAGACTGGTTCCATATAACGGTTCCAAAACCTTGGGACTTGATAGAAAGGGGTTTGGTTAGGCCTTTTGAACTCCCAGATTTTTTATGGCTTCCTATTTCTATTTAGCCATCAGAATTGGGAGTTTCTAAAGCAGTTTTAGCTACAATTTTAGTCTGGCGTAAACTGATATCAGCCTCAGAAGATGTCTCACTACCATCTCCTGCTTTTTCCCTAAAGTGTTTTGCACATTTAAGTCCAGATCTTCACCTAGACTCTTGTTCTGGCAGGGGGCTCTCCGCATTAGGAGATATTCTTTCAGAGGATGGACTCTGTCAGTTTTCTCACCTTCAGACACCGTTTGTTGTCTCATCCCGGGACTTTTATAAATATTTACAATTAAGGCATTGGCTGCAAAGTTCTTTGCCTTCTCCTGTCAAGAAGTAAAATTTTCCAGTTTTCTTTTTGTCAAAGTTTACCTCTCCCAACCATAAAGGTGGGATCACATAATGGTATCAACTTCAAACGTCGAAGGTTAATAATGATAACCTTGCTTGCCAAACTAATGGGAGAGTGATTTGTCTCTGCAGATTTCTGAGGAAGATTGGATACTTATATTTTGCTCGTGTTTCAAGGTGTCCCGTTGTATAATTCATACAGAAATGTTCTAGAAATTGATTCATAGAGTATACTTGACACCAGATAGGCAACATAAAATGTGGCCTTCTATTATTGTTGGAGAAATTACGGTCAGACGGGTGACATTATTTACATATTTTGGAAGTGTCCACTTTTGCAACCACTCTGGACTGCAGTTTTCATCTTAATTGCGAAGGTCACAGTTCCTTTTGACCCATTAACGGCCTTATTTCATTTATATCCGAGAGAAATGCCCTCAGGTGACAGGTATATCATGGGTCATATATTGATAGCCACTAAGGCAGCTATTGCTGAATTGTGGAGGTCTGCAACTGTACCCAATTTGGCTTCCACAGAGAACAAGATTCAAAAACATTATGTTTTCAAAACATATGATTGCCCTTATTACTCTTCTGCCTCTTCTCCACTGATGAAGTGGTTCAGTTGGTGTGAATATAGAGAGTCACTAGGTCATTTCTTATTACTTAGAGGGAATATAGACCTTAGCGTCCTTAATTCTCCTAGAGATGATTCTTGAGATTTATGGATTATTGTTATAGGTATATATATTACTATTTGTTCTATGTATTTTACCTGGATTATTTGATAAAATGTGTATTATCCCTCTGGGCTTCCGCTCAGTCTATGTATTTTTCATTCCCCTAATCTCTCCCTATTATATTTTCTGTTCCCACTGTATGTATTTCCTTGTAAACTCAATAAAAATCTAATGAGTAAAAAAAAAAAAGTAATACTGAAGAAAATGATGAATGACTGAAGAGTACCAATGTTGAATATCTAGCAACGCGTTTCTCAGAGCCGATGTCTGCTTCCTCAGGCTGAAGACTTGTCCAGAGTATGGAAGCTACTAGAATATTTTTTTAACAGTTTGTAATATTAGGTGATTGTGGCATTTTTCTGAGTAGCACTGCTTATCTACCAAATTTATGGCCTGCGCTCAATTCAAATATGTCTTGGATTCAAAGGGAAATAATATGCTGCTATCTCTAAGAACTTAATATCCATGGGTTCATCAGCCACATCATCAGGTGGAGCTGCCTGTAGGGCCAACCTGACGATGTGGCAGACAACCCCATGGGAGCGTGTGCCACACAACATAGTGGATACACACTAGACGATTTTGAGGATTTGCCGTTCCGATCCATCAGAATGAGGCAAATCGCTCAAAGAAATCGTCTAGTGTGTACCCAGCTTAAATGTGTCATTTTTAATTGCTGGGAACTGTTGGATTATGATTGACAGGTGCATTTTTTGTTATGAATATTGGGTCCAATCAGGGAGAGTTTAGGGGCAGGTGGGAGGTGCGTCCTTATTCTGGCTCTGACCGAAAGTGTCCTCTTTCAATTTTGGATTCCTCCACCCTCACTCCCTTTGTCTTGTTCTGTCTTGTATTGTTGTGTTATTGTTCACTAACCTTTTCTGTCAGAGGAGGCAACCAAATAGGGTGCAATCAGGGGAGGCAAGGAGGGGGGATGCGGGTACTAATTACACAGGCACAGACCTGTAGGGTGGGCCTGGGCCAGCTACTGAGGGGTACAAATGTCTTCCTTTGTATTGTGCGGCACCACACATGGTATATTCTATTATTTTTTTCTGGAGGGGGCATGGCTACACCTTTGAGATTTGGCCATGCCCATTTTCAGTACCCATCCCCTGTGGTTGTCAAAGGCCATCTTTCCTTTGATATTGGAGATGTCTGATTCCACATGGTTTAGGCAATTTTAAGTAGCAATGATATCCTCTGCTTTAGGCAAACTAACACTAAAGACAATGGCGTCCCTCCCCACGTTGTCACCCGGTGCGGGGAGGGACGTTGTGCGCCGAGGAAAGGGCGTGGCCTTGCAGAAAGGGGCGGGGGGGTGCCGGAACTGGGTGCAGTGCCGGCTGGCTCCCTCACAGTGTCAGGAGCCGAGTGTTGCATCTAATTACAAAGTGCAGCACTCGGCTCCTGTCACTGAGGGGAAGTCTGCACCTTGGTGTCACCCCCTTGTGACGCCACTGACTGAAGACCACTTTGTTAAATAGCTCTGAGAAATCAGAGCCACGGAATGCAAATTAATTCATTATTTGTTGGGTAAAAACCTTGTGAAATAATAAATAGCCCCTTAGTATAGTAAGGTAAGCAATAGTAACTCAACGGTAAGGACCAAACAAAGTTGTCTTAAAAATAATATCTGTATGACAAATTAGGAGAAAAAAAGTCTGCTGATACAAGGAGTAAACAAACGCAAAGGTGTATATTTACTAAAGTGTGGGTTTTTAGAAGTGGAGATGTTGCCCATAGCAACCAATCAAATTCTACTTAACATTTAACTAGCACCTTCTAGAAGATAATAGCTAGAATCTGATTGGTTGCTATGGGCAACATATCCACTTCTAAACACTCTCACTTTAGTAAATATACCCCAAAGTCTATAATAGTTGAGTATGCAGAAAGAAAAAGAGGATCTCCTCTCCATTGCTAGTCATTTTCTAAAGACCCCCTCAAGTGCAAATGCCCTGCCTCACATTACACAGTCCCAAATGCATAGACTCCCTTTATTGCTCATTCCCAATTTGCAGACAACTGCACCCAGACTCCACTTGCGCTGCCCCAAATGAAACCACCACCCCACTATGCATCGGTCCCCCATTGCACAGACCCATATCTCCTGCTGATTAGCACTTATCACCATGTGCAGAAATCCCATGCTGCACAGATCGCCTCATTACATTAGTGTAATCACTGCTAGAGCACTCCTGCAGGCAGAGTCCCATTGTGCAATATCCTCCCTACAGTATGCTCCATGTGTACCTTGTATGCATATTTGAAGCGACTGTCTGTGTGTCTGCATGATTCACTGGTTAATAGTGTGATGGTGACTGATGCGGATGCACAGACTATGTATAGATGACCCTAGCAGAATGAAGTACTCTATTACCAGCCCACTTGGAATGCCAGCCTGTTAGCAGATACACTGTATAGGAGCAGCAGAGAGTATAATCAAACAGGAAGTTTTTATAGTTTTTATTTAAGTATAAACAGGATCAAACACATGCTGCAAGCTTTAACATGCTGCTCAACAAGGAGGAAAGAAAAGAAGGAACACCTTCTATAACAGATACACACACCCCCTGGCTACCTTTTTTATCTAACTTTATCAGCAGCTGAACACTGATGTCATCTGCGTGTATAATAATTACAGTTAAGAACAGTGGTTGAAATATCGACACATGTCTAACACAGCCCAAAGGCACTTGATAGAGGTCTGGCCCATGAGGCACCTGCCCTCCTGCCCCCAGCTAAGCCTCAGGGCTATAGCAGGGCGATATTCCATCCTGTGCTGGCCCAATCCCCAGAACTTGTGATGCCATGATGTCGGGACCAGGAAGGAACAGACGCCCAGAGTGTACTAAGGCACACCTCCCAACTGACCCGCTTTGGGCAGAACAGTCCCGTTTTTCTGGGACTTTCACACCCACGGGCCACAGTGTCCCACTGTTCTGGGGGGGGGAGTTTGGGGAGCGCACACCGCTTCTTTGCATAGCTGAGCAGCCGGTGAGTAGAAGCCACACGCCATCTACACAGTGTGGGGAGAGTCTATGGGGCAGCCAAGCATCTCCGGGAGTGCCAGGCAAGCCCCCATGTCCGGGAGTGCCAGGCACGCCCCCATCTCTGGGATTGCTGGGCGCACCCCCATCTCCGGGAGGGCTGGGCACGCCTTGGGTGCTCACAGTGTCCCGAGTGCAAGGAATCAAATGTTAGGAGGTATGCTAAAGACATTCCGGGTAGCTGTGACCAGTGCATACTAAGGACACTCCAGGCTGCAGGATACCATTCCAGGCACTCTACAAGCCAAATGCTGGTGCCACAGGGGAGCCATGGTGCTGCACCCTAGGCCCTGCATTCTGGGCGGAGACTATATAGGAAATCACCATTTGGAAGTGAGCATTATGCATAACTCAGGACAAATCTCAGTCCTTACATTGGCATACAAAACAGGGCAAACTAGAAACTAGAATGAGAGACAATAGAAAAATTACCATTTTTGGTCCACATGGACTAGGCACTATATAAAAGGTGTTAAGCTAAAGGTAACATACTGTATACTCCTTGAAACAATTTCTGAGGCAAGAGTGCCTTTACCATACTCTTCTCATGCTACTGCCATCACTGTTTCCTAATGAAATTCTGCGTCAGAGAGTTATGATGGATTGCTCCACAGTGGCTTAGAGTATATCCCTGTCATTTCCTGTCTGTTACTGAATGTGCAGCTGAGCAAAATATATTTCTGAGCCCCAGCACAGTACCGGGAAAGGGAAAGGTCAGAGGCCTGTATTGGGAATTACCTTGACCTTTACAAATACATCCATCACACACCCCCTGAAACACGCAACATCCATCGCTCAAACTTTAAAGGTCCTCTCACTATTAATGATGGAAAGGATACATTTTCATCCATGTACACCAAGCTCCATACTCCACAGTCACAGAGCTGTAGCAAATCACTTCCGTCGGCCGTATTATAAAGCACAAATATCCTTTACTTTAAAATGTACATTATGAGAGATTTTTCCTCCTGCTTTATAAGACAAGCACTTCCCAATGAATCAAAAGTTATTATAGAAACCAAAAGCATTTGTCAACAATTTGGCTAGGTTGAAGTTCCTTCCTATCGCCTGTAGATGGCTCTTTAATCTGACATCTTCGCTGCATCAGCGTCTCTCCAGACTTCTATTAGGCCTTTCAGGGCGTTTGCCTGTTGATGGAGTCTATCTTGCATAGTTTGCATCAGACCCTCCATCTCTCTTATGTTATGGTAAAAAATGGGATAGAGGAGCAACTGCGTTACTGTGAAGGCCATAACTAGGGTGTGCGACCGATGCTGCCGAACAGAGCACAGAGCTCTGGGCGGCATCGTCGCTGTCTTACGGCTCTTGCTTCTGGCTAGAAGGGTGCCTGGAATGGAACCCTGCTGCCAGAATCACTGCTGTGGTGCTGCAGGAGCGTCCTTTAGACTCTCCTGACAGGCACCCTGCAGTCTGTGCTGCCGATTAGTGTGTCCTCATGATGCTCCAATCAACGCTGCCCTTACCGGTGCTGCCAGCCACGCCCCTTATACGCAACGTATTGACATCATGCACTCCATATTATGATGTCAGGTGCTAAGGATGGCAGGCCCGGCACAGGGCACAATTTAGCCCTGTTACGGTGCTGGTTAATGTGCACAAAACCCACTGAAAGATTACACCAGTAGTAAACCTTGTGCATAAAGAGCGTTAGGATACCTATACCCAAAAACACCAATAGCAGAGCAGCAGATTCAGACTCCAGAATGTGCCGCTTTGGGCAATTGTAAATGGGTCATACTGATGTATCCTCATACACCTAGCCTCAATACGCCATATGGCGCAAGATGCCCGGTACGACTAAGCCGCTATGAGAGGAGTAGCGTACCATATTTTTCTTCTAATTTAGCATCTTATTCAAATTGTAGTCGCAGCAAAACACAACTCAAAGTGTAGTACAGATGCTGGGCTGCAACTTTAACCGCACAGGAATTAGTTTTAAACATGAACAAAGTCGCATTTGTAACGCAACGGAACAAAGCCGCAGAAACTGCAACGCAGCACTTTGTATACAGATTCAGACTCATTCACACAGATGTACACAGGGGCGTTTTAAGAGAGCAGGGGGCCCATGTGCACACTCAGTGCGGGCCCCCTCCTCCCTCCGGGGGTTCCGCGGCGGCCGCGGGTACAGTAGATTCTGGCTAAGTAAAAGAATCGCATTATAACACATTTTTCCTTTTTTGCACTTTTAGCACCTTTATTGTGTGTTTATTATATATGTAACATTTGTACACATCTATTTTTCAACTCACTTCTAACATATGCAGTAGATGCTCCTATCTATCTAACACTCTATTACACTTCACCTTTCTCACTAGAGCAGTGGTCACGGAACAGGGGTAAATTACCCCACATGGGGTAAAAATGAAATTCCGGGGGTAATGGACGGACAGCCGTACATGCATATGAATCATTCTATACTATAAACTGATTCATATGCATGCCCAGCTGTGCCGCAGGGAGGCTCTAAGCCGGACGCCCGCTGAGATGATATTACCAGCGGGCGCCTGGCTCCTTGCCTGCAGCGCCACATTAGCCGGAGGCTGGAGTTCTCTTCTGAACTACAGTTTCCGCCTCTCTCCATATGCACTATGGGAGAGACGTCATGACGTCTCTCCCATAGTTCCGAGGAGAAGCCGGGCGGACAGGATGGAGGCGGATGCAGGAACGGGGATTAAGGTAAGTGTTTTTTTTGTATAAGCGGCACTACAGGGGCATTATATGGGGGCACTACTACAGGGGCATAACTATGGGGGCACTACTACAAGGGCATTATATGGGGGCACTACTACAGGGACATTATATGGGGGCACTACTACAGGGGCACAACTATGGGGGCACTACTACAGGGGCATAACTATGGGGGCATTATATGGGGGCACTACTATTCCTTCCTTTCAAATCAAGGGGGTAACGTCGGCGTATCTAAATATATTTTGGGGTAAAAGGTAAAAGAGTTCCCTGACCCCTGCACTAGTGTGATGCCCTGGTGTGGCTCAGCTGGGCTGGTTTGGGGGTGTCCTGCGCTCTGGACTTTAACCCCAGTATGTTAGGGACCTACCCTAGGAGGTTACCTGGACGTGGTGGGTAGGCCTATAACTTTGGCCATAATTATGCTAAAACCTCTATTTATTGCAAAATGTATTATATGTAATTAGTAATGTTGGAGTTGTGCACTTGTAATTTTTCCTTTTGTGTCTGCAACATTAGACTCAACAGGTAGCACCTCCCATTATTTATATTCAGGGTGTGCAGTCTAGGGCCCTTTTCCATAAATGAAAGAATCTACTGCGCATGTGCGGGTCTCCGGGAAAATGGCGGCTGCCCAGGTATTCTTGGGGACAGCAGTACTGTGCTTGCACGAGTCACCGAGAAAATAGCCACCACCATTTTCCCAGTGGTTTTTGCTGTTCTTCAGTGCCGGGCCAGCGCGGCAGAGCAGCACTCTGGAGACAACAGACAGGTAAGTATAAAGACTATAATGGGTGCACTCTGCACCTATTATAGATACATCCCTGGATGTACAAATGTTGCAAATCAAATTGATCAGTGCAATCTAGCAAAGTAGTTTTGTCGCTTCCGGTTGTTTTGTTGGTGCATCAAGAGGGTCTGTTTGTAGCGCCATAAGCATCAGTGTATGAGGACACATCTGTAATATGTATTTATTAAATAAGCCACTGCACAGGCTTGCCTACCCTCCCGATTTGGTTGGGAGCCTCCCGAATATCGGGTGCCGCTCCCAACCCCCCGGAAAGGCAGGCAAGCCTCCCGGCTGCCACCTGCCCCCCCCCAACCCCCCGACTACTAGAAGAAACCCCCGGAGTGGGGGGCCCGATGATGCGTTTTGTGGCTCCACCCCCTGCTTCACAATGGCAATATTTTCGGCATTGTGAAGAAGGGGTGGAGCCACAATGGCACAACCGCGTGGCTCCACCCACAAATCGCGTCATTACCCAGCCACCCTCCCCGCTATGCGCAGACATTCAGCTCCCTCCCGGAAGGAGGGAGGGAGCTGAATGTCGGCAAGGCATGGCATAATGCCCAATACCTAGCTTATTTTCCACCATGAGAGTGGCATTGAGTCTTATAATTATTGGTTGTAGGAGTAACGAAAGGAGATATGATAATGGTATAGAAAAGAGTTGAGTTTATGATCCAATGCTCAATTTCAACAGAAACTACTCATTTTATTTTGACCAATTGTCTTAAATGTAGGCTATTGTGTGGGGCTAATTGCGCTCTCATAACTGAACTAGAATTGGCAGATCTGGTAATATTTATAAAGTGAAAATCAGGACAAAATATGCTCGGCCCCAACCTTCAAAAACCATGCCCCCCACTCACAGGAACACTTCCCAGTTTCTAGCCACCCACGTCCACTCCTTTCAAAGTCCACATCTCTCAACTGTCCGATGGAATTAGTAAGTATAGCATTGGTGTGGTCCCATAAGTGTATGGGTGCAACAGAGGCCTAGTGAAGCACCAAACATTCTGTGCTTCTGTAATGAGCCCATTTAGTTATTGGGGTGGCAGGACAGGCATATTAAACCTCAGTAAAAAAACATAAAAAGATCTATTCCAAATGCAGAAATCAGAAGTACCTCCCTGCTACCACTTCCTATCCAACCAATTGTTGTTACTTACTCGTGCTCCGGGTGTCTCTCCTCCAGGTCGCCAGTCACACTCCCGGAATCCTGCTCCTGGACAACACGCCATACTGGGACGGCATCTCCAGATGCTAGGAGATTGGAACGCCGGTATGTGGCACGTGATACTGGATGACATTTCTTCCTAATCTGTAGATTCCATTAATTACCTGCCTCACATCCATTGGTTCAGCACCTTTCTTAAGCCTGTTGGTTCATTGCCAGCTTGCCGGCTATAGCTGTGTACGTGTCCTTCGGGTTTCTGCCAGTCGTGGTCCTGCTCGTCTGTGCCTGTTCTAGAACTCTTAATCCACACTCTAACTCCGTCATCTAAAGTGTTCATTTTTGTGCTGACTGAGGTGCTCCTGGATGTGCTGTACCTGCGGCCCCACTGCTCATTGTTGTCAGTTATTCCATCTCAGTATGTTACCATCTCGGCTCTCAAAGCTGCATCCCGGCTGTCTAGCTGCACCTAGGCCCACTAAGTCGCACCTCACTAGGTCGCAACTGGCCTACATATCCCAGCATGCACTGCCAGAGTTTTAAATAGCAAAACAGCAGTGCATGCTGGGATATGTAGTCCCACAGCAGCTGGAGTGCCAAGGTTCTCCACCACTGATCTAGGCTCTCAAAGCCACATCCCGATTATCAGCTGCACCTCAGCCCACAAGGCCGCACCTCAGTCTGTTACCATCTCGGTTCTCAAAGCCGCATCCTGGCTGTCTAGCCACACCTCGGCCCACAAGGCCGCATCTTAGCCTGTTGCCACCTTGGCTCTCAAAGCCGTATCGCCATCAGTCGCATAGCATCTAGTGGCCCTAGGTTAACCGTGCAAGCCTCTACTATCTTGAGTTAAGTCCAGGCAGCCTCCTAAGTACCAGTGAACGTATCCAGTTCTATGGGAACAGTGGGTGGATTTTATCAGTGAAGACATCGTCTGAGTGATTCTAGAGGTCTTGCACAGTGAGTACTAGGTGACCATAACACCAATACTCCTTAAACACATACCCCAACACATTATACCAGCAGTACTCCTCACTAATTATGCCATCGGTACCACCAATATTATATCATTATATTATATTATATCAATATTATATAGACACCCTTTTTGTTATTTTCTCTCTGTTGCGACAACCCTCAACGGAGACTCTTCCCTGAAAGGTATTTACTTAATCTGGCTGCACAACTTGTCTCCCTGGGCTTTCACAGAGTCTCTAGAGTTTCTCTCTCATAACCCGTGCTAGTTTGACTTGTTTTAGCGATGGACACATCCTCTCTCTTATCTTCCTCTGCAAAAGGGCATTTATCCATGTTTTCTCATGTAACCAGTTATACTCAAATTCATCTTTTAATGACTGACAAGGACTGAGATGGGCAAAACTTTCTTGTCTCATGTACTGTAGCTTGACACCGTCTGTAAGGCTTTGGGTGTGTTCTCTTTGTCAGACCGGGGATACCAAACCTTGCCACTTGACTAAGATTGTGAATTTGAGCGGGTGAAAGGACTTACATCCTTCTCATGCTTGACTCTATAAACTGGGAGCCATTAAGCTTTGCAAATACTCCATGGGTATTCTGTACATAAATATCAAAACAAATACGATCTTACAGTTCAGCGCTGTGAGTAGTTCCAATGATACTGAGAACTCCAGATGTTTTATGTCAATCCGTCCATAAGGAAAAAGACATTAAAAAAGAGAAAAATAGAAACTGATGTAGTATCAATCCCAAGTTGAATAATTCACACCCTTTGTGTGGATAATATCACGAAGTGGAGGTATAATCCAATACCAAGAAAATCTCTATGCTATCCAGGTTCCCAATATATACACCCCAAACGTGACTGGTGCATCAATAACTGGTGCTTACATGTGTGCTTACTTTTCACAAATGTGGTTGATAGTAACTCCATGGGGATTGTCTTACCAATGAACTAGGGGTTGTGTTTCCCGGGAACCCATATATGATGGACCAGAATCGCCCGTCTGTGCTCACCTCTTCCTCTTCCAGCCTCTATATGTACCGTACTGTACTCAAGGATTAGCTGGTTAAGCTTCAGAAAAGGCCTCAAAATAAATGCATATTGTGAGTTTAGCCTCTATTCCAAGCATCAAGAAACATGGAGAGAATACAGTTACTTCATTTTTGGTGCAGTTGCCAACATGAAGAAGGTGACTGAGGTATCTGCTCACTCCCAATCCAGTCCATTTTCCCCATATTGTAGTATGGGAACCTTCATTCACCAAACTCCAAAAAACGAAAGTTTTCGGAGATTGACTGCAGGAAACTACGCCATTTTCACATGCGGTTATTTCCCGGACCCCGCTCATTCCTATGGGAACAAAGTCCCAGTTACGAAGCGGGATCTGCCCCCTCCAGCCCTAAGTCCCCCGGCAGTGCACATGCGTGAACTCAGTCAGGCCCGTAATGTTAAATTCCACCACTAGTAATTAGCAGTAGCATCAGTAGTGGTAGGGATCGCAGGGACAGCTCATTTTTGGAGCAGATGTCCCTGAACTGGAGCAATATTGAATTGCTACGATATAATTGTATCGGTTGCTGTAACTCATAATACATAATTAACAGGGGGTTTAGGGAAACTATTCCTTTAAAATGTATGGACCCCTGAGCACTGGTTATAATTGCTTGCAAAGCAAAGGTGGCAATAAAAAATAAAATAAAAGTATGTTTGAAATGTCTGGGGACTGAGATTTAAAACTGTGGAGAAGTGTAATCCTACCAACCAGACAAGACTCTGCCCAGTATTCATCATTTAAATCAGCCAGTGAAAGAAATATGATGTTTCAATCAAACAGTGCCTGGTTAATGATTCAAAGACCTAACTTGTCTTGAACACAAGCTCTCTGGGAATATTACGGCGAATCCATCTCCTTTCATAAGCTTAAATAGAACTTTGTTTCAAACACTCCTAAAAAAACTTTCGTCCGGTCTCCCTCAAAGCTTAAACAGATGCCCAGAGGGCTCCATATGTTAAATTTTTTTGAATGAATTTCATTTAAGTAACAAGGAGCACTTTTCCGGATGTTTAAAATTAAAAAAGTTATCTACATTAATATATACTGCCGAATGGAATCGGTTCCTTCAGGAATTAATGTTGTTTCCCTATTCGCCATAATTCCCAGTTCTGCTCACTCATCTTTTTATTCCAGAGGAGTCTGCAGTTATATTTAATGGCCTTCAACAAAGGAATATAAAGATGTAGAAAATGATATTACTTTCCTGGAGTTTACAGCAGGTAAAATAATTAGAGTGCACCTCCCCTGTATCACATCCCCAGTGAGCTGTTAGCCAAGTGGGCTTTATGTAACAGTAACACAACACGGTACCTGTTGCAGTAACAACATCTATGGTATGTCCATATGTAGCTCTTCTCCTGGTGCAATTATTTAGCACTACTCAATATACCAAGGCAAAGAAATTGGCTTCAGATTCAAAGTCCTCTCCAAGTAGACAGTATGATCTATACAGTTGTTCCCCAACAGCAATATACAGCAGCGTTTGGATCCTATGGGGCATATTTTTTATTTATTGACTCTTAGACTAGCCGCTATTCATGTCAATAAGAAATTATGATTCATCTGAATGTATTAAAAGAAGCCTAACCCTTCAGTGTGTAAGTTGTGAAGGGATCAAATTCTCTTTTGGGAGAAGGGGGCACTACTGTACATGTGCGGTCTGCTGAGAACGCATGGGCTAGTGGCGAGTTTTGGGAATCCGGGAAGAGATTCTACGGATCCCTCTCCTGGCACTTTTTGCAAAATGTCGCCCTTGGCTACTATGGACTGACACTATCTTCAAATGGCATTAATTACTGGGGCCAAGCTGCTTTTTAAATCCAGCTAAAACCTAGCCCTCATTGAAACCTATGGGGGTTGCTATTGCAAGCGAAATGGGAGACTGTGGCATATATCTCCGATATATGCTGCAGTTCCTGGCTACATACATTCAGGAGATACTTATTGTTTGCGGTGTTCCCCAAAAACAGGTGTTTTTTGGGGGGATATTTCACAGATAATAGTTGATAAATAGGCCCTTGTGTATACTGTAGATGTACAGATGCGGTACATTTCTGTGCACGTTTCGGTGGATGCAGAATACTCTTTATACTCGTATTATTGTGTAGCGTACCCCACGCGTTTTGACACTGCATATGCTCCTGGTCCAAACGTACACAATTATGAACTATTCAGAGTCGTACGCATTTTGATTGCATCTCCGCTTGTCATGGAAGCGGGGTAAATGTGCTGTAATGGAGGTTCACATATGGCATGTTGAGGAAATTGTGGCCTAAGCAACGAATAGCGGAAGTGTAATTATACCAGTTTTCATGGTTATCTTCTGCACAAAGCATAGACTGGTAGAAATGCACCCTAATAATGATGCTGACGTCTATATAGCTAAGCGTACAGACACTGGGCAGGTGCACAGAACAGATATGTACAGCTCTGCATACGGGCGAATAAATAAAACTGAACTGGGTAATAACAGACATACAAAGAGGTAAGAGGGCCCTGCTTACAATATACGCATTTATTCAGTGCAGACAATGTTGGAGCATTTGTGGCCGATTTGCGTTCAATTCTGCATTATGCCCAAGCTGTTAGTCTTCAAAACACATGCACCCTAGTTTTCAATGTGATTTACATGCAGTCACCTCCCAAAGAACATATGTAACCATTCTAAAGGTGACATACAGTAGCAGAAAAGAACAAGGATTTGTATTAGTTGCATTGAGAAACTATATGTATAATGCTTTCCATGTTGAACGGTAAAGTGCTGTACAGTAGAGTGGACAAAAAATCACATTTACTTGGCTTGTACATTATGGGATCAGTTCAATTAGGAGCGAGTTTGTGAAAGCGAGCTTGCCTTGTGAAACTCACAAACATCACGTGAATGCGCGCACATGGGAAGTGCGAGATTCAATTAGATATGTCAATTCCTGGGACTCGCGGTGAGGTTGTGCGACTTTTCTACAAAATGCCACTTTTGAGAAGTGCATGACAAGTGGGGAAACTCCTATGAGATCGGCTCCTTGAAGGACCTAACTTGCATCTAATTGAATTGGCTCCTAGGTATATATTTTGGTTTATCTACATTGACCAAACATACATTTTTCAGTGTAAAATATTGGACTAGTATCCTCGTCCACGTTCTAGATGATTTTGAACCAGTGTTGGCAGGGCCGGCTCTAGGAGTCTTCGACCAGTGCGATCGCACAGGGGCACCACCCATAGAGGGCGCACCCTTCCCCAGCATCCCTATTTCAGTGGGACAATACTGTCCCGCTGTTCCACCCGTGGGCCGAAGTGGCCTGCGGGTGGTCAAATCTGGAGGCTGGGGACCCCCACTGCCGCAGCTGTGCGGCAGTGCCGGACCCCCAGAGTGTGAATGGAGGCAGCGCGCATGCACGCGGCATCCATTCACTGACGGTAGAGGGCCGGTGGAAGCCCAGCCAGTGACCGAGGGCTGGGCTTTACCCCAGCCTGACGTTATTTGGAGGCATGCCATGTGGGCACGCCTCCAAATAACGTCACGTAGGGGGTGTGGTCGATGGTAATTAGGACGCCCCCAATTTAAGGGCGCCTCGTTCTGAGCCGGACCTGAGTGTTGGAAACTATACAGCTCTATGTATGTGAAACTGAGACCAACATTGGGGTCAATGCAGAGTCTGTTTTGTGAAGGTAACTTGCATGTTTTTGCAGTGCTCGTGCTCCAGAGCCGAGTGTAGACAACTTACGGGCAGTGCTGAGCCATATGTAACTGATTCGCAACTGGGTATTAATAGGACATTCACACGCAGGGCTTATAGATGGAATTTCAGCCTATGCAGAGAAGTGTGTACACGTAAATACGCCTGTTCCCAGTGTAATCGTTTGCACAAAGGATAGGTGCAAGTGTGCATTGATAATGATGACAGGCATTAAACGAAGGATACAGATAGTGACGGTCCAGCCGCGAAGATGCATACAACAAATCGCTGGTGAATATCCACAGGGCCTGATTCACTATTGCATCGTCGCTTTTGCCGCAAAGTGATTGCATCTTTATGCTAATGCTGCAGACGATTTGTGGAGTAGGCTAATGCGTCGCTGTGTGCATTAAGACGCACCATTGGGCGCATCGGCAGCACCATCAAATGCACCATCAGAGATTGTGCCAGCCCCAGGCGCAATTTCTCTGTCTGAACATGGCCGCCGAGGTCATTGCAACTGTGTCTTAAAATGCAGTCGCCGACTACGACATGTCCGCGTGTGTCTGGTCATAGGCAAACGCGAGGGGGGGGGGTGTTCCGGTTGCCTGGAAACATCCCTCCCCAGCCCACACCATGATGACCACAATGTAAATAGCACATAATAGCAATACTAATTAATATTACAAATTAAATAATTAGCACCACCTGTTGATTTTTTTAAATGTGTGAGCCAGTAATAAATATACTTGCGCACCAACAAGAAGATCTGGAAAACATGCACTGTTAGGGGTACACTGATATAAATTATCTATATGGTCAATTATTGATACTATATAATAATATACTATCCAGTGCATAAGAAGACCAATGTGTACATATATGTTGAGGGCAGTGCTAGGTTATTTTGTTGCTCTCCAGAGTCCCGGACTTGCTCAAATTATCTGGAATGGAGCCCACATGTGAAATAAAAACATTCAGCTCAGACAGGATGGCCCTACATACGCATATAATGACATACTGTGATCGCTGGTCCTGTATATGCCAGAGTTTCTACTTACATTATACTTTGTATATTATAGCTGGTTAAGAGCTTATTATGCCCTCTTCATGGACTGGCCACACTTGCTTTAACATCAAGCATTTGGAAACCCCCCTCTAGAAATCCTGCGATTTCTCCTGTGGCTGGCCACCCCGTTACCACCCAGAAATACCCACCGAAATTGTCTCTCTCGGCGTCCAAATTCGTTCTGCTGTTCCCGGCGGTAACTATCTGTATGCATGCATTGCACAGTGCAACCCAGACACATGACATCAGCCGCTAGCTCACTGCATGCACCTCTGAACCGGGCCCATAGTTCCGTGACCACCATGGGGGGCGCAAATACAGCTGACTTGTTTTTAACTCTGCATCGGCCACATAATCTGAAACAGTTGTTTTATATAGAAATATTCAACTTACAGGACTGTTGTGCATCTCCAGGATCAGCTGCTTCACTCCATATAAAGTTGGCTGAGCCCATGGGGAAGGGTCTTGCCAGTGTCTGTTTAGATCGAAACCCATCAATGAACACCTTTAATAACAGAAATCAGCATGTTATGAAACTCTTTTCTAATACAAATTATGTATTATATTGCGGTGCAACTATATCCCATATCAGCCATATCAGCCATTTATACAGTGACTTTAGTCAGTCAAACTCATACTAGACTGATTAAAACCAGAATCTGAGTGATTGCTATGCATTATAGCACATTCGCGATAGTTGTAGCATTTCTATACAAGAAGCGAGAAAGCGTGTCTGTCTGTCTGTCTGTTTGTCCTTAGGTTTGAACTTCGTCAGGGCCACACACTGTCACACAATCCCTAAAAATGGGAACACACTTTAATTATACAGGTACTGGGGCTGGCTACAGTGGAAATTTACAGTCTGCCAAAAACCTGTGTGAAAGCTACAATAGTATCCTTTTAACCTCACAGTAAACTTTATGACTTATGCAAGTTCATATTAAATCCAGAGTTACTCCTTTTTAAAGTGCCATATATATTAGAAAGCCCTCTGTGTTTGCATGCAAGGGTGTAAATATAACTTTGGGGGCCACATAGCAAGATCTTGAAAGGGCCCCCACACAGAACCCATTCATGTTATGTCACACAGAGCCCATTCAGGTTATGCCACACAGTAGTACCCCTTATACACATTATGCCACACAGTAATGCCCCTTACACATTATACCACACAGTAATGCCCTTTATAGATTATTCCACACAATAGTAGTGCCCCTTACACATTATGGACCTCATTCAGAGGTCATAATGTGTAAGGGGAGCGATCGGTCGCACCCAAAGTGATCAAAAATATGCAAAATGAGCGCTCAATCGCAACGCACATCGTAAGCGTGGAAACACCCACAACAATGAAAGCACACCTCCTATCTCTATGGGCTAATTCAGAGTCGGTCGCAGGCGGCAACCTACTTCAGCACGATTAACACCTGTTACATTGTTAATTGCCTACAGACATCGGTTGAGGCCGAAACCATCGCCTGCACTCGCAATGCTTAAGGTAGACCCTGGGCTACCTTTAGCACTGCGAGCAGTAGCATCTTTATTGCAACAAGATGACGTGTGTGATGACTCGCTCAGTAATATATGCACGCCCTTAAAACTCCCTTTTTAGGGTCAACCACGCCTGCGTTTGTGCCACCACACCCCCGTTCACAAGCACCTTCCCCTGTAACCACCCACAAACGGCACGAAATGTCAGTCACAGGTACGACCTCGTAGTGACTAGCGAGCAAGAGGATTTCGGTCGGAAAGACAGGCTTGCGCACGTGCACTGCCATGTGTACGCATGCGCAGTTGAAAAAAACATTGCTCGCTACGTTCAATCGCTCCGTGCGACCACCTCTGAATGAGGTCCTATGTCCCCCCAGCAACTCAACTCCCCGTGTCCCTCCAGGAGCCTCTCGCCTCCTCCAGGTGTGCCATCAGCAGACAGCAGGTGTGGATTTGGTGCCGGGCCTCCAGCTAATTACAGCTGGTGCACTAGCAGGCAGTGGCGGACATGGACAGACAGCACTTGCGCAATTTGAATCGGGTGCCGGTCGCGAGCCAATCAGAACTTGCAGACTGGCAATAAATCAGGAGCTGCCACTCCTGATTGGCTGCTGGTCCAATTGCCTCGCGACCGGCAGTGCTGTCTCTCCATGTCTGCCTGCCAGTGTGCAGCAGTGATCAGCTGGCTGGCCGGCACCAAATCAACACAGCTGACACCCAGGCCCCCCTCGGCAGCCCTGACTGGATCGGCCCACATTGTGTGCGTGACTGGGTAAAGGTGGAGCGGTGGGCCACAGAGGCAGCTTGGGCACCATAACAGCCGCACCCCTTGCACCCACGGTAGTTACACTACTGTTTGCATACATGTTAGCAAATAGTGGGGTCCTTTTCAAAATCAGTGGAATGGGGTTATAGGTGAGGACAATGTAAACAAATAAAGGCTACAGGTGTACTTCAGGGTCCAGTCTTCAACCTGGGCAATGCCGGGTATTCCAGCTAGTATTAAATGTCTGTAGCATTTATTAAAAACATCTTATTTGTGTTACTGTATCATACTGGAGCTTTCACAATTTGCATGAAGTAACAAAATAAAGGATTGATACAAAGCATTGTCAGAGAAATGAAATGTAGGTTTGCAAACGTTGTTTCATTTGCTGTTTGCATTTTGGTTATAAAAAGCTAAAATGGTATCACTCATCCAAACTAGTCTGTGTACACTGCTAACGTGGTCTCTTTAAACAATTAAAAAACTGGATAGCACATTACAAAAAGGCTAATCAATGAATTGTTTGTGCACTCCTGCACTGATGGAACCAAGGAATGAGAAAACAAATGTTGTGTGTTTACAAATTTTGTTTCTTAGTTGTGTAAGATATACATTTATCAAATTAGAAATGGGATTGGTGCCACAAAGGTGTGTACTAATCTGCAGCCTAAGGAGAATTGTCTTCCGACAAGACACTAGGGGTAGTCTGTAAAAGGAAAAGTACTTTCCAGCGCTGATAGGAACACTTATAAAGGGGCATATTCAATTGGGCGCGAGGTTTTGCAAGGAAAAAACCTCACGCCCAATTTTGGATTACCGCGGGTATGCTGCGGTATCCAATTAAAAAAAGTGGTTGCAGGATTGTCAGAGCTGAAAGCCTTGCGCAGCGTGAAATTTAAAAAATAAGAATTCTGCACTTACCTGCCCGGGGGTCTCCGATGGTCTCTGCGGCTCCCGGTGGCCTCCCCTGTATCTTCTCACTGGATAGGGGGCTGCTGGGAGTCCCGGGGGCTGTTGGGAGGCTCCAGGGGCTGGTGGGAGGGGCAAAGGCTGCTGGGAGATGTAGTTCTCTCAACGCCCATTCCGGGGGGCACACAGACACTGGGGGGGCCACACACACAACACTCATACACACACACACAACACTCATACACACTTACGAACACTAACAAACACTCACAAACACTGACATACTCACACTGCTGCAGAAGACCCGGCTTCCGATGCTGGATGAAGAAGACAGCGCTGCAGAAGGTAAGTAATTAAGGTCTAATTAAGCTAATTGGAAACTTCCAATTGCTTAAGTAGTCCTCAGGGGGGGTACTGCCGGGGTCCCTCCCGCTGATATTACCTAAAATTAACAATTTTAGTAAAAATCACACTTGCTCTGGTGGTGCGAGAAAAAACACTTCCTGGTGCGTAAAAAGACAACAAATCTGCACCTATTTGAATAGCAAAAACCCGCACCTACAGGAAAAACCTTGCAGGTGTGTGTTTTTTGCTATCCTCGCACCCAATTGAATATGCCCCAAAGTGTATTTAGAAATCCAATAAAGATAGTGGGCCTGATTCAGACCCGCTCGCGAGCGTAGGATGCTCGCAAGCGGGTCAATGGTGCCCTAATGCGCATGCGCATGACGGAGGGAGCTCCGTCGTGCGCATGCGCGAGACCCGAATAACGACGGCAAAGCCGTCGTTATGGGTCTCGCACCAAAGGGGGCGTGCTGTCGATGGTGACTGACAGCACGCCCCCTTTGGTGGGCGTGCCGGGGGCGTGGCTGCCAGACGTAGGCGTTCCCTTGGGAACGCCTACCGTCTGAGTCCGGCCCCACTGACATCAGTAATGATGTCAGTGGGAGTGATTTTGGCTCTGATAGAGCCAAAATCACTCCTGGGCTTGCGGCAGCGAGACCCTACCGGTCTTGACCCTATGGTCAAGACCATCGCGACCATCATCATGGACGCTCGCTATAGCTGTGGGTGGTAACCCACAGCTATGCGAGCATCCATGAGGCCACTCCATTTTCAGGTAGGAGGGCCCTGATTCAGAGCGAGCGCTCTGGTCAGAGCGTCCGGCTCTGAATCAGGCCCAGTGTCTATGAGACTGTAATTCTATTTGGAGTAATACCCCTGGATCCCATGAATGTGAGTCATCTATGAGAATTGTGTCTGTGACACTAGGATACTGAAAAGGACAAATGCCTTATGCTAGGTACTGTACACACTGTACACACTACATGATGTATGTACCCAGTGACGGGACAACGTGATGGAACGATACATCGCGCCATCTGTACACACTGCACAATGCTGTGTACGATGGCGTGATGTGTAATTCCATGCTGCATTTAGCATCATGGTGTCGTTCAATATATCGTCCTATCTGGTGCGCATCCCATCTGCTGTAGGGGGACACACGTTGGATTATATACTGTTACGATTTGTGTCGGAATGATATATCATGCAATGGATCACAGTAGCGTAACTACTGCCCCCGCAGCCCCCGCAGTGGCTTGGAGGTGCCGGGTGGCTTGGGGGTGCCGAGGGCAGTAGCTTTGCCACTGCAACTGTGAGCGCTGGCCTCTGAAGTGATCGGAGGCCTCCGATCACTTCAGAGGCCATCGTTCCCAGTAATGCAGGTGATGTCACCAGCGCGCTGAGGAACCTCAGCAGCCGTGTCTGCTGGATCAATTTTGATCCAGGCAGCATGGCAGCAGGAGAAGCATCCCGGATGATAGCCGTGCGAAGTCAGATAACTACGCGGGGGGGGGTGAGGTTTTGGGGGGGCAGGACTACAGGAGAGGCCACAACTACAGGGGGCAATACTTGAAGGGGCACAACTACAGGGGGCACAACTTGAAAGGGCACAACTACAGGGGGCACAACTACAAGATGCACTACTTGAAGGAGCACAACTACAAGGGGCACAACTACAGGAGGCACTACTTGAAGGAGCACAAATGCAGGGGGCACTACTTGAATGGGCACAACTACAGAGGCACACTGCATATGGGCACAGCTACAGGGGGCACTGCATATGGGCACAACTACAGGGGGCACTACTTTAATGGGCACAACTATAGGGGGCATAGCATATGGGGCACCATTACAGGCGGCATTGCATAAGAGGCACTAGTACAGCGGCATTGCATATGGGACACAACTACAGGGGGCACTGTATAAGGGGCACTAACTTGATACACACAGTTTACAGGTTATAAACTATGTTCCCAATAATCTGGATCTATGCAGACATAGAACTGTGCAACCTGTCTTGAGCTGAGGTGACAGACTGGCAGGAGCAAAGAGGAAGGTTGGTGAAGTAGATCTGTCAGGGTGGGATGTAATGGGCATTACTGTTTGGCATAATGTGTATTTGGCATTACTGTGTGCACAATGTGCTATTAGGGTCATTACTGTGTGTCATAATGTGTAAGGGGCATTTCTGTGTGGCATAATGTGTTGTATGTGGCATTACAGTGTGGCATAATGTGAAATAGGGGCATTACGATGTGGCATAATATGTTATACGGGCATTACTGCATGTCATGTGTTATACTCAGCATTATTGTGTGGCATGTGTAAGGGGGATTGCTGTGTGGCATAATGTAAGGAGTATTATGGTGTGGCATAATGTGTTAAAGGGGCATTTCAGTGTGGCATACTGTGTTATAAGTGGCATTACTTAGTGTGTCATAATGTGTAAGGCACATTACTGTATCATGTAACCACACACCTTAAATATCGTCTTTGGGTGTGTTTGATTTCTTTTTTTTTGTGGGGGGGGGGGCGCCTGAAACTTTCTCGGCATGGGGGAGCAAAATTTATAGATACACCACTGATGGATCACTTAGTGTGTACTCAGCTTTACTCACATACAGTGAGTTATATAAACCAGGAATGTCCAGACAGCGGTACAAATTTAAACAACAGTTAATTTATAAATAGAGTCAAGCATTTATACCTGGCTTTCTTTACATAGTTAGCAAAACGTATGGACAAATATCAAATACACGTTTTTCTCCATATTTCAGACAATACATTGCATCTAAACAGTTATAAGAGAAATACAAAACAATTAAATGGAAATAAGATTACAATACCTGATAGTAAAAATAAATAAATGGCATGAAATGCAAGAAAAAAAGCATAAAATCACAGCAAAAATTCTCAGTAAACTCTGCAACGCGTTTCACAGCACCAGTCTGCTTCTTCAGGCAGTGAAAGAGTGAAACTCTTTGAGGTTTAGTTTGTACTAAAGATGTTATCCACTCAGTATGTTAACATGGCACTCTGGACTGTGTAGAATAAACCTTCAGATGAACAAGAGGCAGCCCACTGTGGTCCTAAATAGAGCCAGTTGTGAATGTCCTTTTACTGTGGGAATTAAACTATTGGCCCTTTAATGCATTTCACAAGTAGTCCAATAAGAACACTTGCAAAAGGTGCTGAGTAAACTTTTCCTGAGGAAGCTGGTAGGATCACTGGTGAAATGCGTTGATGATCTAGTGGTTCAATCACCCATCTTAAATCGCTGCATTGAGGATCAAAACAGTGTACTTTTTGTTCACCATCTGTAGGTATAATCAAGGAAAGCTACATACTAGTCATGCAGACTGTGGCCATCAGTACCAAATGAACAGGTAAAGAAAACGTCTCTTTGTATGCACAATCATTCCACGTGTCACTGAAGCCAGTATGATTCTTACAGTACTTGTGCTTCCACTGTTTATTTTGTGCAAATTCATAGCCATAATACATAGCTAGGAACCCCGCATCCGTAGCCCTTTACATGTCTGGGTATAGTAGATCTCAGTAGTCACTGAAGACACATCTATCCAAAGGTGCATTGGGATATATTCTGTATCCCTGGGAATTGCGACATAAGGGGCCGTATTTAATTAGCGGTGCAAACGGACGTTTTTTTTCTCCATTGATGAAGACGGCAGTTGTTTTCCAAAAAAACTGCTATATTTTTGCCAATAAAACAGGAAAAAACAGCAACAGTCTAAAAAAACTGGAGAAAAGTTTTCACCATCCAAGACCAGGAGAAAAATAATGCAAAATCCCTATTTTTAGCTAAAAATGTGGGGATTTCTTTCAGAACCCTTGGGACACCCCTCCTAATGATAAATTACCAGAAAAAAATCGTAAGTTGCGTACTTTGGCAAATACGACCGCCCGAATGTTGTTTTATTTGACAAGAGTTGAACAATAGTATGGTAAATAAATGAATATATAATACATACATAGTCATACAGCAGTGTGACCTTGATTCTCAAGAGAACAGATGCACTATCTAGGTTGATGCTCCTCCAAGCTTCATTTATTTTTCAATATAACATATATATTTGTTTTGTTTTCTATACTGTAATTGTATTTGTACTTGTTGTGCAAGTAAGTAAACTATCATGTAGTAGTATGCATGTCATGTTTTCCAATATAGGCTAAACTTGAAGAATGTATTTTTAAAAGTAGTTTTATAAGACAATTTAAAACCTCGGCATGATAAAGCCATATTACAACTATCTAAACACTATTTGGTAACTGTGTCAGATCATTTTATGCTGTGTTTGTCTATACTTTGTTTTAATAAAAAAACATATGATCATTCAATATTCGAAATAGTCCCAGACTGCTGACATTTCCACGATAATGACTTTTTGGGTCTAGCTTTAAAAAAATTACTTTAGTAATAGCAAATAAAATGACAAAAACATAAAAATAAAATATTAGTCTGTGTTTATAAATATATCACACTTTACTATGTTGTTGGAAAGGTTAGCACAATTAACCCAACTGCAAAAAATGAAAAACCTCAAAAACTCAAATTCAATAATTTGAAAAGTAACTCTCTTATACCCCTTTCAGACTTGGGGCGGGATGTACTAAGGTTGCATGTACATACCGCCAGTCACCGCAACCTTACTAATCCCATATGTACTAACATATGTGATTAGTATCACAAAGGGCAGCTCTTGCGATAAGAGCTGCCCTTTGCGAAGCAGTCGATGCCGGGTGACGGGGTCTTTGTGGGACCCCGCCCCCTCTGAGCCCCGGGAACTTTCTGCTGGTGACTTGTGCAGCAAGTCCCGGGCTCCTCCTCCCTACACTCGGAAGAAGATTAGGCGGAGGATCCAAGAGGAGCACGGGCCAGCAACCAGGACACTCAGGTGAGTTGGGGCCAGTGCTGGGCGACTGTGGGGCGGGGAGGCAGCGGGGAAGCATCGGGTTGCGGGATGCGGTGAGAAGCCCATAGGCCTCTATAGGGTAACGCCAGAAAAACGTTACCCTCTGCACCGATAAAAGGGCAGCCAGGGCTTAATACATATGGAAATATGGTAAAAACCCCGAAAACTGTTTTTTCACCGCATTTTTCCTTTAGTACATCCCGGCCTTAAAATGCCTAAATTCCATGTTTTTGCGCATGAACTTGCATCAACCAGGGTCTGGAATATGTCTGAAAAGTGCAACCCGGGTTAACAGTTCCAGGTCCGTGACCCTGCTCGCTAGCAGTGTTTTTCCAGGATTTGCAACCCGGGTTGACGGTCCGGCTCAAGCGCACCTTGATGTCTTGATGACCCGGGTCACGTCTAAGTCAAAGTAATTGAGTTGCCTTAAATGAGAATGGGATCATCTCCAAGCACCCGCTGAATGCCGTCCCCCTAAGTGTAAAAAGGGTAGCCCCAGGGCTGGTGCTAAACTTCTAGGCACACTAGGTAAAACTTACCTTAAACCCAGCTCCAGTGCCGGCGGCCGCCCGTCCCCGGTGCCCGCTCCTCGGAGCTATGGGAGTGACGTCATGACGTCACTCCCATAGTGCACTGCTGGACCCGGAAGACGGAGCTCAGGAGTGAGCCCTGTCCTCTGGAGACCGCCGGGAGGGGGGGGAGTTGGTCAGAAGCCGAGTGCCGCCGGGGGGGGGGGGGGTAGAGAAGGAGCCGGGTGCCCGCTGGTAACACAGCCTCAGCGGGCATAATCCCTCCATTTCCAATAGCAGCCTACATAGATATCCATGGGGCTGCAAAGCTGTCAAATTTACAAACCCTTAAATGCAAAGCATTCTGGAGTCTGGCCCTGGCAGCTAAGGGCATTTGAAGATGGCATTAGATGCTGTACCATATGGGCTACAATTCGCAACATTTTTCTGGAGAGGGTTCCTAATAAAATTTTACATTCTGGGGTCGACCATAGGAATGTCAGCGTATTGAATGTTGAAATGGTTGACTGAATACCATCTGTCTCTCCTCTGTAACATTGTGGCCAAACAAGGGGCCCCACCATTGCTACGCCTTGTTTGCCACTGAAATTGGACTATGGTCCGAGTACCTTTTACCCCTTTATTTGCCCCAAATTGCCCTAGTTAAAGAGCAGGCTGCACTTGGAACAGTGCAGGGATTGTCTTCCCAGGGTGTCTGGAGACTGGACGAGAGTCAGTGGTGATATTATGGAAGCTGGGAGGATGTACTGGCTAGGCATTAATTCTCCTGCTCAACTGAACAAGAAGTGGAAGTTACTGCAGGACTAACAACCACACCTGATCATTATATATTCTTATCGTCGTTATTCACAGCAATAAGAAATTATACATCACCCGAATGTACTATTCATCACACGCAGGGACAGGGGTTCTGTAAGTAGCCATTTTTCTGTGTGAAAGTTGTATGGCTACTGCAATATATTCGCATTAATATATTTGCAATCAAGCCGTGACCTGAAAGCAGATTACCATTTTTTTATATAAAGGGAAAGAGAGCAGATGTTTACTTTTCATTTAACTTATTTAGTGCTTTTATTTTGCATTTGCATCTGTACTGTATTTAATTGTGTTTTACAAGTTAAGTGGGTAAATTTACTAACGGTCGATTTTAATTGATTAAAAATCAATCCAAATCAATCAACATCGATGTGTTTCAAGTGCTAAATCAGGCTTGCCTACCCTCCCGATTTGGTCGGGAGCCTCCCGAATATCGGGTGCAGCTCCCGACCCCCTGGAAAGGCAGGCAAGCCTCCCGGCTGCTGCCTGACCCCCATGTTACTTACAGAAACCCCCGCAGCAGAGGGGGCCAGTGACGCGATTCGCACTGAAACGCTTCATCGTGGCCCCGCCCTCTGCTTCACAATGCCAATATTTTCGGCATTGTGAAGAGGGGGCGGAGCCATGATGACGCGATCACGTGGCCCCACCCCAGCTCTGCCCCAATGCTGAATCATAATCCGACCATGCCTCCCCGCTGTGCTCAGACATTCAGCTCCCTCCCGGAAGTAGGGAGCTGAATGTAGGCAAGTATGGGCTAAATCACACATTTACTAGCAGACAGTAATTTTATATTGATTTTTTAGTGTTAGTAATCTGTGATTTAGCCCCTGAAATACAACATCGATGTTGATTGATTTAAATCAATTTTTAATCAACCTTTAGAAATTGACCTCTTTGTATTGATTAATATCATTGTCCACACACAAACAGACTGTCTTATGTATATGAGACTTCAGTAAAGTATAATACTGCAGTGCCGACCGTAACTAGGGTGGTGCAACATGTGCCATGGCACAAGGCACCGCAGAGCAGGGGGCGCTCTACAGCTGTGCCTGTCAATTTTCTGTTTATAATCATTCTCGCTTGTAGCTTCCTCTTCTTTGATGCCTGGCATCTCCTGGCTGCCCCTATCTCCTCCCTTTCTGACTCCCCATCCATTTGGCCTCCTTCCCTCCCGTCACGTCTTCCTTTGTGTAACGCACACATTTTAAAATACTGTCATATGCGGGACTCAAGCCCATCACCCTTAATTATTGTGTATTATTACAGCAGCCATTGGATTCAAATAGGGATGTGCGCCGACCCCCGTGTTTTGGTTTTGGATCTGTATCTCCTCCTGTTTTGGATCTGGATTCGGTTTTGCCAAAACCGCCCTTGCGTGTTTTGGTTTGGGATCTGTATTTTTTCTAAAAAAATCATACAATCAGCTAAAATCACATAATTTGGGCCTGTTTTTGTTCCTACAGTATTATTAACCTCAATAACATTTATTTCCAGTCATTTACAGTCAATTTTGACCACCTCTCAATATTGATTTCATCTAGTTTAGACCAAAAGGTTGCATCTAACTAGCTGGCTGGAATAAGCTAAGCGACTACAGTGGACGGCACTAACATGTGGCAGCTCAGCTTCCAACATGGCACAGAGTGGCATTGCAGTGGTAGACAGGATGGCAGTTTAATAAACTATACGACCCCTAGGAAGTTTAAAAACCAAGAATGTTTTCCCTAACTAGGTCAGAGGCCCGAAGGAGTTGGAATATGTTTATGGACTGAAGACAGGGAAAGGACTGAAGGATTGATTAGTATTTAATTTATTCATTTTAATGTTTTGATTCTTTAAAAAAATTATGAGGGACGATCAATCTAGGATCAAGTTCTTCAGTTTCTTGTCCTTGGGCCCTCCCACCCTTATGTTGTATATATGAAACAGGACATTCACAGTTTAACAAAACTATCACTTCAGGAACAAGGACTGCCACTTGTGGCTGAAATGATTGGTTTGTTTGGGCCCCCACAAAACAAGCTGCCAATGCGCAGTGGACATTGGTGGCAATGCTCCCATACACAAACTGGCTTTACAACATAGGAAAGATCAGGTGTCGTCGTCGTCATCGTCATCATCATCCCCATCAGTGTGTACATCCTCTTCTTCTTCACACAATATGAATTCATCCCCACTGGAATCCACCATTACAGGCACCTCTCCTTATGGAGTTTGTAATTAATTTTGATGAACATCATGTTTTCCACATTTTGGGGAAGTAATTTTTCAGAGTACACACTGGAGGGTGGGCAACTTAATTTTTTGTTTATCTGCAGGTAACTTAGGCCCTCATTCAGAGCCGTACGCTCTGAGCAGAGCGCACGCTCTGAATGAGGGCCGGGCTCCATTTTCATGGAGCGTCCTCCTGGACGCTCGTATAGCTGTGGGTCACCACCCACAGGCTATACGAGCGTGCTTTTTGATGGCCGCGATGGTCGAGACCATCGCGACCATCGAAATTGCGAGCCGGAGCCTGCGGTTGAGGTTTTCAACCGCAAGCTCCGGAGTGATTTTGGCTCTATCAGAGCCAAAATCACTCCCACTGACATCACTAGTGATGTCAGTGGGCCGGCTTCTGACGGGAGGCGTTCCCGTGGGAACGCCCCCGTCAGGGAGGCACGCCCCCGGCACGCCCACCAAAGGGGGCGTGCTGTCAATCAACATTGACAGCACGCCCCCTTTGATCGGACACAACGAGCGAAGGACTTTCCTTCGCTCGTCGCGTCTGGCGCATGCGCACGACGGAGCTCCCTCCGTCGTGCGCATGCTCAGTGCATAACATCGACCCACTTGCGAACGGACAGCCGCTCGCGAGTGGGTCTGAATCAGGCCCTTAGGTTTTAATTTTTTTTTCTTTAACACTGTAAAACATTGCTTGTTTGATTTTAAATGCCCTGACTTAAGCCCTTGGGCAACGGCCTTCATAGATGACGTTGACGACCTTTCATCATCATCATGACTGCTGGCAGACGCTGCATGACTGATATATGGTTCCTGCTCTCTTCGCATTTGATCATCCTCCATAACACTGGTGAAGAGCACCCCTGAACAAGGCAGCAGCCCCTTGATGAACAACACAGATGGCACCCCTTCTTTATGTGCCACAAATCACCCCTGCTGAGTGCGGACAGACCACCAGCAGAGTCACAAATACGTGGACGATAAACTGCGATCTAGCCAGCAGTGTCACCAAACTATAATAGCGTAACTAAGTTGCTAATGCACACACACACAAAATATATATATTTTTTGTGAATTGGTATTATTAATTGTATTTCACTTTTATTTTTTTTACACTGGGAAAGAGCACCCCTGAACGAGGCAGCAGCACCCCTTCTTTATGGACAACAAAGCCCTCCTGCCGAGTGCGGACAGACCACCTGCAGTGCAGAGTCAGAAATACGTGGATGATAAACTGCGGTCTGGCAGGCAGTGTCACCAAACAATAATAGCACAGCTAAGTTGCACACACACACACAAAACAAGAAGAAAAGCACTTTTATTTTTTTTACACTGGGGAAGAGCACCCCTGATTGACAGATCAATGTGTTGTTGGACAACACAGCACCCCTTTATAGCCTGCAGCCCTAGCCCCTTGATAGACAGGACAACAACACAGCAGCTGCCCTTATGTATAACACAGCAGCGGCCCCTTGATTGACAGGACAAGTTAGAGCAACTGCAGCACCCACTAAAGCCCCCCTTTATACACTGCAGCTCTAGCCCCTTTATGGACAACACAGCAACAGCCTTCAACCCCAGACCCCGACAGGACAAGTTGGTCAACACACTGACGCAGATAGTGACAGCAACATGTCTGTTCTGTTCACCATCCACACCCGTAGTGAAAATGGTGCCAATTACCGGGACTTTTCTAGAATCCAAAACCCGCAAGAATCCGACAGCAGAAGGATGACGTTTTGCCTCATTTTGAGATCCGAGTTAGGCAGGAACACATGAGCCAAGCTCGGTTCTTGTCTCGGATCTGGAAGTTCGGGTGGGTCCGGTTCTCTGAGAACTGGACCCACTCATCTTTAGATTCAGACTGTGTTTGCAGATCATACAAAAGGGATTGGAACCAGGGGCGTAACTAGAACTCTGTGGGCCCCGTAGCAAAATCTTGAAAGCCCCCACCCCCCTCCCTTGGTATCGAGAGGTAAAAAAAACACACATATGCCCTCAAAGGCGGAAAATAAAATTTTTAATCTTGAGAGGACGGAAATATTGCCCTAAAATATGTGTGCTAAAGCTCATATAAGCACGTGCTGAGCCCTGATTGGATCCACTCAGCATTTATACCTGACTGTCAAATAAGGATCAGTGATACTTGATAGCAGTGGCGTAAGTTCATCCCAGACGCCCGGAGGCAAGTTATAATTTGGTGCCCCCCCCCGTCACAGCTGCTGACACTGTAATGTAGCAATTCTCATGGAGACAAACTATAGATAGACGAAGGCAGCAGCTAATGGTCTGACATGGAGCTCTCCTCTAGTGTATGGTGGCTTCTCAGGTGCCATGAAGGGCCATGACGGTACACTCCGGGTACACAGTTACAGCCCTAAGTGGGGTGAATATGTTGTGGACAATGGAGGAGGTGCCCCCTTCATAGCTGGAGCCCGGCGGCAGGCGCCTCCATTGTCTCCCATAGTCCTGCCCCTGCTTGATAGAGCCACTCTGCAATTGTGGGCACAGACTTCGAGCCTGCCTTCCGCATTATGGCATTGCTGGTGGTGACCCCAGACACACACATACAAATTAGGGGTGTGCACCGGCCACTTTTCGTGTTTTGTGTTTTGGTTTTGGATCTGGATCTTTCTTCGTGTTTTGGATCTGGATTGGTTTTGCCAAAACCACCCTTCCGTGTTTTGGGTTCTGGGTTTTGTGTTTTGGATCTGTATTTTTTTGAAAAAAAGCATAAAAACAGCTAAAATCACAGAATTTGTAGGTTTTTCTGCTCCTATGCTATTATTAACCTCAATAACCTTAATTTCCACTCATTTCCAGTCTATTCTGAACACCTCACACCTCACAATAGTGTTTTTATGTCCAAAAGGTTGCACCGAGGTAGCTGGATGACTATGCTAAGCGACACGAGTGGGCGGCACAAACACGTGACCCATCTAGGAGTGACACTGCAGTGGCAGACAGGATGGCAGTTAGAAAAACTAGGCCCCAAACTGTACATAATGCAAAGAAAAAAAGAGGTGCAAGATGGAATTGTCCTTGGGCCCTCCCACCCACCCTTATGTTGTATAAACAGGACATGCACACTTTAACAAATCAATCATTTCAGCGCCAGGGTCTGCCACACAACTGTGGCTGAAATGATTGGTTCGTTTGGGCCCCCACAAAACAAGCTGGCAATTAATGTGTCCCTGCACAAACTGGCTCTACGGAGGCAAGATGTCATCCTCATCCTCCTCATCCACCGATTCCTCACCCTCTTCAGTGTGTACATCCTCATCCTCACAAAGTATTAACTCGTCCCCACTTGAATCCACCACCACAGGTCCCTCTGTACGTTCTGGAGGCTGGTCTCCCTGGAAGAGCTGATAATTCATTTTGATGAACATCATCTTCTCCACATTCTGTGGAAGCAACCTCCTACGCCTTTCGCTGACAAGGTTCCCGGCTGCACTAAACACTCTTTCGGAGTACACACTGGAGGGGGGGCAACTCAGGTAAAATAGAGCCAGTTTGTACAGGGGCCTCCAAATTGCCTCTTTTTCCTGCCAGTACAGGTATGGACTGTCTGACATGCCTACTTGGATGCTGTCACCGATGTAATCCTCCACCATTCTGTCAATGGTGACAGTATCATATGCAGTGACAGTAGACATGTCAGAAATTGTTGCCAGGTCCTTCAGTCCGGACCAGATGTCCAAACTTGGTCCTGCCTGCCCTGCATCACCGCCAGCGGGTTGCTTAGGATACCTAAGTTTTTTCCTGGCAGCCCCAGTTGCGGGAGAAAATGAAGAAGGAGCCGTTGACGTGTCACGTTCCGCTTCAGCTGACAGTGTGTTCACCAGCAGGTCTTTGCACCTCTGCAGGCTTGTGTCAGCCAGAAAGAGAGACACCACATAGGCTTTAAACCTAGGATCGAGCACGGTGGCCAAAATGTAGTGGTCTGATTTCAACAGATTGACCACCCTGGAATCCTGGCAAAGCGAATGAAGGGCTTCATCCACAAGTCCCACATGCCGAGCGGAATCGCTCCGTCTTAGCTCCTCCTTCACTTTCTCCAGCTGCTTCTGCAAAAGCCTGATGAGGGGAATGACCTGACTCAAGCTGGCAGTGTCTGAACTGACTTCACGTGTGGCAAGTTCGAAGGGCTGAAGAACCTTGCACAACACGGAAATCATTCTCCACTGCGCTTGAGTCAGGTGCATACCCCCTCCTTTGCCTATGTCATAGGTGGATGTATAGGCTTGTATGGCCTTTTGCTGCTCCTCCATCCTCTGAAGCATATAGAGGGTTGAGTTCCACCGCGTCACAACCTCTTGCTTCAGGTGATGGCGGGGCAGGTTCAAGAGTGTTTGCTGGCGCTCCAGTCTTCGGCACGCAGTCGCTGAATGGCGAAAGTGGCCAGAAATTTTTCGGGCCACCCAGAGCGTCTCCTGCACGCCCCTGTCGCTTTTCAGAAAATTCTGCACCACCAAGTTTATTGTGTGAGCAAAACATGGGACGTGCTGGAATTTGCCCAGATGTAATGCCCGCACAATATTGGTGGCGTTGTCAGATATCACAAATCCCCAGGAGAGTCTAAGTGGGGTAAGCCACTGGGCGATGATTTCCCTCAGTTTCTCTAAGAGGTTGTCGGCGGTGTGCCTCTTACTGAAACCGGTGATACACAGCGTAGCCTGCCTTGTAACGAGCTGGCGTTTCTGAGATGCTGCTACTGGTGACGCTGCTGCTGTTGCTGCGTAAGGTGATACATCTACCCAGTGGGCTGTCACAGTCATATAGTCCTTAGTCTGCCCTGTTCCACTTGTCCACATGTCCGTGGTTAAGTGGACATTGTGTACAACGGCATTTTTCAGGACACTGAGGACACTTTTTCTGACGTTTCTGTACAGTCTCGGTATCGCCTGCCTAGTGAAGTGGAATCTAGACGGGATTTGGAACCGGGGACACACTACCTCCATCAATTGTCTAAATCCCACTGCACTAATGGCGGATACCGGACGCACGTCTAACACCAACATAGCAGTCAAGGCCTCAGTTATACGTTTTGCTTCAGGATGACTGCTGTCGTACTTCATCCTCCTCGCTAAGGACTGTTGGAGGGTCAATTGTTTAGTAAAAGTAGTGGTGTTCCTACTTCCTCTCTGGGATGATGAACGACTCCCAGCAGCAGCAGCAACAGCAGCAGCGGCAGCAGTAGGCGTAGCAATGCAGGATCCTCCGGAGGAATCCCGGATAGGAGAGTCAGTCATGCCAGTGATATGGCCTGCAGGACTACTTCTGATCCTGACTAAGGAGGAAATTGACGAGGAGGGAGTTGACGGTGTGGTTTGCAGGCGCTTGGATACAACAGGACAACGGGATTTAGGTGTCCCTGGACTGCTTACGGTCTGAGCCAAAGTTTCTGAACTTGACAGTAACTTTTTATGAACGCGCTGCAGGTGCCGTATAAGGGAGGATGTTCCTAGGTGGTTGACGTCCCTACCCCTACTTATTTCACCTTTACATATGGTACATATGGCAAGACAGTTGTTGTCCGGATTTGGATAGAAATATTGCCAGACCAAAGAGGTGGAATGTTTGGTCTTCTGCCCAGGCATGACCGTGATGGGCTTTTTCATCCCACGGACAACAACTGTCTCCCCCGGAGCCTGATTTAAACAAACCACATCACCATCAGAATCCTCCTCGCCAACTTCCTCCTCAGCGCCAGCTACACCAGTATCCTCATCCTGTTGTACTTCAACAGTGACATCTTCAATTTGCATATCAGCAAGTGGACTGTGGGTGCTCCTTTCAGCACTTGCAGGGGGCGTGCAAATGGTGGAAAGAGCCACCTCTTCCCGTCCAGTGCTGGGAAGGTCAGGCATCGCAACCACCACCACACTTGGACTCTCCTTGGGGATTTGTGATATCTTCTTAGAAAGCACAGTTCTTCGCTGTGCTTTTGCCAGCTTAACTCTTTTGATTTTATTAGTGGGAGGAGTGCTTCCATCGTCATGTGAAGCTGAACCACTAGTCATGAACATACTAGGGATCGACCTTAGCCGTTCCTTGCCACTCCGTGTCGTAAATGGCATATTGGCAAGTTTACGTTTCTCTTCAGCTGATTTAAATGTCTTTTTCAAGGTCATTTTCCTGAACTTTGCCATTTGGGATTGTATGTGCCCTCTACTATGACATTGGGCATCGGCCTTGGCAGAAGACGTTGATGGCATGTTATCGTCTATGTCATGACTAGTGGCAGCAGCTTCAGCACTAGGAGGAAGTGGTTCTTGATCTTTCTCTATTTTATTTTTATCGGAGAAAGTTTGGTCCTCCATTTATGTTATATCGATTTGATATATACGTGCGGCTAAACACAGAAAATAATTTTTTTTTTGGTTTGGACTGGAGTGTACTTTGTGGGTTACAGCACCCTTTAACGGTCAAGCCAGCCGGCCCTTTACTTATGACACAGGCGCACTCTTGGCACTACTTTGTTGATGCACGTGCGGCTACTGCGCACACAATTCACAAACACAGAAAATAATTTTTTTTTGGTTTGGACTGGAGTGTACTTTGGGGGTTACAGCACCCTTTAACGGTCAAGCCAGCCGGCCCTTTACTTATGACACAGGCGCACGCTTGGCACTACTTTGTTGATGCACGTGCGGCTACTGCGCACACAATTCACAAACACAGAAAATAATTTTTTTTTGGTTTGGACTGGAGTGTACTTTCGGGGGTTACAGCACCCTTTAACGGTCAAGCCAGCCGGCCCTTTACTTATGACACAGGCGCACGCTTGGCACTACTTTGTTGATGCACGTGCGGCTACTGCGCACACAATTCACAAACACAGAAAATAATTTTTTTTTGGTTTGGACTGGAGTGTACTTTCGGGGGTTACAGCACCCTTTAACGGTCAAGCCAGCCGGCCCTTTACTTATGACACAGGCGCACGCTTGGCACTACTTTGTTGATGCACGTGCGGCTACTGCGCACACAATTCACAAACACAGAAAATAATTTTTTTTTAGGTTTGGACTGGAGTGTACTTTCGGGGGTTACAGCACCCTTAACGGTCAAGCCAGCTGGCCCTTTACTTATGACACAGGCGCACGCTTGGCACTACTTTGTTGATGCACGTGCGGCTACTGCGCACACAATTCACAAACACAGAAAATAATTTTTTTTTTGGTTTGGACTGGAGTGTACTTTCGGGGGTTACAGCACCCTTAACGGTCAAGCCAGCCGGCCCTTTACTTATGACACAGGCGCACGCTTGGCACTACTTTGTTGATGCACGTGCGGCTACTGCGCACACAATTCACAAACACAGAAAATAATTTTTTTTTGGTTTGGACTGGAGTGTACTTTCGGGGGTTACAGCACCCTTAACGGTCAAGCCAGCCGGCCCTTTACTTATGACACAGGCGCACGCTTGGCACTACTTTGTTGATGCACGTGCGGCTACTGCGCACACAATTCACAAACACAGAAAATAATTTTTTTCTTGGTTTGGACTGGAGTGTACTTTCGGGGGTTACAGCACCCTTAACGGTCAAGCCAGCCGGCCCTTTACTTATGACACAGGCGCACGCTTGGCACTACTTTGTTGATGCACGTGCGGCTACTGCGCACACAATTCACAAACACAGAAAATAATTTTTTTTTTGGTTTGGACTGGAGTGTACTTTCGGGGGTTACAGCACCCTTAACGGTCAAGCCAGCCGGCCCTTTACTTATGACACAGGCGCACGTTTGGCACTACTTTGTTGATGCACGTGCGGCTACTGCGCACACAATTCACAAACACAGAAAATAATTTTTTTTTTGGTTTGGACTGGAGTGTACTTTCGGGGGTTACAGCACCCTTAACGGTCAAGCCAGCCGGCCCTTTACTTATGACACAGGCGCACGTTTGGCACTACTTTGTTGATGCACGTGCGGCTACTGCGCACACAATTCACAAACACAGAAAATAATTTTTTTTTTGGTTTGGACTGGAGTGTACTTTCGGGGGTTACAGCACCCTTAACGGTCAAGCCAGCCGGCCCTTTACTTATGACACAGGCGCACGCTTGGCACTACTTTGTTGATGCACGTGCGGCTACTGCGCACACAATTCACAAACACAGAAAATAATTTTTTTTTTGGTTTGGACTGGAGTGTACTTTCGGGGGTTACAGCACCCTTAACGGTCAAGCCAGCCGGCCCTTTACTTATGACACAGGCGCACGCTTGGCACTACTTTGTTGATGCACGTGCGGCTACTGCGCACACAATTCACAAACACAGGAAATAATTTTTTTTTAGGTTTGGACTGGAGTGTACTTTCAGGGGTTACAGCATCCTTAACGGTCAAGCCAGCCGGCCCTTTACTTATGACACAGGCGCACGCTTGGCACTACTTTGTTGATGCACGTGCGGCTACTGCGCACACAATTCACAAACACAGAAAATAATTTTTTTTTGGTTTGGACTGGAGTGTACTTTCGGGGGTTACAGCACCCTTTAACGGTCAAGCCAGCTGGCCCTTTACTTATGACACAGGCGCACGCTTGGCACTACTTTGTTGATGCACGTGCGGCTACTGCGCACACAATTCACAAACACAGAAAATAATTTTTTTTTAGGTTTGGACTGGAGTGTACTTTCGGGGGTTACAGCACCCTTAACGGTCAAGCCAGCCAGCCCTTTACTTATGACACAGGCGCACGCTTGGCACTACTTTGTTGATGCACGTGCGGCTACTGCGCACACAATTCACAAACACAGAAAATAATTTTTTTTTTGGTTTGGACTGGAGTGTACTTTCGGGGGTTACAGCACCCTTAACGGTCAAGCCAGCCGGCCCTTTACTTATGACACAGGCGCACGCTTGGCACTACTTTGTTGATGCACGTGCGGCTACTGCGCACACAATTCACAAACACAGAAAATAATTTTTTTTTGGGTTTGGACTGGAGTGTACTTTCGGGGGTTACAGCACCCTTAACGGTCAAGCCAGCCGGCCCTTTACTTATGACACAGGCGCACGTTTGGCACTACTTTGTTGATGCACGTGCGGCTACTGCGCACACAATTCACAAACACAGAAAATAATTTTTTTTTTGGTTTGGACTGGAGTGTACTTTCGGGGGTTACAGCACCCTTAACGGTCAAGCCAGCCGGCCCTTTACTTATGACACAGGCGCACGTTTGGCACTACTTTGTTGATGCACGTGCGGCTACTGCGCACACAATTCACAAACACAGAAAATAATTTTTTTTTTGGTTTGGACTGGAGTGTACTTTCGGGGGTTACAGCACCCTTAACGATCAAGCCAGCCGGCCCTTTACTTATGACACAGGCGCACGCTTGGCACTACTTTGTTGATGCACGTGCGGCTACTGCGCACACAATTCACAAACACAGAAAATAATTTTTTTTTTGGTTTGGACTGGAGTGTACTTTCGGGGGTTACAGCACCCTTAACGGTCAAGCCAGACGGCCCTTTACTTATGACACAGGCGCACGCTTGGCACTACTTTGTTGATGCACGTGCGGCTACTGCGCACACAATTCACAAACACAGAAAATAATTTTTTTTTGGTTTGGACTGGAGTGTACTTTCGGGGGTTACAGCACCCTTTAACGGTCAAGCCAGCCGGCCCTTTACTTATGACACAGGCGCACGCTTGGCACTACTTTGTTGATGCACGTGCGGCTACTGCGCACACAATTCACAAACACAGAAAATATATTATTTTTTTAGCACTTGGGGGGAGCACCCCTGATGGACAGAGCACCCCCTGGACAACACTACAGCACCCCTTTAGGACTGGGACACTGCACAGGACTTTGGAGTGGACACAGCCCCTATGGAGAACTGACTGCACAACACAGTCCAGCCAGCCCCTATGGACTTTGAAGTAGTGGACACAGCCCCTATTAACAACAGCAGCACAGCACAACACAGCCAGCCCCTATGGACTTTGAAGTAGTGGACAACAGCAGCACTACACTACACTACACTACACAGCACTAACTCCCACCCTCCCTCTTCACTGTCCACAGCCGAGTGAGAAAATGGCGCCGACGCGGGTACCTTATATAGGATCCAAAACCCGCGAGACTCGGAAGGCGGGATGATGACGTTTTGCCTCGATGTCAGATCCGAGTCAGGCGGGAAAAGTCGAGCCTGACTCGGATCGGACTCGGATCGGGGGGGCTCGGGGGGGTTCGGATTTCAGAAATCCGAACCCGCTCACCCCTAATACAAATACACACACACATAGCATTCAGACATTGTCACACACACAAACACACACAGCAGTCACCCATTGTCTCACACACACACACACACACCTACATACACATACACACACAGTCATCCTTTGTCACACACAAACAGCATTTACCCATTGTCCCACACACACAGCAGTCACCAGCTGTCACACATTCACCAGTCACCCATTGTCTAGCGCACACAAGTAAGCCATTGTCACACACATCAGTCAGCCTTTGTCAGACACACACAAGTCAGCCATTATCACAACACTCACACACATCATTCACCCATTGTCTCACATACACAAGTCAGCCATTGTCACACACACACACACAGACACAAACACACACCAGTCACCCATTGTCTCACACACAAGTCAGCCATTGTCACACACACACACCAGTCAGCCATTGTCACACACACACACACTCCAGTCACCCATTGTCTCACACACACAAGTCAGCCATTGACACAAAACTCACACACATCAGTCACCCATTGTCTCACATACACAAGTCAGCCATTGGTGCACACACACACACAGCAGTCACCCATTGTCCCACACACACATCAGTCACCCATTGTCCCACACACACATCAGTCACCCATTGTCCCACACACACCTACACATGCACACACACAGACACACACACAGCAGTCACCCATTGTCCCACGCACACTCACAGCAGTCACCAGCTGTCACACATTCACCAGTCACCCATTGTCTAACACACACAAGCCAGCCATTGCCACACACACCAGTCAGCCATTTTCACACACGCACACATACACACACACACCAGTCACCCGTTGTCTCACACACAAGTCAGCCATTGTCACAACACTCACACACATCAGTCAGTAATTGTCACACACACAAACACACACACACACCAGTCAGCCATTGTCACACACACAATGCATCCACCCCAGTGCTGTCACCTAGCATACTTTGTGCAGCTGGCTGTGATGGGCCCTGTTCACTTCTCTCTCCGACTTGGTTCAGTCTGGGACCGACGCTGTGTCCGTCTACAAGTCAAGAGATGCAGAGGTAAAGGGGAGGAGCAAAGGTGAAGTCAGAGGGCGGAGCATAGCCTCATGGGATTTGTAGTTTATCTTTAACTACTCAGAGTCTGGGCAAGTAAAAAATAAACTACAAAACCCATGTGCCACTCTAGTCCCCTCACTGACCGGCCGGCCTGCCGGATTCCTGTATACAACTCAAGGCATAGTGAGTTGTATACAATCCATACACGACTGGGTGCAGGGGAAGCGCCGGGCCCCACAGCATCCACACCCCCTGCACCCATGGTAGTTACGCCACTGACTGGAACCCCTTCATCATCATATGGGACAAATCAGATTTTTCATGCCCCTTCCCAATGAGGCCATGCCCATTTTTTCGGGCATGTGCCTTATGTCCCTTTTTGAATAATTGGGTGGGGGGAGGGCAATGCTTTTTCTGGCCAAGGGCACCAAAAAGTCTAGTTATGGCTCTGCAATACTGTGCATGAATTGAGTACTGAGACTGTATCATATACTACTAAAACTGTCAAACCACATCTCCTGGATTAAACTGGATGCCTATACCATGGCTTTCTCCTGGCGTTATTCTGGCGTGTCTGCCAGCATACTTTATAGCACTAACAATTCAGATTAAAGAGTGCACTGAGCGACTTTGTTTAACTACCATATAAAAAAAGATAACACTGTATAATTCTGCCCGCCTTCACACAAGACACTTTGACATTTAATAAACTAAAACACTTTTTGTTAGCAATCAAATCATGCAATGGGTGTTCTTTCTCAACTTTAAATATAGAGACAGTTACAAAGTAATGCTGCTATATTTGACAATGCCCAGCCACATCTAGTGATATCACAAGTCACCATTACAACAACATGTATTTTAAAATGTCAGAGATATTAAAATAAACGTTCTCAAAAGGTCACAAATATACAAATCTAAACAGATAGTTGAAAATGTTTATTGGGCAAAAATGTTTCACCTGTTCTATTCAGTCAGCTTAAAATAAGAAAACATGTAAACTATTATTTAGGTAACGCCATTAAATGATTGTATATAATTAAATATAAATACAGTACACTAACAGAATAACAATAGGACATTCTGACACCATCTAATGCCTCCCAACAGTTTCAACTGCAGATGTGCCCTGATGGGGTGTTGCTTTGTAGGAAACGGTTTTGGGTCATTTGGATGAATCAGGGGTGAGACATGATGGACATGGAGGATGTCGATCCCAAAATATTTAATTTATGGACCCTCCTACTGACGAGTAGAACAGTGGGAAATCCAAACTGTTACCAAGATGCTTCCCACAATTGCTTTCTTTAGATTTTAATAAAGTCAAAGCAGAAACATTATTAATACTAATTTCGTGTTTTGTTATTGTTGTCCCCTAATTTTGAAATGGATGGAACTGGGAGTTTGCTTCAACTTATTGGATGGGTCATTCATTACTCCCAATGTTTTGGGTCACACTACTTGTTGAATCAAGTAGTGCTGACCTCCGAGATGATTTACTTTCATGCATTGATTCTTTAGGAACTTTCATCCACACTCATGACACGCGGTGAATGTACAAGACACGCGGTGAATGTACAATACAAATATAACACAAATACACTAAGGGTTAAATTTACTAAGATGGGAGTTCTATTAAGAAGTGATGTTGCCCATAGCAACCAATCAGATTCCAGGTATTGTCTTGTAGAAGGTACTAGATAAATGAGAAGTAGAATCTGATTGGTTGCTATGGGCAACATCACTTCTTAACAGAACTCCCATCTTAGTAAATTCACCCCTAAATGTACAATACAAATCACTTTGGTTAAATTTTGCATTAAATCCCATTATTTGCCTGCCCAGCACACGTCAAGGTGCATGTCTACTTCCCCCTATCTCTGGAGATGCCTCCATAAACTATAAGGGGGGGCGAATTCAATTAGATGCCAAAAAACAAAAACGTAATGTCGGAGAAGTTTTCGCACACGTCGCGTGTTTTGTTGTGATATTTTTGCCTCTTTTGTCTATGTGCATTCCCATTTTTTGCACTATCCAATTACAAAAGACGCAAAAACACATTTGCACGAAAACTGTTCGTGGAGTAACCTGCGAAAAGTACTGGTGAATTTGGGGAAACCTGTATGTACCCCTTAAAATAAGTAACTGACATAGGTAATCAATTTAGAAGTGTATTAGTAACGCTAATAAAAGTATTTGGGGTTCTTAAATTGTGTCAAATGGCTGTTATATGCATAAGTGTGGAAAAATTATAAAAAGCTATTTATTTTTTTGAGAAAATAAATGCTGCATTTAAATTAGGGGTACATTAAGATGGGTGCAAGTATATTTTTGAGTCCAAAAAGTGCACTTTTAAAAAATGTTAAAAAATACACCAGGTGCAGTCACCTACAATGTTTAAAACACATGTCCCATCCAAACAGCCTCTCAAATTACCAGACCCACTACTTTGAATTCATTTCCCAACACTTTTAATTTTATCTCCCATAAATTAAGCTAATTAAACAATTCTTTTTGCCTAATTTCTCATTAGGGGGAGTGCCCAAGCGGTTCTAAACCAAGTCGCCACATTTTTAAGCAAAATAGGGATTTTGCACAACTTTTCACCTGCTCTGAGATGGTGAAAACAGTTTGCCAGTTTTTGTCTATGGAGAATTCTTATGTGCGAAAACTTCGACAATAGGATTGCACGATACACATGTTTGCGGCTAATTGAATCCAGCCCTAAGTGTGCCTAACAATGTAGTGAAAAAAGTAAAAAAATCAGCGCACCTTTACATGGCAGCTGTGTGAAGCAATGTATGGTTTGCACCTATACGGAGACCACTTAACCGGCTAATTGTCTTTTTGTTTTTAATTGAATTAGATCAAGAACATTTATTTTAAACTTATCCAACACGATTTTATAAAAAAAAAAATGAAACACACAACATCCGGACATTGCAACATCTCGACTTTACATTTCCCTGGCAGAAACTCCTCTCTGCAGCCACAGAGTATACACTGGGGGCTGAGGGCTGGTTCATTTACAGTTCCCCAGCGGCTGCTCCTCTCTGCAGCCTCCTAGTGCATACTTGCCTACCTTTAATAATCTCTTCCCGGGAGAAGCCCAGGTAAGAGAAGCAGCAGGGGGCTGATGGGGGCGGGGCCTGACAATTTGCGCCATTAAGCCCCACCCCTCGCAGTCAAATTGTTGCGATTGGGTAAAATTTACATAGGGGGCGGGGCCAAATGTTATGATTCATGCAGAATCGCGTCTTAAGCCCCCCCTCCTTCACCGAGACCTGCGATCGCCGCGGGTATTCTCCTCATTCTGCCCACTTCACTAGGAAGTGGGCAGAATGCGGGAGAAATGCCCACCCTTCCGGGGTTGCGGGGGGTTACCCGAAAAACCAGGAGCCTCCCACGAAAACCGGGAGGGTAGGCATGTATGTCCTAGTGTGGGGTCCTGCCGGGATGCCCGATGAGCAATGATTGGCTGCACAGCAGACACAGGGGGAGGGTACAGGGATGCAGAGGACCCTCTGCCACTAGTGAATGCTGGAAGATTTTCTTCCAGAAGCCACCCAGTGGGCGTTTTATACTGGTCGCATTGTGACCTGTTCAGGCAATGCACAGCATGGCGTAGTCGCAAATAATGGTTCATTTGTGAACTCTTTTTGTGTTTGTGTTGCTTCTCCAGCGATGTGTTTTGACTACAAAGAAAATGGTCAATAAATCATTACCTTAAATAATTGTAAATAAAACCCTAATGATAAATTAAAAAAGTGACTGTGAATTCTTCCCAAACACCACATTGATTCCATTGTGAATTAAATACTTTTACTTTAGAATAAAATGATAGGGCTTCTCAGCAATAAATCTAACACCACACTGGTTCACCTTGCAGATTCAATACACTTGCTTGGGATCAAATGAATATGAGCATATCCAATGAGTCTTTATCTTCCAATCACATTACTCCATATTGATATTTTATATGAAGAAGGGAAAAAAGAGATCTAGTGCAGCACTGTATATTTTTCAATTCAATAATTAAATTGTATTGCACTTACATTTAAAACATATAAAAACAGCATATATAAAAAGGCCTTTTTTGATAAAGATATCGCGTATAAGCCACACCAACTGCCAGTGAGTCCCGGCCAGCGATGCTTGGCAGCCTTTAGAACGGCAGTTGGTGTGGCTCCGCTATTTAAATTTTGGACTGCGTTGCAGCCCCGCCTCTGGAGCCGCCACTGGTGATAATGGATTAAATCAGCCCCAAAGGAAAGACATCCCGCGGTACTGTCAGTAGAGAGAGGAGGATTCCTGGTTTGGAACCCCAACTTCAATTGACACGCCTCTTGATTCTTTGCTTAGGTAGGTGCGTGGGTGGATTTAGGGGTTACACCGCATCTGGGGATTCTGGCGAGGCTCTGCCCTTCATCAGCTACCTTTTATTTTTGGCCTCTTGTGGGCTAAAAGCCTCCTCTTCCAGGCACCCAGAGTGCACATGCGAATGCTCCTGAGACTCTCCCCGACAAGAACCTAATATCAGAGGCGTAACTAGAATTTTTGGTGCCCTGTGCCAGAGAGAGCATTGGCGCCCCTTCCCCCCCCCCCGCACATTTTTTAAATAAGAACATAAGATATTGCACCTGAAAAAGGGCCATGGCCTCATGGGGAAGGACCAGGGAAGAGATAGGGGAGGCCAGGAGGTGCTGGGGATAACAGAAGAGGAAGCTACAAGTGAGGATGATAATAAATAGGAAAATTGAGAGACCCAAACAGCGCCCCCTGCCCTGCGCCATGGCATAGGTTGCACCACCCTAGATACGGCCCTGCCAAGTATACTGGGTTACTGGACTGCACATGCACCCACTCCTGAGACTCTTCCAGATGCATCATTGGGGATGTAGTCTTTGTTATGTGTCAAAATAGCCGCAGCTAAATTGGGACACTGGAAAGCTCTGATGCAAGGTGACTACTGTACCACCCCCAACTAGTGGCTCACATGCCTGGTGGTAAATCCAGCACTGGGTAGGTGATCCAAAGTTTAAAAGATTTATATGCTGTTTTTTACATTGTAAATGTAAGTCCATAGGTTTTCTTTATAAACCATCTCTTTCCCCAATTGTCATAACAGGTCTCACATGCGCCAGGGACCCCAACAGTTCCTTATATGTGACTGTCTGTTACTTATGATCCATTTCTGCAAACATGTTTGCAACCTTGTTTTCCAAGAAGTGGTGTCATCACCATGGGTCCGGGATTGCTGCTGCTACAGTGCCATAGGTAATGGGGACACAGCAATGCCAGGTCACACACCCCTCAGAGGTCACCTCACTTATACTCAGACAGTTCTCCTCAAGACCTTCTGCTATGCTCCAGAAAGAAGCCTGTGAATAATAAGGACAATGGCCCTCATTCAGAGCCGCTCGTTAGCGGCAGTACGCTCGTTCCGAGCGATGTTTGCACATCTGCGCATGCATACGGTTTTTAGTACGCATGCGCGAACCAGTCAGTGCGGCCGAAAATCGTTTGTACGCTATATAGCGAGTGCCTGCTATTTTGAGTGACAGAATGAGGCGTATGTGGGTGGTAACAGGGGATGGTGCTTGAAAATGGGGAGTGGAGATCCGAACGCAGGCGTGCTTAAAGGTCAAAACGGGCGTTTTATGGGTGTGTATATTTAAAACAGCAGCGTCATTGACCACGTCACTGGGTTATTTTAGAGCCAGAACTGCTCGCAAATTTGTGGTAGCAAACACCAACCACAAGAATAGCGAGCAGTTCATACGCTGGTCGATGTACTCGATTAATCTAATAAATAGCGGACATGACGTAGGATGCGAGCGGCCAGGGGGCGTTTTTAACAAATAAACGAGCGTATGTTTTGCTCGCTCGTTCAGACTTAGAGGTGTGAACAGACTACAATGTGCGTACGGATCATTTGAATAGCCACCCCTTGTTTTTAAACGAACGACCGCAAATAGCGAACGGCTCTGAATGAGGGCCAATGTGACTTAGGTTTTATGATTCACAATGTCTTACTAATTTAATGTTTTGACTGGTAATTGCAATGGGTGTATTAGTCTGTATTGATGAACAAGGTATGTGAAACCATGGAATAAAATCAGATGCAAAATCTGTGGCAACCAATAATGTATCTCCCTTGCTCACATGTATGATACATGCAAACATAATATGGCAGTAGCACTGATGGTGCCACTAAATGTGATCAGATGCACCCACAAACACTATGTAGCTTTTGTGGTATGAGGCATCACTGTAAGATTTGCAGTAGAGCTAGCCAAGGAACTTCTTTTGCAGATATCATTGTGTGTTTTGAGGGTTGCACTGTGCATTTAATGATGGTAACCAATGGTGGCTCCTGCCCTCTTGGAGGAGGGACGGCTACTTATGCTGCAGTCTGGAGATCGTCCACGCACATGCACACAAACAATGATGGGACCATTGCATGTGCACAAACACTGGCTCCTAGGGACTGCATCGACCGCAGCTCCTAGAAGCCGTGCAGGGCTGTCAGAATGGCAGAAGAGTGGCTTCCTATTGGAAGCGCTCTTTTTGTTAATTGCGGCACGGACCGACAGTCCCAGGGAAACACCTCCCTCTGGGGCTGCCTGTTCTGTTTGTGATTAGCAGATAGTGCTTCCAATGGCAAACCAGTGCCAGTGAAGCCAGTGCACAAACTCATTGTCTCACTGGAGATGGCAGATTTTACTGGAGGGGGGGGGGATGCCCTTGGTAAAATCTGCCACTGATGGTAACTGCAGAAAGCAACATTACTGTATCTAGAAGTAGGGCTATTGTTAATTTGTAGCATATCTGTCGTGAGGGAATCGGTATGATTTACCGCCGGAAGCAAGTCCGGCGTTTGGAATCCCGACAGCGGCTACCCGACATGGGTGAAAATCCTGATCGTCCCTAAGGTAAGTATAGACTATAATAATTCCCTCCCCTAACCCTCCCTTAGGGGTGCCTAACCCTAACCTTCCCCCCAGTGCCAAACCCTAATCCCCCCTCTAAGTGCCTAAACCTAACCCCCCCTTCCCCGCCGCCTAAACCTAAGTAACCCGGGGGGGTGCCTAACCCTAAGTCCCCCCCGGGGGTGCCTATCCTTAACCCTCCCTCCCCCTAGCCTAACCCTAACCTCCCGGGGGACTGGCTAACCCTAAGTATCCCCCGGGAGCCTTAAACCTAACCCTCCCCCCCCCGCGGCTGTCCTCGCTCGGCGCCCGGCAGCACTTCGATCGTGATGCCGGGCACTGGTCTCCCGGCATCGGTAAAATGACAGGTGTCTAGATTTAGATGCCTGTCATTTAACCCTCGCCGGGATAAAGCAGTCGGGAAGCCGGCTGTCGGGATTAGGTTCACTGGCTTCCCAACTGCATACCGCTGTGAGGAAGCAGTTGTTTACCAATGTACATCTGGCGATAGTGACAATAATTTCCTATTTGGGCAGTCTGCCACTGGACATACTCTGTGTATCTGTCTATAACAAGACCCACTACTGCATGTGGTGCAGCCATAGGGAGTGGCGGCAACAGAACATGTTGGTTCTGATGATACATCCACAAATGCAGCAGCAGAAGCAAAAGCCCTTAGACAAGGCAGGAAACTAGAGGCTACTGTAATAAGCAATGTGTTGCTTTTTGTCTTCATGCAGCTTTAGAAACCCCTACAGTAACCCTGTCCTGTGTCAGTAAAAAGTGAGTGTTAGAGTAGTCTGGAAGACCTAGAGCCGTTGCAGAAGAAATTGCCTGTTTGATGGATGTGAGAGATTATTTTGCTTTGTGTTCCAGGGGAGAGATTCTGAGTTGTTAATATGAGTCTAAAAGTCTGAAGGATTTTGACAATTGAAGCATAACTCATACTTGAACAGGAGACAGTGGTAGGCATTGGAACACTGAGAATAGCTTCTTTTCTTTCAGCAGAATGTTCTATATAGTGTCCTTTAGGTAGACAGTGTCAGAGTTGTCCCTAGGGACTTGCCATATTACCAGGGTCTCTGGGCCTGATTCAGACCCGGACGCTATTTGCGTCCGCTCGCTGGCTAAAAGGGGCCGGCTATTTAAATCATGTGCTTGCACTGCGTCGCGTAAAGCCGCCCACTAAGTAATAGCGAGCGGCCGCACTATGCGCTCGCACTTGTATAAAGACGCCCCTTTGCCACTCGCAACACACGTCATCTACGGCAGTTGTAGGATTATTTGGGAACATCCAGAGCCATCGGAGCTGCTCGCAGCGCTTGTGGTAGCCTTTTCCCACCACAACATTGCGAGCAGTTCTGGCTAAAATACAACCCAGTCACGTGTGTAATGACGCTACTTTGCTAATTATGCACACCCATTAAACGCCGTTCTGACGGTCGGGCACGCCTGCGTTCGCACATCCTCACCCCCGTTTACAAGCACCTTCCCCTGTTACCAGCCATAAACGGCACTATCTGTCACTCAAAATAGTGGCCCGACTGCGGGCTACGGGCGAGCACTTTCCCATCTCACTGGCTTATTCGCACACGTGTATTGCGAATCATACTCATGCGCAGATTGCAAAAAATTGCTCAATGCGAGCGAGCGCAGCATAGCGTCCGGGTCTGAATCAGCGAATTTGATGCCTAACTTGTACAAATGTGTATGGGGGAATGTAAGGCACAGCTTAGTCGCAAAGTCCACGGTGCACCAGACAAGGCTATTTGCTGCGATTGGAGGATAGATATATGTGGACACATTTAAATGTTTAAACATAGGGCCTGATTCAGAGCCGCTCGTAAGCGGCCGCTCGTTCGCCCCGAGCGATGTTTGCACATCTGCGCATGCATATGGGTTGTAATGCGCATGCGCCAAACAGTCAGTGCGGTCGGAAATCGTGTGCTCGCAAAATAGCGAATGCCTGCTAATTTGAGTGACAGAATGAGGCGTTTGTGGGTGGTAACAGGGGAAGGTGCTTGAAAAAGGGGAGTGGAGATCCGAACGCAGGCGTGCCAAACGGTCAAAATGGGCGTTTTAAGGGTGTGCATAATTAACAAAGCAGCGTCAACGACCAGTCACTTGGTTGTGTTTTAGCCTGAACTGCTCGCATGATTGCGGTAGGAAAATGCTACCACAAGAATAGCGAGCAGTTCATACGCCTTTCGATGTACTCGATTAATCTAATAAACAGCGGAGATGACGTATGATGCGAGCGACCAGGGGGCGTCTTTACAAAATAGCGAACGCATGTTTCGTTCGCTCGTTCAGACATAGAGGCGTCAACAGACCGCAAAGAGCGAGCGCTCTATTTAAATATCCAGCCCCTTTTTCTGAACGAGCGAGCGCAAATAGCGTCCGGCTCTGAATCAGGCCCACAGTTCCTTAGCAGTATGAATGAATGTACTGCATCTATAATGGGTGTTGGGTGTGCTCTGTACACTGGCCCCTGGGTTCAGGGAGGCCCGCACCACACCACACAATCTGGACACAATCACTATACTTACCTCTCAGTCTGTGCTGCAGATATCATGGCACCATGTTTCCAGATATTGGCGCATATGCAGTATAAAAGTCACTAGGAAAATGGCGCTACTCTACTGGGGACATGCATCGGCGAGGGAGGCTCGCATGGAGACTGCACATGGGCCGCCCCATTCTCTTAAACAGCCTCTGCATATGCTCTTGTGTGGGCCACAATTTCTGGACGGTGGATGTGGGATTGATTTTGTAAAATAAGAGATATAAACTAATATTGTCTTTTACTGGAGAACTAAAGGTGCCAGCAAGTCTCCCCACGCATGCCGGTACTTGAAGAATCACAAGTACCAGCATGCAGGGTATTAAGGGCGCGCTGGTACCTCTAGTCACCCTGCAAAAGAAATATTAAAATAATAACAAAACACACACAATAGTTTGTATTCTTTTATTACACAGACACTCACTCATTCGCTCACTCACACTCACACTCCATACTTCCTTAGTCCCTTGTGGCGGTCTCTCCTCTTGTCCAGTAGATTCCCTAATAGCTGTAAAAAAAACATACTCACCTATCCCTTGGTTCAGGTTCTCTTCGGTCTATGCAGTCAGCGAGAATCTTGGTTAAAAAAAAACAAAAAAACGCGGAGCCCACGGACACAGTACTTTTCTCTAAGGGCAGTACTTACCTAATTATGGGTCAGCCATTACATTTCCCACAGAGCCTGGCACTGATTAATGAAAATACAGCGGTCTCCTACATCTTTTTCCCCCCATATTTTCACAAATAGGACCAGGTCACACAGCCTGGTGTTGGTTGTGCTTTTGGGGGGGTTCCCACATCATTTTTTAATTTTATTTTAACATTTTAAATTCATTTTTACACAGAGAGCCTGCACGGATCTCACTGATCTGTGTCGCCTTCTGCTATACACGCTGCTGCTCAGGCTAAACTCACTAGCCTGATGCAGGTCTATTATTTTGTGAGGTTTTTTTTTTTTACTAGTTCAGTGTTTGCAACTCGCATAATATTATATTGTGCGAGTTTGGAATGGAAAAACATCTGGATGCGACTTTGGCCCGTATTCAATTAGTTTCGCACCCACGATACTTTTTTGCATGCCGCACTTTTTTGCCGACATCGCGTGTTTTAGCCGCGGAAACTTATCGGGCGCGCCCCCGCTATTCGATTAGCCGTATTCAATTCTAAAGGACGTGGAAACGCGTCCCGACGAAACTCTAACAGGCGAAAAGTGCTGACAGAATTGGGGAAATCAGCCCACCACCACCCAAAAGATGCACTAACATTGGGGATCAATGTAGATGTCCCCGATTAGCCGTACTGAAGTTATTTGGGGTACTTAAGTGCTGTCAATTGCTCCAAAATAGCGGCTTTGCACAAGTGGTGACATGCCACCGTTTCCAGGAATGCCCGCTGTCCCTATCCCCGCACTGCCAGCCTTAAATGCCGTCAGTCAGGCAGAGGCAAAGAAGGGTCTGCATGCGATCATGCAGGACCCATTCTGCACATGTGCAGGGATGTATCTACCCATTGGCCAGGATGGCACTCGCCAGGGGCGCCGCCCAATGGGGGGGCGCCGCCCGGCAGTGCCACCAGTAGTCAAGGGGTGGACAAGTCCCCCGGCCCCACAAGTGTAGGGAAGACCGCAGTGATAGCGGTCTGCCCTACACAGTTTACAAACACACATCCGCCAGCGGCGGCTATGTGTTTGTAATAGCAGCCAGCTAATGAGAGTCAGACAGACTCTCATTTGCTGCTGCATCGTCCACGGAGGGAGCCGGCTGGAGCTCACTAATGAGCTCCGTGTGCTGGCTCCCCCCCGCAGCATGTGATGGGAGAGACGTCATATGTCATGACGTCTCTCCCATGCAGGAGAAGAGCGGCCGGGACTCAGAGCAGACAGCGGCGGTCGCGTCAGGAGCGGGGATCAGGTAAGTTGAATTTTTTTTGTTCTTTGTGTGTGTTTGTGTGTGTAAGCCTGGCACTACAGGGGGGGGCACTGAAATAGGGAGTGGCCGCTACTGGGGGCACTTTATGGGGGGGTGTCCGCTACTGGGGGGCACTGTAGAGGAGTGGCCACTACTGGGGGCAATTTATGGGGGTGGCCACTACTGGGAGCACTGTATAGGGGTGGCCACTACTGTGGGCAATTTAGGGGGTGGGTGGCCACTACTGGGGGCACTGTATAGGGGTGGCCAATACTGAGGGCAATATAGGGGAGGTGGCCACTACTGGGGGCACTGTATAGGGGGGACTACTACTGGGGTCTACTACTGGGGGGCACTGTATGGGGGGACTACTACTGGGGGCACTGTATAAGGGGGACTACTACTGGGGGCACTGTATTAGGGGGGATTACTACTGGGGTCTATTACTGGGGGGCACTGTAAGGGGGGACTACTACTGAGGGCACTGTATAGGGGGGCTACTACTGGGGGCACTGTATAGGGGGGGCTACTACTGGGGCAATGCAGCATAGGGGGGATTACTACTGGGGGATTACTATTGGGGGCACTGCATAGGGGGGGGACGCCAGTCCATTACATTGCCAGGGGTGCTTGGATCACTAGATACACCCCTGCACATGCGTGTTCTGTGCACTGCTGAATGAGGCCCTAACTCCTGACAGCAAGGGAGCTTACCCCTCCTCTGGGCAGCCAGGTCAGTAGAAAGGGGTCGCCAGGGAAGTGGACGAAGCAGGGGGTGTGGCGGCACGATAGCATCATAGTTGCCCCACCCCCTGTGGAAAGTCCCAATAAAACAGACATCGCATAGCGGGGGTGCGGCTACGATGACACGATTCACCGCAAATCGTGTCATCAACCCCCACGGAACGCCCACTTGTGCTCTGTAAGTGGGCGGCCACGGTGGGTTCAGGAGGGGGTGAGAGCGCATGAGAGGCGGGGGGTGGGGTCCGGTCTATGCAGGAGACTTGACTACTTTTCCCAGGTGGCTGGCAGGGAGCATCCCTGCCATTACTGCCCTGATGTTAAGGCATGCACCAACAGGCTTTAAGGGGTTTTAAATCAAGGAAAGAAATAGGAAATCTTATTGCAAGCAGGGCCCTCTGACCTCTATGTCTGTCTGTTATTACCCTGTTTTGTTCTATAAATGCTTCCAATTGTAAAGCGCAATGGAATATGCTGCACTATATAAGAAACTCTTAATAAATAAATAAATATGACACTTTTTATTGTGTATTATGTTGTTTTAGACAATACAACCCATTAAATGTGTTTGAAACTGTATCAAAAACTAAGAAATTCACAGACAAAAAAAACTAAAATCTGGCAGAAAAAAACAAACACTTAACACAACATAAAAGTAGAAGAACTACCTGCTTTGACATTCTGTTAGTGTTTTTGCGCAGTGAACACCCAGGGGCCTTAGCATTAAAACTCTGTTGCTTGTGATAAGGTCACAGTCCGGGAGATAGCTGAGTGTACAAGCAGAATAGAAAAACATAAATAATTTTACCCAACGGTAAAATACATAAACCTCGAGCGAAGTGCAGGATGTGTAGGCACACCTAAGAGGTGGATGGGACAGAGGCTTGTCACGTCGGGAGATGATTACTGAGCCGCTCTTTTATGCCCTTTGACATCACATCTGAGATTGCTAAAAAGTTATATGGACACTGATTGCCGATGGAAAAGTTTCTAAGTCTTAAAAGCCATTTCAAAAACTCATACATAATGGCCTCATCTATTCATCCACGACAAGAACGCAGGGAACCAAAGACAGTGTTCCTTTTGTCAAGGGCTTTCAAGGTCTTTGTATACATGGCACGTTTCATGGGGTCGCAGCAGCAGACTAGTGCTGCTCTAAATGTTTGGAGGGGAGCAATAGGTAATGTTGTATTCTGACATAGTTATAACTAGTAGTGGTGATTGGAGGCCTATCTTGACTGCTTTTTGAAATTAGTTACTTAAGATAATAGGGCCTGATTTAGAGACGGACACAATGGCGTTTTCTACACAGATCGAGCGATTGTTTGCCATTGCGCATGCATATAAGTCGCACAGTGGGCCTGATTCAGACCCAGACGCTATTTGCGTCCGCTCGCTGGCTAAAAGGGGCCGGCTATTTAAATCATGTGCTCGCACTGCGTCGCGTAAAGCCGCCCGCTAAGTAATAGCGAGCGGCCGCACTATGCGCTCGCACCTGTATAAGACGTCCCTTTGCCACTCGCAACACACGTCATCTCCGGCAGTTGTAGGATTAATCGGGAACATCAAGAGCCATCTGCTGTTTAAACGCTGTTACATGGGCGTGCATTAATTAGTCATTGCAATCTCCTACGCAGCATGAGAGCCCTCTGCGTGTCAGGGGAGCTGCAGTGTTTGTGGCTGGTCAGACCTACCGCAAGGGCAAGATGGCCGCTGATGTGCGTCTATGTTACCGCTATTTACGCTGGTATGCGACATCGTACGCAGATGAGAAGACAGCAGTGGTCGTCCCTATGCTCGGGTGATCTTTGGAACTATTAGCATGTTTTCGCAGCTGTGTACTGTGTGAAAACACAGCTGCGATCGTGTTTGATTTGGAGGTTTTTGCCTGTACCTTATTTTATTTCCTAATGTGTATATCTCTCTTTAGATCACTTTAATAAACTTTGCTTTTATCTTTATTATATGTTTTTGTTGTACAGTATTATCCCCTGCAACCTGCATTCTTTTTGTTATTACTTTGCTTCAATAATAGATCGTTTCAAAAAGTTATTTCATACAGGTTCACAGAAACGGCGCTTTGGGTTACGAATCAGGTTCACAGAAACGGCGTTTTAGGTAAAAAAAAAATAACTAGATAAATTTAATTAATTAAAAAGATGGTCAAATAGCGGGTAGTGGTAGTTCGGATGACTATTTCCTTACAGTCCAAACATCAACAAAAATCTTCTGCTCAGGTGCATAAGTGCAAATAATAAAAAAAAAATGCTACACTAATTTAACCCTTATAAATGATCACCCAATGGCTCCACTGGCTCTTTTAAAAAAAAAAAATGAAAATAATAATAAATAAACTGTACATTTTTGAATAGTCAAATAGTTAAAGCTTGTTACGTGTTTTCAAAATAAAAAACATTGCTGCCAATATTCCAGCTTTTCACCATGTTTCTTTTTAATAAATAAGCCTAAGCGGTAAATTTACTAAAGGTTGATCTAAATCGATGTAGTGTTTAAGTCGATGTAGTGTTTCAGTCGATGTTGTGTTTCAGTCGATGTTGTGTTTGAGCCAGACTCAGCAGTGCTAACTTTAACTGCTACGGAAGCAGAGTTGTCTTAACAGTAGTGTGGGCCCTGGGCAAAGCAATGCACTGGGGCCCCTACCCACCCATTCACAGGAAAAAAAATTAAATTGTCAATAAAATTAAGCCCTCCTGCATGCCCATCATACCTCCCACACATACAGATAGACTCTGTCTGACTGGTCTGAAGCCGGCGGATGAAATGAAACTGGGACTGACGTGAGTACTCATCACCGGGGAGGGATGGGGTGGGGGAGGTTAGATCAGAATACAGTGCACCGGCAGCCATCTTATAAAAATATCACAGATTTACCAACTGGCCGCAGCTGCAGGGGGGCGGGTTGGCAGGCCCCACAAGCTTCGGGCCCTTGGGCAACTGCCCAACAAGCCCAATGGAAGAGATGGCCCTGTACAGAAATAGCAGTGAAAGAGATCGTGGAGACAGCTGATTTTCGGTTCAGCTGTCTCTGCACCGGAGCAATTTTGAATTGCTCCAGTGAATATGTATCCACCGCTTGGATACTTAGTACCTCATTCAGACCTGCTCGCAAGCGCTATGCGCTCACAAGTGGGCCGATGGTGAGGCCCTGCGCACGCACAGCGGCCGCAGTGCGCGTGCGCAAGCCCCGGAGCGAGTGACAAATTCACTCACTCCGGGGCTCGCTACAAATATTGCACATTTAAAAAAAGTTTGCATTCACAGTTTGTAAGCAGGACCCTGTATCAGCAAGACGTCGTAGCAGTGATCGGACTCAGCTTTATCTGGTGGACCGGAGACCTGAGTGGGACAGGCGTCAAGACTGAAGTCGGGAAAGAGAAACAAGACCCCTCGACGTGCTGCCCAATGTTCATCTCCTCTGCGAAGAATGACACAGAGTCCCTTTTGCGGCTGTTGATGTTAATCGACAGCTCGCCCCGTTTTGTAGGCGTGGTGGGGGAGTGGCCATACAAACGGAGGCGTTCCTGAAGGAACGCCTGCCGTTTGTAGGCGGCCCTACTGACATGTGATGTCAGTAGGGAGCTTCCTTCTCTGTTAGAGCAGGAAGCTACCTGGGGCTTGCAGGAGACGAGACCCTACCCCAAGGGTCTCGTCGCAAGCCGCGATGGTCTCGACCATCGTGACCATCAACTGGTCACTCGCTAAAGCTGTGGGTGGTCACCCACAGCTTAGCGAGCGGCCAGGAGGCCGGCTTTTAAAGAAGAAGCGGCCGCCCTCATTCAGAGCGATCGCTCGCATTTTGCGAGCGGCTGTGAATGAGGTCCTTAGTTATCGTGTTTCCAGGATGAATGGAAACCTAAATGAGAGCAGTATGCAGTAGAAACAAGAATTGCTGATGCTGTGTCTTTTGAATACCAAGCAAAGTACATTGGCCTGTCAGACTATTGGTTTTGAGAAAAATAAATTCAAAGCTGTGTCATTTTAGCGTGTGCATCCCTTTCCTCTGTATTATGCTCAGCGGTATGTGTCCCAAATGTACATGAAATAAAATCAATCAATCCCCTTATTGTGAGCCTCAGCAGTGTGCGGCTGAAGCTTTTCATTTGTTAGCGAGACAGTAGACAAAAACAATGAGACAAGGTTAAGGAGAAGCTGGAAGGGGAGCATATAGCCAATGAATAAGTAATGCTTAAATGTCCCAGTCTGATTTACTTGGAAAAGATATATGAATAGGAAAGCTATCCGTCATAGAATGTCTGCGCGTAATGAAGAAATATCAAGGTTCTTCAATACTTGGCTATGGATGCAGAAGTTTATCAATGATGTCCTGCAAGGGGGCAGAGGTGATATTAGGCTTTGACATATAACACGCAGTATCTTCATTATTCATTGTCAGATGTGAGGCTTACTAGCTTAGAAAGAAGAAGATACGGTTATCAGAAATCTTTCATAACACTCTTTCTATGATTGGTCAATGCAGACATCAATCTAGAACATCGTTCTATTCTGACAATAGATAAGTGGGGTTGTCAGCTGAGCAGTTATTTAAAGTTTGAGCTCAATGTTTTACGCACCGAAGTAAGACACCCAGATTGTGCTATTGCCAGTGGAGAATGTTTTTGTCTTTTTTGTTTATTTGCACTTTTAATTTTGCCATGCTGGAGAATGTGCATCAATTACAAGGGTTGTAGTTATAATACCGACAGTCGGGATACCGGTGTTTAGAATGACGACACCGGCATTCCGACATCTGTCAGAATACCGACTGCCGGCATCCCAACGGTAAGTGGTGGGGTGAGAAAAAAAGTTAGGGTTAGGCACTAGGGGGAGGGGAAGGTTTAGGCTGCGTGTGGTAGGGGGGGGGGGTTAGGTTTAGGCACTAGAGGGGAGGGTTAGGTTTAGGCAGCCGGGAGGGAGTGTTAGGGGGATGGGAAGGGTTAGGATACTGACTGACAAGTGTTGGTATCCTAAACCTGTCGGGATTCCGGCATCAGGATTTTGACCACCGAGATCCCGAGCACCAGCATCAGTGGCGTATCTATAATGGTTGCAGTGTGTATGGGGCACACAGGCCCCAGGGTCCAGGGGGGCCCCGCACTGCACACCCAGCACCCATATTATTTTGAAACTCACGAGTTCGTGGTGCCATATCTGATGTCAGCGCTGCTCAGAACACCGAAAAATGGCCGTCGCGGCCATTTTTCCGGTGTTCTGCGCATGCACAGTAGACTCCAGGCACACTCTAGTGCCCGGAGTCCACTAATGCTCCGGTGGCTAGCCAGCCACATCAGTCGGCTGCCGGCCACCGGGGAGAGAGGAAGGGACCCCGGACGGGGAGTGCACACGGGCCCCCTCCTCTCTTAAGATGCCCCTGGTCAGCATCCCGTACACAACCCATTTAATAATGTATATTTCACCAATATATTAAAGATAAGATACATTATTACTTTTCATTTATGATTTCAATGGTTTTGCCAAGTAGAAATTCTACTGGTATTTTAGGTGATATTGCTTAGGAGCTCACTTCCTAAGTTCCCGGTACTGACTCAGCATTAACAGAACGAGCACTGATAGAAAGAAATACAGTTATGAAAGACAGCATAGCCCACCACCCTAGCCAGATTATTTTTCTCATAGTGAAGCCCACCTCCAAGCATTTTATGCATGTTGGGCACTTCTATTATAGTCCTCAGATGCCAGATGCCACTGAAAAATGATTAATGATTATTGATGAGATAAGCAGTTTGGGGTCCTGAGTCAAACCAAGTCTCGGCTTGGGTCACTTTGGGGTTTTCGAGTAGAACTGAGTCCCTACCTGGGTCTTCCTGCAAGTCGGATCTCGGATGAGCGGGTCCGGTTCTTAGAGATCCAGACCCGTCCGAACTTCCTGATCCGGGATCCGAGTCTGATTCGGGTTTTCCTGCCTGACTCGGATCCCAAAACAAGGCAAAACGTCAATCTCCCGCTGTCAGATTCTCGCGGGTTTTGGAATCTATAAAGGTTCCCGGTTATCGGCGCCATTTCACTGCGGGTGTGGAGAGTGTAGTCAACAGACGTACTGGGTACTCTGTCCGTCCATCAAGGTGTGAGGGGCGGGTGCGGTGCAATGCCTGCTGCCGTGCAGGTGTACGTCTGTTACTTACCTTGCGTCGCACCCTCTCACCTTCAGGCCGTGTGTTGAGCAGACGGTCCTGGAACCTCCGAATAGAACACGGACACGATGACCTAGGGGGAAGGAGACGAGGTGAGTACCGTCCTTCCTCACGTCGACCGACGCGCCCTACCGAACCGGGGGATAAATTCAGGTTTTAAGTGAAGATCATCATTGGCACTTTTGGCCTCAGATCCCGAATTTTCACCTATCGGTACTCACGCACCAGGTGAAGATCCGTCCTTGCACCGGGTTGCAAGGTTCACCGTCCGCCCAGAAGGAAGGAAATAGATAGTGACAAACAGGGAGAGACAGTACACACAGATATTCCTCACCGTGTCCACTCTTGCTCTTCGTCCGCTCACTCGCCTACAGGTCCCTGTAAGGAGATACACAACACAGCCGTGCAGGGCCTAAACCTATGTCAAGCAACTACACATACTAAAACGGCATCACCCTCAACCTACAGTGTGTGTAGTGCGACAGATATAACAAAAACTAAACATTTGCCCTGCATGGAACACCAATCACAGACCAAATATACAAGAGCAAAACACGGTACTGTCTCTTTAAATGTCTGCTACCTAAGCAGAGCTGGCCAGCTCCTCTTCTCGGTGACTGGGGAGACCACTACCTCATGGGTGGAAGCCGTACAGCTCTCCACCACTGCTCACACCTCTAATCATCTATGCGGGGGCTACCTAATGGGCTCAGGGCCCTGGACCTAACGCCCAGGATCTTACCAGCGGCTCAGGGCTTATGCCTGCCTACTGCGGGGTACTCAAGGGACTTGGGCCTACTGCCCAGAGTCCCGCTCTATTTTGCAGCTCAGGCCTAGTGGCCTGCCTAACGGTGGGCTCTGGTAGTGGTCTGGGCCTAATGCCCAGACCACATTTTATGGGGCTCAGATATAGGGCCTAGTGCCCTCCTGTATGGGTACAGGCCTACGCCTGATTTATGGCCACGGGCCTAGTGCCCGCCTACTCGATCATTTAGTGGCCTGGGCCTAGTACCCAGGCCACTCACACCTTATTACGGGCCAATCCTTTTATAGGGCCTAATGCCCGCTACTGTCCCCCGGGCCTTGTGCCCGACTAATTGCCCACGAGCCTAGTGCCCGACAATACTCCACGGGCCTAGCACCCGACAATCCTGGCGGTCTAGGGAGGGGGGTATATGGTGGGCCTCACGGAGGGCCTACCTGCTACATTGGAAGAGGCTGCGGGGGGGAACTTCGTGACGCTCTTTTACTTTCCTCCCCCGCAGTCCTCTCCGGTCCTCAGCCGCATTCTTCGGCCGCTGGCCCGTCCTGGCCAGCGGCGCCGCCTCTTCTTCCTTTCTTCCAGCCGGCGCCGCCTGTCTTCTTCTTCTTTCTTGACAGCGGCGTCTTCTGGCCTCTTCAGCGGCCGCCGCCCCTGTTGACGCGCCGAACTGCTGCTCTTCGGGAGGTCTTCTCTCCTCCCTCTCCGCCGCCGAACTGCTCTTTCCCGCTCGGCGCCGTCTAATACAAGACGGCGCGAGTGGGCGGGGCTATGACGCGGCGAGCCGCGATTGGCTCGTCGCGTCCGCCTCTGATTGGCTGCTGGCCCGCGAGCCAGGTTTGGCTCACCGCCAGAGCCAAACGCCCGCCGCGCCCAACGCCTGACCGGCGCTGGGAGCAAGTACTCTCTCCCAGCGCCGGCTACCCGCCGCTTCTTGGCTGCCGGGCGCCAAGCTCCGCTGAGCTTGCGCCCGGAGCCAAGCTTCTCCCGGCGCCACAGTACCGCCGGCACTGGTGAAAGGGACCAGGCGGTCCCTTCACCAGGTGCCCGCGGTATCTGCACCGACGCTAGGGACATTACTGTCCCAGCGCCGGCAACGGATGTGTCCCGCAGAGGACACATCCCTTCTGCCTGCCCCTGCACGTCGGCTGATGCTGGGATCAAACTCGTGATCCCAGCACAGCCTTCCACAAAGGGCTGCTGTTTCCTCCAGGGGTGCACTGTCCATCTAGGGGTGTAGTGAACAGATGTGCTGGATACTCTGTCCGCCCATCAAGGGACTGCTGTGTTCCTCCAGGGGTGCTCTGTCCATCTAGGGGTTAAGTAAACAGATGTGCTGGGTGCTCTCTCTTTCCATCAAGGGGCTGCTGTGTCCTCCAGGGGTGCTCTGTTCGTCTAGCGGTGCTCTGTCAAGCCATCAAGAGGCTGCTGTGTCCTCCAGGGGTGCTCTGTTGGTCTAGGGGTGCTCTATCCATCCATAAAGGGGCTGCTGTGTCCTGCAGAGGTGCTCTGTTGGTCTAGGGGTGCTGTCCATCCATAAAGGGACTGCTGTGTCCTCCAGGGGTGCTATGTCTGTTTAGGAGTGCTCCTTCCGTCCATCAAGAGGCTGCTGTGTCCTCCAGGGGTGCTCTATGTCTTGGGGTGCTCTGTCAGTCCATCAAGGGGCTGCAGTGTCCTCCAGGGGTACTATGTCTGTCTAGGAGTGCTCCTTCCGTCCATCAAGAGGCTGCTGTGTCCTACAGGGGTGCTCTATGTCTTGCTCTATGTCTTGGGGTGCTCTGTCAGTCCATCAAGGGGCTGCAGTGTCCTCCAGGGGTGCTCTATGTCTTGGGGTGCTCTGTCAGTCCATCAAGGGGCTGCAATGTCCTCCAGGGGTGCTCTATTGGTTCAAGGGTGCCCAGTATAAAAAAAATAAAATCTAATAATATAATTTAAAACATTTTTTTGTGCTGTACCCCAGTGTATTATATTATTTTATCTTTTACTGTGATGCTGCTGGTCAGACCGCAGTGTAATATTCATCTGTAATATTCATAGTATTGTGATACTGTAAGTGTTACCGCAGTGTAATATTCATACACATATTGTGACACTGTAGGTGGTACCCCATTTTCATACATGTATTGTGACCCTACAAGAGGTACCACAGTGTAATATTCATACATGTATTGTGACACTGTAGGTGGTACTGCAGTGTAATATTCATACACGTTTTTGTGACACTGTAAGTGTCACCGCAATGTAATTTTCATACACATATTGTGACACTGTACATGGTACACCCACCCAGTGGGCTATTACAGTCATGTAATATTGCGTTTGCTCTGTTCCGTTTATCCACAGCATTTTGGAGGACACTAGTTAATTTTTTTTTAACGTTCTTGTAAAGGCCGGGAATTGCTTTTCTAGTGAAGTGGAATCTAGATGGGAGTTAGTAGTGGGGACACCTCAATTAAATGTCTAAAACACACTGCATTATTGGCGGATATTGGACGCACATCTAATACCAGCATAGATGTTATGGTGTCAGTGATCCGCTGTGCGACTGGGTGACTGCTGTCATACTTGCTGTGCCATGTTGGAAGTTGAACTGCCACAGCTGCTGCAATCTTTGACCTGCAGTTGCTGAATGCCGAAAATGTCCAGAAATGTTTATGGCCACAGACAGCATCTCCTGCATGCCCCTTTCATTTAAAAAATATTCTGTACCAGCAAGTTAATTTTCTGGGCAAAACATGGGTCATATTGTTCACCCATGCTCTCCCCTCCTCCCTCATAAATTTACTTCGGAATCAAAAAATTGAATTAAATTTACTACGAATAGACCCTTTCTTCAACTACATACATACTCCATCTCCCTCAGACCTCTTGATTAATTAAAACATATGTTTCCTTTTGTGCCATGTTGGAAGTTGAACTGCCACGTGTTTGTGCCGCCCACTGCTACTGCTTAGCTTAGTCAGCCAGCTAGCTTGGTGCAACTTTTGGGCCTAAACTGAATTAAAACAATATTGTGAGCTGTGTGGTGGTCAAAATTAACTGGACACAAGTGTAAATTCACTTTAATGAGGTTACTAATACTGTAGGAACAAAAAGGTCAGAATTATGTGATTCTAGCAGTTTTTATCAATTTTTTAAAAATAAAATACAGATCCAAAACCTAAACACGCAAGGGCGTTTTTGGCAAAACCAAATCCAGATCCCTAGTGACTACCACTGAAGGTTTCAGCATCTTAACATTACTGAAAATTTTTTGTCCACAGTCTGTGGATGATGAAAACGTTAATCCATTCTCTTTGTTCAACTTTCCATTCTGTTTTCATTCTTTGTCTGACCACAGAGAGGAAATTCTCAGTGTGTGATGGTAATTTACTTCATATGAGAAAACTGGATATATATGTATTTTTTTTAGGTATTTTTGCTTATTTCATGGTGACTAATTGCCAATTACTATGGTAATGTTATAATTTAGAGTGTGTGAGGTCTAGGAATGAAAAATGATAGGTAACTTCCTTGCTCTCATTTCTATGGCAACAAAACTTAATTGTCATTAAATAGCAGTTACAATATATAGAGGCAGGACCCGGTAATTATAGGATTTATATGCCCATAAACATAAATAATAGCAGCGCATTTATAGAGAGGTCTCTCTCTGTTCATTTCCACTGGGTTAGGCTTCTATGTGTCGTGGCAGCATCTAATCAGACAAAATGTTTACTATAAAAATAAAAGATGGATTATGAATCTCCACAAACACTAGGAATGCTTCACGGAACACACTTTATGGCAGCCATGAACCACGGTCTTCCAGCTTCAAGACACCACTTAACTGGCAAATGAAAAAATATCACTCAATATATTACAGCAATGTGTCAAACGACAATCCGAATATATTGCTTTCATAGCAAAAAAACAGGCTAATAATAAAGAAAATAAGTATATACTATATTTTACTTCATGAGAGAGATTATAGACCCTTTTTGTAAATAGCACTATCTTTCACTTAAATATTCAGTAAGACAGAGAGAGAAAATTTGTTTTGTAGAAATAAGTTTATTTCTTTGTATGCTAGAATGTTAAACGGAAGCTGAAATGTCAATTCTTCAGCTGAGATCAAATGTATTATTATTATTATTATTACAATTATTAATATCATGCTTGAGGAATATGGAGCCAATGTATTACACAGCACTGTACAGAAAACTTTATCGTACAGGCACATGAGCTACTGTCCCAGAGGACACATCGACAAACACCAGGGAATAAATCTATCAATGGTAGGGTTTTCTGCATTTTAGAAACTGTTGTAGATCGCTGCCGAATGTGAGGTCAATGTACTAAGCCTTGAAGATATAATGGACAGAGATAATCAGACCAATCAGCGCCTGTCATTTTTCAAACACAGCCTGTAAAGTGACAGTTAGGAGCTAATTGGTTGGTACTTTATCTCTGTCCACTTAATCTCTCTCCAAAGATTAGTACATAGACCCTTAGTCCTCCAAGCAGACGTATTTAGTATCCAGCAATTCGAAGTTTCCACATTGCAAGCAATGTGCGGTGGTCTTCACACCTCTAAATTGCACTGTGGTTTAATCCAAACCACGTGCAGTTTAAGGGAAACCGGCATTAGTATCTTCCCTCCACTTTACTTACAACTCGCACTACTTAACACAGACTGGCAGGCAGATTGCCTATGGTTTAAAAATGATGGGTTTACAGCAGTTGTACAGATTTTGCATTAATAAATTAGGAATTTTGTGACCAACCCAAAAAAAAAAAAAAACTCCAAAGACACTTGGTAAATTTAGTTATTGGTTAATTCCCCTAACAGCATGTCTTCAGACTGTGAGAGGAAATGTACAGAAAAAGGATAAGAAAATAAAAAATTTTAAACAAAAAACTAAACACACATAGCACCTTTCGGATGACAACAAGAGAACATGGCCACCCAGTGGTCAAATTACCATGACTATATTCAGGTCATGGTTTGATAACGTTACTTAGCATGGGTTTCACAAACCATATATAGGATGGAAACTGTAGTTCTGACAAATGGGTTAAATCCATTTGATTTACCAAATTGTATGAACGACCATTTTTGTGCGTTTTCTGGAGTTTGGGAGCAAATGGCTGATTGTCATTTGCTCTCATACTTTACCAGATTTTCATTCCAACCCGCCAACAACTTGGATGGATGAAAAGATAATCTTTAGGTGTATGGCAGCTAAAGTCGCTCACTCGGCTTTAATTTAGTCCATCTCAGCGCAAAGATACTAACACATGGGGGTATACTGTATTCAAAGCCTGGAGAAGCAGACTTAAAAAAAACAACTTTGATATATAATAGAGATAAACAAACTGAATTGACAGAAGTCTAGATTCTCCAAATTTCAGTCATTTGATGACAGCAAACCACTTTAACTGAAATAAATTAGAAAGTGGAACAAAATTGCATTTTACAATGTTGTTTGTGAACAACGAATTCTATAAAGAAAAACATCAATAATAACAAACTGAACACATTTACACTATAAATAATTCTGTTTGTCAAAAAAAGGGGCTTGTTACAGAGCTGGAAGCAAATTGGGTGTATTTTTTACCAAAGTCATATTATATTTGAATTAGGGATGTGCAGGCTCGGATAGGTTCGAGTTTGCACGTGGAGTTCGGATTTTTCCCTCCAAAAAAACGGAACTCAGAACGAGGCAAAACGTCATCTTACATGGACGAACATCATCATTCCTGGACAAAAGACCAGGAATGATGATGTTCGTCCATGTAAGATGACGTTTTGCCTCGTTCTGAGTTCCGTTTTTTTGGAGGGAAAAATCCGAACTCCACGTGCAAACTCGAACCTATCCGAGCCTGCACATCCCTAATTTGAATCTACAAAACATCTCCAATCCCAAGGGGATGTACTTACATTACCTACCATCTGGATGCCGGCTGACAAAATCCAGGCACCGGAATCCCGAACCGTGGACAGCACTGGAATCCCGACACGAGTGGAGATCCCGACGCCGGTATACCGACAGCCAGTATCCCAATCGTAAGTATAGCAGGTGCCCTTGGCTGTTAGCTGTGTGGAGGGGAGGGATAGGGTTAGGCACCCTGGGGGAGTAAGGGTGAGGCTGCTGTTATGAAATGCGGTAGTGTCCAAGCGGATAGTTCCACAACCGCCTTGAGGGCAGGTATTACCTTTGCTAGATGCGGCCATGTAGCAGCTTAAACAGCTGAAAAGGTTGAAGCCTGTGAGCTTGTAGGATGTGGTGTGGCCTTTGGGCCGTGCAGCAGCCTTGAGGGCTGGAAGCGACTTGACTGGCTGTGGCCTGTAGGCCAGTAAGATAAGATGTGGCCTTTGGGCCAGTAGCAGCCTCTGGGCCGAGTAGCAGCCTTGAGGGCTGGAAACCTTGGCTTGATGTGGCCTTTGGGCCGAATAACAGTCTCTGGGCTGAGTAGTAGCCTTTGGGCTGTGTAGTTGCCTATGGGCAGTGTAGCAACCTTGAGGGCTCATAAACTTGGTAAGATGACGCTGAGAAGTGCTGAATGCCGCCGTGCTGACACCAGCGCAGTACACAAGATTGCGTACACAGGACGCTGAGGTACACTTAGTACCGCTGGGATGACACTAGCGTCAGTACAGTAGATTGCGTACACAGGACGCTGAGGTGCGCTAAGTGCCGCCGGGATGACACTAGCGGCAGTACACACAATCCCGTACACTGATATGCGACCTGTGCCACCGGGTTGACACAAGCCGCAGGACGCTGAGTAGCACACTCTGGACTCTGAGTGCGGTCTGTGCCGACTGGATGACACAAACGGCAGAGGGCAGTAATGCAGACCGGGCCACCAAGATGACACGAACGGCGGGCAATATAAATGCGGACCGTGCCGCCTAGATGACACAAACAACAAGAACAATAAAGCAGACTGGATACTGGGAACTCGACTGGATGCAGGAGAAGATGCCAGAACCGGAAACACGAGAAACGCTATCACCGGCATCGGAGCACACCAGGAAGAAATAGATGCAGGAGCCAATCCAGATCAATCCCGGCATGATGGACAGGAGGTAGGAGGAGTTTCAGTGAATACTAGCACAGTGTTTGTCTCGCCCTGCATACGCAGTGCGGCGGCTGGTTAAAGCTGCGGACAGAGGGAGGTTAGGCACCACCGGAGGGGGGTAAGGGTCAGACAATGAGGGAGGGTTAGGTTTTAGGCACTAAGGGGGGACGGTTAGGTTTAGGCACTAAGGGAGGAGGGTTAGGCTGCGGACAGGAGGGGTTAGGCAACACCGGAGAGGGGTTAAGGATAGACAATGAGGAGGGAGGGTTAGGTTTTAGGCACTAATCGGGAGGGTTAGGGTTAAGGTGCGGGGTAGGCAGGGTTAGGGTGCAAAACAGGAGGGTTAGGGGGTGAAGGCGGGAGGGTTAACACATATACGTACCCTCTGTCAGGATTCTCAGCATTGGGATGCCACTGTCGGTCTTTTGACAGCCGGCATCCTGAGTGCCGGGCTCCCATACCCAACCTTTGTCCACCACCTAATATTCAGGAGACTAATGTACACATGTACCATCTACAGCTGTACAATCATGCTCTATAATGAGGGCAACAGCAATCTGCTGGATTGCTGTTGTTTAGGACACTTTCAATTTACCCAACACCCACTTAGCTCACTCCAGGCTATAGGTGATTTATAGGTGTGGATTACAGGAGACTGGAACAAACCAGGTGAGCACAATTATTTTATAATATATACTTAATTCAAATTTAGCATTAAATTAAGCAGCATTCGATTATTTTGTTATGCTGGTTACACACTAGACGACTTGCAAACAAGGCGATGGTCATCTAGATTTCCATTGAACTCCCGGACAAACGATCTAGTGCATACACACTGTGCAATCTTCCAAACAACCGAAAGATATATCTTGCATTGTTTGGTGGTTAGATCGTTATCTATAAAATGTTCATATCGCCTGGTCGTCCGGTAGTGCATACACACTGCACGATTTGTTAACGTTAACGAGATTGTCAGATTGAGCTGCATGTAAGACCTGAAGATGCGACGATTGCCGCCGCGGGAGAGCACATAGTGCATACACACTTGACGATTTAACCATTGTCGTTCCGATGCGGCGGAATCAGCCAAATCATCTATTGTCTAGAGTGTATACGGGGCTTTACACAACTTGCATAGGTGTCTGCATCTTCATGGGCAGCATATGCAAGACTGCTGAGAGATACACCTGAGCATGGCCAAGGCGATCGTAGGCAGTGGCATCCCTCCCCGCTGTGACACCCGGTGCGGGGAGAGACGCCATGCGTGCGCGCAGCAGCGTGCCGCCAAAAAGGGGGCGTGGCCTCGTGGACGGGGGTATCATCACTGGGGTGGTGGGAGGTGCCGGAGGTTCAGACTAGTCCCGGCTTCCTCACTGTGACAGGAGCCGAGTGCTGCACTTAATGATACAGTGCAGCACCCGGCTCCTGTCACTGAGGGGGAGCCAACGTGCTGTTAGTGTCACCCCTCGGCGGGTGACACCCGGGTGCGGCCCGTACCCCCCTCTTGACGTCACTGGTCGTAAGTATACACTTATCCAATTATATCCATTGAAGAACGTTCACACTGAGCTAGAAATAGCTCAGTATGTACAGGGTACACACTGATTGGATAATCGTTATGAGGATCGGAAAGTTTACAGTATCTGATCTGCCGAGTGATCTGCATAGTGTGTACCTGTCTCAAGAAGCCTGACCTCCGGCTCCTCCCTCTCCGTATCCCCTGGGCATATGAGCCTAATTTGAAATAAGTTAAACTTATCATTATCAGCATGCGCTTGCATCTTCCTATAGCAGGTGCAAAATATATGCTCCGAACAGGCACATACTGTATTCCACTGTGTTCAAAGTGCATAAGGATCTGCATTGGGACCGCCTGCATCCGATCGCCTTTTGAGCATGGGCCATTTAAAATCACAAGTTATGCAACACAGCCTGGCTTACCACTGACTGCATCAGCCGCATAACATATACATGGTAAAATTGCTAGAACAAGTGCTCCAGTAGAGTAACCGGGAACTACTCTCGATATATTCATTTAAAATTATGAGTTTGGATCCGTTGTTGTGCTTAGTAAATGCAGATTAGAGCAAACAGTTCATTATTTCTAACAGTTCTACCTGTCACTTCTGAGTCACCATAAAACTGCGGCTTTGCATTGCTGGTTATACTATGGGCTGAATATATGAATAACACTGATGCATAATACTGAACGTCGCCTGCGCTTGTTTATTATCCCTGCTCAAATACAACCTGTATCGCACGCACTAACCTTGATGTGACCTTGATTTTCCGTGTTTGTCTAAAATATTTCTATCAACCTCTTCTGCAAAGATTTGTATGTTTGCTTACATTCACTGCACCAGGAAAGATACATAAATTGCAATGTAAATCATTCCCTTAATGATGTTCTGGGATCGTATCCAGAGAGACAAAGTTGTTACAAACCAATCGAGCATCCTGGGATGCAGGAACGAAATGAAATACACCAACGAGAAGGGGCAGAGGGCAGGTAAGTTTAAGTCGCCAACAGATATAGGGCTCATTTGCATTGTGCTATTTGAAAGGATTTACGCATTTACTGCCGTTCACATAAACTCAATGGGGATGATGACTTAAATCAATTTACCAAACTGCAAAAAGTCTTGGTTAGCTGGATCCCAGGCGGGTTAAGGAACGTAGGGGCTGATTCAGAAGCGAACACAATGCTGCTATTTACGCAGATTTAGCGATTGTTTGCCATTGCGTATGTGTGTAATCCGCACTGCGCACGCACAGCGGTTGAATAGTGATTATGCTGACACAGAGGATTAACTCGCAAAACAAGTGACAGGTAGTCAGCATTTGGGGCAGGTAACGGGGGGAGGCTACGTGGGCGATCCGGTCCGTTTAAGCAATTTTCTGGGCATGCATAAATTATCCACTGCGTCCTTGCTCGCAGCAGGAGCTCTCTTCGTGTCTGGAGTCCCCATATGTCTGCGACAGCTTAGACTTACTCAGAAGGCTGATGGCTGCCTGCTCTGCGTTCGATGTTTCCGGTTTTGTGCGTGAGCAGCGGATGTAAGATGCTGTCAGTGGGCGTCTCTAAGCACTGTACAGTGAGTGAGTTGTCAGCATATTTTTGCAATTGCGATCTGTGAGAGACAGTAGTTGCGATGACATCTGCATCTAAATCAGGCCCAATGTGTGTGCACAGATGGCTGCATTTCACTTGACTCCTTGCCGGCACACTTGAACTGCTGGCAACCCAGAAGAGGACACTGCTGAAGAGGGAGACACTGCCGTACGTTGCTGGAACGGGGGGTATTGATGAATAACGGTGGTGCCTGAACATGTACAGATCACTATAAGAAACAGCAATACACAATGCAAGGTACCGCGGCACCAGTCACAGCAAACATTAATAAATTCAGCTCATAATTTTGTACCCTTTGAGGTACATATTTCAGCATTTCGTTACATTTAGGCTCAATGAGGGAGATGTATTATAGCGGCACTTATCGGGCCGCTATAACAACGCTTCCTGCTTCACCTCTTTACCGAGGCGAAGCAGGACGCACTAACGATGAGTTGTATTAACACCTCATCGGGAAAACTCCCCCCTGTGGCGATACCTGCTTGAGTACACAGTGTATCAGCCTAGTGCGGATGTGCTGTGTCTCAGTCCCGGCCGGCTCCACTGAGCATGCGTGGGATCTCGCAAGTATTGTGAGATCCCGCATGTAGCCCTGGAGCCGGCAGAGGCAGCAGTAGGGACAGTGCTGTCCCTGCTGTGGGGATAGGGCATCGCCAAGCTGTAGCTGTCGATAGCGACAGCTGCAGCGGGCAGAACCGTCAGGCGAATTGACCGTTCATACATAGCCCAGTCTATCGGCACTGCTATCTTCTAGATAGTAGCGCCGATATTGACAGGGGCACATACCGCCCCTGTCATCTACCACCCAGCCCCCAATTATACATGGGGGAGAAGTGGTATCAGCACACATGCCACTTCAGTGGTTAATACATCTAACCCAACAGGGGAGCTGGGGTTCTGGCCTGGCCTGTCCTGTCGTATCATGGGTGGACCTGGATTACAGTGAGCCAGCAGTGGCTCAGGGTCCAGCAACCTTGTTAATTGTCCTGTGGCTGGAAGCAGGTGTCCATTTACTGTTTGGAATGACACAGCTTATTGTATACAACCTAGGGTATGATGCCAAGCTGGCAGAGAGGGTGCACATCTGGACAGGACAAGGGGCTGATCCGCTCTAGATTCCTCCTGGTCTTTTCCTACCCTTCCTTTTGCTTCTCCATTCATCTTCCACTTTATTCATTTTCCCCTCCACTCCTCCTCCCACCATTTCCAACTTCTACATCCCTCATGGAGCTACTGCCATTTTCCCACATGAGCAGAGACTGGGTCTGATTCAGAGATGGAAACAGTTTTGATGTTCCTGCAGGTGAGCGATTTTTTTGCTACTGCAAATGCGCGAAATCAGAGAAATACTTACTGTGCATGAGAGAACCCAAGTGTCCAATGGCAATTGCATACCGCATCACTAGCACTTGAGTAGGGGATTGCGATACCAGGGCGTTTCAAGGCGGAGACTGGCAGATGACCTAAAGTGATCACAAAATGGGGCCGTTTAATGAGTTGAGTGTTAGGGGAAGTTTCATGGGGGCGCATCTGAGAACGCTGCTGCATTGCCCAATCGCAAATCCATTGCTTCAGAGAACATGTTTAGTTGGATTAGGGGAGAGTAGCTAGAGTAGACCCTAGGCTATCGCAAATGTTGATGGTGCGACCTATGTTGCGTCAATGTTGGAGTGTTTACAATCTCTATCCCAAATACACAGACCACTGAGCCTGAAAGTGGGCGTCTCACCGCTCATACACTCCATCGCACAGTGGAGCACAAATGGAAGACCGAGATCAGCATTTGCATATTCCCACAACCAACCATCTCTGAATCAAGCCCACTATGCAGACGGCAGACAGAGGACCTCCCACCGCTATTAGTGCGTGGGTGGTCTATTGTAAACTAATGTGGATTTTTAAAGTTGTGGGAGACGGTATGCAGTCGGGAAACCGGCTGCCTTAATACCGACAGCCGGCTTCCTGGCTACTTTATCCCGGTGTGGGATAAATGACCGGCGTCTATATCTAGACGCCTGTCATTTACCCAATGCCGGGAGACCGGCGCCCGGCATCCCGATCGAAGGGATGCCTGGCGCTGCCAGCGCACAGTCGCGGGGGGGGAGGGCTAGGTTTAGGGCTCCCGGAGGGTACTTAGGGTGAGACCCCCCCTGGGAGGGTTAGGGTTAGGCTAGGGGAAGGGGAGGTTAGGGTTAGGCACCCCCGGGGGGAGGTTAGGGTTAGACACCCCCCAGGGGACTTAGGTTTAGGCAGCGGGGAAAGGGGGGTTAGGGTTAGGTACAGGGGGGGAGGTTAGGGTTAGGCACCCCTAAGAAGGGTTAGGGGGTTAGGTTACATTAGTTTTATACTTACCTTAGGGACGATCGGGATTTCGAGCGCTGTCGGGCTTCCGCTGCCGGGAATCGAACTGCCGGCCATGCGGCAGCCAGGATTCCATACCGATTCCTGGGAGACATTGTATGTTATGTGGGTAGAAGGCTATTAACATAATGTGATCACCAGCGGCAGCTCCTACCCTCTTGGATGAGGGGGCTGCGGCTGCCGAGAAGGAGAGGGTACTGGGCAGACACTCACCTCCCACCGCCTGCGCAATAGACCTGACAGGCGCTGGGACGGCGCATGCGCACTTGCTGCTGGGAGCTGTGTATGCTCATATCACCGGTTACTAGGGACTGTGTTGACTGCAACCCCTAGAGCTCTCTGCTAACATCAGTCTTACCCTAACCTTCCTTCTCCACAGCCTAACCTTCACCTCCCCTGGGGCTGCCTGTTGTGTATGTGACTGGCAGGTAGCTCCTAATGGGAAGCCACCTGCAGTCACAGTGTAGCCAGTGCAGTCCCGGACTGCAACTGGCTTACTGAGGTGTTGGATATTACTGCGGGGGGCTACAACCCTGCAGCCCCTTGGTAACATCTGCCACTGGTGATCACTACTGATATAATGAAGCAGCAGGTAGTAATAATTTGTAGGTTTAAAGTGTACGTACATTCCACTGAATGAAACTCACCGAAAATATTATGTGCAGTTATCTGAAACTTTGTGTCACTACATAATGTGCTGGTTTGCTGCTCTAAAACTTTTTCTACCACAACCTGCACTGTGATACTGTATAAGAATCCTGGAACAATATACCGAGTGTATACATACAGCACTGTTTATACCTTCAGTGTGCATCAATCTAAGTTATTATATGGTAATGAAGAAAGGTATTTCATTAAGAAACCATTGAAATAATTGACTCCTGCTGGGGAATTGCAGTAAGTGATTTTCATGAATGATACGCTATTCTAGCTTGTTTTCTGCATTATAAGTTAATTGATATTTTCCAGGCTTGTTCAATATTGCATATTCCTCAGCACAATGCATCCAATCAAATAATCACACTAAGAATTTGGATACTGTTTCATGAGTTTAACATAGCCTTAATTAATTGCAATCAATGAGCGTAATAGTAATTAAAACCATCAGCGCGTTTATTAAGGGTAATACACTTTATACATTGCCAACTCAGATGCTTTATTTATCTAATCAATATATTGCAATTAAAAAAGCACAAAAGGCAATTTAAGGTCACCAATGATATATTTTTCTAATCCTTTTTGTTTGCATGATCCACATTTTTGCCTAATACTAGCGGGCAGATTAATGTCCAACTTTATACATTCAGTGACATGAATCAGGATTTAAGCCAGGGCTTCCCAAACACGGTCCTCAAGGCACCCCAACAGTTCAGGTTTTAGAGATATCCATGGTTGAGCACAGGAACTAAGCATGTCACTTGTGGTCAAGCATGGATATCCTTAAAACCCGGACTGTTAGGGTGCCGTGAGGACCTTGTTTGGGAACCTCTGATTTAAGCAGTAAATGGTAATGGACCAAATATTGAGCCTTTTGGGCAGGAATGAGAGCCATCAACATATCAGTGATATTTCTTATGACGTTGGGCATGCTGGCTTTTGGCTGTTTGCATGGCTGGAATGACAGTTTTGGTAACACAGCACCATCCTATAATAACCACTGGACTGCTCTGGAAGTAGTTCCATGCATTTTCCTCTCAGTCCATTACATAATATCATCTACTCATCTGGTCTCCCAACTTGTATTTATTATTTCCAGTTGCCATACCCAGGGGCACCATTGGGAGGAGCTCTGGAGTGGATACAAACTATGGGGAAGGCTTGGACTGCACACCCTAATTCTAAACATAATAAGAGGTGCTACTTGCTGAGACTAGTATTGCCGCACTGAAATAAAATGCAGGTGGACACTCTAAGCACTAAGAACACTGACGATCAGAACCATTATAATCTCTTCAATTTAACATGGAGTACAAATGAGGTTCTTAGCACATTTGGTCAAAAATGCATGCCCACCTACCACATCAAAGTGACCTCATCAGATGGGTCCTTAACATTCCTAAGGTTCAAGTTCAGAACCTGGGATCCCCCCAGGCATATACTACCAAACCGCCCCAGAACACCACCAGTGAGTGTAACGTAGCAGTGCTAAAAGTGTTACATTAGTGAGAAGTAGCAGCTTAGGTACTAAAAAGTGTTACATTAGTAAAAAATAACAATAGAAATTTTAAAAACTGTTACCTTATACCCCTTTTACACCAGAGCTAAAACCTGGGTTATTGCAGGGTTAACCCGGGTTGCTCCTTGATGTAAAAAATGGCCAGGGTTGTATTCCCGGGTTGAGTGACCCAGCAATCCAACCTGGTAACTTGCAGGGTTTTACACGGGAACAACCCGTGAAACCCTGTAGATTAATCGGGTACCCCGGGTGTCGAAGCTGGATAATTGGCTGATACAAGATCAGCTTAAAATTGGATCGAAACGATGCCATCTTGCTAATGGCCGCAAGACACCATCTTGAAAATTACATCTGCAAGACGCCATTTTGCGAATGGCCGCTAAGCGCCATTTTAGCTAAACTCACACTTAAGTACATATGGCGATGCTATTATTAGCATCATGCGATCGCATATTTTATCATACCTCATACACACATTAATACACACAGCTGTGCTGTTAACATGACGCACATTAGCAAATGCATAATACCCCGCATGCGAACGCTGGTTATTAGCTTCATGCGTACGCATCTGCCCCAAGTTAACTAGCGTCTTTTCCCAACCCCCTAACACTTACACACTGCACATTCACATAAAAGGTTCCATAGCTTCAAAGTATAAGATTCAAGTTTTATTCATATAGTACTATTGCTGTGAAATAGAGACTATTTGGTATCTAAGGTTTAATACATTATAAGTAAACCGTGTTTGGTGTTGTACTGATCTGCACTTTCTCAACAGCTTTCCGGTATCTTCGGTGTGAAGATTGCAACATGCATTCTCAACTTATGGACCGTAGAAAGTTAAAGCACCAAAATGTACTTTGTAAAACTAACAGCTTAGATATGCATGAGGTGGGAAAACGGAGACAAAAGGCTGTCGGAGGCTGGTCTGTGTCCATTTGAATCGACCTGTTAAATGTCCTGTAACAGAAGCACCGTGATGGAGAACCAATGGGATCGCAACAAACCTCTCTATTGTATAGTCTATTTCTGTAAGGGTATGTGTGTTCTGACCCCAGTCTTCAGTCTTCATGCTGATGCTGTTGATGGAGGTTTCTTGTTGATGCTGGAATCTGGTCCCAGAGCGCGTGCGTATGTATAACTGTACCTTGGGTCTCTATAATTTCTTTGCGCTAAATTGTACTTGCATCACAGCGTGTAACTATCTGTACTTTGCTTGAATAATACTTTGTGCTTTGGAAACACATGTTCAAAGTCTGAAGGCATTTATTTACTGTATGCGTATGCAAATAGCGTCAATTTTAGAAGGTATAGGCAGGAGTGTATAGAGGGGTAAATTCAGTATCCTTATGGGTCATTTGAGCCGGCTCCCATTTACAGCATGGGGACTTCCGGGTTTATTGGTGCTTATAGATGATGTCATCTCCAAGCGCTGGGAGAAGTGTTCCACTGCACCCGTGTGCAGTGTGAATGGCTCCGATCCGGGAATAATCCTGAACGGCGCCGCAGTAGAAAAGGTCTGTCCTGGGTCTGACCTGTTTTGGAACTTTGGGCCTGATTCAGAGCCGGATGCTCTTTCAGAGCGCTCGCTCTGAATCAGTGCCCGCCTATTGTATTTTTAGAGCGGCCTCCTGTCCGCTCGCATAGCTGTGGGTGACTAATCTCATTTGATTGGGAGTATTTTAAAATCTATAATCACTGCCTCACTGGTTATGGTTTGTGCTATAATATCTGGTATGTGATACCGTCTGGCGACAATGAGACTGCTGTTAACGTTTTAAACTTTCTGCAGGCCGCAATTATTAGCTCTCTCTGTACCATTGTCGTACAGCTTACAAGAACAGTTAATGGAAAGTGCAGCTTCCCGGTCTCCTGTGTCTGCTTATTCTTAGTGCAAATTGTGACAGAAAAATGGGTGGAGCTTCTAAGAAAGAAAAGAAAAAAAAAATTTGCAAGAAGAAAATGTATGCCGAACAAACATGAAGATAATTTCATTTTTGGTTAACAGTTGGCGAGCTCAACAGTTGGCGAGTTCAAATAAAGCTATTATTCATCCCCACTCGCTTTTGTGTAGAAGTTCATGGGGGGGGCGGAACCTCAGTCTTTGCTCACCCAACAGAAATCATGGGGGGGTGGAAAACTGCCCTGCCCCCTAATAATGGTGCCTGACACTTCTACTGCCCATACCTAAATTAATTTTCATAAAAATCCCTCCTTCAATTTATTTGATTTCTATTCCCCACACCCCCATTAGGACAATGGGGGGGAGATGTATCAAACCTTGGACAGAGATAATATGGAGTAAGATAAAGTACCAGCCAATCAGCATTTAACTGTCATCTTACAGGCTCTGTTTGAAAATGATGGAAGCTGGTACTTGTACTGTACTTGTTGGTACTTTATCCCTCTCCACTTTATCTTTCTCCAAGGTTTGATATATCTCCCCCATAATTTATAAAGCATATGTCAAGGTCAGAACTGTTAAATGAACTGTATAAAGATTGTATTATATCAACTGTATTTAGAATAGATTAATCTTATGATTGTGTTTGCTGTTCTACCTCTATAATCACCTGTTTTCCCAGTAATAATAAGCATACTGTACATAAGGTCTAGGTTACAATCAAATTTTGGACTGCGGAAATGGGCGCCATGTGGGATTGATGTAGTGATTAATAGTGAATCACATCATTGTGTTCTCCGCAGAGCCACAATTACGCTATTAGTGCCACGCCTCCACCCCTCCCGCCTTAACATCATCCTCCAGGATCTGATGAAGGGAACAATAACAGCAATTAAAAATAAGGCAGCATTACTACAATTGTATAGAGGTTATCTTTGCACACACTACACACCAGAGAGGATATACATGTACAGAACACAATATACTGTATAATGAAAGCAGCCATTTTGAGGCATTCATGAATATCTTCAGCAATTCATAGGTGGAAAGTGACATCACTGAGGCACACTGTGTAGGCAATCATTTTATCTATTGAAGCATTAGTCTAAGGCTTCTTATGAATTTATTTAAGACCAAGGAGAATAATGAGACAGTTTGCACTTCAGCTATACCATTGGTTGCTTCTGAGAGGATTGATCAATTGGATTTTCATAAATACTACTACAGCCAACAAAATGGCTACCCACCACTATGTCCCTCGCAAAGTGATGTCCTTGCTCCTATGGAATTGGTGGATGTAATTTTTGTGAATTATTCTTCCGCCCATAAAATGGCTGTTTTAATGGTGTGTAGGTGATGGGTGCACTAGCCTAGCATTCCTACTCCAGTATGCGGCTTATTACATTGCTGAGGATGAAAGGGTGTAATAACATCATGATCTGTCAACAATAATGAATTTAATGAGAATGACGGTTTTATTAAAGCGACAGCAACATGAAATATCGTGTATCAAAAAACAATATCATCAAGGTGACATGTAATAACCTATTTGACCCATAGAGGTCACTTTACTCATATGCTTTGCTTATCCAGAAGATTTTGCAGTAAGGGATCAGCCTCTGAGTGTGGGACGTGTGTGTGAGGAAGTCTGCCCTGTAAGTAAGATTCAACAGAAGATCTGCCATTCTCACCGCCATATATCATGTACAGTACATTGTCCTAGAAAACACACAAGATACATGTATGGTATTATTGTCACTGCTTTACTTTCTACACAATCTAACAACAATGGGCAGGAAAAGCATAATTTCTTATTTTTTAAGAAGTGCCAATAATAGAGCAGCTGTCACTTGTAAGTAGGATATAACAGCTTTCATGTATAGTTTAGTTAGAGATGCTCAGTTCGGTTTTCCAGAAATCCGAATCCATGCAAATTTCGTGAATCCGGACAGATCCGAGTCACAGTTCTGATCTTACAGTGGTTCGGAATTCGGATTTTAAATCTGAATTTCAGGTTTTGGATTGCAAATATGACATGATTTTAGCTGTTTTTAAAAACTTTTTATCATTTAAAAAAAAAAAAATCCAGATCCAAAACCAAAACACGGCGGTCAGCACATTTTAGTCTTTGTATCCATTTACAAATGGCAACAAAAAAAACCTGGTGTATATGGCAATTAAAAATATAATTATATAGAGATATATACATATGAGGCTGTGCAGCCCTCTTCGCACCCCTGTGTAGCACGCAGCGTCGTTTTTTCACATTTTGTAGAAGACGTGGCCACGGTTCCCTGCTTTGGCTACACCCTCCCAGTTTTAGTGTATTCACCTTACGTGAATATGAAAAACACACTTTAAATTGCACTTCTAAACTACTCTTAAAAACAAACAAGGTTCAAGTACAGTAGTAAAAAAGAAGCTTCAGTTGCTTAATGTTCACCACCTGACATGTTCCTGAAACAAGAACAGTATCACTGCATTCCAGCATAAACTCCTCATACCATCTGTGAAACACAGTGGTGGTGGTATCATGGTTTGGACCTGTTTTGCTGCATCTGGCACAGGGTGACTTGCCATCATTGATGGGACAATGAATTCTGAATTATACCAGAATATTCTAAAGGAAAATGTCAGGACATCTGTCCATGAGCTGCATCTCAAGAACGTGGATCATGCAGCAAGACAACAACCCAAAGCACACAAGTCATTCGACCAAAGAATGGTTAAAGAAGAATACATTTAAAGTTTTGAAATGGTGAAGTCAAAGTCCTGACCTTAATCCAATCGAACTGCTGTGGAAGGACCTGTAGCGAGCAGTTCGTGGGAGGAAACCCACCAACATAAAGAGTTGAAGCTGTTTTGTACGGAGGAATGGGGTAAAATTCCTCCAAGCCGATGGTCAGGACTAATCAACAACTACCGGAAACGTTTAGAAGCAGTTATTGCTGCACAAGGGGGTCATACCAGATACTGAAAGCAAAGGTTCACATACTTTTGCCACTCACAGATATGTGATATTGGATAATTTTCCTCAATAGAGAAATCAACATGTCAGATTTTTTTTGTCTCATTTGTTTGGTTTGGTTCTCTTTGTCTACTTTTGGGACTTGTGTGGGGTCTGGGGTGGTTTTGGGCCAGGTTTCAGCAGAGATGTGGAAGGTTTTGGGGGGTTTACAAGCTTACAAGCACCACGTACCTCTCCTGGGGCCGGATTCAATTAGAGGCGAAAAGTGCCGTTTGGAGATAAGTTTCCAAGGATTCGGACTTTCCACCTGTTTTCAAAGTATCTCCATATTCAATTCCAGGATGATTTCGCCTAAGCGGAAACTCAATGCATTGTAATAGGCGCAAACGTATCTCCTATGAGTAGCAGGTGAGAAAGAGTGCAAAATCGTTATTTTTGGGTGCAAACGTGGGGAAATGACTCAGAGCCCTTGGGACAGCCCCCCAAAGGACAAATCAGCAAAACATTTTTTTTACAAAATTACCTCAGAACACCCCAAAAATGTATTTTCATTTTGGAGGTGAAAAAGTAAAAAGTGTGGGGGGGGGGGGGGGCAAGCATAAAAACTAGCGAAATAGACTTCTTGGGGGTCTGCAAGGATGGGTCAGCTGTTTTTAGGATTGCAGGTGCATGTAGCAGGTGCGTTTTTGATGTTTTTTGAAAAGTTCACTTTAGAGACATAAAAATATGCTAGCACCCATTTGCTAGTACCCCAAATTTGACTGGACTACTTATTTTCACCCAAAAATACTGCTTTATGCCATTCTTCACCACTTTTGCAAAGACGCTAATAAGAAGCAATTTAAATAACTTAAGTACCCAAAACACTTTTATTAAGGCTATTAGTACACATCTACATTGATTCCCTATGTTAATGCATAACAACACTTTCTGCCTGTTCCGCATTCACACTTTCCGTTTTTGCCTGTTTAGGAATTGAATAGGGCGAATAACAGGGACGTGCACGGAAAGTTTTCGCCTATGAAACAGGCGAAGGAGGCAGAAAGTCGGACAGGCAAAACTTTTCCGACTTTTCACCTCTAATTGAATACGGGCCTTGGTCTGTGTGTTCGAGTCCTGTTTCTTAAGGCTAACACTCTCTCCAACTGCCGACCCATCTCTCTCCTCCCCTTTGTCTCCAAACTCCTTGCGTGTGTGGTCTATAACCGCCTTACCACTTTTCTTTCCTCTTCCTATCAGACTCTACACCTCTCTACAAATCTTGAAACAAGCTCTCAAGACTCACTACTATGTCAAAGCCTTCCAACTCTCATCCTAACCTGCTGCTCCATGCCTTTTCCTCACTGTCTACCCCTGTTTGTCGGCCCCTCCCCTTTAGAATGTAAGCTCTCACGAGCAGGACCCTCTTCCTTCATGTGCTTCTCCTTCCCTTAATCATACTATCGTCTACTCCAAACTGCCCACAAGGGCACCTACCACTTGGTTTCTGATACCCTGCTGCTTATTTTAGTGTTATGATCGCGTATGCAGCAATATTTATAAACTACTGTATGTCCTTGTGAAAATTGTCCTTGTGTCTAAAATTGTGAAATATATATCACCAACCAATCAGCTCCAAACTATCATTTCTTAAACACAGTCTGCAAAATGTAAGTTAGAACCTGATTGGTTGGTGATATATATCTCACAATTTTATCTCACATCAAACTTTGATACATATGCCCCGCTCTATTTATTAACATTATTTTTACTAAAATAAAGTGAAAAAGGGCGTTTTCACACCCTTTTCACATTTTTTTAGTATCACCTAAAGTTACTAAAGGGAAATTGGAGTAGAATTCGTAAAATTCTACTCCAAGCCCTAATTATGACATATTTTTAGTAATCAGATTGCGTTTCCCATAGTTGTAATGGGAAATGCGATCTGTCTGCAAGTTATTAAAAATAAATTGTGAAATAACACCGGGGGAAGCCCTGTGATAATAATGCCACCTGGAGGTGGCGTTATCCAGGGTCTTCCCCGGTTACCGGACTCCTGCCCTGCTCTAACAGGCAGAGCAGAGCCCGGAGTCAGCCCCAGAGATCAGCTGTGTGGTCTACTATAAACAGACCACAAGCTGATCACTGTCAAAAAAAATAATAATAACTTACCTGAGTCCAGGGACCGGAGATCGGGGCTCCGGTGATGTCCTCCATCCGGTCAGCTGGTCTCCCATCCTGCAGTGGGGCCCGGTAATCAGCTGACCGGGTCCCAGTGTAGGATGGAAGATCAGCTGACCGCAGCCATGGAGGACATCACCGGAGCCCCGATCACCGGAGGTAAGTGTAATTAAGGGAGGGGGGTTCGCGGGTGGAGGGGGTCGCTATTGCGGGGAGCGGGGCTTTGCGGCAGGGGCAGGGCTTAGCGATGGCCAGACGGCGCATGCGCAGGTACTTGTCACGGTATCTTTTGTGAAAATACTGTGATATGTGTGCGGAGGGATTCGCAGTGACAGAGCTTTATCGCAAGCTCTGTCCCTGCAAGGGATTTTTAGTAAATCCTGTGATATTGCCTGAATTCGCAATGCGAATTCAGTCGGTAATATCACACTACAATCTGCATTCAAAATGCGGATTGTAGTAAATAAAGCCCTAGAATGCAGATTGTAATGCAATATTACCGACTGAATTTGCATTGCAAATTCAACCAATATCACAGGGATTTATTAAAAATCCCTTGCAGGGACAGAGCTTGCTTTGTCCATGCGAATCCCCTCCGCACACTTATCGCAAAATTTTTCTGAAAAAATACTGTGACAAGTGCCCGCACATGTGTCAACCGGCCGCCGCTAAGCCCCGCCCCCTTAGTTACACTCACTTCCGGTGATTGGGCTCCGGGGATGTCCTCCATTGGTCCCACTGCAGGATGGCAGACCAGCGACCAGCTGACCGGAGGGAGGATATCACCAAAGCCCCGATCTCCGGTCCCTGGACTCAGGTAAGTTATTTATTTATTTTATTTTTTTTAGCAGCGATCAGCTTGTGGTCTGTTTTGAGTAGATCACACAGCTGATCACTAGGGCCGGCTCCAGGCTCTGCTCTGCCTGTTAGAGCAGAGCAGGAGTCCAGTAACTGGGGGAGACCCTGGATAACGCCACCTCCAGGTGGCATTATTATCACAGGGCCTCCCCCGGTATTGTTTCACAATTTATTTTTAGTAACTACCAGACAGTTATTGGAAATGCGATCTGATTACTAAAAAGAATTTTACGAATTCTACTCCAATTGCCCTTTAGTAACTTTAAGATGATACTAAAATAATGTGAAAAGGGTGTGAAAACACCCTTTTTCACTTTATTTTAGTAAAAATAATGATAATAAATAGAGCCCAAAATGTATTTAAACACTTGCTGAAAAGAGTATACAAAGTCATACATACATACATACATACATACATACATACATGAGTCATACAAAGGAGGCAATGTTTGGTTTGTCTTTAAACTGAGCAACCATTTACTATAAATGTCCATTTTAATTTGTGATGTATAATACCCCCATCCCCTTTACCGGGTATGTTTTCTACAGCCCTGCGTAGCTTCTGCTCCTGAAATACTGACAATTACTGTATGAACACTCTGCAATTTAGTAACAAGTATGTGTTTGGCTCCCATGACTGAATACCCTTTTCCTTTTGGCATCTAGCGTAAGGAATCAGGGGGACATTTAGGGCCTGATTCAGAGTTGGGAATAGAGAGAGATATCTCTCTCAACTGATCATCTTGGTGAAACCATGCTGCACTGCAGGTGGGGCAGTTTTAAAATGTGCAGAGAGATTTAGATTTGGGAGGGAGGTGTCCAAACTGAAATCTAAATTGTAGAGTAATAATAAAGCTGTCCAGTATTTGTGGGCTACATGTTAAAGCAGCCAGTATTTACCCTACAAGCAAAAAAATATATATGTATTTACACTAGTGATGAGCGGTTCGGATTCTGAGGAATCCGAACCGCTCCGAACAGGTGGAATCCGAGGCCACCCGAACGCAAGTTCGGGTGTTCCCGCCTGACTCGGATTCCACCCCGAGGCCGAGCGTCACAGGGCCGGCGTCAGATTCTCGCGAGACCTCGCGAGAGCCGGGTGACGTTCGGCCTCTATAAAAGGCACGGCGCCCGGCTGTCGGCGCCATTTCGCGTGACTGTATCAGACGGAACAGACACGCTTAGTTAGTTAGTGATAGAGAGGGGAAAAGTGAGACTAGAGTTAGATTACAGTTAGAGAGAGTAGTTCTTGCCACTGTGTGCTCCGTGACTGGGCTTAGCCCACTGTGTGTGTATTATACAAGCTCCGTGACTGGACTTAGCCAACTGTGTGTATTATACAAGCTCCGTGACTGGACTTAGCCCACTGAGTGTATTATACAAGCTATGTGACTGGACTTAGCCCACTGTGTGTATTATACAGGCTCCGTGACTGGGCTTAGCCTACTGTGTGTATTATACAAGATCCGTGACTGGTCTTAGCCCACTGAGTGTATAGCTCCGTGACTGGGCTTAGCCCACCGTGTGTATTACACAAGCTCCGTGACTGGACTTAGCCCACTGTGTGTATTTAAAATATTATACAAGCTCCGTGACTGGACTTAGCCCACTGTGTGTATTATACAGACTCCGTGACTGGGCTTAGCCCACTGTGTGTATTATACAAGCTTCGTGACTGGGCTTAGCCCACTGTGTGTATAATACAAGCTCCGTGACTGGGCTTAGCCCACTGTGTGTATTATACAAGCTCCGTGACTGGGCTTAGCCCACTGTGTGTATTATACAAGATCCGTGACTGGGCTTAGCCCACTGTATACAAGCCCAGTGACTCTGTGGGCCTTAGCCCTCTGTGTATGCAAGCACCGTGACTTTGTGGTGTCTGTGCCACTGCGCCGCTGCTCTGACGCTTGGTAACCAGTCAGCTCACTGCAACCCTTGACCAATAATGGTGAAAACAATAATTTAAGCTGTGAGGTGGTCTAAATTGACTGTAAATGACTGGAAATTAATGTTATTGAGGTAAATAACACTCTAGGAAGAAAAAAAGCCCAATTTATGTCATTTTAGATTTTTTTGCGAATTTTGGCAAAAAATGCAAATCCAAATCCAAAGCCAGTCACCGCAGTTTGGCAAATCCAAATCCAAATCCAAAGCCGGACGACGAATTAGAACCAAATCCAAATCCGGCAAAAATGGTCAGGCGCACATCCCTAATTTACACCCCTTGCATTGCAACATGGTTTGTCCAGGTGCACAGTTAAGTGCTATCTCTTTCTCTATTCTCAACTCTGAATCAGGCCCTTAGTCCTCAAGGTGAATTGGCAGGTTGGGTTTAATGTGCTTCTCTGCTTGAATACAGGTGAGTGGATCAGTGACTTTGGCATTTTTGCCTTAAACAGCCTTGTTCTCACAGCGATATTCTAAATCCAGCCAGTTAATGACCCTTGAGAGCTTTATACAAAACCATTCACAAGTAGTACTTTAAATCAAGTGCGGAGATTGTATTATACAAGAGCATATTGTAAAAATCAAAGCAAAGCATCAGTGCTAAATAAAAATACCAGTTCAATTCTCATGGCCATATGTTCTATATGGGAACATGGGAATCTGTAGCAGGAGGTGGCAGAAGTTATAAATACGCTCCACCAGGCATGATGTGACTGAATGTCCTCTGCATCTAAACTGAACACAGTTTTGCTGAAGGGTGAGCTATAATGATGGATACAGTCACCCGCCATGTTATTGGCCATTTCCCAAACTGCAATGGATAGCACAATCATATGGTGGCCAGTGCATGTCCTGCTCCATCCCTGGGATCATTGCTGTAACACAGTGACAAATGCAAGTCTGGAGGTGCAGTTGAATCATCCGAGGCCTGGTCCACCAATACAGTTGGATGGACATAGTGGTTTGTCATTTAATTGCTTCTATACATACAGTATTTTGTGCGTTTTCGCAAATGATTCAGGTATACAGCACTGTGCTGCATTGCACTGACCTAACGGTCGAACCAGCAAAGGAAAAAAAAGAGGGGGAAGGTTAGCGAAACTACGCACAAGCCAAAATACCCCCACAAATTCATGACTACTGTTGTATTAGTCACAATACATATGCAAATTGAAAATCTGTGTGCTACTGAGGGGTACTGTAAATTTACTAAAGTGTGGGTTTTTAGAAGTGGAGATGTTGCTTATAGCAAGATTGCCGAATCTCAGGCTTCCGGAGACATAGGCAACTTTCGCAGATCCCACCCACTTCAACTGCACCATCATGGCCCACTCCCAGCAGCCTAATACCACAAAGCATGACAATATGCCACAAGGAGCCACATCTTTCACACCTGGACCTCCCAAAGGACAGGATGAAAAAGTGAGTAAATATGATCCATGTCCATATTCCAATAGCATTCAATATGCATTGTTCCCCCACATTACTCCCTCAGACCATCTGGACAACAATACCCATGTTTTGATAAAGAAGTCCCTTTTAACACACCATGAAGGTCTAATGGATCTAATCAGCAGTATGACAGGGAATTCTTTGAGGTACAGTGTTTGTCTGCTGGCTGGGAAGTAGCATATGCCTAGGTTAGTGATGAACAATATGGTCATGCTTTTGGTGACATTCCCTAGTGACCTTGAGCAAGTGACGGAGACTCCAACCATGTCTGACAAATGCTCTGCACTGTGCTGTTCCCTGGGATGTGTAAGAGAATGTCAGTCATTACAAGCACCTTCATGCTGGATAGAGGAAAGAGAGAGAACAAAAGATGAATTGGAGGCATTAATTGTGAGAGAAGAACCAGCCTCATTTATTACAAGACTATGGAAGGCTGAAATCGAAATTAAATCTAAACATTTATTACAATCTTCCTTAAAATCCATTTAGTATAATCATGCCACTAATAGAGAACAAATGCTGTGACTTCTAGACACTTGGGGCCTAATGTAATAGCCTGCGATTTGTGGGAGTCGGCGCGATTTCAGTGAGATAGTCATTAGATTTACAGTTATGCAGCAATTAGTTTAAATGCAAAACCAAAATGTCGCCTTAAATCTAATGAATATCTCATCAGGATCACGCTGGCTTTCACAAAACGCAGGCTGTAGCATTTGGCCCTCAGAAACTAATGCACACATATGTTGGTATGCAAACCCACATGTGTGGTGGCATGAATATCATCATCGCAGTCCCGGCCCTAAAATAATGCCATGAGTCACGGATTTGTGCTTTGAGGATGGAGTCTCGGTGATGCCGTTTATGCAAATTGCATCATCTATCCCATGGACTATCCACTTCACTGGGGAAGTGGGCAGGACCCAGTAGGCTGGTCTACCTTCTAGGGCAGGGGTCGTCTTCAACTTTGGCCCTCCAGCTGCTGTGGAACTACACATCCCAGCATGCACTTCCATAGTTTTAGCATGCTGTTCTATCAAAAAGGTGGCAGTGCATGCTGGGATGTGTAGTTCCACAGCAGTTGGAGGGCCAAGGTTGAAGACCCCTGCTCTAGGGCATGAGGGAGACATTTGCCAGTCTCGCGGACACTCCAAGGGAGTAGATAAGTATGATTTATATTAAAATGGTATGCTGCACCTCAGTTGCCATTGGGTGATATACTGTAGCATGGTAAAATATGGTATAGTGATAAAGTGAAATGACATAGTATACGCTTATACAGTAGTTCTGTGATCAGAGGGAATCTCATAGGTAGGTTTGTAGGACATCACATGAGAAAAAGGTAAGTGGATATTCGCAGCAGGGGATCTCTGTACTGTAGTAAGGAGGGTCTTGGTGCATTGTGAGAACATTGTACAACATTAAGGTGCAAAGGCATAACTAGCATGGATACAGGAGATGCCATTGCTATGGAGGCCTCTTGAGCCAGTCTCGCCCCTGCACCTTGCCACGCCACTGAACACAGCTGGGATAGACTGTGTGATGACCATATGCATGCCAGACAGCCAGGAGCATTAGATCTTTATGAACGTAGCAGATAATTGAACAGTACCTGCCAGAGGTGAGCTGTGTAGTCTGCAGAGATCACTGTGGTAGTCAGGCCTGGCCCTGTGGTGTACCATATAACAACCCCCACAACAGAATTTTAACTAGGGCAGACAGCCTGGCTGCTTGTACTGCCTTATGACTGAATTCAGGGCGTAAAGTTTATGCCAGTTGCCCAGATGCATAATAGATGGAAGTGCCCCCCCCAGTGGCTCACGCTTGCTCCAGCCCCACCCTGTCTCTCCAGCCGCCCTGTTTTTCCCCAGCTCCAGCCATCCCCCTTCTGTGTCCAGTCCCCCCAGTGTCTCTCTAGCTCCAGTAAATCCCCTTTGTCTCCAGCCCTCAGTGTCTCTTGCTACAGCCAGCTTCCTTCTGTCTCTCCATCCCCCTAGTGTATCTCTAGTTCCAGCCAGTCCCCTTCTGTCTCTCCAGCCATTGCACTAGTGTCACTCCAGCAAGGCCCCTTCTGTGTTTCCAGGCCACCCCAGTGTCTCTCCAGCCAGCCCCAATCTGTCTCTCCAGACCCCCCAGTGTCTCTCCAGCCAGCCCTCTTCTGTCTCACCAGCCAGACTCCTTCTGTCTCTCCAGCCAGCCCTGCAGTGTCTCTCCAGCTCCAGCCCCTCGTATCCGTCTGGCTCCAGCCAACAGACACTTACCTTCTCCTAGGTCTTCTAGCTGCACCTGCTCCTCTTCACGCCATGGCTTCTTTCTCTCAGTGGCAAATCTTTTGGCACTGCTGCCAGAGGTCAATGACAACACTGCCTCTGGGAGTTTCGCCACTGACTGACTTAACAATTAAAATATTGTTACAGTCAGAATTGGTAGGTGTTGTGGCACGAATTAGCTGGCCCCTTGAGGTGTAATGAGCTATATGTCAATGGTGTTATGCTTTATCAAGTACATAAATGCAATGCCTACACATAATTTTCAAAAGACCCCGTATCAATTTTTATTGGATAATAATCCTATCAGAGGTGCAGCCGTATAACAACGTGAGACCATGTATGAACAAAACGAAATGAGATGATGTCTTGGAAGGGCGCACAACTCAATTAAAACTTAACGTTTAAGACCATCATAGTAAAATTGTTAGAGAGGCGTACAGTCCAGCGCTTTCTCCTATCCTGCATTGGAGCCGGCCAGCCACATATACCAAGATGGCTGCCAGGAAATGTTACTTAGAGTGTGTGATGAGGACAGGCAGGGGAGTGGTTGTTGTACAGTAATTTAGGCTGGTTGTGCCAAGGCTGCAGTTTGATTTGGGGACTTTTGACAGTTAGACTTTGCTCTGCTGCCCCGGGTCTCACCATACAGAGGCTGACAATAGACACATCATCTCTTACCAGCTCTCTGACTGCACAGAATTCCAGTTCTATCCACCCAGGAACTTTTTCGAAGCTGTAGCCTCAAACTTTCTCTGTTTGGTGACTTTGGGAATTTTCTCAGTGATAAATGCTTTACTTTCTTCATGCTAAATGAATTCAAGCAATGACCATGAGATTTCTTGGTCGGAAACGGAAAAGTCATTTGTTACATTTCAGGCAAGAAATGAATAATCCATAGCTGATTTGGCTTTAGAAGCTATTCTGTGCTAAGCACTTAAGTTAAATCCAAACTTATTAAATGTTCATGGGGATTTATTATTAACCCCTGTGCCGCAGGGAGGTAGAAATTTAAGCGATTAACCTTTTACTACTGGGACTTAGCATTAGTTTACATGTTTCGGATTAATAATGTTAATAGTTGTTTTAATGACATAAATGTTGGCTATAAGATAAGTACATTTTATATCAAAATATTAGTGTCAATATGGAATATTATTTAAATATAAATTATTAGTATGTTGTTATTACTTTTATATATATATATAGTACTTATAAAAAAATTACAGTTGCAAAGCTCCTTATCATTAATCATACGTGTTTTATACTATGCATGTGTTTGTCCTTATCAATAATCACACATATTTTATACTGTGCAATCAAATCAATTGAATTGATGCAGAACTGAAAATGTTAGGAGTAGATAAAGACAAGGCCACCGTGAGCCACGTCCTGGACAGGTTTTGTGACAGGACCATCATCTCGTGTCTCACTTGCAATGGAGTCAAGTCATAGGGGTTTATTTATGGATGCCCATAGCAACCAATCAGATTCTACTTATTATTTATCTTGCACCTTCTCGAAGATTATAACTAGAATCTGATTGGTTGCTATGGGTAACATCTCCACTTCTTGAAACCCGCACTTTAGTAAATATACCCCATAATCTGTGGGTATACATTTAGGATGCCGGCGGCCGCAATACCGACCACCGGCTTCCCGACTCCTCAATACTGGCTAGGGTTAAATGACAGGCGCCTGTCATTACCCCTACGCCGGGAGACCGGCACCCGGCGTCCCGTTCGAAGGGATGCCGGGCGCCACGAGTGGACAGCCGCACAGGGGGGGTTAGGTTTAGGACTCCTGGGGGGGATTTAGAGTTAGGCACCCCCCTGGGAGGGATAGGCTAGGGGAAGGGGGGATTAGAGTTTGGCACCCCCCAGGGGACTTAGGTTTAGGCGGCGGGGAAGGGGGGGTTAGGTTTAGGCACTTAGAGGGGGGATAAGGGTTAGGTACTGGGGGGAGGTTAGGGTTAGGCACCCTAAAGGAGGGTTAGGGGGGGGAATTAGATTAGTTATACTTACCTCTCTAGACGATCAGGATTTCCTCCTCTGTCGGCCTGCCGCTGTTGGGACTTGAACTGCCGGCCATGCTGATTCCCCCTCTACACCACATGGTAGCAGTGTTCCCAAGAGAAGGTCGGTTGTGGCTATATGTGTAAGTATAAAAGGATGCTGTGACTAGGCCAATCCCTCACTACTTATCGGTAAGATGCAGCACTCAGGACTTGTGAGAAGTGTCTATCCCAAACTTAGACTAACTGATAAGTATCTAATTTTTACATGCGGGCACCGAGGCTTATTAATTGATACCTGGGAGAGCCAGACCCAATGTTGTTTATATATATATATGAACAACACAATAGGTGGGAACGGCGCCAACAATATGTACAATAATTTCTAAGTGATATACTATATAACAAAAACCGTGTAAATTTTAAGTAACCCAAGCCCACTTTATATGGGCGTCTGCTCAATGCCAATAATGAATACTGGTAAAGGTATTAGTAAATGTATAGAGCTCTCTCCCAACGTGTTTCGACCTGGGGACTTCATCAAGGGGTGAAGTCCCCAGGACGAAACGCGTTGGGAGAGAGCTTGCCTTGCCTTTTGAACCTATGAATGTGTCAAACCTTATCCACAGTGTTCAGATAAGCTATTTATTTATTTATTTAAGCTTTTAAAAAAAGACTTTCTTTTTAAAGTGCTTAGTTTTTAGACCTCTTTCCTTCTCTGATTTTACCCTTCTATCTAAAAAAGGGGTCTTTTTATGTGTATGCTGCATGTTTTTACTTTATTTTTCTCTTATCACTGTATATTGTATATGTATTCAATTATTGAATTATTTATATATAAAGCACTGGCACTTTTATTTTCCAATCATAAGGATTGGTTCTAATATTTATATGACTTATGCACTTTTTATAAACCAGTCGCTCTACAGTCAACCCATTGTTCTATATATATATATATATATATATATATATATACAGTATATATATACTGTATATCTATTATACGTTGTTATAAACCTATTGTTATCAGTAAACTACTGTTTGTTTATAATAATAATCTTATGATCCTGATTTTATGTGCATTTACTGTCACCACCCATTTACAATGATGGAAGGTAGTAAGTAACCTAGTGTTGACAAAGTTTCAACTAACTACACAAAGCATTAGGATGTGCTTACAGACAGCATACAGACACTGAGATAAAAATACCAGACCGTAGATGTATTTAACAAATAGTGATACATATGTACATGTACACACAGATGTAGTAGATTTTGTTGAATCATTTAGCTCACTGCTAGCTACGTTATTTAGTGTAAAATGAAGGATATAAATTAATGAACTCCTAAACGCCTCTGTGATAAATGTAACTGTGCTTACACCAAACTGCACTAAGGGGCATATTCTAACTAGCCGCAGCTGCCGCAGCAATTAACTATTGCTCCAGCGCAGTGACAGCTGATGCGAAATCAGCTGTCCCCGTGAGCGGCGTCACTGCTGCTTTTCGGAGCAGTGACAGGACTGCATGCGTCACGCATACGCACAAGAGCACCGACGTCTGGCGGAAGAGCTGGACAGGGGAGTAGGGATCCAAAAGGATCCCTCTTCGCAAACCGGACCTCCTTCCCATAGGGAAGGAGCGGGTTGCAAGCCCGGAGCAGGAGCATTCGCCATCTGAAGATGGCGAATGCTCCCGCAGTCAAGTTCTGAACATATTATATTTTCAGAGCTTGAGGAATTCTGTCACCATACTAGTGTATGGGGACAGCGGGCCATTCCGCAAGAGGAAGGTAAGTAGGAGATATCTGTGATACTAGTGTGTGGGGACAGCGGGCCATTCCACAAGAGGAAGGTAAGTAGGAGATATCTGTGATACTAGTGTATGGGGACAGCGGGCTATTCCGCTAGAGGAAGGTAATCAGAAGATATCTGTGATACTAGTGTATGGGAACAGCGGCTATTCCGCTAGAAGAAGGTAATCAGAAGATATCTGTGATACTAGTGTATGGGGACAGCGGGCCATTCCGCAAGAGGAAGGTAAGTAGGAGATATCTGTGATACTAGTGTAAGGGGATAGCGGGCCATTCTGCAAGAGGAAGGTAAGCAGGAGATATCTGTGATACCTTGATTAATGGTCCCGATAACTTAATTTTTACAATTGCAGGTGAAAATGTGCATTGTCACCTGCTTTTGTAAAAATTAAGTAATGATGAATAGGCCCCTAAAAGTTTATTCTCCCCATGTTTGCGTCAGTTTCCTCATCCACTCCAGTGGCATCACAAGGTGGGTGCGGGGGGAGCGGCCCGCACCCGGGTGTCACGCGCCGAGGGGTGACACCAAAGTGCGGGCTCCCCCTCAGTGACAGGAGCCGGGTGCTGCACTACAGCATTAAGTGCAGCACTCGGCTCCTGTCAGTGAGGGAGCCGGCACTGCCCATGCCTGCACCCCCCCATTGATACATAATGTATCATACATTTTGTTTACCGTGGCCACGGGTCGGCTTCGCACCGCGGGCCACGCCCCTCCCGAAGGTCCGACCTGCGAGGCCACGCCCCCGACACAACCCCTACCGAAGACCACGCCCCCATTTTGGCGGGTGCCACACACATTGCGGCCCTCCTCGCACCGGGTGTCTCCGCGGGGAGGGACGCTACTGATCCACTCCTAAACATACTGATAGGTTTATTGGTCTCTGTGTGTGTCTGTGTTTTGAGTGTTACACAATTTAGACTGTAAGCTCATGCGAGCAGGGATGGACATGAATGATTACAATCTCTGTAAAGGACAACATAGGATGGCTGCGTTATGTAACTGAAACATAATAATAATGTAAAAATTAGGGGTGTGCACCGGCCACTTTTCGTGTTTTGTGTTTTGGTTTTGGATCTGGATCTTTCTTCGAGTTTTGGATCTGGATTGGTTTTGCCAAAACCACCCTTCCGTGTTTTGGGTTCTGGGTTTTGTGTTTTGGATCTGTATTTTTTTGAAAAAAAGCAAAAAAACAGCTAAAATCACAGAATTTGTAGGTTTTTCTGCTCCTATGCTATTATTAACCTCAATAACCTTAATTACCACCTCACACCTCACAATAGTGTTTTTATGTCCAAAAGGTTGCACCGAGGTAGCTGGATGACTATGCTAAGCGACACGAGTGGGCGGCACAAACACGTGACCCATCTAGGCATGATACTGCAGTGGCAGACAGGAGGGCAGTTTGAAAAACTAGGCCCCAAACTGTACATAATGCAAAGAAAAAAAAGAGGTGCAAGATGGAATTGTCCTTGGGCCCTCCCACCCACCCTTATGTTGTATAAACAGGACATGCACACTTTAACAAACCAATCATTTCAGCGCCAGGGTCTGCCACACAACTGTGGCTGAAATGATTGGTTCGTTTGGGCCCCCACAAAACAAGCTGGCAATTAATCTGTCCCTGCACAAACTGGCTCTACGGAGGCAAGATGTCGTCCTCATCCTCCTCATCCACCGATTCCTCACCCTCTTCAGTGTTGTGTACATCCTCATCCTCACAGAGTATTAATTCATCCCTGCTGGAATCCACAACCACAGGTCCCTCTGTACGTTCTGGAGGCTGGTCTCCCTGGAAGAGTTGATAATTCATTTTATGAACATCATCTTCTCCACATTTTGTGGAAGCAACCTCCTACGCCATTCGCTGACAAGGTTCCCGGCTGCACTAAAGACTCTTTCGGAGTACACACTGGAGGGGGGGCAACTCAGATAAAATAGAGCCAGTTTGTACAGGGACCTCCATATTGCTTCTTTTTCCTGCCAGTACAGGTACGGACTGTCTGACATGCCTACTTGGATGCTGTCACCAATGTAATCCTTTAACAGACAGATGCACGCTTGTCGCTGCTGCTTTAAGGATGCACGTGCGGCTACATCGCACAGACGTCACAAACACATAAAAAAATAGTTTTTTATTTTTTTGGAGCACTTTGAGGGTTACACCACCCTTTAACAGACAGACGCACGCTTGTCGCTGCTGCTTTGAGGATGCAAGTGCGGCTACAGCCCACACAATTCACAAAGACAGAAAAAAAAGAATATTTTTATTGTTTGTGGAGCACACTTTGAGGGTTACACCACCCTTTAACAGACAGACGCACGCTTGTCGCTGCTGCTTTGAGGACAGTATCATATGCAGTGACAGTAGACTTGTCAGAAATTGTTGGCACGTCCTTCAGTCCGGACCAGATGTCCAAACCAGCCCTTGACTTATGACACAGGCGCACGCTTGGCACTGCTACTGTGTTGATGCACGTGCGGCTACATCGCACACAAGTCACAAACACATAAAAAAAATAGTTTTTTATTTTTTGGAGCACTTTGAGGGTTACACCACCCTTTAACAGACAGACGCACGCTTGTCGCTGCTGCTTTAAGGATGCAGGTGCGGCTACAGCCCACACATTTCACAAAGACAGAAAAAAAAATAAGATTTTTTTTATTGTTCGTGGAGCGCACTTTGAGGGTTACACCACCCTTTAACAGACAGACGCACGCTTGACGCTGCTGCTTTGAGGATGCAAGTGCGGCTACAGCCCACACAATTCACAAAGACAGAAAAAACAGAAGAATATTTTTATTGTTTGTGGAGCACACTTTGAGGGTGTCACCACCCTTTAACAGACAGACGCACGCTTGTCGCTGCTGCTTTAAGGATGCAGGTGCGGCTACTGCCCACACATTTCACAAAGACAGAAAAAAAAAATAGGAATTGTTTTATTGTTTGTGGAGCGCACTTTGAGGGTTACACCACCCTTTAACAGACAGACGCACGCTTGTCGCTGCTGCTTTAAGGATGCAGGTGCGGCTACAGCCCACACATTTCACAAAGACAGAAAAAAAAATAGGAATTGTTTTATTGTTTGTGGAGCGCACTTTGAGGGTTACACCATCCTTTAACAGACAGATGCACACTTGTCGCTGCTGCTTTGAGGATGCAGGTGGAATCTAGACGGGATTTGGAACCGGTAACACACTACCTCCATCAATTGTCTAAATCCCACTGCACTAATGGTGGATACCGGACGCACGTCTAACACCAACATAGCAGTCAGGGCCTCAGTTATACGTTTTGCTTCAGGATGACTGCTGTCGTACTTCATCCTCATCGCTAGGGACTGTTGGAGGGTCAATTGTTTAGTAAAAGTAGTGGTGTTCCTACTTCCTCTCTGGGATGATGAACAACTCCCAGCAGCAGCAACAGCACTAGGAGGAAGTGGTTCTTGATCTTTCCCTATTTTATTTTTATCAGAGAAAGTTTGGTCCTCCATTTATGTTATATTGATATATACGTGCGGCTAAAGCGCACACAAACACAGAAAATATTTTTTTATTTTTGCTGGACAGTAGTGCACTTTGTGGGTAACACCACCCTTTAAGAAATGAGCCAGCCGGCTCTTTACTTATGGGACACTGGCGCACGCTTGGCGCTGCTCCTTTGTTGATGCACGTGCAGCCACAGTGCACACAATTCACAAACACAGAAAATATTTTTTTATTTGGTTTGGAGTGTACTTTGTGGGTTACAGCACCCTTTAATGGTCAAGCCAGCCGGCCCTTTACTTATGACACAGGCGCACGCTTGGCACTACTTTGTTGATGCACGTGTGGCTATTGCGCACACAATTCACAAACACAGAAAATATTTTTTTTTTTGGTTTGGACTGGGGTGTACTTTGGGGGTTACAGCACCCTTTAATGGTCAAGCCAGCCGGCCCTTTACTTATGATACAGGCGCACGCTTGGCACTACTTTGTTGATGCACGTGCGGCTACTGCGCACACAATTCACAAACACAGAAAAAAATTTTTTTTTGGTTTGGACTGGAGTGTACTTTGGGGGTTACAGCACCCTTTAACGGTCAAGCCAGCCGGCCCTTTACTTATGACACAGGCGCACGCTTGGCACTACTTTGTTGATGCACGTGCGGCTACTGCGCACACAATTCACAAACACAGAACATTTTTTTTTTTTTTGGTTTGGACTGGAGTGTACTTTGGGGGTTACAGCACCCTTTAACGGTCAAGCCAGCCGGCCCTTTACTTATGACACAGGCGCACGCTTGGCACTACTTTGTTGATGCACGTGCGGCTACTGCGCACACAATTCACAAACACAGAAAATATATTATTTTTTTAGCACTTGGGGGGAGCACCCCTGATGGACAGAGCACCCCCTGGACAACACTACAGCACCCCTTTAGGACTGGGACACTGCACAGGACTTTGGAGTGGACACAGCCCCTCTGGAGAACTGACTGCACAACACAGTCCAGCCAGCCCCTATGGACTTTGAAGTAGTGGACACAGCCCCTATTAACAACAGCAGCACAGCACAACACAGCCAGCCCCTATGGACTTTGAAGTAGTGGACAACAGCAGCACTACACTACACTACACTACACAGCCCTAACTCCCACCCTCCCTCTTCACTGTCCACAGCCGAGTGAGAAAATGGCGCCGACGCGGGTACCTTATATAGGATCCAAAACCCGCGAGACTCGGAAGGCGGGATGATGACGTTTTGCCTCGATTTCAGATCCGAGTCAGGCGGCAAAAGTCGAGCCTGACTCGGATCGGACTCGGATCGGGGGGGCTCGGGGGGGTTCGGATTTCAGAAATCCGAACCCGCTCACCCCTAGTAAAAATTAGTAATAAAGAGAAGCAACATGTCAAACAATATACTGTATAACCCAGGGCTTGACAATTTTTTCTAAAATCTAGGAGCCAGGATGAAAGTGTAGGAGCCAGACCACTGCCCCCCCCAAATAAATTACAGGAGTGAGTGAGGAGCACAGCTCTGTGTGTTATACACACTATACTAGTCCACAAAATGGTCACAGTTGAATGGATACAGTAAAATGGAGGTCCCCTCACTGCTCTGCACAGCTCCCCAGCTCCACCCCCCACCCTCCAGTAATAACGGACCACATTTCACGTAAAACAATGGTGCCAGAAAGTACAATGGAACCCCTCTCCCCTAGTGGTCACACCACTATCCCTCTGAAGCTGCTCCACAATCACTGGCCATGCGTAGACCCTATTACTCTATGCAGCTGGAGATAGGAGACAGTAGACAGCCGGGACGTACAGGGGGATCAGCATAGACTGAGACAGACAGCATGGGTCAGCGCAGGCCGGGACAAAAAGGAGGAGTCAGCGCAGGCTGGGACGGACACTGGCACAGCAGTCACCTCAGATGACAGTAAGCACATGCACTCCTGTGCATGAAATTAATGCCACAATACTATAGGCACGAATCTCCGCCGGGGATGATGAGGATCTGCTTCCTCCCTCACTGCAAAATCTGGTAGCCAGGCAGCAAAATCTGGTAGCCATGGCGACCTGGCCCCTGGGATTTGTCAAGCCCTGGTATAACCATATTAGACTGTGAGCTAATGTGTGCGAGTCTCTGTTATATGGAGATTTATCTTTTAGTCATGCACTGTATGCTCTGAGGCTGTGGGTACAGTATGTAGTGCCATATATATAAAACTAATACAGTACCTACATACTCCAAATAAATTATATCTTCCTAGGGAAATAAATTGTAATTATAAATAAATTTAGTTTTAGACAATAAACTTAATTTTAGACAGTTCTTTATTTAAACAAGCAAAATAAAACAAATAAATATTTACAAACAAAAGGTGCGACCTTAATACCTGGCCACTGACCCATCATCAGGAAGCATGTCTAGATAACTAAGTTCTAGGTGACTCATATCATAAATGATTTTGGTGTTGTCTTTTGAACAACACTCAGACACATTGCAAAATTGTTCTCCTACCTGTAGTTTCCCAGGTACACCCCATCAGGATTAAGCATTGGTGCGATTTTGAAAATCAAGTGATCCCGGAGGGATTTGGCCGTGGGATGCTGACTTACAAGGAAATCAATGATACCTATGGGATGAAATAAAATAATGTTAGGCATCACCAACCTTCAAAAAACCAAACAAGAACAATTTAATTGGTAAATGAGATGTCTATCATGCCTGCAATATAGAGGTAGGCCTTAAAGTAGGCCATAGGGAAGGCATGTATTCGTGGCCTAATCCAATATCTATTTGCTCACTGAAATTAGGAGTCCATGTACTAATAGACATAAGGGGGCCAAATTGAAAATGCAGAGAAAATCCCAGTAAATATTGTTCCTCAATATGTATTAAAAGGGTTGTCTCTGCCTTCTGCCTGCTAGCGCTAAAAGCAGGCTACAATATCGCGTTGCCTCAGGCACCTATGGCAGTGCTAAGTGACCCAGGTTTACTAAAGGGAGAGGTCACTTAACGTTGGGAGTTTTCGGACGTCTTCATTGTTGTTTTGTTCAATTGTTAATAAAGTTTGTTGAAAACAAGGCATCTACAGCTAATTCTATTGGTTTATAGGTTTCACGCATGTGAAATGTGAATCTGAGCAATCACCGCCGAGGGGGTGAGTTTTCGTTCACCCTTCTTCAGCAGTAATAATTGCAGAATTTGCGGTAGCCTTCTCCCACTTCACAATGGTAAAAGGCGAAGCAGGAGCGGCTGTTTCTCTACATTAGGTGACTGTTTAGAACATAGACCCCTTAGCCTATGGGAGAACACTCCATTACAACCTAGTTACGCCTCTACAGTTGTAAGTATAGATGAGCTCGAAATGTGCACGACTCTGCATCGTCAATACTTGCATACGCTCAGTTATGGTGCATGCCCGGAGTGAAAACATGCAAGATATGCTACGTAAACAGGTGCACATTTAACTCCACATTAGGCCCTAAAGGCCACAGTGTCAGATTGTGGCACTGAGGTCCCATCAGGGAATGCAGTGTTAGGGGCCCAAGCGTAAGGGGTGTGGCCAGTTACCACAGAGGGACTTGGCCAACCGTTAGAGAGGACATGCAAATTACAGACGCCCTTTATATAGGAGGGGACAGGGGTGTGTCAGGACCACCCACTTTGTTTGTCAGGAGGACTAATCTTGGTATAGTTTCCATAGAAACAAAGCAAGCACCCAAGTTCATTCATGATCCTGCTCCACCAAGTTACTGATCCCGAGGGGATGAGGTGGGACCATCAGGCATTTCCCCTGTACACCTGTGGACATATCCCACCATGTATAGGCCTATATACTTAAATACTGTTTTGAGCACAAACAGGCTCTGCGTAATATGCAGACCGATGGTGTCTCCAGAGGTGGGGCTGCAGCGCAGTCCAAAATTCAAATAGTTGAGCCACACCAACTGCCAGTTAGTCCCAGCTGGTGGTGTTTATGGTGGCAGTCGGTGTGGCTCACCTATTTTGGTTGCGCTGCAGCCCCACCTCTGGAGCTGCCACTGATGCAGACTGTCAGAATAGGACCCCTATAATTCAGTTATTCATCAAGTTATATACAGTCAGAACCAGAGCCGTGACTAGACTTTTTGGTGCTCTGTGCCAGAAAGAGCATTGGTGCCCCCCTCATTTTTCAAAGGGACATAATGCACCCAATAAAGGGCCATGGCTTCATGGGGAAGGGCCAGGGAAGAGATAGGAGATGCTGGGGATGAAGTAAAAGGAGCTACAAGCAAGAATGATAATAAACAGAAATTTGACAGGCCCAAACAGCGCCCCCTGACCTGTGGTGCCCTGTGCGATGGCACCTGCCACACTACCCTAGCTACGGCCCTGGTCAGAACCCCAGATACATGTTAAAGATCTGGATAAGAGAAATGTAGAAGAGGAGCAGCTTTGGTAGCTAAAAAACAGCCCTGTAGCTAATGGACTTTATATTTCTGCCTTAAATAGATGAAGAAATAACACTACCAACCATGTTAATGTGTCACAGTGTTAGGTAAAGCAGCCCGAGACCTGTTCTATTTCTATTACCTAATCAATGCAAACCACATCTTGCAAATCGTGTAATCAGCTAGGTACATATCACAGCCCCTCATTACGGTAAGGTTAAAAATTTGGCAGCTGCCGGCGCCCATTTAATATCATTTACACGAAACAGACAGAGCAACGCAGCAGATTCACTGATTTATTAGTTGGTCCTTGTATTAAAATAACAGTTTGCTGGTAAACAGGAAGGGTAATGATGCCAGTCACCCTTGTTAGAGGCTAATAATAGCTTAATTTGTCCACTAATTGACCTTTGGTACTGATGAGGCGTTGTAGTGTGTTTCAGGGCAAGAGATAAACAAGACCAAGATTACGTTACCTCGGAGAATGGCTTCAGCAAATGGAAGGTAGTTAGCGTAATACATTATCTGCTCACAGATGAGCGGATTAATTGGTCTGCCAATTAGGAGGGTACTGGGGAAAACAGGGCAGCTTGCACTGTAATGTGTTGTGTACACAGCAGACCACCATAAGCCATTCATTCTGAGTCATCAGTGTCTCAAGTCGATAGGGAAAGTCATCTTGCCGTAGCCGTTGTCTGTACTCACAACAGAGCATTAAAAATTATTCCAGACACCTTGGGTACATGAGCAATAGCCATAGATGCCAGTCAGAGGACATAGGGGTGAACCTCATTCCTATTAAATATGATGTACAGGAACAAGGTTTGTAACAGTAGGTTTCAAAAACAAGGAGTAAAAGTATAATCTGTTTTAGGGATATTTCTTTTTTTTTTTTAATATAGCTATGTAGTTTGTAGGCAACTGGTGGCCGGCAACATATAATTGTCATATGAGAGTTGAAAAGAGATGATAAGTTAAAAAAATAAAAATGGAACAAACATATGTAATTGGTATAAAAGTAATGAGGACAATATGGCTCATGCAGAGTGAACACTATGCCAGGTGCGCAAGTTGCATGAAAGTGCTCTGCACGGAAGCCGACGGTCGAAATGCCGACCGCCGGCTTCCCGACTGTCAAATCCCGGCAGGGGTCTAATGATAGACGTTGAAATCCCGACGCCTATCATTATCCCTACGCCGGGGGTCCGACGCCCAGCATACCGAACGAAGGTAAGACGGGTGGGGGGCGTGGACAGCCGCGAGGGGGGGAGGGTTAGGTTAGGGGCTCCAGGGGCGGGCTTAGGGTTAGGCTAGGGAAAGGGGGGGTTAAGGTTAGGCACTTACGTGGGGTTATGGTTAGGAACCAGGGGGGAGGTTAGGGTTAGGCACCCCTAAGGGAGGGTTAGGGGGGGAGTAGGGTTAGTTTTACTTACCTTAATCCTCTGTCAGGATCTTCAATCCTGTCAGTCTTTCGGCATTCTGATTCCCTCAGAACAGCATGCCAATGCATATGCACCCATGTAGATTTTTGAAATTTTCACCAGTCACCTTACGTCTGGATAGTATTTGGAGAGGAGGGATGGGGGCACTCTGACGGAGGCGAAGTGCAGTTAGGGCGTGTTCTTGCAAAAGCACATCTGGAGAGAGAAAATGTGCCAGGGAAAGCCTCATCATTTGCAGGTGATCAGGGGTAGGTACAAATAAAGGGTGATGATCAATGGTGGATTTTACCCCAGTAATATCCACTACTCCCCTATGAGCCTCCAAGTGCCCCAAATTGTGAATTAGTAGTGACTTCCCATTGGAAGTGGTTCCTGCTAATCATACGTCAGACAGACAGTCCCAGGGGGAGGTGATTTCTGCCGGTCCGGACTACCATTAGCAGAGAGAGTACTTCCAATGGGAAGACTTCTGCTTTTATTATGGTAGCCTTATTCAACTTCTAGGAGCTGCAGCTGATGCAGCCCCCAGCAGCCGAGGCTGTCTTTTCAGCGCATGAGAGAGGCTTCATGGTGTATATTTTTTTTCCTGTTTAATATTCGTGCATGCGCATTAAATAGGCTGTTTGTGAATGCCCTGACACTGGCTGGTACTTCCTTGATCAACCGGACAAGCAATTTTTTTTTTTTTGCGTATACAAGATGGAGATGTTTCTGCTGTACTAGTATTATTAACTTAAATGGTGCCAAACAGCAAATTAATTTGTTTCACATAAGGAAATTGGTTTAATACATGGGTGAAAGTAGGGTGTAAGGGTCTGTGACTTGCTCTTGTAATACTACAGGTGAATATACTGCAATTGCCAACTGGAATGCTACTCAATGGCAGCTGGAAATCTGCAAACAAGTGAAAAATTGACTAATTTTGTATGAGCTTTTAAGGTATAATTTAAGCCCATTTTGCCTACTACTCTAAATAAGCCCCAATTGGTCTAGGAGGAGCTCTGAGTTTCTGGAAAGCACAAGACTTTAATTAATTTCTAACATATTTTTACTGACACAGTGGAGAGAAATCATCACCATCAGTACACAGAGGCTCCTACAGAGCGGTACAGAAACGAGATTCCCTTTTGATTCTTTTCTGTACTTACCCCGTTTCACCCATACATTAGGTGACGAACTGGGTTATTCCCGGGTCGTGACTTGTCGCCATTCACACCTGATCCAGGTCATCCAGTGACCCAGGTCTCCTGGCTTTCAGTAGGTGCTTGGAGATGATGTCATCTACAAGTGCTACTGTCCCCGGCCGAAGACTTTCTTTTAGGCGTGGCCCGGCTCATCAAGACCCAGGTCGCGCTTTTTAGACACAAGCCGGGTCATCGACCTGAGTTGCAAGTCCCAGGAAAAACCCTGATAGCGACCAGTGTCAAAGATCCGGGACTGTCAACCCGGGTTGGACGTTTCAGACATATGCCGGAGCCAGGTCGATGAACGTTCACATGCAATAACCCTGGTTTTTGGTTTGTGTGTAAAAGGAGCATCATAAAGGAAAGCAGTCCAAGCTAGCTAATGTAGGATGAGGATTAGGAGGAAAGCATACTGGGACTGATTCAGAGATGGGCGCTAATGCTGCCGCAGCTGTGAAGTTGCACGCAGCTGCCGTGCGAAAATATGCAAATGTCACAGATGCCGGGATTTGTATTGAGACTCCAATGGCGGCTTTGCAAATCCAAGCAACTGCATAGAAAGACGCGGTCGGAGATCAGTCGATTATCAGATTTGTGAACAACCTTATGTTTACTCAGAATGGCGATCGGAACTGAGACGCCTGAGCCGTTTTTACCACGTATGGGATCGCTGTTGCAGTCAGAGACACTCCCCAAGAATGGCTGTGACACATCAGCGGTTGAGTAACCAAACCCCTGTTGCCACCAAAGAACTATATGCTTTTGTGTGCAAAATAGCCTGTCTCACTATACGTTCAGTCTGCAGCCCCGCTCTTCTCTACTGGCACTTTACATAACAGATCTAAGTACACAAGAGGCACTAAACCCAATCAATAAGTCAAAATTGCTCCTCACTCTGATTTACTTTGGATATGAAACAGGTTATTACAGATGGACTAAGAACTACTCAAGGTCCAGTAACTATCATTTTGCGCAGTAATCATACCGCTTGCCCTGACAATACATAATATTAACATGGAGTGAAATCTTGCACCAGATCACATAGTTTGATCTCTTTAGCCTTGCTCTGCACGTGATTGGTCAGTGACGGCTGCCGTGCCTTACCCGTGCCATCCCTGCACACCAGTGCATGCCCAATAGATTGAACACTGAGTGCCTGAAAAAAACGTCCGGCTACCGCCAGGTTTTTGCCCGGCCGTCCAAAATCGGCAGGTGTGTAACTGACCTTAGGGATGGTGGAGGCAGCTAATTTTCAGATCAACAGCTCCTGCATTGGAGCAATGCTGAAATGCTCCAATAGATAACAAGTATCCACAGCCGCAACTCACAGCAAGCTGGATATCTAATGAGCTATTTCACACATGACGGTTTCGGCCGGTCAGACAAGAACCGGCCGGTAGCCGGACGGCTTTTTTCTGGCACTCCGTGCCTTTCATAAGCAGTGGCTTTGAGCCGCTTTTTATGTCAGGTTTTTTTTTTTATTGGGCATGCGCAGCAGCAGCTGCTGTTGCACATGCCCGGCCGGCAGAAGCCAGTGTGTGTGAAAGGAAACATTGTTTCCTTCACACTACTGACGTGCAGGGACGGCACGGCACCATCCTGCATAGTAGTTTTTTCCGGCTATATCACGGCGACCGTGCCGTGACCATGCCGTGTGAAAGGAGCCTGTCCTTTCCCTGCAGTACTATATTTCGCAGCCGGTTAAATACCAAGCGGCTTTTTGCCGCCCGGTCAAAACCGGCATGTGTGAAATAGATCAATGATTGGGTTCTAATCGGCGCCTGATAATGAAAAGGTCCCTTAGAGATCCCGGAGGGAAAAAGTCTGGTATACCCGGAAGCAAATACACTTGAATATATTCGCACACATAGGGGAATATTCACTTAGCCACGGGAGTTGTCGAGGTAGCCTTAGTGGCCGGAGCTATTTAATTGATGCCCATGGTAAGCCCTGAAGGGTGCACTTAACGTGGATTTCTGCTCCCACTCAGGGGGGTACAAACAGAAATCCGCCTGGGGGCTTACCAGGGGTTTACTGTGCATGGTAATTGCATAGCTCTGGGCACTTAACCCTGAATCTATGTCTTACTACTTAACTGCGAGGAATACCGCGGGATATGGGGCTTACTACGGAATACAGTTGAATAGCTCTGGGCACTTAACCAGGGAGCTAAAAGCCCACGGTATGTGTGTGTAGACCCACATAGATATTTATACCCATATGTACAGGGAGGAAGAAAGAGAGTAATATACTGTATTTGTGTGAACTGCTTCACTTTTCCTTAAGAGGAATTATTAATAAATATGAGTATTTGTATTGTAAAGAATTCCCAGCAGCAGTAAGTAATGTATTCTCCTGCACACTGGCCAGGGCCTAACACACATTCATTATTTCAGATTAACGCTGACTAAACTTTTATTTGCAGAAGGATATTATTTCTTTGCTATAAAGCCAAATTGGTTTTTTAAAGTGGCAGTTCCTTTTAGCAATGATCTTATGCCAATTATTTTAGTATTACAAAAAAGGATATATTAGGTGATATTTAGATTATAAAAACCATTGGTAGTTGCAGCTGCTCATTGCTAGCAGGAACATACTGTATGCTACTGTCAGTACATTGCACCGTGCTGTAGCTCCTTTCTTGTATGTACTGTATCGGCCGAAATGTCCAGGAGACTCCAGAATTCGGTCAGTTCTCGCCCCTTTCCTGCACAATACGTCACATTTCACAGAAAGATAGATCCAGCCAAGTTCAGTCCAAATTGGAACTTTGGGCCTGATTCAGAGCCGGACGCAATTAGCGCTCACTCGTTCAGAAAAAGGGAGTGGCTATTCAAATGAACCGTTCGCTCTTTGCGATCTGCTGCCGCCTCCATGTCTGAACGAGCGAACAAAACATGCGGTCGTTTCTTTAAAAAATACGCCCCCTGGCCGCTCGCCTCATACGTCATGTCCGCTATTTATTAGATTAATCGAGTACATCGATCAGCGTATGAACTGCTCGCTATTCTTGTGGTTGGTTTTTGCTACCACTATATTGTGAGCAGTTCTGACTATAAAAAAACCAAGTGACGTGGTCAATGACGCTGCTGTATTAATTATGCACACCCATAAAACGCCCGTTTTGACCCTTAAGCACGCCTGCGTTCTGATCTCCACTCCCCGTTTTCAAGCACCTTCCCCTGTTACCACCCACATACGCCTCTTCCTGTCACTCAAAATAGCAGGCACTCGCTATATAGCGAACAAACAATTTTCGGCCGCACTGACTGGTTCGCGCATGCGTATTATAAACCGTACGCATGCGCAGATGGGCGAACATCGTTCGGAATGAGCGTACTGACGCCTACGAGCGGCTCTGAATCAGGCCCTTTGTGTTACAGGGCGAGGTAGAAAAAGTGCTTTTAGGTATGATGACCTATTTAGAAGGCGCTTTTTGTTTAGTGCTGTAGGTAACAGCTGACCCTTTCGGTCCTCTGACATGTGAAATGAAGACTTCCTAGTATCTTCCATTTACTGTCCATGGTGCTGAAACTCACAGTTTAAGAAGAAGTAAGAATGGCATACATACGGCCCTCTGTTCACATGGGTAGCACTCAACTCTTTGAGATATGGAGGCATGTCCGAGGGTCTAATAAGTTACAGAAAAGGGTCCTTTGCTTAAATTCTGAATCTAAAGATATAAAAATGTATAATAAATCTTAAGAACATTTTTAGTAACAATGAACAGCCTTTGCCCATTGTAAGTTGTATACGTGGTATAATTAGCTATTTTGCTGTTCTTGTGTAAAGATGCTGAATGTGAGAATTACGACAGTTTGTGTTCAGTGAGATTTTTCTGGCTGTTTCCTGAGCAAAGAATCACAATAAAATACATTCAGTTACCTGGGCACGACATACATATATCACGTAAATTGACACAATCACACATACAGTGGACGTTTACAAATATGCATTCAGAAATATAGAAATGTAGAGCGCCCAAGGTATATCCTGTCATAGTCAATGTCTTTATTAGCGGTGATGATGGATGCATTCAGTCACACACAAACATTTACATAGTCACATTGACGCATATGCTTTTAGTGAGGCATTTTGTGACAAACTCACATATTTATTTGATCTCACAGTTACATTCATACATGCATCAACTCCGTACACATTCAGATCCAATGATTCCCCGCCATCGATAGTACAGAACCCCCAATGTTTTTTTTTCTACTTGGTGTCAGGACACAGAGCCTAGCTCCGCCCCGCCCCCCATGTGACCAGTGAAACCCCACCCCCCACCTCTGATTGGCTCACTGCCCTTGAGTAATAGAGCAGGGATATCAAATAGGGATGTTGCCAGGTGCTGACTTTAGAGGTCTTCCTTATGTTAATTTACTTGAAGGGGCAGCAAATCCTAGAGAGGAAAAAAAAAAGCGAGCAGGGATGACCATTGGTGACTGAAACCATCGATGGTTCCCCTGTGAATGCTTTCATACCACTGAGGTTAACCACCAATGGTACCATTGATGGCGACCATCGATGGTTAACCCACTGATGGCCATCCCGAATTCTTGTACAGGGATGTCAAAGCAACTGAGCCTCAAGTTTTTTTAACTGTATCAGATCACATTGTTAAAGGTAGGTCTCCAGGATGTGGGAGGAGTTGCAGTGGTTTGTCATGCAGTGGGGGAGTGTAGGGGTGAAACTTTACTTTGTAACAAACTTGCAGTGTCAGGTTAACACCATTAGAGTTTCATATTTTGAACTTTGGAGATTGGTGGTCTTTTAAACTACATACATGCATTTAGTTCTATTTAGGAATATGCATATTTGTAGTACACACATAAGATAAATCTATTTACTGCCACACATGTATTCAGTGGTAAGGTTATACATGTATGTAGTGATACATACATGGGCTGTTGCAGAGCTGGTTGCAAAATGGCCGTAAGCAAGAATAGAATATTTTTTTCCAATATGCACAGCCGAGATGCATTCTGGTTAGAAACTGGTCTATGCCAGGCACGTCACAGACACTTACAGTATCTCCCACTTACTGTACATAATGTCCATGTTGTAAAGCATTTATTGTATGTACAGTACCGTACAAGGAGCTGTGCAAGCTCTAACAGCCCCCCCCTCCCCTTCCCCTCCTCCAGGACGCTCCGGTCAGAGCTGTAACTGCTGGCCCCGGCCCCAAAGGGGCAAGCATCATCATCATCATCTGGAAATTACACCAATCCCATACCACCCATAAATAATACAGTTTCCAATCTACATGTGTTTGCAAGTACAATTGTAATGGCCCTGTACTGCGGATCCAGGCACAGGTAGGCATAAGTGGCAGAGGCAGACTCATGCAATCTGGGCATGCGCTGCGAGAATTCATGCAGCAGATGTTACTTGTACTGGTTAGTACTCATTGTGCTTCAGCCCCACAGTCACACACATACGATCACAAATGCATTAACTCGCACACATGCAGTCATTCATATGGTGCTGTGGGTGGTGATTAGGATTGTGCAGGGAGTGAAAATGAGAGCTGGGAATGCAAACGATAACCGAGTTAGCACTACTGGTAAATTCAGACCCTAATTCTCTGCCAGTCCTTTAATGTGAGAGGCTGGAGGAGAATGCACAAGAAAAAGGTACAAATTGCTAAAGTATAGCATTGTAGAGAGGAAGACAGGACTGAGAGTTGAGTATGTTCATGGTTGGCGTTGGTTGATAACAAGAAATATTCTATCCCCAGCACTTTGCATCAGGGACGTAATCCGCCCTGTGCCAGCAATGCCCCATGAATAAGGGACATCATGATGTCACACAGTGGGCAAGGAAGAAGAGGAGACTCTACAGGCCAGAGGGTGCTGTTCCAGCCACATTGCAAGCCAAATGCAGGTGCCATGGAACAGGGACGGTGATGCCCCCAAGGCCCTTCTCCATATTTGCCAACTCTCCCTGATTGTTAGGGAGACTCCCTGAAATAGTAGCAATCTCCCTGACTCCCTGAAAAGGCTAGCAATGTCCCTGATTGCACCTTACCCCCATTATGTAGCTCAGTGGTTCCCAAACTTTTTCAAATCACGGTACCCTAGAGTATCAGCATATTTTCCAAAGCAAGTTTCTTATGGAGAAAATTAAGTACTATATATTATGCTTATGTGTAACCCTTAGGGTCAGGTATGTGGTGGTTTACAGGGCTGCACCTCTTTTTGTCCACATATTTTTTTATTGGCAGTAATTAGGGGAAGCAATCGGTAAGCTGACTTCCTATATACCGGCAGCCGGCTTCCCGACTGTCTTATCCCGGCAAGGGTGAAATGCCTGGCGTCTAGATGTAGACGCCCGCATTTCCCCGACGCCGGGAGACCGGCGCCCGGCATCACAATCGTAGTGATGCCGGGCGCCACGAGCGGACAGCCGTGGGGGGGGAGGGTTAGGTTTAGGGCTCCCGGGGGGGACTTAGGGTTAGGCACCCCCCTGGGAGGGTTATGGTTAGGCTAGGGGGAGGGAGGGTTAGGCACCCCCGGGGGGGACTTAGGGTTAGGCACCCCCCCGGGGGACTTAGGTTTAGGTAGTGGGGAAGGGGGTGGTTAGGGTTAGGCACTTAGAGGGGGGATTAGGGTTAGGCACTTGGGGGGGAAGTTAGGGTTAGGCACCCCTAAGGAGGGTTAGGGTTAGGGGGTTAGGTCAGGTTAGTGGATACTTACCTATCCACGATCGAAATTTCCAGCGCTGTCAGGCTTCCGCTGCGTCGCACTCTGCTCCTTTCTGGCTGCCGGCGGTATTTCATACCCATTCCGTAATTAGCACTGGTTTTGTCTATCACACTGACTAAAAATCATTTTATTTGGTACTGGATCACCAATCCGAGGCACCCAAGGGTGCCACGGCACCCAGTTTGGGAACCACTGATGTAGCTGTTATATGAAAACAAAACAGATATATATATATATACATTCAAATGGGATCATTAGTATCATTTCTCTGCATTGGTTATAAGGCACAATGATCCCTATGGCTACATGCATTCATCAACACATAGATCTTACTAAATGCTTTGGGGCTCATTTACATTTGGAAGTAAGGCAATGTTATGACACGCCTCTCAGATGTAGCAGTACACGCCCACTTTACCACCGTGCTCATAGGTGCTGCACTCACTATCTCCCTGAAATACTTTTTCAAAAGTAGGCAAGTATGCCCTGAGCTCAGCACCGCTCGCACACCCCCAGTTACAGTCCTGATTTGCTTTAGTATACAGAAGAGGATACCAAATGAGACCTTCAGGAACCTGAAGAACTACATAGATTAATCAAATGACAGAGAAAACCTAGGTACAGTATCTAGATATGTCGCTGTGCAAACTCCTGCGTGGCGCACATTCTAATGCTCTGACTGGCTGCAGATTGGTCTAGCACTTTGTATTTCGAAGATAGAACCTTACAAACAGCTCTGAGATAAAGAAGGAATACAAGAGGTGCTCATAGCTCAATAAAATAATGACTTTCTACAAATGTTGGACATGTAAATTTAAGATTTTGATCCCCCCCCCCCCAAAAAAAAACCAATCACATATTTAAAAAGCAACTTGAGGGGTTACATGAAAAGTGTGCAAAATATATAAATAAATTAACAAAAAATAAAATATATATAGTGTTGTGTTGAGTTGAATACATGACCTCAAACAAGTGTTACATTTCACAACCCTTTGCTGTATGTGACCTGTATATTTTTTTTTCTCCTTTGGTGTAAACCGCTTGAGATTTGCTTGTCCGTGTCTCTCCGTGCAGCTTCTATAAAGTCTTCCTTGTGATCCAATGACAGATGACAGTTACTGCCGGCTCGGTGTAAACCTGGTCTCTTATTGTGCTTCATCTTCCCCTGAGGGGACAGCTCAGAAAGCCCCTTTTCTGCGGCAGCTCATACGTGAAAACATACTCTCAACCTCCAGCAACGGCACCTTCTGACTGCATATTGATTTCCACTTTACTGTTTTTCAAGGCCTCTCATTTTAAAAGCATTTTCCTGTCCTGAATCTTGGAACTATCACAGAGAAGAGCATCTACCCAGACAGACAAGGCACACGTGGGTTTGGAGTTGATAAGACAGACCTCACGTTGAATTTAGGGCAACTGAATACAGCTTTCTAACTTCCCTGGTTGACCTACAGCGCTTTTCAAATTCATCACACTGAATATTTATTATAAAGTATATAATGTTTTTGTCTCTCCCTACTTTCCCTCTCTCTCTCCCCATGTCTCTCTCCTCCCTGTCTCTTTCTTCCTGTTTTTCATCCCGATCTCCCTTACTCTCTTTCCCCATCTTTCCTCTTTCTATCTATTTTCTCTCCCCCTCTTCTCTCTCTCCCCCTCTTCTTTCTCTCCTCCTCTTCCCTCTCGCCCCCTTTTTAATCTATCCCTGTCTTTTCACTCTCCCCCATTTTGCGCCTCCACCACGTCAACCACCCGCTGGGAGCACTGCTGGTCAGCTGTTACTGACATAGGGGGAGGTAGGATGCGGATCCCCCTACTCATCCTGCTCTGGAACCTGGGCAGTTTGGTAGCGATGCAGCTTTGCCACGATAGCCAGCAGATGAACCTGATTTTGCTTGAGAAATATTGTATTTTTTAGGCAATCGTGGCAATGGGGGCATGTACGTGGCATGCACAAACCACCATACGACTCTCACTGTGCATGTCATAGGTACACAGTTTAGTAGGATTATATAATAGGATGTTTACTGCCACTATTGGGGTATCAGAACAATTACTTACTGACATGGGTAGAATTCAATTCATATTGTATGTACCAAAGTTTCTTTAGTACATTATAAATAATTCATACAGTATGTCTAAAATACATAGCTTATTTCAGAACAGTTAAAGGTTGAATGGCAAATGAGCACCCAATCAAATTAATCTGTTGGCTGAAGAGAGGACGTTGGACAATATCAAAGGGTGTGGTCACTTTCCCATTTTTTCATTAGAACATGCAGAGATAATAGGCCCTCATTCAGAGCCGCTCGTTAGCGGCAGTACGCTCGTTCCGAGCGATGTTTGCACATCTGCGCATGCGTACGGTTTTTAGTACGCATGCGCGAACCAGTCAGTGCGGCCAAAAATCGTTTGTACGCTATATAGCGAGTGCCTGCTATTTTGAGTGACAGAATGAGGCGTATGTGGGTGGTAACAGGGGAAGGTGCTTGAAAATGGGGAGTGGAGATCCGAACGCAGGCGTGCTTAAAGGTCAAAACGGGCGTATTATGGGTGTGCATAATTAATTCAGCAGCGTCATTGACCACGTCACTGGGTTATTTTATAGCCAGAACTGCTCGCAAATTTGTGGTAGCAAACACCAACCACAAGAATAGCGAGCAGTTCATACGCTGGTCGATGTACTCGATTAATCTAATAAATAGCGGACATGACGTAGGATGCGAGCGGCCAGGGGGCGTTTTTAACAAATAAACGAGCGTATGTTTTGCTCGCTCGTTCAGACTTAGAGGCGTGAACAGACTACAATTTGCGAACGGATCATTTGAATAGCCACCCCTTGTTTTTGAACGAACGACCGCAAATAGCGAACGGCTCTGAATCAGGCCCATAGTCCCTAGTGGGTGATCTATGGTATTAATTATTCAATAAGAAGGGTGGAAAGAAGAATGGAGTCCATGAGAACCGAGATGCATAAGATGGGTCTGGCGTGGTTACTATCTTGGCTGTTCCCTGGAGAATGAGGTTCAAAGAAGTAGCCTCCAACACCCAAATGGGGCTAGGGTAGGTGTGTTGGCTCAATAGAGATTCCCATCAGTGGGCAGGAACTCTTTGAATAATTGAAAATTCCACTGTCTGACTGATCTGATTCCTGTGGATGTATAGCTGAGCAGACTTTAGGTTGATAAAGGGGACTTGGGGCCTGATTCACAGCCGGACGCTCATGATGTCAGTGGGGTCGCCCCCAAAAGGCAGGCGTTCCGTCAGGAACGCCTCTGTTTGGCCAGCCACCCCCCCTGCCCGCCTCCCTTTTGGTGCGAGACCTGGAGCGACGGAGCGACCATCGCTAGCCGGGTCTCGCTCATGCGCACGTCGGAGCCGGCTCCGGCATAGCGCTTGCGAGCGGGTCTGAATCAGGCCCTTGTGGTGTCCAATAAGGTGAGCCAAGAATGTAGCATTTCCACAAGAAGAGTGATTGGTAAGGAAGGGCAGAGGGCTCAGAGCTTAATTCTGCCCATCAAAGAGTCAGAAAGAAAAGGTTTGAATGACAAGAAACATAAGGGATGGCGAGCCTAGCATATGCTTTAAGCCATCTGGATGTGGGAATTCTGAAGGCACAAATGCCCGGGTTACCAGCAGTCAGGCTTCTGGTTCACCAGCAAGTAGTGTGGCTGTAAAAGTCATTAGTAGTACTGTGAGATAATTGTGGAGTATTGCTATTGGGATGTTGTTGTTGTTTGTCATTGACTACTCAGATGAGCAAAAAAGTAGCTGTCAAACAGTGAGTTCTTGTTTCATCACATGACAGGGACAAAGGGCCTGATTCAGCAAGGAACGCAGTTGCTAATACACATGCAATCGGCCGATTATTGCATACTGTGCCCGCGCGAACCAGCCACTGCGATCGGGACTGCGATCGCAGTGACCATGCAGACCCATCGCAGAGTGATTGATAGGAAGCGCTGTTTGGGAGTGGAGATGGGGGGATGGTAGGCCGAATGCAGGTGTGCCATTGCATTTGAATGTTGTTGCAGGGGCCCGCATATATTATCCCCTGCGATGCCCTATGCAGCATGGTACTCGTTGGTTCCGATGTTTTTGCTGTCTTGCTAAACATTACCGATGTGTGTAAAGTAAATTGAGCATCCCCATGTAGTGCTGCGTCAGCACTGCGATCACAATGGATTAGCATACTAGCACAGTTGAACTCATACTTGCCTACCCTCCCGATTTGGTCGGGAGCCCCCCGAAAATCGGGTGCTGCTCCCTGCCTCCCGGGAAGGCAGGCAAACCTCCCGCAAGCTGCCGACCCCTCCTGTCCCCCCCACCGCGATGAGTGAGGATCCCCGGCAGCGGGGGGCGTGACACGATCGTGTCATTTTGGCCCCACCCCCTGCCTCACAATGCCGGGATTATCGACATTGTGTAGTGGGGCAGGGCCAAAATGAAGCGAGCGCGTGGTCAAAACAGACGGCCACGTCCCTGATTTTGCCGATCTGGCTGCCCCCTCCCAGAAGGGGCAGCCAGAATGTCGGCATGTCTGGTTGAACTGCGTGCGTAATCGCTATTGCATTGACAGTTGCGTTCCGTAGTGTACCAGGCCCAAAGTGGTAATGCTAGGAGAAAGCGGCATTAATGCTGTGTGATGGTCCCTTTAGCAGGGTTACCACAAGGTGCAAATGAGACACTAGGGAGGAGATGCACTAAACCTTGGAGAGAGATAAAGTGGATAGAGATAAAGTACCAACCAATCAGCTCCAAACTGTCACTTTACAGGCTGTGTTTGAAAATGTAAGATAGAAGCTAATTGGTTGGTACTTTGGGCCCAATTCAGACCAGCTCGCTAGGATGCGTTCGCACGCAGCCAGCCGATGTTTCCAATCTGCGCATATGTACATATCGCAGAGCGCATACTCGCTCGCCGCCTATAGACAGCTCGGCTGAATGAGTGACAGGAGAAGCCGTTTGTGGGGTGACAGGGGCTGGCCACTAGAAAAGGGGGAGTGGAGATGCGAACACAGGCGTGCCTGAGCGTCTTAATGTCATTTCAGAGGCATGCATAATTAAGAGACAGTGTCGTAGTACACATCACGTGGTTGTATTTCACACTGAATCACTCGCAGTGCTTGCGGTAGGGTATGTCAACCACAAGTGCTGTGTATGCATCCGATTGTACTCGATGTTACCGATGGTTGCATACACTTCCTGGAGATGACGATGCAAGTGGGTGTCTTAAGACAGGCTGGTGGGCGTCTGCATACACAGAGCAATCGCACGCCAAGACATAGTGGGCGTGCTAATGCCTTGCCATGCGATCGCCTGCCTTGCCGAATTTGCATACGCATCTAGCGAGCGGGTCTGAATCGAGCCCCTTGTCTTTTTCCACTTTATCTCTCGCCAAGGTTTGATACATCTCCCCCACTGTGTTTCACAACGTTATACACCACACCTATCACCATAACAAGGCATTATCAGCATTGCTACTTGGGTGACAGCTGCATGTAGCTGTAATATGGAGGTATGTAATATGGCTAATATGGGGTCCTGTAGTTGAGGCTAAGCTTACAGGCATTTGTCAGATGGAAGCAGGAAGATTTGTATTATGTGCATGTTGCCAGTAGTTGAGAGTCTCCCATGTGTAGCTCATAGGACCAACACAAAAGGAGTCATGTAAATTTGGACTCAAACGCAATGTGCACCAACTGTAATAGTTTACTACCACTGTCCAGAGAGACAGTCACGCTCCAGACTATTAAAACCGCTTTCTTACCTCCGATGCCTGTTCAGAATAGCACATAGGTCCGCTCACGCTGCACATCGACGCTCTTCCTCCGCTCAGAGCGCTGCTCCCAGACAGAATGTAGTTAGCAGATCGGTGGACGGTATGCCGCTGGTCTAAATACCGATGGTGCAAGCCCTACACGGGACTTAAGATAGGCGATGAAATCCCGACGCCTATCTTAATCCCAGCGCCAGAATCTAGACAGATGCCATCCCGAACGAGGTAGGCTGGGGCGTCTTAGCTGTTAGCCGCGGGGAGGGGGTGGGGGGGGGAGTGTTAGGTGCAGGCAGCAATGTCAATGTCAATAGCATTCCAATACCCTGCCAATTCCCAGATCCGAAGCCCCGTTAATCACCCCCCCCATCCTTCCCTTGTTGGGGGCCGCCTGAAGCTCCACCCCCTTGCAGTCCAAAGCTCCGCCCCGGTCCCACTAAGCTCCGCCTCCTGCCACTCTGAGCTCTGCCCCCTGGTTCCACAGATGTGTCCCACAGGCTGAACTAAAGCTCTGGCCATCTGATGCCCATTCACCCCCCAGACGGCACATCCAACCACTTTCTGACTGTGGGCCTGATTCAGCAAGGAAGGCAGTTGCTTAAACGCTTGCAATCAGCCAATCGTTGCATACTGCGCATGCATATGCATCGCAATGCGCGTGCGTGAACTAGCCACTGCGATTGGGACTGCCATTTGTGGGTGGTGACAGGGGGGTGGTCGGCCGAATGCAGGTGTGCCAGTGCTTTGGGACAGCATTGCAGGGGCCTGCATAAATTATCCACAGCGATACCATACGCAGCCTGAGGCCTCATAGCATGCGGTGAAGTAAGCAATCTCTGAGTGAGGTCTAACCTGCCTTAACTGTGTGTATTGGTCCGATGTTACTCGATGTTACTGATTGTTTCGCTATGTTGACAAAGTATACGGATGTGAGTAAGGGGAAGTGGGCGTCCTTGTGTTAGGCTGTGAGTTCAATGCGAATGCAACATTTACATATCACTGCTGATGTATAAGCAGAATACCGATCCTTAGTGAATCAGGCCCAGGGAGCTGTTATATAGTGAGATATTCCAAATACTGTACAGGGCACTTATAGAGCTGCATTGTGATCATGTAGGGTATACACTGAGCCTCACTGTTTGCTCTTGTACTATAAAGAGCCCCTATAGAGCAGCATTGTGTCCTACCTTTGTCTCTTGTACTGTATAGTGCATTCCAGGCATTTTATCGCTCATTATAGCCCTTGTACTGTACATAACAGTTTATAGGTCCTTCATTATCTTTTTATAACTGTATTACCCACTCCTCTCCATATCCACATCTATAGATTATTATATCAACTGTCGAGAAGTCAGACAGCTTCCCTAAGTATACAGATTCGTGTCCCTTTTATACCTATATACCCTGTATGTACTGTGGGCCTGATTCAGAGCCGGACGCTCTGACCAGAGCGCTCGCTCTGAATCAGGGCCCTCCTCCATGAAAATGGAGCGGCCTCTTGGGCGCTCGCATAGCTGTGGGTGACCACCCACAGCTATAGCGAGCGTCCATGATGATGGTCGCGATGGTTTTGACCATCGCGACCATCGGGCTTGTGACGGAGACCCTGTGGTAGGGTCTCGCTGCTGCAAGCCCTGGAGTGATTTTGGCTCTATCAGAGCCAAAATCACTCCCACTGACATCACTACTGATGTCAGTGGGGCCGGCTTCAGACGGTAGGCGTTCCCATGGGAATGCCTCCTTCTGGCAGCCATGCCCCCGGCACGCCCACCAAAGGGGGCGTGCTGTCAATCAACATCGACAGCACGCCCCCTTTGGTGCGAGACCCGGAGCGACGGCTATCCCGTCGCAAGCCGGGTCTCGCGCATGCGCACGACGGAGCTCCCTCCGTCGTGTGCATGCGCAGTAGGGCACCATCGACCTGCTTGCGAGCGTCCTGCGCTCACGAGCAGGTCTAAATGACCCCCAGTATTATCTGATATTGTTCTAATACTGTATATAGCATTTATCTAAAGCCTTTTTCATTCACTGTATCATGTACCTATACTGTAGATTGCATATCATGATTTATAGATAATTTCCTTATGTTATAATGTATCATATTCCGGAAATTGTGCAAACTATAAAACTATAATTATAATTTAAAAAACAAATATTAACTTTTTTGTATGGATCTACAGTACCCCTGTCCTTGCAAGTAGCAGAGCTGCATGGGACACCATGGTTCCCAAATAACTGATACTGGTAATGGGCTTTACATCTTATGCTGGGTACATACTTACACTTAAATGATGGATGGGTCAGCAGACCGATTCGCCGTCCGAATGGCCGCTCGATATGTCTGGGCTGACATCACAACTTGGCGAATATTTTTAATTTCCTGCCCACTTGTGGGTCGGCAATCCCTGCATCCAGTGTACGGGCGGTCAGACGTACCGATATATACCTGCTAGATATGACGGCATTTGCTGTGCTGCAGGGCCAACCTTATATATCTGTGAGCAATGCCGTTCACAGACATATCAGGTGTACACACCCGCCAATGCACTCAAGATATATTGTAAAAGGAAATCGTGCGCTCTTACTATATGTTTAAGCAGCTATCTATTTTAGTAAGATCAGAATGAACTGATAACCAATATGAAGGACCACAATATAGAAGCGCTTGTAATAAAGACCATGTATCTATTAAGCGTGTTATGAGGAGTCCTAAATGGATAAACTTTGATACAATATGGCCTGGCAATCTCTGAAATTATAAACTATGTCCAAAAATACAATGTAACAAGTTTATAACAAAATTAAAATTAAAAACTCCTGTAAAGTTAGACCAGCAATGTCTGACACACAGTGCGCTACATATAAAAACATGAATAGTGAAATGTTTATAACTCTTTTAGTGGAGTATATGTCAGTTGGGAGTCCCGTATAATGGAAAATGATCCGGAGCACCGGTGGACTTACCCTACCTTTCCCTGACGGCAGCAAGGGCGACAGTGAGCGGCTAGCAGAATAAAGGTGAATACTGCTGCCCGCTAAGCACCTTCTGGTTGTGCTTGTCCGGGGTGAGCTTTCTCCCTGGCTTCTAGTTGAAACGGCGATAACGGGAGTGTTTTTGCCTCGTGTGCTTGAGCTTCCTCTGACGAAGTGACGTCAGTCCGGGGTCCCACTTACACCAACGCGTTTCGTCACGATATGGACTTTTTCAAGGTGTCTGTAGTGCTGTGTTAGCCCTGTTATATTCTACAGGAAATGTTCTGATTGGTTCTTTTCTTGCTTCTGAGATTGGAAGCTGAATCCATGTATACGGTTGTAAAAATGATTGGTGTTTAAAAAGTATAATCTTTATTGGTATCTTTGAAGTAAAAAATATATAAAATATGTAGCACAATGTTTCTTGATAAAATTATAAACGAACATTATAAAACTTACCGCGTAGAAGGAATAATAAATACTTATTGAAGACTCCAGTTCAACCCCAGAGGAACAGGACCTATCTACCATTCAACCAAAAAAATTTCAGCTATAATAGAAGTCCATGTGGGAAAGAAAACCTACAGATCAATCGATCAAGGACAGCTTATGAAATAGGAAGAAAAGAAGCCATAAAACAAAACATAAAAGAAGCATACCAGTTAAGACAGAATATTGCGAACCAAGAGCTAAATAATAGTCCACCTGGGAGCACTAGCATGAAAAAAAGAACAAGATTATCTTCAACAGAAGATTTTTTAGAATTTCTGGAGACATTCGACGACCCGGGTATTGTTCCCCAGTGGAAAAAATCATGAAGAAATATAATAGAAGAGGAAAGAGAGGAGGAAGAAGCAGGTCAACTAGGAAATCATGGGAAACCGAGTCAAATAACATCACAACAGGAGATACTCAAATGAGTGGAATCTTTAACCTAAGTTCATCGGAGCTTAGCAAAGACCAATATAATCTTCTGAAAAAAGGACTGAAATTTGCGCCCCAATCAGTACCAAACAAGTTTGAGATGTATATAGATCTGCACAAATTCGTTAGGAAACTCTGCTTGAAGAAGTACTTCCAAAGAAACCTGATCATTAGAAACCACACAGAAATAACAGAAGGAGAACAAGAAATACAACATACAAATTTAAAACCACAAAGCAACTTTTTTCCCAGCCACATAAAAGGACCAGCTCTGGAAATGTTCCAAAGACTTGTTGAAAAAGACATAGAGAAAATACCATCCGTACCAAAGATCAAGATGAATCTAAACAAAGGCGAGAAGAAAGCTCTAGAAACACTGAAAAGTAACAAAGAAATCATTATAAAAGGAGCTGACAAAGGTGGAGGCATTGTAATTATGGACAGGTCAAGATATCTAACAGAAACAGAGAGACTTCTATCAGACAACACCACTTACGAAATATTAGAAAATGATCCCACGGAAATGTTCAAAAGAACTAAATGAGCACTTAGAAGAAGAACTTAAGTTGGGCATCTTAAATAAAAAAGAATTTGAATTTTTAAACAACTACGCTCCAAGAATACCAGTATTTTATCAATTGCCTAAACTACACAAAGATCCACTCAACCCTCCAGGTCGACCTATAGTGTCCGGAATTCAATCTTTGACCTCAAACCTCTCAGGTTATGTGGACATATTTCTACAGCCACTAGTGACCAAACAAAAAAGCTATATTAAGGACACCACAACGGTACTACAAGACCTCAAAAGCATCACCTGGAAGGACTCTTTTTATTTAGTAACCTGTGGTGTCAAGTTACTTTATACCTGCATACGCCACGCTGATGGTTGTGCTCATACTTATCATTATCTGAACCATAGATCAGACCTTTCTAATTCACAAATAAACTTTATTATGAGCAGTATAGAGTTTATACTGAACCACAACTATTTTTGGTATCAAAACCAGTTTTTTAAACAAATAACCGGTACAGCGATGGGCAGTCGATTCGAACCGAGTTACGCAAATCTCTTTGTCGCTAAATGGGAAGATGACAAAATTTGGCACAACAACCCATATCAAGAACATGTGAAACATTGGAAAAGGTTTATAGATGACATCATATTTATTTGGGAAGGAAATGAGGACAGTCTGACTAAATTCTTGAGATATCTGAACCACAATGATTTAAACCTAGAGTTCACCTATAATTTCAGCAAAGAGTCTATTCAATTCCTGGATTTAGAAATATATGTAGAAAAGAACATCATACACACACAAACTTATTTCAAAAAAGTTGACTGCAACAATTATCTACTTTCATCAAGTAACCATCATCCGAAGTGGATTGGAAACATTCCAGGAGGACAGTTCCAGAGGATGAAAAGGAACTGTACTAAAAATGAAGATTTTAAAGCACAGAGCGAAATTCTAAAGCAGAGATTCATAGAAAGGGAATATTCGGAAAATCAGATTGACATCAGTCTTAAGAAAATTGAGAAAATAGAGAGGATTTATTACAATACAACAACAAAAGAAAGGAAAATTCAGAAAATATACTATTCATTACACGTTACAACAGTTACACTAAAGCATTGGAGCAGAGTATAAAAAAACATTGGCATCTTCTACATCTAGACTCTGAAACAAAGAACCTAATCCCAACCAGACCAAAAATAGTTTACAGAAGAGCTGAAACACTTCAAAATATGCTTACAGCCAGTTGCATACCTCCGGAAAAACTACCCTCCACTGCATGTCATAAAGGATTTCATTTTTGTTTGAACTGTAAAACATGTAAAGATACTGGAACCAACAGCACCAAAGGGATCACAAGATTCCAGTCTAACTCTCGAAACATAGAATTTGAGATCAAACAGTACCTTTGCTGTAACACAGAAGGTGTAGTCTACCTGCTAGAATGTCCCTGTGGTCTCCAATACATTGGTCGTACCATCAGAAAACTCAAAGTAAGAATAGGGGAACACATCAACAACATCAAAAAAGGCTACACATTACACAGTGTGTCCAATCATTTCTTATCACACCATCAGAAGAACCCAAAAGGACTTAAATTCCTAGCAATCAGGAAAATAGAGAAAGATTGGAGAGGAGGAAACTTCACAGAAAAAATCTCTAAACAATAAACCAAATGGATCTATAATATGGATACCCTCCACCCTAAAGGACTGAACATAGATTTTGATCTGGGAGCCTTTCTTAAAACCTGATCTATATACTTCATTATACCACTATCATAAAATATCAGTCATTCCATAGTAATCATATCATTGAGATACATCCCTATATTGATTTAATTATGTGCACACTCACGTATATCTATTTATCCATTTAGCGTTATTTATATTTATATACATTTTTACCTTATTAATATTATTATTTTTATTTATTATTATTTTTATTCATTTTAAAACTAGGCATTACTCTGTACACACTGTTGCGTCTAATTGAAAAGCATGAAATGTAAGAAATGTCATTATAGCTTCTTTTATAATGTTTGTTTATAATTTTATCAAGAAACATTGTGCTACATATTTTATATATTTGTTACTTCAAAGATACCAATAAAGATTATACTTTTTAAACACCAATCATTTTTACAACCGTATACATGGATTCAGCTTCCAATCTCAGAAGCAAGAAAAGAACCAATCAGAACATTTCCTGTAGAATATAACAGGGCTAACACAGCACTACAGACACCTTGAAAAAGTCCATATCGTGACGAAACGCGTTGGTGTAAGTGGGACCCCGGACTGACGTCACTTCGTCAGAGGAAGCTCAAGCACACGAGGCAAAAACACTCCCGTTATCGGCGTTTCAACTAGAAGCCAGGGAGAAAGCTCACCCCGGACAAGCACAACCAGAAGGCGCTTAGCGGGCAGCAGTATTCACCTTTATTCTGCTAGCCGCTCACTGTCGCCCTTGCTGCCGTCAGGGAAAGGTAGGGTAAGTTCACCGGTGCTCCGGATCATTTTCCATTATACGGGACTCCCAACTGACATATACTCCACTAAAAGAGTTATAAACATCTCACTATTCATGTTTTTATATGTAGTGCACTGTGTGTCAGACATTGCTGGTCTAACTTTACAGGCGTTTTTAATTTTAATTTTGTTATAAATTTGTTACATTGTATTTTTGGACATAGTTTATAATTTCAGAGATTGCCAGGCCATATTGTATCAAAGTTTATCCATTTAGGACTCCTCATAACACGCTTAATAGATACATGGTCTTTATTACAAGCGCTTCTATATTGTGGTCCACTCAAGATATATTGTTCATCCAGTGGTGGTGCAGGCAATCTCGCCCCCTAGCCATGATGTAATGATATCATATGTAGTGAGCGGGGCCAGAGCGGTGCCGCCTTGTTATAGCACTGCCCACAAGCACTGTCCCCCCCATCACTAGTCACACCAATAGGCCCTACATAAATTTCAGTTCCAGGCCCATGTGGACATTAATCTGGCACTGTGCCAATCACGCTGCGGCTGGGGGAGACTGAGCGAGATCACAGCACCTGTTCTGTACATGCACAGAATGGGTCCTGTGCAGACCCCTAAACATCGGAGATGTACGCTAACCATCGGGCTAGCGTATGTTTCTATATCAGACCCTTAGGCAATAAGGGAGCAATAGCTAATAATCTAATAAAAAGAAGAAGGAATATTAACGAGTAAGGGGGAGGGGTAAATTAGGCCTATTCTAGGGTTAATGGCAGCTAGGGGTGGTAATTGTACAATTCGCTGTTGCGTACATTATTAAAGCCCCATTTCCCGCTGCAAAATGCAGCAAACTAATACTAACAGTGCAACGCTCCAAGATCTCCCAAAGGCAAATTCCACAAGGTCAGCAACAATGCACGGGCGTAAAAAAGCAGCTTAGTACATCGTGTTATATTGCACACCCACTAACTAGATCTTGTTTTTCCTCTTTTGCTCATATTCAGAGCTAAAGATGTGATTTCAAAAGCAAATACCAAGAGGATGACTGCACACCGCTAGCAGGATCAGCGAGGCCACAGAACGGAGATTGAAAGTATGGCCTGAGATCTAATTGAAAGCTTTAATATTTGTTTCAGTTGTGCTCTTTCCCAAACAAACGCTTCCCTGTGTGTCCTTTGCTGAGTGGAGAGAATGAACTAATAAAGTCTGATTTGTATCTAGAGACTGATTGACATGTTAGTGAATTATACAAAGATCCGCTTATCTGACTTTCGTCCTGATAGCTGCTGATGTTTCCCGAGGGCAGATGTACAACAACGGAAATTATACGTTTCTACATTTAAATTATGAAAAGAAAAAAAACAAAAACTTTCAGCAAATAATATTAGGCCTGATTCAGTGGTGGACGTTAATGTCGACGTGGTTGCGATTTTTTTGCGGAGTTGCAGCGGCGGTAATATGCAAATGCTAGTATCAGCCTTCCTCTTGTGCAAATCCGTCGGTGGCTCCAAACACTTCACCATCGGTGCGCTATTGCGTCCACCATCGACACTAGCAACAGCCTATGGCTGGAGCAGTGTCTCTTTCTGACATTGCTCTGAACATGGCCTCTGGGGCTGCGGCTCTCCGTTTAGGAAGACAGCCATGTTCACTGACATGCCTGGGATGCTCCCATTACATGCCCCTGAGATGGGTGAGTTCACTTCAGGCCACCTCTCAGTCATCGCTCAGGAATGCCCATGGCAGGGACGATTCTAGAGAGGAGGGGGCCCATGTGCAGTCTCTGTCTGGGGCCCCTCCTCTCACTCCGGCGGCCGGCTGCGCTCAGCGGCGAGCGCCACACCCGTATACTCTGGGCACTAGATCTACATCCTTTACCTGTGTATCACCCCCTAACACATAGCTTTTGATTTATTAATATTATTATTAACATTTACTAACACCTTTTAGGCTTTCACTGGTGTGCTGCCCTGGGGTGGCTGGCTTTTGGGGTTCCGCATCCCAGACTTTGACTTAGAAGTAGGAACTTCCAGTATCAGAGATGCCGTGACGTGGCCTGGAGGCTTACACATATTTTTGCAAATATACTGTATGCAACTAAGGGCCTGATTCAGAGCCGCTCGAAAGCGGCCGCTCGTTCGCTCCGAGCGATGTTTGCCCAACTGCGCATGCGTACGGATCGTAATACGCGAACCAGTCAGTGCGGCCGAAAATCGTTTGTTCGCTAAATAGCGAATGCCTGCTATTTTGAGTGACAGAATGAGGCGTATGTGGGTGGTAACAGGGGAAGGTGCTTGAAAACGGGGAGTGGAGATCCGAACGCAGGCGCGCTTAAAGGTCAAAACGGGCGTTTTAAGGGTGTGCATAATTAAAACAGCAGCGTCATTGACCACATCACTGGGTTATAGCCAGAACTGCTCGCAAAATTGTGGTAGCAAAAACCAACCACAAGAATAGCGAGCAGTTCATACGCTGGTCGATGTACTCGATTAATCTAATAAATAGCGGACATGACGTAGGATGCGAGCGGGCAGGGGGCGTATTTCTCCAAAAAACGACCGCAAGTTTTGTTCGCTCGTTCAGACATAGAGGCGTGAACAGACCGCAAAGAGCGAACAGTTCATTTGAATAGCCACCCCCTGTTTTCTGGACGAGCGACCGCAAATAGCGTCCGGCTCTGAATCAGGCCCTAAGATCTCTGAATTATCTACCACCATGTAGTATTTCAAATCTTATTGCTGATATCATTCTGAGTGCTGGGGGATTACCTCTTGTTGTTCCATTGTATATTAAGCAAACGAGTGTAGTCAGAACTTGGCGGTATGATGGAGGCTTTACAGAAATGTCCTCTTGCATCTTTGCCACTTGTGCTGCAATTCGCGCCACGCATGGCATGGCCAACGAGTACACGAGCTGCGTTTGCACCCACAACTCCATAGGATTGCATGGTGCAAAAGCAGCACGCGGCATGGCGCACCGCATCACACGCAGCCGCGGATAATCACATGGTGCGATGCATGCACATGTTTGCAGCGCATGCACTAAAGATGCAAGAGAACACATCTGTATAATATATATGTATTTGGTCTTGAACTCCAGCTGTCTGAACATGGAATCGTGCAATTCCCCGAAAATGACAATATATACAAATAGACTGTACATGTGCTGACCAAAAGAAATTGTCTCAAGAATTCAAGCTAAAAAAAACTGTTAATAGCTAAAATTCATAACACATAGTATAGATAGGATAAAGTAAAACATGGCAAAATACACAAGACTAGAGGAAATAATGGAAATATAAGATAGAAATAAAAAATGCTCATATGTGCTGACAATTCAGATTGGTTACTTTATAGTACGATAAGCTGCAGACACTTCATAGCAATAGCTGTTCGACCAATAAGATGTTCAATGGTACATCAGTGTCTAGACGTCAGTCTCCGTTTGAGACTCAGGGCCTGATTCAGACCCGTTTGCTAGGCTGCGTTCGCACGTAGCTTGCCGATGTTTGCAATGTGCGCATGCATATAAGACGCTGTGTGCGTGCGCGAACCAGTCCATGCGATCGTGAAGCGCTCGCCCCTTGTACATAGATGCCTCGCTAAGTTGAGTGACAGGATAAGCCATTTGTGGGTGGTGACAGGGGTTGGTCGTTGGAAACGGGGGAGAGGTGGTGCGAACGCAGGTGTGTCTGAGCATCTTAACGCCGTTTCAGAGGCATAATTAAGATGTATCATCAGCGAACACGTCACATGGCTGAATTACACACAGCAGCACTCGCAGTGCTTGCGGTAGGGTACGGTCTTCCACAAGTGCTGCGTAAGGGTACTCAATGTTACCGATTGTTGCATACACTTCCTGGAGATGACGTGTGTTACTAAGGGTAAGTGGGCATCTTAAGACAAGCTGGTGGGCGTCTAAATACACACCGTGATCGCACGCCAAGACATAGTGGGCGTGCTAATGCCTTGCCGTGCGATCACGTGGTTTGCATACTTTGGAGCTGATGGCTGCGTGCGAACGCATCTAGCGAGCGGGTCTGAATCGGGCCCTCAAATGAATAGTGTGTAAATACACTTTGTACACAGTGACCGGTATGTGTGTAAAAAAATATAAAAATTAATATAAAAGTACCTTATATGGATATGTCCAGGCATTTGTGTCTCAAATCTGACTCTTCTCTGTGGCCAGTAATTCAGCGCTCACACTCTGGGCCTGATTCAGACCCGCTCGCGAGTGCTGTGCGCTCGCAAGTGGGTTGATGGTGGCCTAGTGCGCATGCGCACGACGGAGCCGGCTCCGTCGTGCGCATGCGCGAGACCCCGATAGCGACGGCCAATCCGTCGCTCCGGGTCTCGTACCAAAGGGGGCGTGCTGTCGATGTTGTCCGGCTCTGAAACAGGGCCTCTGACTGAAGTTTCTGATCTTCCGGGTCGGCCGTGTGCTGCTGTTAGACAGTGTTAAGCATGGTAAATGGATTCACTGTGGGCTCCACAATCACAGATATCCAGGAGACTGGAGGCCGATCACAATGATGTATAGTTGTATGCCATGTGGTTGTATTCACGCAACCGTATTGCACGTTAGCCGTCCCTGCCTCGTCCCCCCTTCATTCTATGTCTCTGTGTGTATCTGTGTGTGTCTGTGTTTATCTTTGTGTATCTGTGTGTGTCTGTGTGTGTCTCTGGAGTCCATTTATTATTGCATATTTGTGGCTTAATCTCCGCTATATGTATGAAGGAGAGACGACTGCAGGTATCTCAGATACCTGCTGCGATCCCTCCATTCCTGTAGGCAGCCGCATCCCTTATAGGTTTCTATGGGGGATGCGATGCTGCCAGATTCTGGATATAGGGCCTGATTCAGACCCGGCCGCAACCACTGAGCGCTCGCAACCGGGTCGATGGTGGCCCAAAGCGCACGCACGACGGAGCCGGCTCCGTCGTGTGCATGCGCGAGACCCAGATAGCGACGGGCACTCCGTCGCTCCGGGTTTCGCAACAAAGGGGGTGAGCTGTCGATGTTGAGTGACAGCTCGCCCCGTTTGGTGGTCGGGCCGGGGGGGTGGCTGCCCAATCGGAGGCGTTCCCATGAGAACGCCTGTCGTTTGGGGGCGGCCCCACTGACATCACAAGTGATGTCAGTGGAGAGCTTCCGGCTCTGTTAGAGCCGAAAGCTCTCTGGGGCTTGAGGCCATGAGATCCTACCACAAGGGTCTCGTCGCAAGCCCGATGGTTGCGATGGTCTTGACCATCGCGACCATCAGCCTGGCCGCTCGCTATAGCTGTGGGTGGTCACCCACAGCTATGCGAGTGGCCAGGAGGCCGCACAAAAAAAAAAAAAACGCCCTGATTCAGAGCGAGCGCTCTTTCAGAGCATCCAGCTCTGAATCAGGGCCATTGTATTCCGGATATTGGCCCCCGCAGCTAGCTGCTGTAGCCTATGGGCTGCACTGCGCATAATTAGCCGGTAATAGCGGCCATGCATGTGCAGTCAGCGGGACTGTGCATGTGCAGCAGTCCCGGGAGCACGCCGGGCACATCACAGGAAAGGGCTCCTTTCGGAGCCCCTGTCCCGACTCCCTACATGTGTCAGATGGTACAGTCAGGTGATATGATTGCATCTTGCAATGCGATCATGGGTGGTATTATCATGCCCATTATCATGTGTCTCTGACTCTCCTGGGTCACCCCACCTCTCCTTCTCTCTCTCTCCCCGGGTCTCCCCCCCATCCCCCTCTACTTACCTTCAGTCGGGAGCCAGCGGGGACGAGGCCAGGCAGCGCCGCAGCATGCTGAAGCTCCGGGTCCATGGAGTGTGATGCTGGTGTTGCAATCATGCTCCCAGCAGCAGCCCTAATAGTGGGCGCTGCTGCACTGCTGCAATGCCGCCGAGCACGGGCCTTGCTCGGTGGCGCAATAGGGACAGACGGCTGTGGCAGCATGGTGGCGGATGGTGTGGGTACAATGCCCTGGTCGGTGGCACCCCCCTCTGCTGTGCCTGCCATGGTGCCCAGGGCATGTGCCCCTCTCGACCCCTACTGGTTACGTCACTGGCTAGGGGCAAGGCCCATCCGCTAGGGGTGCCATTTCCAGAAGGGCCATCGAAGAGTAGCAGCATTGCTGCTATCACAACATGCCTTGAGATGGAAGTGGTTTGAAATACTGGTAGCTCAATAGCCGCCGGTTCAAATCCCGACAGCGGTATCCCAACATCTGAAGATCCCAACAGGGGTGGTAAGTATGCTATTCCTCCCCCTCTCCCCCTAACCCTCCCTTAGTGGTGGCAAATCCTAACCTCCCCCTAGTGCCTAACCCTAACCTCCCCCGGGTGGAGCCTAACCCTAACCCCCTGTTCCCACACCCTAAACCTATTCCTTCTGGGTTCGTGCCTACCCCTAACCCCCATGGTGGTGCCTAACCCTATACCCCCATCCCCGTAGCCTAACCTTTTCCGGGGAGTTCCTAAACCTAAGACCCCCCCGGGGGTGCCTAAACCAAACTCTCCCCCCCCCCTAGTCTAAGACCTAAGAAGCCCTGCTCACCTTCATGTGGGATGCCGGCTGTGGGGATTTCGGCGCTTATCTTTAGTCCCAGGTTGGGCTTTCACTGTCGGGATTCCAATGGCCGGCATCCTGGCCGCTGGTAATCTAACTACATCCCCTTGAGATAGTATGTAGTCATTGCGAAGTTAACCATTCAATGGTTTAACCATCACTGCGTATCCACAGTGGAACTGTACAAAAGAACTGTGCTGCGGGCACCACTTCTGGGTGTCTGCAGTTGAATGAATGTACTCAACCATCAGGTCAGGAAACAAGTCAGGGAACCATCAAATGGTAAGAGCATTTACATCAACTTGCAAACATCATTGATTGTCATCAGTTTCCGATGAGCATGGCTACACCACGCTGTACATACCTCTCGCCGGGAACTCTACACCGTTCTCTCCCAGATGGGAGAAATCAAACATCGACAAGTACAGCATGACTAGACAGTAAAATTATTCTATAGCAAAGTCCATTTGCCCCTACCGTACTTATGCATGATGTGGTCAAATAAAAGCAGTCACACATTAAATCCTGAATTGCACCACCAAATTTTTTCTATAATGTGCCAATGCTGCCTTTATCTTTTTAGTTACTGTACTGGAGTCCAGTTTATAACCACAAATCTTTGTGTAATTCCTTTCATACTTCTTATGCTGGCTCACTGGCTAGTGGAACATTAATGTCTGATGTTTCATGTGATAAGTAGGATTGACGAAACATCAAAGGAGGTCAGACAATGACAGACTTTCTGTGGTGTTCATACCACGAGAAATTAAGAATAATAATCATCTGGTACTGTAGTAACTGCAAATGACTTGTATGTTAGGTAAGTGCTATTGAATGCTCAGCAGAAATCAAAGCGGAGACCTGTAGAGAGCTGACAACTTCTCACAGCCATGAAGGTCAAGAGGGGACTGGCAGATTTTTGATTGGAGAACAAGCAATATTTTCATTGTGTGGATATTAAAACGTAGTAATTACCTCAAGTTGATGAGATTCACCGTGACATGGTACAGTAGGTGGGTAAACATCTTTGGCCAAATATGTACTAAGGACCTTATTCTAAAACCATGTTAATTTGGAGTTTATTATATATATTTTGATAATCAGTATTCTTAGTGCTTAGCATGTGCATCTGCATTTTTCTTCTTTTTTCCTGCATTAGAACTACAGGTCTCAGCATGGTAGCACCTCTTATTATGTTTAAATTAGGATGTGCATCCCAGCCCCCCCTTTCTCATCTAATAACCCTTTTCCACCAAAAACCCGGGACCGACATGGGTTTTCGTTCGGACATGGTTCCAACCCATGTCAGACCCAGTTTACACTGCACCTACGATCTGGGTTATTCCCAGGTCAGCCCCGTTCACACTGAACCCGGGTCTGCCCTGCTAAACTTGAGAGGTAATAAAAAGTGGGAGGTGACTGCTCCACAGCCGCCAATCAGCTCATTTTAGGCATGACCCAGGTTGGATAACCCGGGTCACGCCGTTTACAGGGCCTGATTCAGAGCCGGACGCTATTTGCACTCGCTCGTTCAGAAAAAGGGGTCGGATATTTAAATAGAGCGCTCGCTCTTTGCGGTCTGTTGACGCCTCTATGTCTGAACGAGTGAACGAAACATGCGCTCGCTATTTTTTTAAAAACGCCCCCTGGCCGCTCGCATCCTACGTCATCTCCGCTATTTATTAGATTAATCGAGTACATCGAAAGGTGTCTGAACTGCTCGCAGTGCTTGTGGTAGCATTTTCTTACCGCAATCATGCGAGCAGTTCAGGCTAAAAGACAACCAAGTGACATGGTCGATGACGCTGCTTTGTTAATTATGCACACCCTTAAAACGCCCGTTTTTGGCACGCCTGCGTTCAGATCTCCACTCCCCGTTTTCAAGCACCTTCCCCTGTTACCACCCACAAACGCCTCATTCTGTCACTCAAATTAGCAGGCATTCGCTATTTTGCGAGCACACAATTTCCGACCGCAATGACTGGTTCGTGCATGCGTATTACAACCCATACGCATGCGCAGTTGTGCGAACATCGCTCGGAGCGAACGAGCGGCCGCTTACGAGTGGCTCTGAATCAGGCCCACATTGCACCATTACTCTGGCCCATCCTGGGTCTGACCCTGGGTTGGATTCCTTGGTCACTTGACATGGGTTATTTTTCAGGGACCCTTTTCCATTTAGCCGCGACCCGGGTAGACCTGGCAATAAACTGGGTTATTGCAGCAGTGGAGAAGGGTGGAGAAGGGGTATTACTGTCCTTCTAGCCAGACATGACTTAGAGTTGCCCAGAGTGACATGCTAATAAAAACAAAACATTTTGGGATAAGGTATCACAACTGGTGAAAAGGTGTCACAAGCCAGGATTCCATAGAACTTTATAGCATACTTGCTTGTGGCACCTTATCATGAGCTGTGGTACCTTATCATGAGCTGTGGTACCTTATCACGAGATGTCTAGTATTTCATACAAAGCCAGGCAATTTTCCAGTTAAATGGGGACACATCTGTACTTTTAAAAGAATGCATTTTGCACCTAACAGTTCGTCTTCTGTGGAAAAGTTCATTTCTATCTGTACTTCCACCCATGTAATTAAAACGTTGCAATGCACAAAGGTGACTCCTATAGTAAAAGCAGTGTCCTCTGACTCTAATGAGAAATTAGGCCATAAGGGGGGTGAACAGTGCATTATTATGGAAGAAAATGTAAATAAATGGAGGGGTGCTTCTAAAGTCTTAATACGTTAAACTACCATACGAATATTTTAGGTGTATACACAAACCCAAAAGCTGATGCATCCTAATTCTTCTAGGATGAGGACGAGTCCACATGCCCCTTACAATTCAGTGAGTGGACATCAGGGGATATCTTTACTAAAAGTTGATTTTAATCGATTTTGCTTAATTTAAAACCAATGAGAATCGATCAACAGCAATTTTGTGTTTCCAGGGGGCAAATCACACATTTATGAATACTTAAAAAAAAATAATAATAAATTGTCTGTTAGTAAATGTGTTATTAAGCCCCAGAAACCCAACATCGATGTTGATCAATTTTATCAAAATCAATTAAAATTGACCTTTAGTATATATACCCTTGGGCTCTGTTGCGCTTAAACAATTTGGATCTGCATTATTGTTAGTAGTACATAAATGATCCTTGATATCACAATGATGCTCTTCTGAGGCTCAACCTATGGTAAAAAGAAGTTTATATACATACAGACAGATCTTCATAGAACTTATTTACGCCTCCTATTCATCCCTGTTCTTCTCTTTTCTTTGGAAGTGTTGTTAGGCCCTCATGAAACTCAAGGCCTGACCAATGCGAGCAATCTCACTAAGCTAGTGGAGAGTTAGAAGAGACAGGGGGGCTCATGTAATAGGTTGCAAGCTGCAGCCGCTGCGGGAACTCCTGCGAGTCTTCTGGTATTTTGAAAGTGCCAATAATTTTAAAGGCAAAACCAGCTTGGTTTTGCCTTTAAAATGATTGCTGCTTTAAAAATACGAGAAGATTTGCAGGAGTTCCCTCAGCGGCTGCAGCTCACAACCTATTACATGAGCCTGCGGGTATTTTCTGTTTTTTATTATTATTATTATTATTATTATTATTATTATAGTTATATGTGTGTTTAAGCCAGATAAGAATAACAATGTAAAGTTACCATAAATCAATTAATAAATAAATTGGAATAACTACCTGGAGCACTATGCTAGAGACTTCATTCCACCCTCTTTCTTGTTTACCTACCCAAGTATCCTAGGCTTTACTCTAGCTGCATACACACACAACGATTTTGTAAATGAACGATTTTAGTAAACGATTTTCGCTCATTTTTTTCAAGGGAAAAATTAACGAAAATCGTTTACTAAAATCGTTCATTTACTAAATGTAATGAACGATTTTTTTGAACCACAAACAATTTTTGCATATTCCCTTACTGAAAATCATTCAGTTGGTCAGTCTGACTGAACTACAAACTACAAACGTGAACGCGCATGAACGATAATCGTTCATCGTTTTAACTTAGAAAGTGAACGATTTTTCAACGATTGAACGATAAACGATATCGTTAACGATAATTGTTCAAAAAATCGTTGTGTGTGTATGCACCTTTATGGAGCATACACATGATCAGATTTGTCAGATGTGTCAGAAAAACGATTGAACCATCTGAACGATATGAACGATATGACCAACGATTTGAACGATTTGAACTATGGGCCTTATTCAGAGCCGCTCGTAAGCGGCCGCTTGTTCATTCCGAGCGATGTTTGCACAACTGCGCATGCGTACAGATCGTAATACGCATGCGCGAACCAGTGAGTGAAGCCGAAAATCGTTTGTTCGCTAAATAGCGAATGCCTGCTATTTTGAGTGACAGGAGGAGGCGTATGTGGGTGGTAACAGGGGAAGGTGTTTGAAAACGGGGAGTGGAGATCCGAACGCAGGCGTGCTTAAAGGTCAAAACGGGCGTTTTATGGGTGTGCATAATTAATACAGCAGCGTCATTGACCACGTCACTGGGTTATTTTATAGTCAGAACTGCTCGCAAGATTGCGGTAGGAAAAACCAACCACAAGAATAGCGAGCAGTTCATACGCTGGTCGATGTACTCGATTAATCTAATAAATAGCGGACATGACGTAGGATGCGAGCGGCCAGGGGGCGTAGTTTTCCAAAAAACGACCGCATGTTTGGTTCGCTAGCTCAGACCTAGAAGCGTGAACAGACCGCAAAGAGCGAACGGTTCATTTGAATAGCCACCCCTTTTTTCTGAACGAGCGAGCGCAAATAGCGTCCGGCTCTGAATGAGGTCCTATGAACAATTTTTGACTGCATTAAAATGAATGGAATCGTCCAAATCTGACTGCAAACACATCAGATGTCAGTTATCGTTATCTGACCATTGGGAACGTGCATCGTTCATCATTCAGACATGTCAGATGTGTCAGATTTTCCTTCAGATATGAACGATTGAACAATTTTTTAAATCGTTATCGTTCAGATCTGAAGAAATATCTGACCGTGTGTATGCACCTTTACTATTAATATGTTAATATGACAATATTATAATGAGCTTATTTATACTTTATTTGCTAATTGTGTCTTCTCTACTTGTCTAAAAACAAATGATTTGTTAATTAAAAAATGCTGTGCACATAATGTCGGAGGCCTTTATTATTTATGGGTTAGCAATATACAAAATATTTACAGATTTATAACTTTGCAACATTCCCTTTTTGGCAAGTAAAGCAACATGTCACATAGTTCTACACAGTCCTAAACTTTGTATTGTTCTGTAACAATTTGTTCTGTTACCTGTTGCTGTTGTTTATTATACATACTGTACAGTAAGTGAATTAGGAAACTGTAATCTGTTCCCCGGGCCATTCAAATGTTTTGCATGGTGAACTATGGGCCTGATTCAGCAAGGATCGCATCTGCTAAAGCGTACGCAGACTGTAGATTGTTGAGTACTGCACATGCGTAGGCTTCGCAGTGCGCGTACGTGAATGCCTCACTGCGACCGGAACTGCGATTGCTGTAAGTATGCAGACTCATCACAGAGTGATTGATAGGAAATACCATTTGGGGGTATATATCTCAAGGTCACAGGAAAGGGCAAGCCGATAATAGCGCTTCTGATTAGAGCTGTAGGGAGAATACGTCATTTGAATCCTTATTTTGCTATTTTTTTTTATCCTGCGGCTAGTATGCCGCCCAGCCAGGAATACAAATAGTTAAAAGATGTATCATAAGTTATAACTAAGAACCCATTGTCACATTTAATTCACTGGCAAAATTAAAACCATTTTAGACTTCCCTCTTGTCTTGGTGTAGGATAAAAAATGATCCGAAGAAAACAAAAAATAATTAGTTTTGGGGCCACTTGAGACTTGTCTGCGTTAAGCCTCTGATATCACTGGGAAAAAAAATCTGATGCTAAATTATGTACAAATGAATATTCCTGCATGTTTACAGTTTGTACTACTTAATTAGCATATACATGCCAATAAATGTTTAATCAAAAATATACAGACATCCTAAATTAATTAAGCTCCAATCAACAAGTAGAAAAAGTTGCTGAGTGGAACGATTGCTCTTAACCTCTTGTTTTTGTAGAACTACATTTAACGAACAAGCGGTTGAATATTCAAGGTTATATTGTTGCTGCAGTTGGACAGTTTAATATGGGGCACAAAATAATTAATACTAAAGTCGGGTTGGGTACAGCATCCCAATGGTCAGAATCCTGACGGTCAGAATGCCGGCCTGTGGGATCCTGACAGTGAAAATACTGGCAAGTTTTGGTAAGTATTTTCAGGCTAACCCTTACCCTAATGCTAACCAACCCCTCCCTCAGCCTAACCCTAACTCTCCCCTCCCTCAGCCTAACTCTCCCCTCCCACAGCTTAACCCTAGCCCCCTTTCCATAGCCTAACCCTCCACCACCACAGCCTAACTCTCCACCACCGCAGCCTAACCCTTACCCTAATCCTAACCCTAACCAACCCCTCCTGCAGCCTAACCCTTCCCTCCCACAGCTTAACCCTAACTCTCCCCTCCCTCAGCCTAACCCTGACCCTCCCACAGCCTAACCCTAACTCCCCTTCCGTAGTCTAACCCTCCACCACCGCAGCCTAACCCATACCCTAATCCTCCCCTCCCTCAGCCTAAGCCTAACCCTCCCTTCCAGCAGCCTAACCATCCCCTCCCTCAGCCTAACCCTAATCATCCCCTCCCACAGCCTAATCCTAACCATCCCCTCCCACAGCCTAACCCTAACTCTCCCCTCCCTCAGCCTAACTCTCCCCTCCCACAGCTTAACCCTAGCCCCCTTTCCATAGCCTAACCCTCCACCACCACAGCCTAACTCTCCACCACCGCAGCCTAACCCTTACCCTAATCCTAACCCTAACCAACCCCTCCTGCAGCCTAACCCTTCCCTCCCACAGCCTAACCCTAAATCTCCCCTCCCTCAGCCTAACCCTGACCCTCCCACAGCCTAACCCTAACTCCCCTTCCGTAGTCTAACCCTCCACCACCGCAGCCTAACCCATACCCTAATCCTCCCCTCCCTCAGCCTAAGCCTAACCCTCCCTTCCAGCAGCCTAACCATCCCCTCCCTCAGCCTAACCCTAATCATCCCCTCCCACAGCCTAATCCTAACCATCCCCTCCCACAGCCTAACCCTAACCCCCCTTCCATAGCCTAACCCTCTACCACTGCAGCCTAACCTTTACCCTAATCCTAACCGTAACCAACCCCTCCTGCAGCCTAAACCTAAACATCCCCTCCCACAGCCTAACCCTAACCAACCTTCCGTAGCCTAACCCTCCACCACCACAGCCTAACCCTTACCCTAATCCTAACCCTAACCAACCTCTCCTGCAGCCTAACCATCCACAACCACAGCCTAACTCTAGTTCTTCCCTTCCTCAGCCTAACACTTCCCTCCCTCAGCCTAACTCTAACACCCCCTCCTATAGCCTAACCCTCATACTTACTGTTAGAAGTTGTTGGCATTCTGACCCATTGAGATCCCACCGCCTGTATTGTGAGCATCGGGATTATGCCAAATACATCCCCTAAAGTCATATGATCTGATAGCCAAAGCTCTGGAACCCCAGCATGCAGCACTTTCTCTAAATGATATGGAGACTTGACAAGAAATGAATGAAATGTTTGGGACTGGTTCGGGTTTTGTACTAATATTTCCCAGTCACATAACCTGAAGGTATTTTGTGTATCAGATCAGTGACATCAGGTCAATGGCTTGGGAGGCACACATGGAGATGGGTCTGAGTGCTGGGAGCCTGTCTCACCCCTTACTCACTGTAACTCTCCCCTCACTATACTAAGATTCAGTGTCCATTAATTCTCCTACCTGCATCACTGTGACTTCTCTTGCTTCTGCTGACTGAGCTCCGATCTCAAAACGCTGCAGTGCACTTCCTGGTCACATGACACATCCAAGGTGTCTATCAGTGCTCAAGACACACCCTCCATACTCAGAGGCATGCCTCTATTAGCTCTCTTTATGTGCAGCTTACTGCCCATGGTGTGGCCCCGCCCGCAGCTCTGCAAGCAGTGTCTGACTATACAGAAGCGAGGCTGAGCTGTTTCTGCCTCATCTCTTGTCTCCCTGCAGTCCCAGGGAGCTCCAAAGCTGGTGAGAGTTAACTATAAAAATGTTTACACTAAACAAAGAAGAGGATGTTTATAAGTTTTAAATATGTTCTTTGTATTATTCTCTGCCTCCCCTGCCTACCCTGACTGCACGTCCCTGGATCAGATGCAATAAAATGTAAGTCTTTACATGGACTGAAAACATCAGAATGCAAAAAGGTTGTTACTTTCCATAACTTTGAACAGGTAATTGAGAACATTTACAGCTACGGCAACTCTCGGATGTGCTAAATCAATCTATTTGTAACCACCTAGGGCCAGACACAGCATCAATATCGGATGCAGTGGAGCAATGTTTTACGTATGCGCATGTGTCTGAGTCACACCGATGGTGATTGTAGAGAGATGTAGTAAAGATTTGGATGCATGGTCCCTGAAATATATTGAGCAGTCCTGGGAAGCAACTGAGGGCTAAACAGATACGCAGAGATGTTGCGTCTTATGGGAGTGTTGCAGATGTGTTGTGGTCGAGTCGCTAAAAGCGGTCACATACAGAGACGCTCAACCACTCACATACTCAGACCAAGAAATGGCACCTGCCATCGGGCTGGGGCAAGTTTCAGTAGTGGGTTTAAAGGTGCACCAAGCAGTATGTCAGCATCTACAGGCGCTGACAGTTTCCAAGTCAGAATCCGCCCCAGAGTGTGATTTTACAATATCGCTGGTTTTAGACTTTTTTTGCTGCAGGATTTAAAGCACCAATTTTATTATAGGCAAAATCAAGTGTGGTAGGTTGGAAATATTTTGGAAAGTGCAGCTTATTCATGTCACAGTCCTTATTTAACCATAGCTCAGGATTCTGGTGCACTCATTTCAACTGCATATTTGGAAATAGGTGATAGATTATATACTATTACTGTTACAGTGGGCCGGAGTTGGATGCAGTTAGTGTGTTAGTGCACAAACTGCATCTGTAAAATGTGACCAGGAAAAAAAATTGCCTTTTGCTCCCTTTGCAGAGTTGACCACAAACGTCAGCTGCAGCCAACTCTGCAATGGTAGCAAACGCTCCTCCCTCCCCATGTGCTGTGGAATATGAGTGTGCTATATAAATAACTGGTAATAATAATAACTTGCACTAGTGTCCTCTAGATGGCCATCTTTGGACGAATATAATTTCAACACGTCCTTACTGTACTTTGGCCGTATATGTGCGTACACTTCAAACTCCATCCTGGCTCCTCTGGGGCAGTAAGCAGTAAGTGGAAAATGTGGCTGGGTCACCAGGGCAAAAGATGAACTTTGTGAATCGGCAATCAGGCGCCCATTCAAACAGAGGAAGTTGTTTGGGAAAAAAAGCTGCAACTTGCATTTACTGTACATCCAACTCATGCATGAGTAGTATGAGAATTAGAACAGTGTGTATGAGAATTAGAACAGTACAAAGAACTGTATTGAGTTCTCCACAATGTGTTGCCGCAACAATGACAATTGTCCTGCACACCTCAATGGGGTACAAAGTAAAATTGGTGAAGAAGGTGAATGCTGCCATTCCCATCGCTCTGACTGCACTACACGGTCAGTGAACTGTTTATGTAATGTTTCCTTTTAGACGGTTTAATGTGGCAGGGGGTATTTGCAGGAAGGGGGTGTAGACGTGTGGATGTGGGCAAGGTCATCTAAAGTAGTATGTTTTATGGTGAGTAAATCAGTGTGGAATACTTGGTCGACACTCATCATGTTGGCACTGTTGACATGTCTATATGATAGAATTCTAACAAACCCTCGTGACTATCCTGGTCCCGATGGCAGTGGCGTCTTTAGGGGTGGCTTCCAGGTCCTGATGGTCATGGGAGAAGCAGTTCTGGTGGAGTCATCTGAACGTCTGCATTCCAGTGAGTACAGCCCCCTATCCCTCATCCTAACCCTACCCCTAGTTCCTAACACAAGTCCCCCCCTCCCCACTGTAGCCTAGCTCTTACCTCCCCATAGGGCCTAACCCTAACTATCCTGCCCCAGAGCTTTACCCTAACCTCCCCCTAGGACCTAACCCTAACCTCCCCCTGCAGCCTAACCCTCCCGCACCAGAGCCTAACCCTAACCTCCTCCTGGGGCCTAACCCTCTCGCCCCGAAGCCTAACCCTAATGTCAAAATTTTGAGAATGTAAGCATTTCACATGTCGACATTTCAGTTGTCGACACTGTTAACATACCGACATTCCGGAGATGTCAGCATGTTGCCTGTTGACATTTCAACAATGTTGACATCATAACTGTTGACATTGTAGTGTCAACATTATGATAGTCCACATTGACCTTATATGTCTGCACCCTGAGTAAATGACCCTCATAGCCTAGTATAAAGTGCATAAAGATCTGTACATGAAAGTCACAAGGATGAAGGACGGACATGAGGGAGTTAGGCACAGAGTGTATATTATCCATGTACAGATCGGCTGAAGTGAAGAAACTGGTGCTTACTGTTATGGTGTTGAAACGGTGCATTAAAATCATTGGAGTGTTATGCCAAGACCTTTATCAGCCTCATATCCCACTATATTGACAGGTTTTCCCCAAGTGTGACATTTTGGAACAATACAAATCCGTTATGTTGTTGGTCATGAGGAACACAAGGATTTAAGTCCATTGGGGAGACTGTAAATTACATTTTATATTCATTTTAGATGACAGAGTCTTTCAGTGAACAGGCAATAAATGGCCCAGAGTTTCCCCTTTGTTACCATTTAAACAATAAAGGGCCCTAATGTTGATCCCTGAATGTGGCCCTTACTTTCAGCAGTCTCCAATGTCTACTAGATTGATATCACCACGGGAGACTTAGAAAGCATATCAATAAGACAACTCATAGATGTCTGTTACTGTACTACATACAATGTGCAGATCTCAGTTGTCTGAAAAATCACAGTCATGCAATATTACTTGATATTAAATAATAAAGAATGTATAATATAGCATTCTATTCTTTTGCATGGAACCAATGCATTATTGTGAAATGTATAATGTTGCAAGATGCATACGTCATAATATTTAGGTTTTTATAAACCATTCTGTGCAGTGCATGTATGTGTTGAGAAACACATTATGTCCTTATCTTCTGGTTCATCTTCACTGAACTAGTGAACTAGTTATTGTACCATATATTATATACAGTACTAGTGCAGATCTTTATTTTATTCTGCATGTATATAGGACCGTATTCAGAGGTATACACTAACCCGATGGTTCGAGCACATCTACGATATATGGGAGTCTGCGCTTGCACGGGACCTGTTCTGCGCATGTGCAGAACTTGTCCTGCAGTCTCGCACACAGTTCCCCCCAAGCCTCTGCCTGACTGACAGCCAGAAGCTTTTGGGGGGGCAGTGCGGGAGCAGGGATGGCCTGCATTCCTGGAAACGGGGTGTATTGCCCCCATTTTGTAGGATTGCAGATTTCCTGGCCTCACAAGCAGCCAGGAGCTGGCCAGGCCGTGTAATCCGAGGCTTACTCAGCTGGTCGATGCCCAGGAACATGGTAATCGCAGATGCTGACAGGAGGCGTCTCACCTCTTCAGATGCCTCCTGCAGTATTAGCATTTTAGATGGACGGCATTGCACAGCCGCTGTGCAATATCGTCCATCTGTGAATCCGGCCTATAGACAGATAAGGGTTGTATAACTAAAACTGGCCGTGTGGGCAGCAGGCACCCACAAGCGCCCCCTTACTGTCAATCACACTGCAAGTAAAAAGTCACTGCGAGCAACTAGGGTAATGTATCTTAGATGCATATGCAGTTTAACGCTAATCGCTCAACTGCAAAAATATCGCCATTGAGTACGTCGCTGAATCAGGCCCTCTGCCATGATGTAATATCAGCCACGGAGGAAGAATGTATAAGGAGAACTGAAGTCACTAGCCTTCAATAGTAACCCACAGAGAAATTGGGGGTTATTGCTAACTAATATTATATTCAGTAGCCCATATTCGATTAGCTGTGATGGATCTAGCACTTGTTTAGCAACGTCATCTATTGTATCATCAGTAGCTGGTCGAGAATGAGTGAAGTAGCTAACTGAAGAGACCACAGTGCCAGAATCTTTAAATTCTGTATTACTGTAGGCTCCTTTTCTCCCGGAACAGCCATCTGTATACTTTGGGGGAGATGTATCAAACCGTCTAAAGAGTGAAGAAGTGGACAGGGGGTGAAGTTACCTATAGCAACCAATCATCTTTCACCTATTATTTTATAGAATGTACTTGATAAATGCTACCTAGGAGCTGATTGGTGCTATAGCAACTTCTCCACTCTTTAGAAGGTAGAGGTCGGTATCCAATCAGCAGCAAAAACTTTTCAGATGCAAAAAACAGGGTTTTCTTTCCACGATTTTCTGGGTCTTTTTTGCCCAATTATTTTTCATGGTATCCAATTAAGCCCCCGTTTTTTTATGTCCAAAAACACATAGGTTCCGCAAAAAGCCACAGACTTATGTATTTTCACCGCCGCGAATGGGAGAAAAAAAGCTTCTCTCACAGATTTGGTTTCTGCCTGAGGCAGGTGAAACAAAATCCCCGATAAGTGCCGGCATCAGGGCTAATTAGGATAGCCCCGGGGTGAAGTAATTAGTCGCTGTAAATTAATTGGATACCGGCCTTAATACATTATCCCCCTTTATTTGCAAATCAGCATTTTGTAGAATTTGCAATCTATAAATTGAGCTGAGAAAATTATATTGAATCCCTTCAGCTCTGTGGTGGGGTTCAAATCCCGGGCAGAACACTTGATCCCAGACTCTGTCTACAGCATGTCTACAGTATGGGGAAAATATTCTGCTGGACAGTTTTGAGAATTTCACCCACCTCTATTACTATGGATGTACTACTGTTTTACTATCTTGGTACATGGCCTTCTATGAGCTAGACTGACTCTCTGTGCTAGACTCTGTAGAAGTGAATGTACAGCATGTGCTAGTGGCCTGTCTGTATGACGGAAACAGAGTAAAGTTGTCAATAAAATGGGTGATTGAATTTGTGATGGTGTGTGAGAGGGGTGATTACAATATGAGTGACTGATAAGTGGATGTTATAAATTTGGGATTCAATGTAAATTTGATGCAACTGACAAGTGAAGGGATTATATAAATGATGTTTGATAGTAGTAAGGGATACTGCATAAGTGTGATGATGCGATGTGTGAACAGGTGATAGGTGTATTATAGTTGAGTGGATTGAATAGAATATTTGTTAGCATGACAAGTGATAATGTATAAATGAGTCAGATACATCTGAATGGGTGAATGAGTGCTAAAGTGAGTATTGCACAACATGCATGAATTATACAGCAGCTGTGAGTGAATCAAGGGTATGAACACTGATTAATTTCTTTTAAAGAGCTGTGCTTTTTTTTCTGCTGGCATTTCCTGTATGTTGCCTATGGCACTTGTATGCAAATGAGTAAGAGGAAGCAACATTTTAGCAGTGTAAAAAGACAAAGCAGGATAGACATTATCATTGCAACATTATTTACATCTTTAACACACAGCTAACTAGAAAATTGGTATTTGATGTTTCAAAAACACCAACACGTGGGGTCATGAGTAAAGGTATATCAATTTTCAATGTCACAGTCAAAATAAAATGACACACCATAGGGAAAAAGGCACATACAGTAGCATATCAAACGTAGACAACCTGTGGGTCTTCAGCTGTTGTGGAACTGCAAATCCCAGCGTGATCAGCTGGAGAGCCACATGTTGCTGTTTCTGCTCGCTATATCTGACACATAGACTCAGTTTCAGCACCATGGACAGGTCATGGGAAATACATTATGACACCTTTGAGTATTGATTCTAAAAGGTTCTCGTAAAGAGGTTATTTATCCACTGGGAGAACATCCAGACCTGCAGGGCAAATCTCATTTTATTACTGTATGTGCGGATGCACCAATTTGTTTGATAAATTACATGAATTGATGGGTCAAAATTGCAGCGGTAGGAGTCAGTGAGGACATTTGTCCATCTGTTCATGGGAAGAGCTGGGTGGATTTGGGAATACCTTGCTGGGTATGGAGTAGCCGATGAGTACATTCTTCTATTGCTTCAACACAAATGTGAGACAATATGTTTGCACCTTTGCACCTCTCCAGTGATATCTTAAAAGGTAACACAATTTATCGGGGCAATTTGACTAATGTAACACAATGTTTAAAATGTATAAGAGTGACACACGAGTTAAAGATAGTAACTATGTAACCTCACCCTCATGATTGATTAAAATCATAAAAAAGGGACCCATAAACTATATATAAGGACCCGATTCCTCGTTCTGCTGATCCGACCAGATCCGTGAATCGGTGGCCATCAATGATCGGTGATCGATGAATTTAACATTGAAAAAATATCGGATTTACCGATTCCAACCATTTCCGGGGCAGGATCGGGGGAATCAAGATTTTTTAACATGTTTTTAGGAGACTAAAAAACAATTGAGATTAATTGAGTAGTCATTATGTGTTATTCAGCAGTACTTTTTAGTATTTTTCCAGTGGACCCTCAACCTTGCAAAATGAGGTGCAGAACAATTTTACTGTGCCAACACTGACATCTAAACAAGGCAAGAAACAGATACAGGTAATGTGCTACATAGACATCTGGGAATTAGTATAACAATACCTTATAATTAATTTTATATCTGAAAGGACAAGTGATGTTGGGCATCTATTGAGTTAGCTGTGTGTAATGAGCTAATTAGTCCATTAACATTTGATCTTGTTTAGGGGGAGATTTATCAAACCTTCCATAGAGGAAAGTTGAGGTGCTATCCATAACAACCAGTCAGCTTCTAGCTATCACTTCTCTAGTACAGTCATGAAATGTTAACTACAATCTGGTTGGTATGGGCAATACCTCCACTTAGCCTCTTTAGAAGGTCATGTAGCATACAGAATTATTACACCCGATCATCAATGTTGTAAAATAAAGTGACAGTGAAGTCTTTGACGTAGTTGGGTTGTATAGATGATTCAATGACCCAGGCAGCTTGCCTTGCTGATCTTTCAGAACATGGCATGCTGGGGACATGTAGTTACACAGTGGCTGCGGAGCCATAGTTCACTTGAGTCTGATTTAAATAAAACACAGTAGTTCATCTTCCATCTCTGTTTATCAAAGAAATCTCTGCATTCTTACAGAGACTCTTTTAAATGACCAATACATTGTTACATACTGATACCCAGGACTCTCTGTGACCACAGCTTGCTCTTTAGACAGAGGCACCAAAGTTTGGAACATGTGCTGGCATAGGTGCGGCAGCTGATGAGGACACCAGACACTTTCGGTGACTTTAAACTTCCTGAAGTTGCTCATGTGTGTAATGCCCCCGTCTCTTGCCCCAAAAGCCTCCTGTGTTGATTTTACCTGGAGGGAGATAGAGACTAACAGTCACTCACCCTGACACACAAAGGAAGACGGCGTTTCCCCAGGGTGCACTCGGGCAGTTATAAACACGACCCTCCGCTCAGCTTCAGAGACCAGGTTCACTAGAAGAAAGAGACAGACCTCATCAATTCAGAGCTGCAGATTGGAACATTAATATTAATATGTCCCCTTTTATTAAAATACGCCATAAATTATGAATTTCTTTGAATCCATTATTAAACAAATCGCCTGCACCCTTTTCTCTTGCGTTAGTGGGAGCAGAAAATGACAATTTAACCCTTGTTTAAAGCAGTCACTTTATTTCATATGATTGTATTAGTGAATCAGCTCATTATTATAAAAAAAAAAGCCAAGTTATCACTTTCTCTGTAATATTCTTTTAAATGTTTGGAATAAAATCTCTCATGTGTGAATGCTGAATCCCTGACCGGAGCTGTATCTAAAATCTGAATAAATATGAAGCAGGCAGTAGTAAGATTAACACACCAGAATTTCCAATCAGTCTCCAATAAGAGTTTTATATTAAGCTGGCTCTGCAGGAAGAAAATATTCAATAGGCTGTGACGAGTAAACAGACCTGGTGGACATGAGCGTTATATAATATTAAAGGGGTGCAAACCTTTCTCCCCCCCACACCGATAATAACTCAACTTGTTGAGCAGGAAGCATAAAGTATTGAATTATACGTTTTAAAATAAGAGTACGCATAAACTAAGATTACCGTGCAGCCTTTTCACACTGGTCATACATGCAATATACAGGATACATAGTGACATAAAATTAAGTGGTGATATGCAGCATACATACAAAATGTATCAATATTTATAAAATATAAAATTTGCAAAAGCAGCATTCATTTACACAACTGCTATACACTATTCGGCTGATGCAGACTTCTATGGTACACCGTAATATAAATGGAGTGTTTTCGCCATATGCATGAGCAAATACTGAGCATACACATGTACAGGCAATGCAGAGTCATGTGGGGTCCATTCGCATCTACACTTACTGTATGGCTAAAGAGGTGTAACTGGGTTGTAACCTGGAACTCGCATGTACAGTATGCAAGGTTCAATGAAGTCATGTCGACAGAACTACGGGTCATGCAGAGCTGGGTGTAAGACAGGGCCAGATTAATAGTGGGGCAGATAGGACTACAGCTCCAGGCCTCCACATAAGTATAGGCCCATCATCAGAACAGTATGATGAAGACCAGCTGCTATCTGGCCGCACAGTCGGCAGTAAATCATAAGTATTAAAATTGGATTTCTATTTCTATCTCAAAATGATGCATTCCATCACAAATTGATCCATTAAGGCTGATAGTTCAGGTGGTGTACACGCCCACATGGCACTGGCCACACCCACACATCTCTGTCACACCTCCTCAGCTTCTCACAATAGGCCCTTGATCTTTTTCAGACCCAGGCCCATGTGTCCCTTAATCTGGGCATGGCATAAGCGTAAATAGACCTGTTTGAAGGTGTAGCTTTGATATCCGGTGTAGGGTAGGTGCAAGTCATACTTGTCTACTCTTCCACAACGTCTGGCAGACCCTAAAATCTCAAGTGGTTCTCTAAGATGCCCAGAAAAGTAGGCAAAGGAGGCCTCCTGCAGCCACTCGCAGCCACCCGCAAGTGAAGAGGCAGTCTGGGCTACTTGATGACGGGAATCACTCAGAATTGCATCATTGCGGCCCCTCCTCCCACTTTATATACAGGTTTTGCGGCATTGTTTATAGATAAATATTTAGGGTCTCATTTATCAACGAGTGATAATTAGCTATAGGATATAGGTTACTTTTGCAAAATAAACACGTTGATTCTATTTTCTACATTTAAAAAAATTAACCAAAGTGGATGTTTCCTTTTAGAAAATACAGAAAGGTCATTTACTAGCAGCAAAACATGCAAAGAACATTGATTTTATTTGCACAAATATGTCCACCTAGTCTTCATGTACACCTAATGTCCGGTGTGGGAAGCGTGAATGGTGGGAGTGACCGTGTGACCACTGTAGTGGTCTCCGGACAAAGGGTCAACAATGTATAGGTCGACACCAAGTGGTAGACAGTCACTATGTCCACAGGTACTAAAGATCGACAGATACTAAAGGTCGACTGGCAAAAAGGCTGACAGGTACAAAGGTTAACATGGTCAACACACCACTGGTCAACACAAAAAAGATTGACACATGATAGTTTTTTTTTCCACATTTTGTCGGTTAGGGTTAGGAATTAGGCACTTGGGGAAGGGTTAGGGTTAGGCTGCCGGAGGGGTGGTTAGGTTTAGTCATTAGGGGGATGGTTAGGGTTAGGCACCAAGGGGAGGGTTAGGTTTAGGCATTAGGGGGAGGTTTAGGCTTAAAATAAAAAAAAAATTGGTGTCGACCATATGTATGTCAACTATTTGTCACTGTCGATCTTTGTATGTGTTAACCTTTTGCACTGTAGACCTTTTGTCAGTTGCCCTTTTATACCTGTCAACCTTTTAACCCTGTCAACCATTTGTTGTTGACCTATACAGTATACTACACCCCACTGTAGTATTGTATGGATATGTATATAATTGATGAAGTTCTGGTAACTATAATACTGGCACCGCTCCCTACATTAATTTCCACTGTTACATTCTGCACATAAAGTAGATCCCTGCCGGGTCTCATTTATGCCTGGAACAAATCATATTGGTTTACATCTGCCTATAAATGCACTTTCCATACATTGGTATTTATGCACCTATAAATACATTCTCCTATAATGAATGCAGTTGGTTGGTATGAAAGGCATACCGCTGAAAGTATTACCTGATGTACTATCTCTGCCACATACAAGCAAGTGTAAAATACAGGACATTTGCCAGTGGAGAGTGGGAGGTTGGATGCTTTATAGGCCATACTGAAAACACTTCTTATTGTTTACACCTGGAAACACACTTAAATATCAGCTCTAGCAGCAGGATGACAACTATGTATTTTGCTCTGTCTGGCATTTAAAGACAATACCATTAATGATGATCTTAATCACAAAGATGAATTCACTTATCACAGAATAATATGTCATGAGTGGCTTTAAAACCATTTATGGATGCAGGTAGGGATAGTCATCAACCATCGATGGTTAACAATCATCGATGGTCAACCACTGATGATGGTTTTGCCATCTATGGTGGAGATCCCATGGTTCTCTGCAATTGATGGCACAGAGCAATGTGATAGTCTTTTCTTTTATGTGCCAGGACAATGAGTATATCTCCGCCCCTCCCTCGATGTGACCCACAAAGTCCCCGCCCCACTCCTTGATTGGCCCATTGCCTGGTAAGTAATAAAGCAGGGATGACCATAGGTCGATGAAACCATCAAAGATTACCAGCCAATGGTCAACCACCAATGGTACCATCTATAAGAACTATCGATGGTTAACCCACCAATGGCCATCCGTAGATGGGAGTATGAGCCCTTGATTGTAATACTTTATGCTTTCCACTTAAAGTCATATTTGACTATACAGTATGCCTTTGTTCCAGTTAATCACTTAATGGTACAGAACATTGTCTAACTTTTATTCTTTGTTAACAAAATAGCCAGTTATTCTCTCATTTTCTCCGGGTTTAAATTGAAAATAAAGATTTTTTTTTTCTGTTTAGATAAATACAGAATGGAAAGGGGTTTCTAACATCCTATATAAGTCAGATATCTGCACTTAGTTTTATATAGCAATTGACACTACAGTCTCCTTTCAGCAGACTCGTATGTGGGGCTGGAATGAGGGCTGTGAGACGGGTGCCGTAATCCAGGCCACAAGACAGAGGGGTCGGCGAGGTCACCTCCCTGACTGCACCTGCTTCCAGATTGCAGGGTGCTGCTTGGAAAGGTGCCAGCTCAAATTCCTGCTCCTGGCACTGTAATGCCATGACATCAAGGCACTGGGGGTGGGGGGTGCCAGCCCAGGGCGGGTCTACACTCAGCTATGAAACTGCTCATGTCCCTTCTCAGTGTTATTGACAGATACCGTTCACTATCAAACTGAGGGCCTGATTCAGAGGCGGACGCTCTGACAGAGCGCTCACTGTGAATCAGGCCCTCTGCATGCAGCCTCCCACGTGCCTTCTGCTTTCCCCTCCTTACATAGTAACTGTTACATGTCACCCCGTTTTCACTACAGATGTTTGCAGATGCCGTGTTTTGGTTTTGGCAAAACCACCATCAAGTGTTTTGGTTTCGGCTTTCTTTACAAATTGATATAAAAAACAGCTAAAATCATGTAACCTGGACCTGTTTTTGTTCCTATAGTATTATTAACATAAATATTTATTTCCAGTCATTTTTGACCACCTCACAGCAGCAGAAATCATGAGGGAGGGACTTAAATGCAATCCAAAATACACAAGATCCGGTTTTTAGATCCGAGTTCCAAACTTGGCGAGAAAACTCGAGTCAGGACTCTGGACCTCATTCAGAGTCGGTCGAAGCGGCCGCACGGTCGTACACCACCGATGTTCGCTATACTGCGCATGCGTACAGTTCACAATGCGCGTGCGCAACTTGTCGCTACGATCAGAAATTTCTCTCTCCTTGAACACAGCCAGATCGGTAGTTTGAGTGACAGATTGAGGCGTTTGTGGGTGGTAACAGGGGAAGGTGCTTGAAAACGGGGGAGTGGAGATCCGAACGCAGGCGTTCCTAATCATGCGAACAGCGTTTTATGGGAGTGCATACGGTTTATGGGAGTGCATACGGTTTATGGGAGTGCATAATTAACAAAGTAGCGTCATGGCACATGTGACATGGGAGGTTTTTACACTGACATGATCGTAGAGCTTAAGAGAGGGTATGGTCAACCTTAAGCTCTACGACCTGTTTCGATGGTTCCCGATGGTCTCGATTAATCCTTATATGTCCGGAGATGACGTGCAATGCGTACGAGAAGGGGGCGTATTTTTTTTAATTCCGACCGCTTCCTCCCCTTGGTCGGCCAGCTACCGATCCGAACTTAGGGACGCAACTTGCGAGGGAATCATTTGTATATCCGGCCCCTTTTCCCGTACGACCGTGCGGGCGCTTCAACCGACTCTGAATGAGGTCCTCTGTGCTACTCGGAACCCCAAAGTTCGGCTTTCAGCAAAACCGAACAGCTCATTTCTAGTTTTCACTAACATATTCACAAGAGTGGGCAGTTGATCAGATCAATACACCCATCTCCTGAAATACACTGCGCTGCTGTGAACAATCTTATGATCTAATCGATGAAGGAGACAAGCAAAACTCATAGCAAAAAGGTGCTCTGACTGCTATCAAATACACCTTAAATGCGAAATAACAATGATTGCTCACTATTAGGGTTTGCATCATGGAAACACAGGAATGTGCCATGCTACAGCGTACTGCGCTTATTCAAAAACCTTAATAGGTCTGTTACTATGTTATGTGAAAAAGATAAATCCAAAGAGGAGTCAATGTGCCAGTTAACCAAAGTCCTTTCTACGCTGCCATCGGGACAGCTTAGCCTCAGAAACGCTCTTATAATGAAACACTATAAAACTGTTTGTGAAAAGTTATGAATCATGTTCAGTTTGGTAAACAAGAATCAAAGACTACTCTTCAAAGGCTGTTTTACAGCTTGTACATTACAGATATGACATTTGGGTTCAATACAGGAAAAATTGCAATTTCACTTCCAAAACTGCCTTCAGTTATTGCACTGGAACACATCCAAGGAGTGGAACTTGTAGAAAGCTACAGGCAGAAGGAACTTTCTGCCATTATATTTCTCCTTTTCAGATTGAGCAGATATGTTTGCAATAAGAGGAAATACTGTGTATCAAACAGCCAGTAATTACAGGTGAGCTACATTTTTAAAAACAATTGTGTGGAATATTTGTCTCTCAATACGCAGTTCACCATATACTTATAGTCGCACTTTTCACTGTTGAAATGTGGCCATACAGCAACCACAGCACACAGCAGAATTGATTGGACCTTGCTATCACAGCAATATTCATGAGCTATGAATTGTTGGAATACAGGGGCTCATGCAGATTGGAACGTCTCAGGTTTCGGTATGCAGTCGGGAAGCCGGCGGACGTAATCCCGACAGCCGGCTTCCCGACTGTCATGTCCCGGCGAGGGTTAAATGACCGGCGTCTAAATATAGACGCCTGTCATTTTACCGACGCCGGGAGACCGGCGCCCGGCATCCCGATCAAAGGGATGCCGGGCACCGCTGCGGGCAGCTGCAGGGGGGGAGGGTTAGGGTTAGGGCTCCCGGAGGGGACTTAGGGTTAGGCACCCCCTCGGGGGACTTCGGTTTAGGCGGCGGGGAAGGGGGGGTTAGATTTAGGCACTTAGAGGGGGGATTTGGGTTAGGCACTGGGGGGGAAGGTTAGGGTTAGACACCCCTAAGGGAGGGTTAGGGTTAGGGGGTAGAATTAGGTTAGACAATACTTACCTTAGACGATCGGGATTTCCTCCTCTGCCGGCATTCTGCTGTCGGGATTCCAACCGCCGGGCGCGGGTCCGGCGGTAAATCATACCGATTCCCAGCTTTCATAGCTGCTGCATTGCATGCACGGACCTAAATGCATATTTCCATCTGTGGGTAGAGTTGTAAGCATCTTTGTGTGCTATCTGTTCACCTGCTAATATCCATCATCATCATTGTCAGTGTCCTTGCAGTAGCCCTCTTCTTGCTTTTTAAGCTAGGTACACATTAGGACGATGGATCGGCCACCCGGCCGATCCGCCGTCCTATCTGACGGTTGGTAAGTGCACCAATCATCCACCTGATGCGTCATGATTGATGTCACAACTGGGTGGGCATTTACATGTGCCCGCCCACTTCAGCTGTCAATCACCAGCGGCCTCTGCAGCAAGTGTACGGGCGGTTGGCTGACAGCCCGTACACACAGCACGATGCACCAGTATATCTGTAGATATATTGTTAGTCGGCTGTGCTGCACAGCTGATGCAATATGTCTGCGAACGTTGTAGTTCATAGACATATCGCTGGTACACACCCGTCGACGCGCCCATGATATATTGACCATTCAATTGAATGGCATATATGTTGGCACCCTTCTGTGCAGCCATACAGGGGTACTAAGATGGGGTGGGGAGGGTACCAATTACCTGGGCTTAGGTCTGCCTGGGAGGCCTGGATGGGGACCAGGCCGGCCATGGAGGAAATGGAATACCCCCTTCTCCACACATACTACCAAGAAGCCTAGTACTATAAGTCAAGGTTTTAACAAGTGGGTGTGGCCACATCTCCATGTTTTGCCACGCCTTCTCTAGCACCTGTGCCCGCTCTATGTCTCGGCAGCCCTACAGCCATGGAATGATCCATGGTTAGACTCACAGTCCTTACAAGTGTGACCTTTTGAAAGACTATGGGCCTGATTCAGAGCTGCTCGCTTGCGCTGTGCGCTCGCAAGCGGCCCAATGTTCTGCGTACGCGCATGCTTCGTTCTGCGCGTGCGCAAACTACACACTGTGTTCGCAACCCTCTCGCTCGCTCAGCAAAGGCAGCCCAGGGTAATGGGTGACAGGAGAGGCCATTTGTGGGTGGTAACAGGGGCATGACACTAATAATGGGGGGTTGAAGATGCGAACGCAGGCGTGCCTGAGTGTTTCAATGCCGTGTTCAGAGGCGTGCATAATTAACAGGCAGCGTTATAGTACACGTCACTTGCCATTTTTTACCCTGATTTCCTCGCAATGCTTGCAGTAGGGTAAAGCTCCCGCAAGCACTGCGTTAGCATACGATGGTGCTTGATGTACCAATGTTTTAATACAATTCCAGGAGAGGACGTGTGCTGGTGGGCAGCTCTGCTTTTGTGATTGGGCGTACGCTCACACAAAGTGACCGCTCGCTAAGACATGGTGGGCATGCTTATGCCTTGGCGAGCGATCGTTTCCCGTAGTGTCACTTTGAAAATTTTGCATACGCATCTAGCGAGCATATGCAGATAGCGACCGGGTCTGAATCAGGCCCTATGACTGGGATGTCCAATGAATAGGAACAATCGCATTGTGGCTTCTCATTGGTTTTCCTGTACACCCCCCCCCCCCCCTTCCCTGTTCTACAACCATTTTAAGATGGTGAATAAAAATGTTGATCCCTACAGGTTACGGTGGTAATGCCTCTTTAAAGATTTCTCAAGATTGTAAGCTGACAAGCAGGAGCCTCTCAACTCGTCTTTTGTCTGTAATACCAGTCTTGTTGTATTACTGTGCTTGTTCCCCAGTGTAAAGCACTGTACTAACGAATAATTTGCCGCAATATAAAAGAATGGGTATAACCAATACGATGAAAAGCCCCTTTAAATCTTGAGGCTTTGATTTGACTTTGAGGCTCCAGTCACCTGTTAATTATTTACACTGAACATTTAACACCACAGCTCAGAAAATCCTTCCAGTCTACATCTGGAGCTAAATTGTTTCATATATCTGCATAAACCTCCTAATCACTCAGGAACGTTAAATGATGTGAAAATAAAGATTAACTCCAAGCCACCCCCACAGACTCAGCATTAGAACAAAAAAATATGTGCAACCAAAGATCTACTGCTGTTAGGAACCTACTGCTGCTAACCTAGGGGATTTCTTTTTTTTTTTAATGAAGGTAGAAAAGCGTTTTATTTGCAAGGTAACACATACCTCTGGAGGAACAAGGGTTAATTAAAGCATTCCAATAAAGAGAAAGCCGGGCCAGCAGACAGATTTCTGTCTTACAAATGAGCAGGGTTGTGTTACTGTCTCACTGCGAGGCTGGCGGAATTTCTGTTTGAAAAGTTCTTTATCCTTTGGAGATCTTCATTGACTTGTATAAAAATACAGCTTTTAATCTCAAATCCCCGCTGACATTTACATATAAGCACCAAAAATGCTACTGGGCTTCAGAGATTTAATTTAACGAAAGAGAAAAGTATTCCTATTAAAGTGTGCTTTTTAAATTAGCATCTTCTCATAGGTCAAAGAAACTGGATTATTTAAAAATAGTAACCTGTGTTCCTATATATATATATATATATATATATATATATTTTACATTTACTTTCGATCGACAGGCTGAAAATAAAACGTCTGTTCGTCAATGACTTTTACTCAGGTAGATATAGAAATGAATGACATTTAGTGTAATGTATAAACTTTGTATGTATTCTCTTTAACTATTGACAGCACAGAGGAATGCAGCTATAAACTCTAACAACCTAAAAGACCTCCATTGGGTTCTAGTCATTAACTCAGTTCTCCTGTAGGTGTTACTCACATACGCATCTGATCACCACCAGATATAGTCTAATGCAACATTTCTTTTTACTCCCATTCAGAAGAAACTGAAAATGAGATGCTACCAGGATTAATAATCCCTACTACACAGTCAGTGATTATAAACCTGTGTAACCCGTCCACACGTCAGTAGGCTCACAGTTGTCTATATGAGAGAGATATATATATATATATATATATATATATTATGTAACAGACAATGACATTATTAGCGGTCACCTTCCCAGTAACTTAAAGGGGCCTATCCATTAGCAGATAAATTTGAACAATGAACGATTTATGTGCTAATGGATAGGCTCTGAACGATAAAAATGCGCACTCCCACGGCAGACAAATTTGGTCGTTTGTCTCTCCAACATGTTGGTCAATTATCGTTTATCGCTGACAGATATTAGAAATATCTGTCACGGTAAACCACGAACGACGAACGATTTTTTTTTATGAAAATGAATAGAAACATTAAAAAAAATCCACTCCCAGAATGATGTCATGCAATATCGTTCGTCGTTCGTCGTTTGCAAAAATCTGTCATGTACATGAGAGATATCTGTCACAGCAGCCCCAGGAATTTTCAAAAGATAAATCTTTTGTCTTTTGTCTTTCAGAAAGATCTGCTAATGGATAGGCCCCTTAATAGAGACATTTTTTTATGATGTATGCATGATAAAGATATACAGTACAAAGGCACTTTAAAGGGAATCGGTATGTAATGCCGCCGGATGTGTTCCTGGCAGACTTAATACCGACGCCAGAAGCCCAAACAGTGGAGATCCCGACTGGGGCTGGCAAGTACCTTAATCCTCCCCTTTCTCCCCCTAACCCTCCCTTAGTGGTGCCTAACCCTAACCTCCCCCCCGGTGGTGCCTAACCCTAACCTCCCCCCGATGGTGCCTAACCTCCCCCCGATGGTGCCTAACCCTAAGCCCCCCCTGGTGGTGCCTAACCATCCCTTCCCGCACCTTGAACCTAACACTCCCGGGGGTGTGCCTAACCCTAACCACCCCCCAGAGTTGCCTAACCCTAACTCACCCTTCCCCTAGCCTAACCCTAACTGTCCCCGGGGGGGTGCCTAGACCTACGTCCCCCCGGGGGTGCCTAAAAGTAACCCTCCCCCCTGCGGTTAACAGTCCCTGCTTCCCTTCGTTCAAGATGCCGGCTGTCTGGATTTTGGCGTCTGGCTAAAGATAGGTGTCGGGATTTGGAAGCCTATCTTTAGTACCAGGTCGGACTTCCAGCGCCGGGATTCTGATGGCCGGCATTCCGGGTGGCGGTAAGTTAACCGCATCCCCTTTAAAGCTCCCTAACGTTACTCCAGGCTTTACCAGCCGCCCAGTTTCTCCATTACAGCCGCCTAATAGAAATCAGATTCCTGTCTTTTGTGGAGCCCAGGAGTAGGCCACCCTCCTGGATCCCACTTCTCTTTTTTGCATCACCAGACCCTGCCTCCAGGGTCGTGAGAACACAAGGCAGAGGGGTATCTATAATGGGTGCATACCCTGCATCCATATTACTTAAAACTTACCTCTCCGAGGTCCTGCGCCAGGTGTCAGCGCTGTACAAAAAGCCAGAAAAATGGCCGCCGCAGCCATTTTACCGGCGTTTTGCGCATGCCCAGTAGACTCCGGGCACACTCTAGTGCCCAGAGTCTGCTAATGCTCCAGTGGCTGGCTAGCCACGTTAGTCGACTGCCGGACGCCGGGAAGAGAGGAGGGGGCCCCGGACTGGGAATGCCCTCGGGCCCCCTCTTCTCTAAAGACACCCCTGGAGGGAGGGACTTAAATGCAATGCAAAATACGCAAGATTCAGTTTTTAGATCCGAGTTCCAAACTTGGCGTGAAGACTCGAATCAGTACTTGGCTCGACTTGGAACACCAAAGTTCAAGAGTGTTCAGTTTGCAGCAAAACCGAACCACTCATTGGAGTTGCCAAAGCAATCAAATCTAGCTAGCATTTAACAAGTACAATTTATAAAAAGATAGCTCTAAGCTGATCAGTTGCTATGGGCAACCTCTCCACTTGATTCAGTTTCCCCCCTTTGGTGGAATAATTTCTGCCTGCTGTAGCTACATAAATCAGTTTCATATTACATTTATAATATTTATTTCTGTTTGATGGTTCATGGCCGGCTCACCAACAATTACCCATTCATAAGTTAGGAGTAGCGGCATGGGCATTAGGCCCATATTCAATTAGTTTCGCTCCCGCGGTACTTTTTCGCATGTCGTACTTTTTGCCGACGTCGCGCATTTTAGCCGTAGAAACTTATCGTGCGTGCCCCCACTATTCGCCATATTCAATTCCAAAAGATGCAAAAATGCAACCCGGCGAATACAAACCAAGCGAAAAGTGCTGACAGAATTGGGGAAATCAGCCTGACACCCCCTAAAAGATGCACTAACATTGAGGATCAGTGTACATGCCCCGAATAGCCGTAATAAAGCTGTTTGGGGTACTTAAGGTGTGTAAATTTCTTCTAATTAGCGTCTTTGCACAAGTGGTGAAGAATAGCATTAAGCAGTTTTTTTGGTGAAAATAAGTAGTCCAGTCAAATTTGGGGTACTTGAAAATGGCTGCAAACATGGTTTAAAGTCGCTAAAGTAAAGTTTAAAAAGATTTAAAAAACACACCTGAAGCAAGCACCTGCAATCCAAAAACACCTCACCCAAACTTGCAGGCCCCCGAAAAGTCTATTTTGCTAGTTTTTAAGTTTGTACCCCAACTTTGCACTTTATCGCCCCCTTTTTCAAAGTAAATTTTTGAGGTGTTTCTCCAATTTTTTTTGTTTTTTATTGACGCAGCTATCCTTTGGGGGGCAGTCCCAGTGGTGCTGAGTGGTTTCCACACCTTTACACCCCTAAATAGCGATTTAGCACTTTTTTTCTCCATCTATTCAAAGGTGAATCTTTTCTGCCTATTACATTACATTACATTGCATTGCGTTTTCGCGTACTTGAAAGCGTATGTAATTGAATACGGCGATACTTTTCCGACAGGCGAAAAGTTGCAGTCGGTGATACTTTTTCGCAGATTCTGACTCTTCGCAGCTAATTGAATATGGGCCTTAGACATTTATGGGCTCTATAGTAACATTTGGTCAAGAACTTAATTTCCATGAAGCCGATAGTTACTCCGGCTTACTGAAGCTCCCTCTACTGACCAGCCTGTGGCAGCTGTAGTAACCTATTGGAAGTCATCTAAACTGTTAACCAGTCATGATTTCCCTTTGATCTTAGGGCCTGATTCAGAGGCGCTCGCTCTGAATCAGGGCGTTTGTTTTTTTTTGTTTCGGCCTCCAGGCCACTCGCAAAGCTGTGGGTGACCACCCACAGCTAGTGCGAGCGGCCTGGTGATGGTCGCGGGCTGTGCTCTCGCGAGCGGCTATGAATCAGGCCCTTAGTGTTGTCCTGATCACTAACGGGAACCTCAGTAAGCCAGCAGAGTAGGGATGGCCATCGACCATCGATGATTCAAAATCATTGATGGTTTATGGCCGATGTTGAATGCTTTTACCATTCATGGCAGAGGCTAATGGATCTTAGACATCAAAGGATTAGTGGGAGCTGATGTTTTTTTTTTCTACATGGGACGGAGCTTAGCCCCGCCACGGCGTCCGCTAAGCCCTGTCCCTGTTTTTGATTGGCCCGCCGTTCCCCCCGCAGTGGTGTCCATTGAGAGGTGCAAACCATCGATGGTTCACCATAGATAGTTTTTGTGCCATGGATGGTAACCACTGATCGACCCACCGATGGCCATCCCTACAGCCATTATCTGCAGCCTCGCTGCTGCTGCATGTTGATTGGCCTAAAGAGAGCAAGTGCCCAGCAACCAATCAGCTTCTAGCTATCATTTTATCTAGTATCTGTAAAATGATAAGTCAAGTTCCTTGCCCTCCCTTACAACAAAAAGTTTAAGGAGCATCAGGAGCACGCAATGTTGATTTATGATGTGTTTATCTATGTTTATATGTATGGCACATTAGTAACTGCTTCTGTCAGGGAGAAAAAAAAGGTGTCTAATTGTGTGCTATAGAACAAAATACTGTATCAACTTCCCTGTTTCTCCATTCCCCCTTCGATCCATTTGTGGCTGTCAGAACATACAAAATGATAAAATTGGAAACAGCTCTGCAATTATATGATATAGCGTGTCCACAAAGAAAATTCATTCATCTGGCTTTAGTGCCAGGAGAGGAAAAACTCCACTTAACCATTTCATCACAATAGTAACCTTTTTCAGTTCCCAGCAAGAATTTGATCTGTGATGACATCCTGTGTATTTATAAGCTTTTGGTCTCCACCTGATGCTGGGGCGGTAATGAGACACGGCAGGAATAAGTAAAAGATAGATTAAACAGATTACTTTATGCCGAAATCTATTTCAAGTGACTTTATAGACAGGTAACCTTCACGTCGCACAAGAATTAAGAAGCATATTGCTTTCTCGGTTGTGACATTGTCCTCTGCTGATTAGTTGTGACTGAATTGGGTTAATGATGCTTATTTAAGGTCTCTTGTCATTTTTTTATAGACTTGCCACTTATTTCTTTATATGATGTTATTTTGGATGGATTTTGCATTACCGTCTTCTTTGAAATATCCGTAATCAATTGATGTCTCTCCAAACCTTACCCGCCCTGCATTTAACACTAGTTGTATTGTTCATGTCTCTATCTAATCTGCATGAATATTTACTGTGCTCAGTAACATGACGTTTCTGTAGGTGATTACCTGCTGGCAAGTATGGAATAAAGTACCATGTCCGGGACAACGGTTAACCAATAGCGGCATTGTTCACTGAACGACGTTCAGCAACAATGTACAGTACAAGTAATAGAGACTTATTAATTAATTTACAACATGCAAAATGTCCTTTGTATAGTGCAACTGTGGACTGGGATGTACTCAGGGGCAAATTTAGTGGTGAGGCTGTCCCTAGGCTCAACATGATTGGTTCATGTGATTATGAGGATATACTGAGCAGTGTCTATATATTAGAACAACAAAAACATTTTTTTAATGAAAGGGTCTTTCTAAAGTGGTCGGATGGTCCACTCTGGTCCTTTAAACCTTTGCACAGTGGGCATCTCCTAATTTTACCACCAGTCCTCAGCTGTGCACATTTGCACTAGCACATAAACAATGCGTTTTCTCGTGGGCACTGTGTGTGCTTCATAAATGGCGGAGCGCTGCATCCGGCATCCAGGTCAGTGGTTAGAGTGTAGTGTGGAAGTGCGGCCCGCACTACACAGTAACAAACACACTGGCGCCGGGTAGAACACTCGTACTACCCGGCGGCGGTGTGTTTGTTTTAGCAGCCAATGAGAGTCAGACAAACTCTCATTGGCTGCTGCACCCAGGGCTGGAGCCGAGATGGAGCTCACTCATGAGCTCCGCCTTCCAGCTCCCACACTGGGTGAAGGGAGAGACGTAATGACGTCTCTCCCAAAGTGCCGAGCGGGACCGGAGGAGTGGATGGCAGCAGGCACAGGAGCGGGGATTAAGGTAAGTGTAAGTTTATCTGTCTGTGTGTGTCTACATGTTTTATGTATAAAAGACACTACTAATGGGAGCACACTATATTGGGCACTGTATAGGGGGCACTATATAAGGGGCACTACAAGGGGCACTGCATAACGGGCAAGGTACACTACTGGGGCACTATATATTGGGTACTACTGGGGGCACGGCTTAATATGCACTACAAGAGGGGGCATTGCATAAGGGGCACTACTGCAAGGGACATTGCATATGGGGCACTTCAATAGTGGGCATTGCATAAGGGGCACTACTACTAAGGGCATTGCATAATAGGCACTACACCAGGGGGCACTGTATAAGGGGCACTACTACTAGGTGCATTAAGTTGTATATGGATTGGAAAGAAATGCTCCCAGAGAGTGACGAGAAATAGTGGTATCATGTTGACACGCCCCCATTTTTCAGTGGCCAAGCCCCTTGTGAGTGTGGCCACACCCACTTTTTTGGTACATGCACATGGGAGGGGCTCCATTTTTCATCTTGCCATGTGCTCCAAATACCAAAGTGATGTCACTGGGTGTGGTCAACCACCAAAGGGGGTGTGGTCAGCCATCACATAGACTTGACTAACCATTAGAGAGGTGCATGCATGGCCTGGGCCCCTTTTAAATATATATATATAAATTATAGTGCATGAATGAATATGTACCAGATTGATAATAGCACTTTAGTGAATACACCATAGTCTTGGAAATGCAATGTAAAGTAACATATGTATAATAATTAAGCACCTGATAATAATCCTGTCTATATATACACCACATTAATACACTGTACATAGGGGACCATGGTATTGACCAGCCAGTGTCTAAAACTCAATGAGAACTGCATTGGGTAAAGGTGAAATACATGCCACTGTAAAAAAAAAAAATCAACTATCTAACCTCTTTTCATTGGAATGACTTAATTGTAGATTAACGAATGAATGCAGAGTACAATACCATTGTGATCACTATCCGTAACTGTGTTAATTATTCTAAAGCCCACAGCCAATAAGAAGAGGGAAGAGGGGTGTGTCATGGCCACCCACTTTGATTGGCAGGAGGATGAATCTGGGTGTAGTTTCTATAGAAGCAAACCTAGCACACATGTTCATCAGTGGTCCTGCCCTACCAGGTAACTGACCCTCTAATAGAGTAACAATGTATCACTTGAGTGCACAGTCTGGAACCTAATACCTAGATGAGGAGGTGGGATCTCAGGCAGATTTCCCCTGTATCACTGTGATCTAGTCTGATCCTGCTAGGGGATACCCAGAATCTATAGCAATATACAGTGGCGCCAAGAGAGGGGGGGAGTGGGTACTAATTACCCGGGCCCAGGCTTGCTGGAGGGGCCCGGCAGGGGCCTGGGTCCGGCACCGCTCCCCCTCCCTCTTATGTCACAGCAGCCCAGCACACGCTGCTGTGTGCTAGGCTGCACTGGGAGACTGCTTGTGGCTGCTAAAGTAGCAGCCAGAGCAGTCTCCTATGCCTATGTGGGGAGTGATCACGCTGATTGCGCCCCCCAATGGCTGTGCGCCGGGCTGAGACACACAGCGCCCCCCTCTTCAGTGAGCGGCGCTGCAAAAATGACTTTTTATAGAAAAAAATTCTAAGGGGCCGTGGCCACGCCTCTCATGATTAGGTCACACCCCCTGTTGCTAAGAAGGATGGTGGCCTGAGACTATGTATAGACTATCGGGGTCTTAATGATATATCGATCAAGAATCAGTATCCACTCCCCTTAATCACAGAGTTGTTCGACAGAGTCAAAGGATCCGTCATATTCTCAAAATTAGATTTGCGAGTGTCCTCTAATCTCATTCGTATCCGTGCAGGCGATGAATGGAAAACTGCTTTTAACACCAGGGATGGTCATTTTGAATACCTTGTGGTGCCCTTCAGATTATGTAATGCCCCTGCTGTCTTTCAAGGCTTTGCAAATTACATTTTTTGAGATCTAAAATATGTTTCAGTAGTTGTCTATTTGGAGGATATATTGATTTTCTCGTCTTCTCCAGAGGAACATTATAAACACGTGAAGGAAGTGTTAGCCCGACTAAGGAAAAATCATCTTTACTGCAAACTGGGAAAAATGTGTTTTTAGTGTACCCAGTGTGCCATTCCTTGGCTATGTCATCTCAGGCTCCAGTTTAGAAATGGACCCCAAGAAGGTTCAGGCAATCCTGGATTGGTCCTGACCTCAGACCTTGAAAGCCATTCAGAGATTGCTCGTGTTTGCCAACTACTACAGAAATTTTATCAAAGGATTTTCCTCTTTGTTGGCTCCCACCACGGCCCTGACTCATAAAGGTGCTAATCCTGCTCTATTGTCACCTGAAGCAGGGACAGCCTTCCAGTTTTTAAAGCAGGCATTTATTGCAGCTCCTATTTTAAGACAACCAGACCTGGATAGACCCTTCTTGTTGGAGGTTGACGCATCATGAGAGGCAGTGGGAGCCGTCCTATCCCAGCGCTACAAAGGCAACCGAGTCCACCCCTGTGGATTCTTTTCCAAGAAATGTTCTCCTGCAGAGAAGAACTACGCCATAGGAGAACAAGAGCTCTTGGCAGTAAAATTGGCACTGAAGGAATGGAGATACCTGCTAGAAAGGGGCTAAGTTTCCCTTTACTGTCTTTACCGACCATAGAAACCTCCTCTTCCTCAAGAATATCCAGTGTGTGTCCTTGTCTGGCCTGGTGGGCAATATTCTTTGCTCGCTTCCAGTTTACTCTGACCTGCTCTGGAACTCTTAATCAAAAAGCAGATGCCTTGTCAAGGTCCCTCTCCTGTAATAATAATTCTGAAATTCTATGTAGCACTCCTGTGCTGGAGTCAAGGGTGTTTGCCACCATACAATTGCTACCACCTACTGGGAAAACCTTTGTGGCCCCGGAGTTAAGGAAGCAGCTTCTCACCTGGGCACACTCCTCACGCTTTGCAGGCCATTCTGGTACTCAGAAGACTCCGGAGCTTTTGAAGAGAGCCTATTGGTGGCCATCGATGAAAGCTGATGTATTGGAGTTCATCTCATCATGTACCTCATGTGCCCAGCACAAATCTTCGCATCAAGCCCCAGCTGGTGAGTTGTTACCCCTGCCTATCCCATTGCGTCCATGGACGCATCTCTCCATGGACTTTGTGACTGATTTGCCAAGTTCCTAGGGATATAGGACCTCATTCAGAGTTGGTCGCAAGCGCCGATGCGCTCGTAACCAACTCAATGGTTAGTCCTGTGCACATGCAGTGTGGCCGCTGCGTGTGCGCAAGCCACGGAGTGACAGAGAAACTCTGTCGCTCCGGAGCTCGCTACCAAAGGGGCGGCTGTCGATGTTGATCGACAGCTGGCCCCGTTTGGTAAGCGGGCCAGGGGGTGGTTTCCAAAATGGAGGCCTTCCTTTACGAATGCCTACCATTTTGTGGGTGGCCGCACTGACATCAGCAGTGATGTCAGTGGGGAGCTTCCTGCTCCATCAGAGCAGAAAGCTCCCTGGGGCTTACGAGTGCCCAGACCCAACCATAGGGTCTGGTCGTAAGCCCCGATGGTCGTGATGGTGATCACCATCGCGACCATCAACCTGGTCGGTTGTTAAGCTGTGGTCGTGGTAACCCACAGCTTAATGATCAACAAGGAGGCGGTCGTTCAGGATGCAAGCGGCCGCCCTGATTCAGGGCGACTGCTTGCAACTAACGACCGCCTCTGAATGAGGTCCATACTACCATCTGGGTCGTGGTAGACCGATTTTCAAAAATGGTCCATTATGTCCCCCTAAAGAAACTTCCTTTTGATTCAGATTTGGCTCATCTGTTCGTCCAACAAATATTCCGTCTCCACGGTCTTCCTACAGAAATAGTCTCTGATCGTGGAGCTCGAATTCGTGGCAAGGTTCTGGAGAGCTTTGTGTTCCGTTCTACAAGTTAAATTGAATTTCTCCACAGCTTACCATCCGCAAAGTAATGGATCTACAGAAAGGGTTAATCAAGATCTTGAGACCTTCCTAAGGATCTTCATGTCATCCTTTCAAGGCAATTGGTCGGAATTATTGCCGTGGGCTGAATTTGCACACAATGCCTCATATCATTCCTCCACAAACCAAACCCCATTCCAGATTGTATACGGTCTCAATCCCAGAGTCCCTGATTTCCAAAGCCTACCTGTCTTTGATGATCCAGCCGTGGATGATACTGTACGGAGGTTTGCGTCAAATTGGGCTTAGGTACGTGCTGATTTAGAGAAGGCGTCTTCTCGTTACAAATTTCAGGCAGACAAGAAACGGAGAAAGGTGCCCTGTATGCAAGTTGGAGATCATGTGTGGTTGTCTACCCAGAACCTACGGCTCAGAGTACCCTCAATGAAATTTTCTCCACGTTTCATTAGACCTTTCTCTATTATTGAAATAATCAATCCTGTGGTGTATCGCCTTCAGCTGTCTTCATATTTGAAAGTCCCAAATTCTTTCCATATTTCCCTACTCAAACCTCTGATCCTGAACAAGTTCCGTAAGATTCTCCCTGTCCCTCCTCGTGTCCAGACCAAAAGAGGCCTGGAATTTGAGGTCTCCCAGGTCCTGGATTCCCATGTCCGTAGGGGTCGTTTGCAATACCTCCTGGAATGGAGGTGTTATGGCCCTGCAGAACGCTGCTGGACCAATGCCCGAGACATCCATGCTCTCGCACTCGTCAGGAAGTTCCATACCGCTCATCCTGAAAAGCCTGGTGAGTGTCCTGAGGCCACCCATAAAGGGAGGGTACTGTCACGACCAGGATTTCTAGACATGGTGGTTGGCGGGTGTTACCTGTGCAGATGTATTGGCGGGGGGCTTCTGGTGGTGCTGGTGCCTAGCGGGGAGCATTGGCTGTGCGCGGTCCTGTGTGGGCATATTCTCACTCTGTGCTGGATAGGCCTGGCGGTGTTTCTGTTCTGCTCCGGCATGGGCGCTGCCATCTTGCTTTCGGCCATGTGACCTAGTTCCCCAATCCTGGCGTGTCACATGCTCACTCTCTGACCACTCACGGCTGGGCACTGGGTATAAAAGGGAGTTCAGAGTTCCCTTGCATGGCCAGTGCAATGTGTTTCTCAGTGCAAGCTGAGAGAGAGTTCCTGAGCTTGTCCATCTGCCTGTTGGATCTCTGCCTAAGCCTGCTTCGCCTAACCTGCTCCTTACCCTGCTGGACTTCCACTGCCTTCTCCCACTTCTCCCACTACCTCCTCCTTTTGCCTTCCCCATTGCCTGAGTATCTGTGTCAGCTGCACCTTGCCTCCACTTGCACCTTCCTCTGGACATTATTTCTTCAGCCACAATTAATTTCAGCCTCGCAAGACCTGGATTACTGGACTGCCTTCTGTTTCACTACCTGGACTTTTTCCCACTACCTCACTACAGTTCCCAAGTGCACTTTAGTGCTATACCCTGACTTTCTATTTTACCACATTCATGTCTGTTAAGCCACTCATTAAAAACTCCACATTTATTTTTAAATCTGCTTCAGTAGCTGCTCCTATTACCACCCGGGCCCACAACAAAACCAGAACCTCACGATAGATAGATAGATAGATAGAACACACTCCTGGAAGAAGGCCTGACCGGCGAAACGCGTTTGTGACTATTCCCACAGATCACACACCCTACCTGAACCCACTGACACCCGCAACTGGATACGGGACCGCCAGTGTCAGTTTGTACCATCCCAGCTATACCCATGGGTACCTGCACTGATACTACAAGGTATCCACTGGTCCAGGCAGCCGCAAGCACCACCAGCATATGGCCACCCACCCTGGACCAGCCTCGCAATAACCCCAGTGTTCACCAACTCGAGGTGCACACACCTTACACGCACCAAGCAAGGGCCCTCAGGAGAGGAGGGTCCCCCCAAGCCCCGGCCCAGCCCCCCACCGACCGTCATCAGGCAACCATCGTAGGACCTGGAACTCCACATAGACTGCACCCAAGCAGACTACATTCAGTCAACCCAAGACCTCACAACCCCATTAGGCGCACACTCTGACAAGCGACCTGCATACTCACGTCCTACAAATGAACCAGCAGAGCACGCAAGGAAGTGGACTACACAGTATACATCACCAAGCACCTCGGCTGCACCGTCCACCCACCCCCAAAACCTACTGGTAGGTAAGTACTCGGTTCACTTTGCTACCACCGTGCGGGACGCCGTCATAGCGAGACTTTGAACAAACTGACCTCCAAGGTACCTGGCCACCCCCACAAAACTCGTAAGCTCGTAGACCATAGATCCAGCAGGGATAACGTGCCGGTCAAGAACCACACGGCAAAGAGCCCCCTGAAAGGGTCAACCTATCTTCCAACCCACAGCCTGTTTTCTCCCCCTTCCCCCCCTCACTCGAGACCTCATCGGAGCAGCACTGTGCCTGCTCAATAAAAAGATTTGGCCTCCCTACATTGATTGTCTTTTATATTTATTCCACCCTACATATCGACACGACCATTACTCCCCTCACAGGAAGAGCGCACCTATACACCCCCCTATTCCACTTTGAACACTAACAGGATCTGGTACTCAGCAGAACTCCCGACATAACCCCTCCTTCCCCTGTCCTCCTTCTCTACCCCCCCACACCCAACCAACCACCCCTCTCTCCTTTCCTTCTCTCTCTCTTCCATCCCATCCCCCCCTGCCTCCAACACACTCTGACACCATCCCTCCTGCCCTCCCGGAAGAGCGCGGTTCAGCAACAACCAATCCAGATAGATAGATAGATAGATAGATAGATAGATAGATAGATAGATAGATAGATAGATAGATAGATAGAATATAGATATGAGATAGATAGATAGAATATAGATAGATAGATAGATAGATAGATAGATAGATAGATAGATAGATAGATAGATAGAATATAGATAGATAGATAGATAGATAGATAGAATATAGATATGAGATAGATAGATAGATAGATAGATAGATAGATAGATAGATAGATAGATAGATAGATAGATAGATAGGATAGATAGACAGAATATAGATATTAGATAGATAGACACACTTACAGTATGTATATGTGTATATACTGTATATATATATATATATATATATATATGTAATATATATTATGTATATGTAGTTTTGAATTATGTATGTAGTGTTGAACAAACCTTAAATGTTCTCTAGCTTTATAAAGTAAGCTTCCAGTCTTTGATGTAATAATAGTAATTTCTTTCATAGTCTGGTGTCTAGTGCTAAACATACAATAAATGTTATATCTCTGTTCATAAGTTCCTTTTCCCATTTCCTGGAATCGTAAAACCTCTCAGCTAAAAAACAGCACAGAGATAACTCACTAATGATCTGTATCAAATAGGAAGAAAAAAAACCTTAATGATCAAATATTACATGGAAAACGGTCTTTAATGGAAGGTAAAAAAAAAAAAGGAAGACATTTGCAGTGGAACAGGTAATAGCTCTCAAAATGGTGAAAAACTAATGACAACACAGGAGTAAGAAACAAATCATTGTGAATGTACTGTAACAGGGCCGAGGGTAATGGGATATTGCCTGATGAATGGTGCTATGTTATTTTGCATCTATAATAACTGGGGTTTTACAAGCTGGAGACTTTGATAAATAAACCTGTGGAAATCTCACTGATCTGTGAACACATTTACTGGTCTCTGCTGTTCCCCCTCAGGACTGTACACCTGCTTACAGTACATAGAGGTAGCAGAATGCCAGCAAAGATGGATATTTGTCAGGTTCCTGAGTGTTGCTTAGCAACTGATTCTATGGATAAACAGAGGGATAAACAGAAATCAATATTTTCTCTGTGTTCAGCGAGACATAAAAATAGGAATATTTACCACAGTGTACTGTTTGTGGTAAAATAAAAAACGCCCCCTAAAAATAGTAACCCTTATCTGCCCGGCAAGCTAAAAATCATTCTGTAAAGGGTCATTTTTTTTTCGTTTAAATGAGAAGGGAATTTGCTGTGCTTCTATTCTACATTGCTTATTAAACATGACTTTGATCCAATAGTACAGTTAATGTACATGCACAGTACAGTTTTATGCAAATTGGGGCTAAGTTGTAAACATCCGCAGCCGCTTTTGCGTCCGTCCACGGCAATTTAATTACTAGCTTATGCCAATGGGAGTATCTGCCCATCTATGGTTAATTTAAGTGCAATTACATGTGTCCGAGTGGCTCTGCCCACTGTATTTCAGTCTGTAACTATCATGGTTAGTATCGGCACTTGCACCTACCCCATGCTGGGTGCAAAGGATCCACCTGAAACAGACTTCCCATCTGCGTCCAGACACTTCAAATAAGCATGGAAGTTGGGCTACACCCCCCGTGACACTCCCACAAGATGCATCTGTTCCGTTTGCAGTATTAGATACATGCGCAGTCTGCAGCAAAATGCGAAACGCGTCTGCTTTTGCACTTGTGTCCAACTCAGAATCAGCCCTATATAAGCAATAGAACATTCCTACTCTATAAGTTTACAGGGATAGAACATATTGGACTCAGATGGGGAGTTGGTTGGAAATCAGGCGTATGTGCTCCCACCATTGGACTATCTATAATAGGTGCAGGGTGTGTGGTGCACACGGGCCCCTGGTTACAGGGGGGCCCACACTGCACTGCACACCCTGCACCTGTGTTTGATACTTAAGCTCCAGGAGACCCACGGCAGCAGCACAAATTACCAGGTAAATGGTGTGGCGGCGATTTCCCCAGAGATTTGCGCATGCGCAGTAGAGGAACTTCTGGGACCACCTTGCGACTGACAAGTTACTGGAGACCTGTACATGCTAGAGTCTTCTGCACTGAAAAGGGATGTCAGCACGGAGTCTACACAAGGGCCCCCTCCTCTCTTAAACCGTCCCTGGCTCCCACATTGTGTCATGAAAAACAGGTGTACAGTTAATTCAGCATCTGTTCCAAAGTCTTTAGGTACTTCACCACAGCACCATAGCAGCTATGTTTTAGTTTTTTGGCCAGTAAATGATGAGCTTGCATTGAAAAATAGCTGACGATAGAGTTGCATCCGTCAGGGATTACTCTGGCCAGTCCGGAATCAGGACAACTATCCAGAGTCTGGAGTGTAAGTATTTCCGCTGGACAAACTTTTTCTTTCACCATGGTGATTGGTGAGAAGACAGACTAGTGGCTAGCCTATGTCATGCTCACAATGTCACAAGGTTTGTGGATTTCTCTGTTACAGCCCGTCTCCTCTGCCTCTGCCCACAACGACTCACTGCAGCCAGTCACATGTCCATGCTCTGTGCCTCTGCAAACTGCACCATAGCAGTTACACCAGCTGGACTGCAGCAATCTATTGAGCGAGTGATGAGTGAGTGAGAGTCTGAGATTGGATTCCCATTCCTATCATTTACCCGGTACAGTATACAACCAGGTAAGCTAAAGAGTGAGGGGGCCGGGGCTGAGGTTCTGATGGCATATACTGTAATATAAGCAAAGGCCGGACATGCGGTGAGGAGGCTCTGGCATATAAAGCTTTTAAGGGTAGTTAATTTAATAATAACAGGTACCCACCCAACAAATGCCATGTACTTACTAATACAAGGCATGTATCTGGATGATACCTTGGGTACTGGGCAGAAGGGGAACATACCCAGTAATAATATTATACAGCCCCCAGGTGGACAGCCACCCCGTGAAGGGCTCCCATTCCTTAATGCAGTACTGCTTTGGTTTGCAGGAGAGGCAGCATTCTGACTAACTCATGAGGGGGCTCTGATTGATGGCAGGTTGCGGCCTGTGGACTAAGAGCGAGGTGCAGCGTTTGGGCTGTGTGGCAGCCTTGAGGGCTGGTATGTCTTGGCTGATTGAAACTGGCATTGGTGCGCCGGATTGCGCACTGGTGATGCTGAGATGCGACCTATGTCACCGGGTTGACACAGGCATTGATATACTGAACTGCACTTAGGGCCTGATTCAGAGCCGCTCGCTCTGAATCAGGGTGTGTTTTTTTTTTCTACTCTGGCCGCTCACAAGCTGTGGGAGACCTCCCACAGCTTGTGCGAGCGGGCAGGAGGCCGTCGCGATGTGGGAGGGTCTCGGCTAATGCATGGCCGAGTGGACTTCCTGCTCTAATAGAGCAGGAAGTCAACTACTGACATCAGTAATGGTGTCAGTAGGGCCTCCCACAAACGCAAGGCGTTCCTAAAGGAACGCCTGCGTTTGTGTTGCCACCCCCCCTCCCCAGCTACAAAATGGGGCGAGCTGTCACTCACCATTGACAGCCGCCCTGTCTTGTAGCGAGCCCCATAGCGACTGAGCTGCAGTCGCTGGACGGGGCTCGTGCACGCCGGATGCGGCATGTACGCAGTGGGGGACTATTGAGCTGTCCACTTGCGAGCGGCTCTGAATCAGGCCCTTAGGACGCTGAGGTGCAGCCAATGTAGCCGGGTTGACTCTGGCGTTGGTATGCTGGATTGCACACCTTGGACGCTGAGGTGCAACCAGTGCCACCAAGTTGACACAAGCCGCTGTACTGCTGGGTTGTGCACTCAGGACAGTGAGTGCACTCTGTGCCGCCGGGATGACACAAGCGGCTGGGAGCTGAGATGCCATGCCGCCTAGTTGATACAAGCGGCAAACAGCAAGTGTTATGCGGCAGACAAGAAATAAGGCAAACAGGAGGCTGGAACTCGACTGAACAAACAGGAGCCAGGCCACAACCGTAAACACGAGAAAGCGCTATCACCGGCATCGGAGCAGTGTTCACAGCAGCAGGATATGAATGCAGGAGCCAATCCAGATCAGCCCCAGAATAACGGACAGAAGGGAGGTGAAGAATCAACGAACGCTGGCCCGCCGTTTGCCTCGCACAGTATTATCAGTGCGGAGGCTTGTGACACTCTGGCTGATGGTCAAGTGCTAACACCCCCCTTCCCCCCTCCTTCACTACAATATAGTCATTTAAATATACATTTTTTTCATTGAAGCCCGGGGTGCATGTTCCAATTACCCAGTGCTGTACAAACTGGGCAGGGAATTTGAGTCTTTGGACCCTCTCCAAAAGGAAACAAGTTGCGTTTCTTCCCATATCCAAAGACGCAGAAAGGCCCCTTGGGAGAGGAAAAGTAGTCTTGCGGTCCCCCTTCGCTGAGGTTTACATTCCTACCTACAGCAGCCAAAAAAAACACATGTTCATGTAAATTAGCATTTTTATGTGAATGTGTATGCATTTAAGTCTCTAAAAAGTCACACAGTGCATGACTTTGGAATGTATTGGGCGTTTCTGGGTGCGGGAACTGGGAGGTGGCTAAGCAGATGCACAAATACATTCCGTTTGATAAGTGTGTTATGGGAGTGTTGTGGGCGTGTCACAGGAATGACTGCGAAACCAGGTGCTTTGCCCCACCCCCAGTGGCCCACTAAGCCCCAACCCTGATTCTGAATAGCCCAACATGCCCCCAGGAGCGGCAGCTATTGAGAAGTGCAAACCATCGATGGTTTAGCACAAATAGTTTTGTGCCATCAACCATAATCACCTATGGAACTAATCACCTACGGAATACAAAAGCATGAAGATGAAACCAGATCCAAAACCAAAACATGGGGGCCAGCGCACATCTGTAATATATATATAGAGAGAGAGAGAGAGAGAGAGAGAGAGAGACATTCACATAAGAACATATAATGAAATAGCAAAATATATTATCACACAATGGATGATAAATACCCCAGACTGATCAATAATTTACTTATATATACAGAGAGTTTTTTCATTGGAGTACTCTCTTGCTAGGTGGTCACTGTCCTATTACTGTACATGCATGTATTTGTAATCATTAATATGGAGTTCACAATAGGCAGAGTTAGATAAAGTTAATATATAATGCTGGTCATCCTTGATTCATGAAAAATAACAGCTTCAGCTCTCCAGTAATAATGTATATATAGCTCAGTCTTTAATGGCACAATTATCCTCAGCTATTAGTAATAATCAGGGACGTAACTAGGAGTGTGCAAGCAGCGCCGCCACACAGAGCACTGGGCTCTGTGGGTGGTTATGTTGCTGTCCCATGGCCCTTGCAGTGCCCCCCCCCCGATGCGTCCTTAGGACGGTCCAGGCATGCACCATGCCATTTGTACATCCATTAAATGCATTCTCAGGATGCTTCATACAGTGCTGCACTTCCTAGTGCTGATGGCCCCACCCCTCTGTACAACATCATGACATCATGTGTAGCTCACTTACAATAGGGATATCTCCCTTGCTTAGCACAACTCACTGTCAGCGTCCATTGATCCTGATGCTGTCCTCAGCGCTGCTACACTGTCTGCACAAAGTCTCTCTTACTGTCTGCTGATAGTCAGTTGCTCTATTAAGCAGGTACTCATGGACCCTGACACTCAGCATCACTTCAGCGTAGTCGCTTGCCCTGTCTTCTCACGCAGATCTGCGGCACCTCACCCCACTCTCCAGCTTCGCTCCTTGGCATCTTTTTATCTACACTGCACATGTCCAACTAACAAGTCTTATTCCTTCATCCACTAGGGGACACTGGAGCTCAAGATAGTGGGGTATAGATGGTGGTAGAGTAATGCTTGGCACTTTAATTAATTTACAAATGTGACTGGCTCCTGCCCCTCTATGCCTCATCAGCCCTCCATGTGCCATCAGCCCCAGTTTAGAAACTGTGCCAGAGAGAACCAGTGCACAGTGGGCTTGCTCCAAGGCCATTAGTATTTTATTTTATTTTACATTTATTTGTAATCCTTTTTTTTTTTTTTACATGTCAGCACAGGCAGACTGCGGACTGCGGCAGCCTGCCTGCTACGTGGGAGCCACCGGGATGGGACTGGCATGGCTGCTGCTGCCAGTGTTCGGTACCCTAAAGGGGGGTCCCCACATTCTCTCTGTGACACAGCTGGAAACGGTTTGTGTCCGGTTCCTCACCTGCCTCCCGAGCCCAGCATCCTGGCCGAGGCAGAAGTGTGACTTACCTAATTAGGGACCCTTCATCACCTCTATAAAGGTTGGGGTCTGTGTCCCTGGCTTCCTGACTCAGGTCAGGCAGGAGTGCACAGGGCTTACACAAAAGCTCTGACAGATCCTATCCGCCACTGCAACGGGAGCAGTGAAACAGCAGGAGCTGCAGTGAGTTTGAAACCCAGTTGCGTGCAATACCACCGCTCCTGAGTAGCAAGAGCGGTGGACAAAGTCTGGACTCTGACAGTGGCGATTTCCAGCTGCCACACAGGAAATGGATTTTCAGCTGGGTCTGTCTGATCTACTACGGCCCCCGCTGTACCTCCTACAATGCTGGGGGTTAGTTAATATATATAGAGAGGCCGCGTCCTTCTGCTCCTAAGAGGGCAGTACAGTATTGATGAGTGGTTATTCAGTAATGCCACGGCGTGTGCCTCCAGGCTGATGTACTCCTTATAACGTGGTCCCGCCATTTCATTATATTGTTGGCGGAGGCACCGCAGGCTGCTACAACTAGCAGCACTATTGCTCTCTTATTCCATGCCAATGTGTTCCCTATGGCTGGCACGGTGGAATTAGGTTATGCATAAGATGATATATATATATATATATTATATATATATATATGTTTTAATCTTGTGTGCTCGCTTACTTACACCCCTGGACACATCTGTAGCTTAAAAGTACAAAAAACAAAGCGAAAAAGCACTGTATACAGAAGAAGTCATAAGAGGGTACGCACATCAATTCATTAAAGTGATCAGAAGGTGGAAAGACCCTTTAAAAGAATGTAAAAGGAAATTAAAAAAAAAAGCTGTAAAGCATAAATCAAATCAAAATACACAAAACTGATTTAGAAAATGTTAATTAATGGCAACAGGTCACCTTGAAAATCTGACTAAAGTTAAAAATATTTTCATATTCAGATGAGCCGGTCTTGAGGAGAACATGTCATACGCCGAATGTTGAACCTTAGTAGCATCAGACTAATTGTACTTTCTAGTACTTGAGCCATTTCTTTTATTGTCCTGCACACAAGAGGCTAATTTTATGCAAGCGTCTCTTAGCGAGCGGCGTTTTATCCCTCACACCCACCGTCAAGAGCTTAACGTGCAAGTGACCTTCTCACTTCCTTCAAAGCCTGTGCTTCTAATTTTGGAGAGGGGCCTTTAATCAAAGTAAGTGTTATGGTATTGTGGAGATAGCCTGAAGGACCCTTTATATGACGAGCAGATACAAGGCCTGGTACATTTCTAACCTCTTGATGATCTGACCCTGGAATCTAATCAATTTCTAGCCTCGAGGTGGGTGATAAAAATAGGGAGAAAAAAAAGATGTCCCGGCATTAACGGATTCCTGATACAGCTCTTTCCAGATCATAAAAGAACCAGGAGTGAAACATAGGCTCACACAAAGATGTGTCTGCGAGAACAATGAATTACATGTAGAGTTATGGTTGTGATGCCTTTTCTGACACCGCTGAAAATGCTGCAGCTTCTTCCGGTGTGTATTCCAGTAACAATGATATAAGTCAGCAATATAATGCCGTTTTCCTAATTTAACCCTCTGTATAACACGTGACCAGCATCTATAGTAATGTACTGCCAGCTTTTTTTTAATAAATATATGTTTCCTAATTAATGGACAAACCAGGGTGTTAGAGTAGGGTGCCAATGGTTACAGGCCACCAAAACCACTGTACAGGTGGCATGATTCGGTCAATTTATCAAAACTTCTAAGAAGGAAAATGTTGCCGATAGCAACCAATCAGATTCCAGCTATTGTTTAATCTAGTACATTGTATAAGACAATAGCTAGAATCTGATAGGTTAATATAGTCAACATCTGTATTCCTCCTTTTTAGAAGTTTTGAAAAATCTAGCAACTTCTCCACCTATTCTCTATCGCAGGTTTTATACATCTCCCTCTGAGTCACTTATTCAGTGTTTCTAAGGCCACTGACATGGAGGAATAGAAGCCAGCTCCTGCTCCTCCATGTCAGTGGGCTGGGAGAATGGGACTGGGCTATGATGTCACTGCCCAGTGCCAGTGGCGTAACTTCATCCCAGGTGCCCGGAGGCAAGATAAATGTTGGTGCCCACCCCCCCAGCACCTATGCCAGCCCCAGCTGCTGCCCCCCTATGCAGTTCCCCCCAGTAGTGGTTCCCCTGTGCAGTGCCCTCTGTAGAGGTCCCCCTATGCAGTGCTGCCTATGTAGTGCCCCCCCCAGTAATGGTCCCCCTATGCAGTACCTCCAGTAGTGGTCCCCCTTTGCAGTGCCCCAGTAGTAAGGGCCCCTGTAGTGCCCCCAGCAGTAAGCCCCCGGTAGTGCTCCCAGTAGTAAGCCCCCAGTAGTAAACACCCTGTAGTGCCCCCAGTAGTAAGCCCCCAGTAATGCCCCCTGTAGAAAGCCCCCAGTAATGCCCCCTGTAGAAAGCTCCCTGTTGAAAGCCCCCAGTAATGCCCCCTGTAATGCCCCAGTAATGCCCCCTGTAGTAAGCCCCCGTAATGCCCCCTGTAGTAAGCCCCCATAATGCCCCCTGTAATGCCCCCTGTAGTAAGCCCCAGTAATGCCCCCTGTAGTGCCCCAGTAATGCCCCCTGTAGGAAGCCCCCAGTAATGCCCCCTGTAGTGCTCCCAGTAGTAAGCCCCCAGTAGTAAACTCCTGTAGTGCCCCCAGTAGTAAGCCCCCTGTAGAAAGCCCCCAGTAATGCCCCCTGTAGTAAGCCCCCAGTAATGCCCCCTGTAGAAAGCTTCCTGTTGAAAGCCCCCAGTAATGCCCCCTGTAGTAAGCCCCCTGTAATGCCCCCCTGTAGTAAGCACCCTGTAATGCCCCCAGTAATGCCCCCTGTAGTAAGCCCCCATAATGCCCCCTGTAATGCCCCCTGTAGTAAGCCCCAGTAATGCCCCCTGTAGTAAGCCCCAGTAATGCCCCCTGTAGGAAGCCCCCAGTAATGCCCCTGTAGTGAGCCCCCAATAATGCCTCCCTGTAGTGAGCCACCAATAATGCCCCCTGTAGTGAGCCCCCCCCGCGAGCACACACACATACAAAAAAAAGAACAATACTTACCTGAAACCCCGTTCCAGTGCTGCTGCCTTCCGTCCCCGGCTCCCGCTCCTCGGAACTATGGGAGTGACATCATGACGTCACTCCCATAGTGCATTGCGGGACCCGAAAGCGGAGCTCAGGAGTGAGCTCCGTTCCTCTGGCTACCGCCGGAGGGAAAGAAGGAGCCGGGCGCCCGCTGGTAACACACTCAGCGGGCGCTCGGCAAATAGGGGGTGTGACCGCACCCCCCGTATTGACGCCGCTGGAGGTGGAGCACCGATCAGCGGCGCTCCATCTCCATAGCAGTGCCCGGAACGGCGTGTACTGCTACATCTGAGAGACGTGTCATACAATTGATTTCCATCCAAATGTAAATGAGACCCAAAGCAGTTAGTAAGATCTACTTGATGAAAACACATTGATACTTTTCAAAAAATACATGTAACTCAGGGATACATGTAATAGGGATCATTGAGCCATATTCAATTAGAGGCAAAGTTTTCGCCTGTCCGACTGTTCGCTTCATTCGCCTGTTTCAGAGGCGAATTTATTCCATGCACGTCCCCGCTTTTCGCCTAATTCAATTGCAAAACAGGCGAACACGGAAATAGGCGAATACGGAACAGGTGAAAAGTACTGAAAGAATTGGGGAAATCAGTCTGTACCCCAGAAAAAGATGCACTAACATAGGGAATCAATATAGATGTGTACTAATAGCCCTAATAAAACTATTTTGCGTACTTAAGTTGTGTAAATTGCTTGCTATTAGCATTTTTGTAAAAGTGGTGAAGAATGGCATAAAGTTGTATTTTTTGGTGAAAATAAGTAGTCCTGTCAAATTTGGGGTGCTTGAAAATTAGGGGTGTGCACCGGCCACTTTTTGTGTTTTGGTTTTGGATCTGGATCTTTCTTCGTGTTTTGGATCTGGATTGGTTTTGCCAAAACCACCCTTCCGTGTTTTGGGTTCTGGGTTTTGTGTTTTGGATCTGTATTTTTTTTTTAAAAAGCATAAAAACAGCTAAAATCACAGAATTTGTTGGTTTCTCTGCTCCTATGCTATTATTAACCTCAATAACCTTAATTTCCACTCATTTCCAGTCTATTCTGAACACCTCACACCTCACAATAGTGTTTTCATGTCCAAAAGGTTGCACCGAGGTAGCTGGATGACTATGCTAAGCGACACGAGTGGGCGGCACAAACACGTGACCCATCTAGGAGTGACACTGCAGTGGCAGACAGGATGGCAGTTAGAAAAACTAGGCCCCAAACTGTACATAATGCAAAGAAAAAAAAGAAGTGCAAGATGGAATTGTCCTTGGGCCCTCCCACCCACCCTTATGTTGTATAAACAGGACATGCACACTTTAACAAATCAATCATTTCAGCGCCAGGGTCTGCCACACAACTGTGGCTGAAATGATTGGTTCGTTTGGGCCCCCACAAAACAAGCTGGCAATTAATGTGTCCCTGCACAAACTGGCTCTACGGAGGCAAGATGTCATCCTCATCCTACTCATCCACCGATTCCTCACCCTCTTCAGTGTGTACATCCTCATCCTCACAAAGTATTAACTCGTCCCCACTTGAATCCACCACCACAGGTCCCTCTGTACCTTCTGGAGGCTGGTCTCCCTGGAAGAGCTGATAATTCATTTTGATGAACATCATCTTCTCCACATTCTGTGGAAGCAACCTCCTACGCCTTTCGCTGACAAGGTTCCCGGCTGCACTAAACACTCTTTCAGAGTACACACTGGAGGGGGGGCAACTCAGGTAAAATAGAGCCAGCTTGTACAGGGGCCTCCAAATTGCCTCTTTTTCCTGCCAGTACAGGTATGGACTGTCTGACATGCCTACTTGGATGCTGTCACCGATGTAATCCTCCACCATTCTGTCAATGGTGACAGTATCATATGCAGTGACAGTAGACATGTCAGAAATTGTTGCCAGGTCCTTCAGTCCGGACCAGATGTCCAAACTTGGTCCTGCCTGCCCTGCATCACCGCCAGCGGGTTGCTTAGGATACCTAAGTTTTTTCCTGGCAGACCCAGTTGCGGGAGAAAATGAAGAAGGAGCCGTTGACGTGTCACGTTCCGCTTCAGCTGACAGTGTGTTCACCAGCAGGTCTTTGCACCTCTGCAGGCTTGTGTCGGCCGGAAAGAGAGACACCACATAGGCTTTAAACCTAGGATCAAGCACGGTGGCCAAAATGTAGTGGTCTGATTTCAACAGATTGACCACCCTGGAATCCTGGCAAAGTGAATGAAGGGCTTCATCCACAAGTCCCACATGCCGAGCGGAATCGCTCCGTCTTAGCTCCTCCTTCACTTTCTCCAGCTGCTTCTGCAAAAGCCTGATGAGGGGAATGACCTGACTCAAGCTGGCTGTGTCTGAACTGACTTCACGTGTGGCAAGTTCGAAGGGCTGGAGAACCTTGCACAACACGGAAATCATTCTCCACTGCGCTTGAGTCAGGTGCATACCCCCTCCTTTGCCTATGTCATAGGTGGATGTATAGGCTTGTATGGCCTTTTGCTGCTCCTCCATCCTCTGAAGCATATAGAGGGTTGAGTTCCACCGCGTCACAACCTCTTGCTTCAGGTGATGGCGGGGCAGGTTCAAGAGTGTTTGCTGGCGCTCCAGTCTTCGGCACGCAGTCGCTGAATGGCGAAAGTGGCCAGAAATTTTTCGGGCCACCCAAAGCGTCTCCTGCACGCCCCTGTCGCTTTTCAGAAAATTCTGCACCACCAAGTTTATTGTGTGAGCAAAACATGGGACGTGCTGGAATTTGCCCAGATGTAATGCCCGCACAATATTGGTGGTGTTGTCAGATATCACAAATCCCCAGGAGAGTCTAAGTGGGGTAAGCCACTGGGCGATGATTTCCCTCAGTTTCTCTAAGAGGTTGTCGGCGGTGTGCCTCTTACTGAAACCGGTGATACACAGCGTAGCCTGCCTTGTAACGAGCTGGCGTTTCTGAGATGCTGCTACTGGTGATGCTGCTGCTGTTGCTGCGTAAGGTGATACATCTACCCAGTGGGCTGTCACAGTCATATAGTCCTTAGTCTGCTCTGTTCCACTTGTCCACATGTCCGTGGTTAAGTGGACATTGTGTACAACGGCATTTTTCAGGACACTGAGGACACTTTTTCTGACGTTTCTGTACAGTCTCGGTATCGCCTGCCTAGTGAAGTGGAATCTAGACGGGATTTGGAACCGGGGACACACTACCTCCATCAATTGTCTAAATCCCACTGCACTAATGGCGGATACCGGACGCACGTCTAACACCAACATAGCAGTCAAGGCCTCAGTTATACGTTTTGCTTCAGGATGACTGCTGTCGTACTTCATCCTCCTCGCTAAGGACTGTTGGAGGGTCAATTGTTTAGTAAAAGTAGTGGTGTACCTACTTCCTCTCTGGGATGATGAACGACTCCCAGCAGCAGCAACAGCAGCAGCGGCAGCAGTAGGCGTAGCAATGCAGGATCCTCCAGAGGAATCCCGGATAGGAGAGTCAGTCATGCCAGTGACATGGCCTGCAGGACTACTTCCGATCCTGACTAAGGAGGAAATTGACGAGGAGGGAGTTGACGGTGTGGTTTGCAGGCGCTTGGATACAACAGGACAACGGGATTTAGGTGTCCCTGGACTGCTTACGGTCTTAGCCAAAGTTTCTGAACTTGACAGTAACTTTTTATGAACGCGCTGCAGGTGCCGTATAAGGGAGGATGTTCCTAGGTGGTTGACGTCCCTACCCCTACTTATTTCACCTTTACATATGGTACATATGGCAAGACAGTTGTTGTCCGGATTTGGATAGAAATATTGCCAGACCAAAGAGGTGGAATGTTTGGTCTTCTGCCCAGGCATGACCGTGATGGGCTTTTTCATCCCACGGACAACAACTGTCTCCCCCGGAGCCTGATTTAAACAAACCACATCACCATCAGAATCCTCCTCGCCAACTTCCTCCTCAGCGCCAGCTACACCAGTATCCTCATCCTGTTGTACTTCAACAGTGACATCTTCAATTTGCATATCAGCAAGTGGACTGTGGGTGCTCCTTTCAGCACTTGCAGGGGGCGTGCAAATGGTGGAAAGAGCCACCTCTTCCCGTCCAGTGCTGGGAAGGTCAGGCATCGCAACCACCACCACACTTGGACTCTCCTTGGGGATTTGTGATATCTTCTTAGAAAGCACAGTTCTTCGCTGTGCTTTTGCCAGCTTAACTCTTTTGATTTTTTTAGTGGGAGGAGGGCTTCCATCGTCATGTGAAGCTGAACCACTAGTCATGAACATACTAGGGATCGACCTTAGCCGTTCCTTGCCACTCCGTGTCGTAAATGGCATATTGGCAAGTTTACGTTTCTCTTCAGCTGATTTAAATGTCTTTTTCAAGGTCATTTTCCTGAACTTTGCCATTTGGGATTGTATGTGCCCTCTACTATGACATTGGGCATCGGCCTTGGCAGACGACGTTGATGGCATGTTATCGTCTATGTCATGACTAGTGGCAGCAGCTTCAGCACTAGGAGGAAGTGGTTCTTGATCTTTCTCTATTTTATTTTTATCGGAGAAAGTTTGGTCCTCCATTTATGTTATATCGATTTGATATATACGTGCGGCTAAACACAGAAAATAATTTTGTTTATGGTTTGGACTGGAGTGTACTTTGGGGGTTACAGCACCCTTAACGGTCAAGCCAGCCGGCCCTTTACTTATGACACAGGCGCACTCTTGGCACTACTTTGTTGATGCACGTGTGGCTACTGCGCACACAATTCACAAACACAGAAAATAATTTTTTTTTTGGTTTGGACTGGAGTGTACTTTGGGGGTTACAGCACCCTTTAACGATCAAGCCAGCCGGCCCTTTACTTATGACACAGGCGCACGCTTGGCACTACTTTGTTGATGCACGTGCGGCTACTGCGCACACAATTCACAAACACAGAAAATAATTTTTTTTTAGGTTTGGACTGGAGTGTACTTTCGGGGGCTACAGCACCCTTAACGGTCAAGCCAGCCGGCCCTTTACTTATGACACAGGCGCACGCTTGGCACTACTTTGTTGATGCACGTGCGGCTACTGCGCACACAATTCACAAACACAGAAAATAATATTTTTTTTGGTTTGGACTGGAGTGTACTTTCGGGGGTTACAGCACCCTTAACGGTCAAGCCAGCCGGCCCTTTACTTATGACACAGGCGCACGCTTGGCACTACTTTGTTGATGCACGTGCGGCTACTGCGCACACAATTCACAAACACAGAAAATAATTTTTTTTTGGTTTGGACTGGAGTGTACTTTCGGGGGTTACAGCACCCTTTAACGGTCAAGCCAGCCGGCCCTTTACTTATGACACAGGCGCACGCTTGGCACTACTTTGTTGATGCACGTGCGGCTACTGCGCACACAATTCACAAACACAGAAAATAATTTTTTTTTTGGTTTGGACTGGAGTGTACTTTGGGGGTTACAGCACCCTTTAACGGTCAAGCCAGCCGGCCCTTTACTTATGACACAGGCGCACGCTTGGCACTACTTTGTTGATGCACGTGCGGCTACTGCGCACACAATTCACAAACACAGAAAATCATTTTTTTTTGGTTTGGACTGGAGTGTACTTTCGGGGGTTACAGCACCCTTTAACGGTCAAGCCAGCCGGCCCTTTACTTATGACACAGGCGCACGCTTGGCACTACTTTGTTGATGCACGTGCGGCTACTGCGCACACAATTCACAAACACAGAAAATAATTTTTTTTTTGGTTTGGACTGGAGTGTACTTTGGGGGTTACAGCACCCTTTAACGGTCAAGCCAGCCGGCCCTTTACTTATGACACAGGCGCACGCTTGGCACTACTTTGTTGATGCACGTGCGGCTACTGCGCACACAATTCACAAACACAGAAAATAATTTTTTTTTTGGTTTGGACTGGAGTGTACTTTCGGGGGTTACAGCACCCTTAACGGTCAAGCCAGCCGGCCCTTTACTTATGACACAGGTGCACGCTTGGCACTACTTTGTTGATGCACGTGCGGCTACTGCGCACACAATTCACAAACACAGAAAATAATTTTTTTTTTGGTTTGGACTGGAGTGTACTTTCGGGGGTTACAGCACCCTTAACGGTCAAGCCAGCCGGCCCTTTACTTATGACACAGGCGCACGCTTGGCACTACTTTGTTGATGCACGTGCGGCTACTGCGCACACAATTCACAAACACAGAAAATAATTTTTTTTTTGGTTTGGACTGGAGTGTACTTTCGGGGGTTACAGCACCCTTAACAGTCAAGCCAGCCGGCCCTTTACTTATGACACAGGCGCACGTTTGGCACTACTTTGTTGATGCACGTGCGGCTACTGCGCACACAATTCACAAACACAGAAAATAATTTTTTTTTTGGTTTGGACTGGAGTGTACTTTGGGGGTTACAGCACCCTTTAACGGTCAAGCCAGCCGGCCCTTTACTTATGACACAGGCGCACGCTTGGCACTACTTTGTTGATGCACGTGCGGCTACTGCGCACGCAATTCACAAACACAGAAAATAATTTTTTTTTTGGTTTGGACTGGAGTGTACTTTCGGGGGTTACAGCACCCTTAACGGTCAAGCCAGCCGGCCCTTTACTTATGACACAGGCGCACGCTTGGCACTACTTTGTTGATGCACGTGCGGCTACTGCGCACACAATTCACAAACACAGAAAATAATTTTTTTTTTGGTTTGGACTGGAGTGTACTTTCGGGGGTTACAGCACCCTTAACGGTCAAGCCAGCCGGCCCTTTACTTATGACACAGGCGCACGCTTGGCACTACTTTGTTGATGCACGTGCGGCTACTGCGCACACAATTCACAAACACAGAAAATAATTTTTTTTTTGGTTTGGACTGGAGTGTACTTTCGGGGGTTACAGCACCCTTAACGGTCAAGCCAGCCGGCCCTTTACTTATGACACAGGCGCACGCTTGGCACTACTTTGTTGATGCACGTGCGGCTACTGCGCACACAATTCACAAACACAGAAAATAATTTTTTTTTGGTTTGGACTGGAGTGTACTTTCGGGGGTTACAGCACCCTTTAACGGTCAAGCCAGCCGGCCCTTTACTTATGACACAGGCGCACGCTTGGCACTACTTTGTTGATGCACGTGCGGCTACTGCGCACACAATTCACAAACACAGAAAATATATTATTTTTTTAGCACTTGGGGGGAGCACCCCTGATGGACAGAGCACCCCCTGGACAACACTACAGCACTCCTTTAGGACTGGGACACTGCACAGGACTTTGGAGTGGACACAGCCCCTATGGAGAACTGACTGCACAACACAGTCCAGCCAGCCCCTATGGACTTTGAAGTAGTGGACACAGCCCCTATTAACAACAGCAGCACAGCACAACACAGCCAGCCCCTATGGACTTTGAAGTAGTGGACAACAGCAGCACTACACTACACTACACTACACAGCCCTAACTCCCACCCTCCCTCTTCACTGTCCACAGCCGAGTGAGAAAATGGCGCCGACGCGGGTACCTTATATAGGATCCAAAACCCGCGAGGCTCGGAAGGCGGGATGATGACGTTTTGCCTCGATTTCAGATCCGAGTCAGGCGGGAAAAGTCGAGCCTGACTCGGATCGGACTCGGATCGGGGGGGCTCGGGGGGGTTCGGATTTCAGAAATCCGAACCCGCTCACCCCTATTGAAAATAGGTGCTAGCATGTTTTTATGTCTCTAAAGTGAACTTTTAAAAACCGTGAATAATCCACCTGCTACATGCAACTGCAATCCCAAAAACACCTGACCCATACTTGTGGACCCCCAAGAAGTATAGAAGTATTTTTCGCTACTTTTAATGTTTATCCCCCCACTTTTTAAATTTACACCCCAAAAATGACATGTCTTTTTTGGGGTGTTCTTAGGTTTTAGTTTCTGTTTTTTTTGCGTATTTGTCCTTTGGGGGGCTGTCCCAAAGGGTCTGAGTTGTTTCCCCACGTTTGCACCCCAAAATAAAGATTTTGCATTTCTTTTCACCAGCTATTGATTGGAGAGTCATTTTTGGAGAATTGTTTCCACTTAAGCGAAATTGTCCTGGAATTGAATTTGGCGAATTTTTTTAGGCAAATTTCTCACAAAAAAACAGGCGAATATGGCTTTTCACCTCTAATTGAATTCCCCTAATTGTGCCTTATAACCAATGCAGGGAAATTATACTAATGATCCCATTTGAATGTATATATCTCTGTTATTTTATTTTAAATAACAGCTTCATAATGGGGGTAAGGTGTATTCAGGGAGATTGCTAGACTCTTCAGGCAGTCAGGGAGATTGCTGCTATTTCAGGGAGTCTCCCTAACAATCAGGGAGAGTTGGCAAGTATAGTCTACTCGCTAAGTTGAGAAGCAATTGGGGGTTGTGCTACCACACTCTGAAAGTGGGGACCATTGCCTACCTCCCAGCATCGGATGTCAGCACCTTGGGACATGAGGCAGGGCCGTGTTGTGGATGGGGCATGTCCACATCATTGAAGAGTCTTGGTCACAACCTTCTCTAGCACCAGTCTCACACCTGTAAACCTTTACCTGCTGTGCACACCAGAGGAAGGTGCGCATTACTGTTCTGCTATGCTGTCCTGCAGTGAATTTACATACCTCTCCAACTGCCCGACAATGCAGTCTCCCACCCCATCCCACCCACCCACCTGCCTCCTCCTCTCCCGGGATCGGACTTGTCAAAATCACCAAGTATGGTCAAACACATCTGTGCAACTGCACCTCTCCCTGGGACTGACTGTCCTCTGTGTGACTGGCAGATAGCGCTTCCAATGGGAAGTCACTGCCAGTCACAGTGTGTAAAGAAAAAGAGAAATTGTGTGGAACTGCGATTATAAGGGTATGTAGTTATGTCACAATCCAGACGGCAGTATGCCGGCGTCGGGATTTATGACAGGCGTCGAGATACCTGTCATAATCCCGACGCCGGAATCCAGGACGACGCGGGCCCGAACGAGGTGAGTGCGGGGTGCCCGTCCTGTTAGCCGCGGGAGGGGGGAGTTAGGTTTAGGGCACTCCGGGAGGACTTAGGGTTAGGCACCCCCCCCCGGGAGGGTTAGACTATGGGAAGGGGGAGTTAGGGTTAGGCACCCCTGGGGGAGGTTAGGGATAGGCACCCCCCTCGGGATGGTTAGGTTTAGGGTGCGGGGAGGGGGGTTTAGGCACCCCTGGGGGGAGTTTAGGGTTAGGAACTAGGGGGGGAGGTTAGGGTTAGGTACCCCTAAAGGAGAGGTAGGGGGGGGGGAGGGGAGGGTTAGGGGGAGGAGGGGAGGATTAGGGTACTGTCGGGACTTCCATCTGTCGGCCTCACAGTGTCGGGATTTGATTTAGCCGCCGGCATTACAATCCCATTCCATTTATAAGGACTTTATACCACTGGTATGGTGGTGAGAAATTAATACACAGTATTGCTATAAAAATAGTAATAATTCAAATAACAATATAGAAAAAACCTGTATTATAAAATTTAATTTATAGAAATGCATAAATAATCTTATGTCTTTACAGCCCTAAAACATATAATATATAATAAATGCTGATATTGCCATAGCACAAGTCCTTTATAGGATCCAAGGAGCTGATTCAGACCCGCTCGCTATGATGCGATCGCTCGTAGCTGGCCGATATGTTCAATCTGCGCATGCGTATGTATGCGCTTGCGCAAACCAGTGTGAGAGATCGGGATGCGTTCTCTCACTGCGCATAGACAGCCCAGCAGAGTGAGTGACAGGAGAAGCCGTGTGTGGGTGGTGACTGGGGCTGGCCACTAGAAATGGGGGCGTGGAGGTGCAAATGCAGGCGTGCCTGAGTGTCTCAACGCCGTTTAAGAGGCGTGCATAATTAACAAGCAGCGTCATAGTACACATCACTTGGTTGTATTTCACAGTGAAGTGATCGCAGTGCTTGTGGAAGGGTATAGTCAACCTCAAGCACTGCGATAGCATCCAATGGTGGCCGATGTACCAATGTTTTCATGCACCTCCAGGAGATGACGTGCACAAGTGGGCGTCTTATGAATGGCTGGTGGGTGTCTGCATACACTAAGTGATCGCACGCCAAGACATAGTGGGTGTGCTAATGCCTTGCCGTGCGATCGCCTGCCTTGCTGGGCTTGCGCTGGATTTGCATATGCAGGGTGCGAGCGAACGCATCTAGCGAGCAGGTCTGAATGAGCTCCCAAGTTTGTAGCCTAGAAGCAACAGAAATTTAGGATACCACCAGAGCTTTCAATTCACATGCCTGCCTGGTGGAAGTTAAAGCCACCACCAACAATTTTATTATCTGTTTCCTTTCCTGAAAATGATTGAATTGGTTGATCACATAATTTGTCCAAGACTAAACTTCAGTCCCGCTTTGTGACTAGACCAAGAACTCTAGGCCTCACTTGCTTTAATGAACCTTTTTAACAGATGAAGATGTGGGAGTGAGCGTTTTATTAATCTTTATATTACACAAGTGATGCCAATATATGTATAAATATCTGTAACTAAATAGTCATCCCGTTATGCAACAGTTATGATGTCGACGTTGTTGAAATGTAACATGTGGATATCTGCAGAATTCCAACATTAGAGATAGACTGCGGGAGGACAGGACTAGGGTTAGGGGTAGTGTACTGACCACCACTGGATTAGATGACCAGCAGACTGAGGAGACAATCCTGCGTTGACGGGACATACAGCTTTGTTGACAATCTAATCATGTCGACATTTCATCAGTGTCGACATTCATGATCAATGTCGACATTCATGATCAATGTCGACCGCTTAGTCATGACGTCTTTAAGACCATGTTGACATTTCCATGTTGACATTATGAATGTCTACAGGATGACTGTCAACAAATCAAACCCAACCCGTCATGCCTGCAATGGTCATCAATACAATTTGTGTATTATCACGAAGAGCACATATCCAGCTTTAAGTTATTATGGATATTAATAGTTATATAATTCAGAATAAGTGGTACCTAGGGTGACAGCACCACTCGCTCACCCCTAGTTACTGACCCTGCATGAAATTAATATAAAAACCTTTTCTTTACTGTCCCTTGAACAGTGCGCTCCTAGACATGAGCCTATTGATCCTAATGGTAATGGATGAATGAATGAACTACAAGAAGCACTCCAGGTAACCATGGCTGGATTAAGGACTGAGGGGCCACTAGGCTGAATAGCTGTGGTGGGACCAGAGGTAACAAGAATTAACCAGTAACATTATGAGAGGATTCCTATGAGTAACCTTACATTATGTCAGACAGACAATGCCACAGACTGTCCTGGCATGGTAACTGAGAGTCCTGGCAAAGTAACTGGCTGTGACTCACAGGGCATTATAAAATACTGATATGCACTCACCCTAAGTAGCTACTATAGCCATTCATCATACAACTACTTACTCGCCGTCACGGACACCAGTACATTTGACAAGGATCAGCAGCTGTATCAGTTATGCCGCGCTGTAGTACAACAGGCAACCCCTGAGAGTGGTATGGTACATGCCTGCACAGGTTGGAAGCAGACCAGCCATGAGGCTGCTGGGAAATGTAGTCCAGGCAGCTAAGCTCCTTCACAACAGGGATGGCAATTTGATGGGTTAACCATCGAAAGTCACCATTGATGTAGTCATCTGTGTTTAAAATCAATGGTATGAACCCATCGGCAGGGACCAATCAATGGTTTTGCCCACTGATGGCCATACCAGGCAGCAGGCCAATAAGAGGTAGGGGTGGGGCTTCACGGGTCACATCGGGGGGAAGAAAAAAAATAATGTGGGGCTCTGTGCCATTAATGTGAGAGAACCAACAGATCTCTTAAAAGGATGGGAAAACCTAAACAACATTGGTGGTTAACCATCAATGGTTGTTAGCCATCAATGGACGAGGGCCATCCCTACTGCATATGTTGACTGCAACCCTCCACTGTCCTTATGGTTTGCTTCCCAATAAGATGCAGTAGGAAGGGGTGATGGGCACCAATGCATCGTTTCGTGGGGCACTTGGTAGTGGAAACCCCTGGGCTGTTGGCTTCTCAACCTGCTCTTCAATCCAGCCCTGCAGCAGTGGCATCACTAGGGGCATGGGGATGGTGCAGTACGCACCAGGTGTCACCCTCTGTGGGAGTGACACCAAAATGCTGGCTTCTCGTCAATGACCGGAAGTTCGGTGCTGCACTGTGACATTATTGTGAAATGCCCAGCTCCCAATCACTGAGGAGGAGCTGGCAGTGTGGGGAGAGTCTCTGGAGGCAGCCCAGCATCTCTGGGAGTGCTGGGCAAGGCCCCAGAGTGACGAAACCGGGAAGGGGTCACGTGGTTACACTCCCTTTTCGGAAAGCCACTGGCCTGCAAGTAACATGGCTGAACATGAATACTAGGATGTAGATCTGGTAGATAATACATCTGTCCATCAAGATGAGGCAGCTGTCATGACTTTCTGCTGTACACACACAAAAAAAACTTATTTAAGAATTTGGTTTCTGCAAAGAAACTTTGTGAAAGATTCTCTAGCATAAACGAAAACTATTCTTGTATAATTAAGCATATCCTTAATACCCTTTAATACAAGAGGAAGATGGGCGAGTGGTAGAATGAACCTTCTTTATCGTTTGTCCTCTGCTTGGAATTTTACTAAGAAAAACAAAAGCTTTTACACAATTAAAACTATCATTTGAACAAGATTTTATAGACTCCGTTTTTTTTTCCATCTCTTTTCTTTGTTTCTTTCCTGTGAAAAATGAAACTTTTATCTCTGATATGCTGAGAAATAATCATAAATCTATTTTCGGTGGCATCTTTCCCTATAAGAAAAAAAAAATGAAGAAAACAAATAGCGGTGATAAATAGACGTTCCGTCTTCAAAAGGCATCAAGCAGCATCCGTCCTCAGCCTTTGCTCTGTGTTTTAATTGCAATCCTATCTGAGAATCTGCAAATAATGACTCATCCATTGCTCATTAATCAGATGATGTTATCAAGCGAGATGTGTTTGAGACTGGGAGAAGAGATTAATGGTTTATATTTCCTATACTGCAAATTCACAATAAAACCGCAGTCCACCCCATTGCTGCTTTACATTTCAGAACATCTTTGAGGAGAACGCAGCTGGCGTCTCGCCTCTTCACTAGTTCCTCACACATGCTAAGCTGCACTTTGTGGGAACTGTAACAGTAAAACTCTTATTTATTATCTAGAACTGAGAGGTAGCCAATTAGCTTCTTGTCTAGTGTGTCTCATCTGCATAGAGAGAAATGTTCAGCATGAAGCAGTTCATGTTCAACCCCTGCTTCCATCTTCCCTGCTCAAGGTGACCTCAAGGTCATAGTTCCCAAGTGCAGCCACCAGACCAGATGCTTTGGCCAAGTCCTGGTGACCTGAAACGCAAACATTTGAAAGCAAAAGCACCTTGCACTGCTAAGCGGTGCAGTAACAAGGCTCTATGCTGCCCTGCGCCACCCCCCGCAGCCCGTGATGTCATTATGTCACACCTAGGAGGTGTGGCTGCAGGCTCCGGTAAGTAAAGCACTGCCCGGAGCACCCTAAGGACTCTTTAGACAGCTCCACAGGCTGCCGGGTGCCTGTCAGGAGAATCCCATTGGATGCTCCGGACGGCTCTGCAGTAGCGCTACTGGCTGCAGGGTGCCGTTCCACGCACCCTGCAAGCTAATTGCAGGTGCTGTGGAGCAGTGACAGTGCCGCCCACCGGGCCCGGTACTTTGTGCGGCAGCACCGCTCGCACATCTGTACTTAGGACCAGGGCCAGACTGCGCATCTGGCACAGTAGCTCCGCCTCCTGGCGGTCTGCTCGGCTGGGGATACTGAAAAACAGGCCCCCGTCACTCGCAGAACACGCCCATGAGGCGAGGCCACGCCCTTTTGTGGGCCCTTTAGGGGGACCTCCGGGGCTGGTCAGCAGTCACAGTCCATCCTTGCTTAGGATTCTGCTACCAAGATGTAGTAGCCAAGGTGCTGGTGCAGAGTTGTACTTAAGTCAGACATAATTGCTCTTGCATTGCATGCATGGAAAAAAATATATATATTCACCTGTATGCAAAGTTGTATGTTACTTTTGGGGTGCCCATAAGATTCTGCACCACCATAACTCGCATATGCTTGGTTGCAGAGCATGCACTGTGTGAAAACATGCAAGACACACTCAGACATAAGGTCAACTCTTCATCAGTCCCTTTCAGGGCTCTAAATAGGGGTGGGTGAGTGGTGGTGCTGCATTAAGCGCGGGGCGCTAGGAGACCACACTGTTGCTGCCCTTATGCAAGTGCATTTGGCATGCAGGGTTCCTGGAAAGGTACCATGCAGCCTAGAATGGCGCCAAAGAGCTGCCTCCGGGTGCTCTCAACTTATTTCAGGTCCAATGGCCCCGCCACCTCACTGTGACGTCATTCTCATTGTTCTGTGTTCTTGGTTTACCTCTGTATATCTGTTCTTACTCCTGGCCTGATTTGCGTTGTACGCTATGCCGATGTCTTTGAAAATCAAGAATTTTTTTTGTCACTGCGCATGTGTCTGAGTCGCGTGAAGGTCAATTACTATAGTCTTTATTCACAGAGTGATTGACAGGCAGGGAGTGTTTGGGGGTGGCGACTGGGAGTGTCAGATAAAAACATAGGCGCATCTCATCCATTTTGTGGGTGTCACATCTTGCGTCTACGAACCCATAAGCCAGAAACATGGCTCTGGTGACTCAGTGATGTTGTCCGTTTTGAGTGACCATAGACTCACTAAAGGCGTCCATGTTTGTCTGATCTGCGTCCAATGCTGTGTATGTATACGTATAACATATACACAGATCATAGGGATCTGAGCAATGCTTTCTTCAAACATGCTTGCCTGAGGGAAGTTATTTATTTTTGACGGTTTTGGCGGCAGTTTGGAACTGCTACTTAGTTAATCCAGAGTTTCTCTACTTCTGCTGTTAAAAACATTGATTTGTTGCATTTCATAGAATACATATCGTATAAATAGATAGTGGGCCTGATTCAGACCCGGTCGCAAGTGCTGAGCGCTCGCAACCGGGTCAATGCACGAGACCCGGCTAGCGACGGGCAATCCGTCGCTCCGGGTCTCGCACCAAAGAGGGCGAGCTGTCGATGTTGAATGACAGCTTGCCCCCTTTGGTGGGCGGGTCGGGAGGGTGGCTGCCCAAACGGAGGCGTTCCCATGAGAATGCCTGCCGTTTGGGGGCGGCCCAACTGACATCACAAATTATGTCAGTGGAGAGCTTCCGGCTCTGTTAGAGCCAAAAGCTCTCTGGGGCTTGTGATAGACGAGACCCTACCACAAGGGTCTCGTCGCAAGCCCGTCATCATGGCCGCTCGCTATAGGTGTGGGTGGCCACCCACAGCTATGCGAGCGGCCAAGAGGCCGCTCCAAAAAAAAAAAAAAGCCCGGCCCTGATTCAGAGCGAGCGCTCTGTCAGAGCGAGTGGCTCTGAATCAGGCCCAGTGTTCACTCTAGCTCCGGCAGGAGGCAAAAATGGGGCGTGGCCATTGAAAAAGGGGCGTGTCTAAGATGCGTCATCTTTTCGTCACTCTTGGGGGCGTGCCCAGCACTTACGGACACGCCGGGCAGCCTCTGACTTAACCAATTCCCGACAAGGCACACAGCGCGTTGTATTGAATAGCCGCGGGAGCTCCCTCCGGCGGCTATTCATCTTCGCATCAAATTGAATTTGGCCCAATGTGTAGAGTGATTGGGGACGCCTTAGGGGCAGAGTCAATTACCCACAATGTTTACCATGTGGGTAAAGCTCCAGGTTTAAAGCCCAGAAATATTCAACTAACAGTCAGTTTCACCGTGCGGTAAATCCGCGGGCACTGGCGTCACTAGGGAGCTGCATGGGGTTGTGTTGCACACCAGGTGACACCATCCGAGGGGGTGACACCAGAATAGCAGAGCTACTCTAAGCCCACTGAGTCACTGCAGATAACGGGAGATGTGACATGAGGTCACGCCCCCAAGAGTGGTACACATGAGTAGGTGTGGCTTAGTGGCACAAGGCCACGTCCCCTTACAGACGCGCGGAGAGGATACCTGTCAGCCGCATCGGGTGGGATAACTAAGGTTAGTGATGCCACTGTTCGCGGGCAAAGTGAGGGTAATGACCCTTAGTTTAATAGCTCAGGGCTGCCAATTGGCCGCATTTTGGGCCTGATTCAGAGCTGAACGCTCTGACCAGAGCGCTCGCTCTGAATCAGGGCCCTCCTCCATGAAAAGCATATGCGAGCATCCATGATGATGGTCGCGATGGTCTTGACCATCGCGACCATCGGGATTGCGACGGAGACCCTGCGGTAGGGTCTCCCTTCCGCAAGCCCTGGAGTGATTTTGGCTCTATCAGAGCCAAAATCACTCCCACTGACATCACTAGTGATGTCAGTGGGGCCGGCTTCAGACGGTAGGCGTTCCCATGGGAACGCCTCCGTCTGGCAGGCACGCCCCTGGCATGCCCACCAAAGGAGGCGTGCTGTCAATCAACATCGACAGCACGCCCCCTTTGGTGCGAGACCCGGAGCGATGGAGAGCCCGTCGCTCGCCGGGTCTCGCACATGCGCATGATGGAGCTCCCTCCATCGTGCACATGCGCAGTGGGGGAACATCGACCCGCTTGCGAGCGTCCTGCGCTCGCGAGTGGGTCTGAATGACCCCCTTTGCCCCTTAAGACCAGATTCTGCCTGTCACACATGCAAAAATGTCATGTCCAAATGCAGAACAAGGCAAATACTTTGCAGAACAGCTTTGAAATGTTTCATTTCAAAAAGTAGCTCCTTTTAAGTGGATGCTGGATGACTGTAATATAACCCACCTATATAGAAGTGCATCAAGCATTTCTTTATTGTACAGTATTTCTAAAATCTTTGAAAAATAGACGGAGACCACAGAACATATAGCTGTCAATTTTGTAAATTAAAGGGTTTTGATATATTTATATATATATTTTTTTAAATAACCTTTCTTTCGTGAAACCTGCTGAGTAATTTTGGAAACTAAGATAAAATCTTATAAACTTAATTACTTTCTTATGATATAATCTGCAACACTGATCCCCAGATCTGAAAAAAATATTGTCTAAAGATCTGCATTTGCTGTAGACAGAAGGATTAAAAGATTGGGCAAATACTGCCTGAAGATACAATAATAGTTATAAGGACATTCAGATGATATTATTTATTATTATTTGTTACGCAGTGCATGTTCTACTTACGATCTACAATACCAATCCTACATACGGGTGCACACTACTGTGCCAATAGTCTATGTATATATACTGTAAAATATACTGTGAATAGGTCATCACCAAACTAACATCTAGATAATGGTGGAATTGTGTCTGGAAACAGGCTGTAACTGAAAGGCAGTAATGGAGTCTGATGTAACAAGTGGCATAACAGAGACTACAGCAGTGGTTCCCAAATTTTTCAAATCATGGCGCCATAGAATACCAGCATTTTTTCCACAGCGCCAATGGGCCAAAAGTTTCTTATTGAGAAATTCACCGAAAGTTAAATGAAGTAAATTGTGCTTGTATGTCACCCTTAGGTTCAGATATGTGGTGGGTGAAAGGGTTGCGCTTCTTTTTGTCGACATATTTTTTGATTGGCAGCAATTAGCACTGGTTAGACTATCACACTGACTAAATATCATTTTATTTGGTACTGGACCACCAACCCAAGGCACCCTTGCAAGTGTCCTACGGCACCCAATTTGGGAACCACTGGAATTTAGTCATTTATCTACTGTAAGTACAGAATGCAGCAGGGGACTAATTGCAGTATGTCAGAATACATGACTCTTAATACATCACCATGGATAGATTATGGTAGCCAAAAACACAGAGGGGCTGATACTGAGTCGGACACTGCAGCATTTGTGTGTTTGTCTTTTGCCGGTATTGATTCTGCAACTTTATGCAAATACAGCTACAAGCCTTTCCCTGGTGTACAGCTGGGCGTCTGCATGTGCAAGGAATCAGATGTCCGTTTGGTGCTTCAGAGTATGGCATCCAATGTGAGCAATAGCGAGTTTGAGTTGGAAACCACTTCTTTGGCACACCTGTGACAGTCCCATAAACGCCCATAAGATGGACCATCTCCATGCGTCCACATAGCCACCTCCCAATCACAGACAGGGAACGCCCAATACATTTCCAAGATATTTCTGAGACCGTGCCTCTCAATCTTTGTGCGCATAAACTCAGAACGCATGGGCAGTAGAAATAACAGCTGAACTGTGTCCAACATAAACATTACGTTGACTCAGAATCCTGCTCTCGGTGCCTCTACTGACAACAAAAAAATGGAAATAAAAAACACTATGTAAACCACTTGTATGCACCTAAAGTCATATGTTGCTTCTTATTTAAAAAGTTAACTGCTCGGTCATTGCTGTCGACCCTCACCCTTTTTTGCTCAATGTCATGATGTCATGCGCGACAGTTATATGAGGACACATGCAATCTGCAAGGTATTGGAAAAAGTATGAAATGAAAGTCGATCTCCAAGATGGTGGAAAAATTGGGCCCTTTTGTAAGTAGAAAAACATGATGATCTGACCGGCAAAGTCGTCCCTAAATATGACTTCTACCACCAGCTCATGTATTTAGTACTGTCCTGGAAAATAAAACCTTGTTTATCCACTCGGGTGCAAAACTAGAAATACGGGTGTGTCTAAACCATGGCTATCTCAGCATGCACAAATGAACTCCGTCCGGGTTGTTGCCCGAAACGTTGCTACTATGCTGTAATCTCTAATAAACACCTCAGTGTTTTCTCTTCCACTTGGAGTGCTGTGCCTTTTCTACTTTATATTACTATTTCGGGGTATATTTACTACAGATTGATTTTTGAGTCGATTTTTATGTCGGTTTTAATCGACTGAGATTGACTCAAAATGGTTGATTCGGATTGTACACTTCAAAATGACCTACAAAATTGACACTTTCTTTTTTTTTCTTCTTTTTTTTTTGTATATGCTGTTTTTATTAAGATATGCAAATAAACATAAGCAATACAAACATTTCACACCTGTAATAAAGCATAACAGAACAAACCAAAAATCTCAATAAAACAAAAAATTTTTTGCATATCAAATAGAAAATATTTATAGGAAAACAACAAAACTGAAAAAGATGAAAAAACTAGAAGGAAAGGCAAAGAGAGACGAAGGGGAGAGTGAGGGTTAGAGTAGGGAAGGGATCATCCCATATGGGAAAAAAAAATGGTAGACTGGGAGTCATGAGTTTCGTGGTAGGTGGGATAGAAGACATATAATTCCTTAAAATCATCCGAGGACTTAAATTCCAACCACGGGAACCAGGTACTGGTAAAATCAGAAGGCTTGTCTGAAGAGGAACTTAATATATCTTCCATTGACATCAAATGATCCAGTTTTTGGAACCAATCTTTTCACGTCAGGGGTTTAGTAGATTTCCAAAATATTGGAATGACAGCTCGTGCTGCATTACTAAGGTGGTGAAGCAGAGATTTCTTGAACTTGGCCACCGGGGTTGAAGAGTGCTTAAGAAGCCAAAATTTGGGACCTGCAGAAACAGAAGTATTTCAAATTTGCTGGGAGACGGAGATAATGTCAGACCAGAAATTTGATAGGGGAGACAATCCCATCAAACATGTCGTAGGGAGTCCAAGACGGTAGAACATCTCCAGCAGGTGCTGGAAACTGATGGAAACATAGCATGCAACAAAGCTGGATGTCTATACTATTGCATCAAGATCTTGTATTGTGTCTCTTTAACAGTGATACAAATAGAGCTGGTATAGGCTTTAAGAAAAATCATCTACCACTCCAAGTTTGAGAGAGAGAGACCTAAGTCTTTTTTCCGTGCCTTAGCCCAAGGTGGGATGGAGGAAACCTGGTTAAATAGTAGCAATTGATAGAGGGTAGACACTGTATGAGAGGAGGTTACAGGGGAGACACATACTGTAGCTTTTCGAAAGAGGTAAGATCCTTTTTAGCGAGAACAAGCCTATTATCTGAGGTTAGGAAATGATGCACTTGCAGGAATTTCCAGAAATCAGAGTGAGGAATGTCCCATTTTTCTTGAATCTCCGAGAATTGTTTAATACCAGAGGCGTTCACCAGCTGGCCGACTCTAAAGAAGCCAATCACGGTCCAATTGGAGAAGTGAGAAGGGTTAATGCCTGGCGGCATTGGGATTAGCCAAAAATGAAATTAGAGGGCCAAAGATCGAGGAAATAGAGGGGTAAAGCCGCAAAGTCTTCCATAGAGACAGTGCTAGAGATATGGTTTGGTGAGGAGGGGAGATTTTGGGAAGAGAGGGTAACCAGGGCACTATTTCAGGGTGCTGTTTCATGAAGCAGCTTTCAATGGCAACCCATTGCTTACTGTCTCAGTTTCTGGTCGATTCTAGGATTCTATTTAGGTGTGTGGCATAATAATAAGATTTAATAATAATAAGATTTAATGTCCGGAAGTTGAAGACCACTCATCTTTTTTGGGTGCAATAATAAATCTAGGTCTTTTCCGGGACCATATGAACTGACGGAACTAAAAAGCCAATGAACAAAACCAAGATTCAGGCACAGGCCTGAAAGACGTAGAGCAATTTGGGCAGTGTATTCATTTTAACTACATTAATTTTCCCTAGCCAAGAAAGCTGCTTCAAGTGCCAATGGTTATAATCTGAGCGAACCGAGAAGGGGGTAAAAGTTTGTTTGAAATAATTGTGACAGATTTCTGGCAAGTTTAATCCCTAGGTATGTAATATGTGAGGGCTGCCAACTGGATGAAAAGGAAGCTTGAAGTCACACTACTGTAGAGGGGGGAGAAGAGATGTTAAGGGCCTTAAATTTCGAGAAATTAATTTTGAAGTTGGCTAATTTCCCTAAATTTTTGAATTCTAACATTCGGCGTGGTACACTTTTTTATGTCAGGGCCATAACTAGCTATGGGCGACTGCAGAGGCTCTGTGGGCAGCACCGTCGCTGCCCCATAGCCCTTGCTCTTGGTTAGCAGCGTGCCTGGAAAGGCACCCCTGCAGCCAGGATTGCTGCTGCAACACCAGCGAAGTGTCCTGAGGACGCTCCAGACAGGTACCCTGGGAGATTCCCCTATACCCCAGTATTGAGACTGGTAGCATCGTGCCGCTGGTCTCATAACTACATCTGGTGCAATAAAAGTCTTAGTCGCATCGCAAATGCAGCGAAAAGCCGCTCACAGTGTACCAGATGCTGGGCTGCAACTAAAACCGCAGATAAATTGGTTTTATGCACATACAAAGTCCCAGATGAAGCACTACAGAACTTGGCGTGAGGAAAAGCCACGGCTGCTGGCATCAGAGCCATTTTTACAGATTTGGACTCAAACAGATGTACAAATGTCACAAGCCCCAGTGGTCTGTGTATGCTGGCAATGCAGTTTTCTCACATTCAGTTATTTTATTTAAGCAAGTAAAATGCATATACTTCATTGAGCAAAAAAGACATTTGGCATTGCCGAGTTTCCCAGGACCTGGCATGCTGAGAGGGGCTATTTGGCATGACTAAAGTAACACTAAGGACACATCTGTACACATTAGGGTTCATTTTTTTGGCAGAAGAAAATGAACCTACCAGTAAATTTTTGGATTGTGGGAGGGAACCAGAGTACACCAAGGAAAGCCACACAAACACTGGGAGAACACACAAACTCCACACAGATAGAGCATTGATGTGAACGGAACCTAAGACCTGCTGTGAGACAGCAAGCTAATCATTGTGCCACGTGCTATTTCATGATGAGAAAGGAGCCATTTTAACTGTAGACCCAGGCAACAAATAGACAACCTCAATAGACATCTCAATAGTGAATGATTATCAAGGAAATACTTTAAATACATAAGTGTAACTAATGCAATTCATCTCAGCACCCCCTAGTGAATGGTGCTTAGTACCACTGCTTGCACCTACTGTAACAGGCATTTTTGGTAACACCAAATCCTCTCATTCGTTATATTGTAAACATAGAACATACAGAACGCAATAAAGCGTATGCCCCTAAGTATAGTAACATATTTATTTTCTTTTAGCAATAAATGAATTTTAGCCCTAGAAATAAAAGCAGATGAATCATTTTCTTAATAGCACAGGGCAAAATTACTCTTTGTAAACCGAACTCCTTCATGACATCTCTTTCTCGCTCGTAGGTGTTACCAATTAAGGTCAAATGCTGTTGTTAGGCAACAGATTGTTAAATGTGTAATTATGTGCTAATGGTCATTTCATGATTGAAAACAACTCTTTAAGGTAATTACAGTAGGAGTACTGTATTTTCAATACCCAACTGTAGAGATAAATATCAACGTATTTACCTGTATCTTTGTCCTCTCAGTTGTCACATTAACATGTTAAGGGGAAGTACTGTATCCAGTTCCAGACTGTGATAACATTAATCACGCATTTCTCCTGTTTATCTGGGGTTATACCTGTTCTCAGCTGTCAAAGGACATGGTTTTTTATGTTGGTATTATTGTATTTTTATTTCAACGTCACCTTCTATTGAGTTTCGTAGAAAATTGGAGTATAAACCACCAATGACAGTAAGGTTATGCCGGCCATTTATACGCCAATTTTGCCTGTCAATGTAGACAGTACATTTTTTTGGAAGAAAGGTCATAGATTTGCAAGTCAGCATAGTGACATTGGTGGGGGGGGTGCCATGTGTATAATTTAGATGAGCAGAAATTACCTTCTTTTCTGAGTGCAAAGTACAAGAGTGTAACAACATCTGTTATTCAGGATGAAATCATTTGATCAAGATCCAATGATAGGGGTAATTGAGCATTGTCTTATCTTTTCAAAGTGACGCGTTTTACACCTTTTACACTTACCAAGTGCAAGAATCTTTTGGCTAACATTTGTTGCAACTAAATAATCATGTTTTGCAACATGCCCCTGTTTGTGAGAAAACTACTTTGATTGGCTGGTCTTGCACATATTGACCTCTTAATGGCTATGGATAAACTACTGTATATTGTAGCATTTAAAACAATGACATTCATAAGCCACAAGAGGTCTAGACACAACTAATCAATCAGTGGGAAACCACTCTGATTGGCTAGTCGCAGACATTCCACATTTTATTATTTCCGTTCTGACTTTAGCAGTATAGTGAAAACAGAACTAATGGACTTCATTTCTAACAAAAGTGGAGAAGTTACCCATAGCAACCAATCAGCTTTTACCTATCATTTATCTAGGACATGAAATGACAGTTAGAAGCTGATTGGTTTCTTTGGGCAACTTATCCACTTTATATCTCTGTAAGGCAGGGGTGGGGAACCTTTTTTCTGCTGAGGGCCATTTTGCTATATATAACATTATTTGCGGGCCTGGTGTAGGCCACGCCCCCTCCATGTGATGTCACGCAGGGGCGGGGCCACAATCACCGGTGATTACAGCAATGCCCGGAGCTGTAAGGGCAGTGGTGTGACTGTCTGAAGCGTCCTAATAACTCCCCAGGTGGCACTGCTGCATAGATTCTGGCTGTAAGGTGCTATTCTAGGCACCCTGCTAGCCAAATGAGGCTAGCAGAAAAAAGCTCCGAGGGCCAGACCGAATGATTCCGGGGGCCTTATATGGCCCCCGGGCAGGAGGTTTCCCATCCCTGATCTAAGGTTTGATACATTTCCATGTCTTTTCTATGTGTGTTAATTTTCAATGAACTTACTTTTCCACCGATTACATTGCATTGAGTTTTCACGTACGCGAAAAGTCTTTGGAATTGAATACGGCGGAAACTTTCCGCCTGGCGAAATGACGTAATCCGCGATACTTTTCCGCGGATTCAGACTTTTCGCCACTAATTGAATACGGCCCCAAGTTTGCTACTTATCGAAGGGGTGATACCTTTTTATTTAATCTATTTTCTTGAATACTAGTCACCTGATTAAGTCGGTGAAGATCACTGCAGTATCTGTAATGTGAATGTGTCAAGACAGACTTAAAGCAAACTTACATATTATTTTGGTGCGTTCCAGGAGAATTTGGCTCCTGATTGCGCCTATTTTTGCCTTGCTCCTACTGTAACTCTGAATCATGCCCAGAAGGGGTATATACTGTACTATAGGTAGTAATGATACTGACTTTAAACCTCTGTACAATCCTGCCTATACCTTATACACCTTTATACGCTCCTGCCTATACCTTCTAGGTTGACGCTATTTGAGTACACAGTCATACAGTAAAATAAAAGCCTTCAGACATTGAAATGTGTTTCCAACGCACAAAGTATATTATTTCACATAAAAACAGTAGGTTACACGCTGTGATCTAAAGACAATTTAGCGCATACGCACGCGCACTGAAACCAGTTTCTGGCATCAACAAGAGACCTCCGTCAACAGCATCAAAAAGAAGACTCCAGATTGAAGTCTGTATGCACATTTATACCATTGCAGGGATTGGGAATACAATAGATAAGTTTGGTGTGATTCCATTGGTTCTTCTTAAAGTTGTCCTGGTTACAGGATCATTTATTGGACAATTTCAAATGGATACAAACGGTCTCCAACCTCCCTTTGTATCCTTTTTCCCGCCACATGCAAATCTAGTCTGCTAACATCACAAAGTACATTTTCGTGTTTTAACTTTCTACAGTCTATAAGTTGAGAATGCATGTTGCGATCTTCTCATCGATGACACCGGAAAGCTGTCGAGTAGATCAGTACAACACCAAATACGGTTTGCTTATCATGTACTAAACCTTAGTTGCAGAAAACAGTCATTTCTTTACACGCTGGCATTGTGAATGAATCATGTAATAAAAACCTTTTTGCGCTACGTAACTATTGCTTTAAGTGTATGTATGCAAGGGAGAACGACACTAAATAGCGTTGTGCGTCTGGGGGTCTGTGGGGTACTTAGCGAGCAGCACTAAGCTGGAAAGGTATCTCTGAGTGTATGGAACTAAGGGCCTGATTCAGACCCACTCGCGAGCGGCTGTACGCTCGCAAGTGGGTCGATGGTCTGCACTGAGCATACGCACGACGGAGGGAGCTCCGTCGTGCGCATGCGCCAGACACGACGAGCGAAGGACTTTCCTTCGCTCGTTGTGTCCGATCAAAGGGGGCGTGCTGTCAATGTTGATTGACAGCACGCCCCCTTTGGTGGGCGTGCCGGGGGCGTGCCTCCCTGACGGGGGCGTTCCCATGGGAACGCCTCCCGTCAGAAGCCGGCCCACTGACATCACTAGTGATGTCAGTTGGAGTGATTTTGGCTCTGATAGAGCCAAAATCACTCCGGAGCTTGCGGTTGAAAACCTCAACCGCAGGCTCCGGCTCGCAATTTCGATGGTCGCGATGGTCACGACCATCGCGGCCATCAAAATGCACGCTCGTATAGCCTGTGGGTGGTGACCCACAGCTATACGAGCGTCCAGGAGGACGCTCCATGAAAATGGAGCCCGGCCCTCATGCAGAGCGTGCGCTCTGCTCAGAGCGTACGGCTCTGAATGAGGGCCTAAGTCGGTATTGGTTGTGTAGAGATCGTTAAAAAGCTGAACATGCTAATAATTAGCTATTTTGCGTTGTGCACTGTTTAACATCGCATGTATGTGTTAATGTGAATGTAGGGAAAACACCACTAATTTGCTACTTTTTAGTGCTGTTCATATTTAAGTCTGTGGTGATTTTAATGTGTTGGAAAGTCATTTTTATGTATGTCAGACACCGTCGGTATGTGTTTGGGGAAGATTGTTAAAAAGCTGGGCGTGCAACTTATTAGCAATTTAGCGTTGTGTTTTGTGTACTATGTGGTTTTGACAAAATGGCACTGTGTGACCTATTTCTAAGATGGAGTCTTGTCGCCATTTGCAAGATGGCGTCGCTCCGATCTAATTTTAAAACTGATTCTGTCTCAGCCAATTATCCAGCTATGACAGAAGTGTTTTGTTGTTGTTTGTTTTACCTCTTTGCCCATGTCACCCAGGATTACTAGCATGCTTGGAGCAATAAAGGGCTATAGGCTTGATTCAGAAAAGTACGATATGCCAATGTTATCGCAGTTGAGCGATTATCTGTAAACTGCGCATACTTCACAGTATTTTACCGTAGATGCTTGCTGCGACTTTTCACTCGCAGTGTGATTGACATACTGGTAGCATTTGAGGGAGGTAAATACTAAATACACAATATAATTGTTTTATTCAGCTAGAAAAGACTGCTGTTTTTTTTTGTTTCAAAGTTAAACAGGTAAAAAAAACAATTTTTTATATAAAGCTGGGAAACAATGAAACCTCAAAACAAAGATGTCTCAAACATAGTAGAGTATTTTTTGGACAGTTAAAAAAAATAAATTTGCAGGTTCACGAAAAGAAACAAAAAAAATCAACAGCAACACACACAGCAGGTAGCTTGTTTGTTTGCATTGTAGTGTGTGAGTGGGTATGCGTTCGGAATCCTGGCGGGCTGGATGCCGACGCTTACCTTACCGGCGCCAGAATACAGACGCCGGTCAGAATCCCAGCACCAGCATCTCGACCGTCAGGATGGCGAAGGTTAGTAGCGGGGTGGGGGGGGAGGGTTAGGTTTAAGGGTTAGGCACTAAGGGGGGAGGGTTAGGTTTAGGGTGTGGGGAGGGGGAGGTTAGGTTTAGGCACTGTGGGGAGGTTAGGTTCAGGCACCAGGGAGGGAGGGTTAGGGCAGGGAGATGGGGAGAGTTAGCATACCGACCACCAAGTGTCGTTATGTTAAAACTGTCGGGATTATGACCACCTGGATCCCGTCTGTCGGTATTACATACCGATTCCATTTGAGTGTGCAGTGGTGCCTGCAGTCACACTTTCCAGACACTTACTCCTGTTTCCAGATCTACCTATTAAACTCCTAAACCAGGCTCCTCCTAATGTAATGCTAATGACACCTTAATGGCGCACTAATGACTTGTTCATGGCTTTTTTTATTACAGTGCCTCACAGTGCTCCAGCCCAGAGTCCCACACCCTACCCCTCCGCTCTCCTGTGTGACATGATGCCCGATCACGGGGAAAGGACTTTTAAAACACAGGAGATCCAACACCGGGAAGATTATGTTTTGCCTCGATTTGGGTTCCGAACTTGGCAGGAAGACCCGAGCCAGGACTCGGAAATCACGTGGAGCCTCAAAGTTTGGCTGTATTCGGTTTCCAGGAATCTCTACTCAGAAGAGGTACTTGAAAGCTTCTTAATCTTTGTTCATCCCGTTTACAAAGTTCTTCCGAAGGCCAAGTCCAAGTCGATGTGTAAAGTGAGCAGAAGAAGCACTCATAACCTTCACTTAATGCAAGCTATACGTAGACAATAAAGAAAACATGGCCTAAAAAGACTCAGCATTCTTATATTCAGGTTTGCCTACCTATATATTCTCTACACGCCAAAATTGGGGTATAGCTCCAGGACCGAGAGCTAACTGAGAGTTTTAAATGTCATATTGGTTCTTTGCGTGCTGAAATCAATTAGAAGTAACTATTTTCTCATGACGGAAACATTTAAATGTTGCGCAGTGTTATCTATCAACTCCAAAAACATCAGCTTAGCATACATGTCAGAACAGGGCCCCTTATATGTAGTCTAAAATGGGAACACTTGACCGACAGACACTTCAATTTATGCAATAGCTTGCGACTTGCAGCCGCTGCGGGAACTCCTGCGAGGCTTCCTATATTTTTAAAGTGGCAATCATTTTAAATGCAAAACCATCTTAAACGCAACCCTCAACCTCGGAGTGATTTTAACAACTTTATAATACAGTAGTTTGATTTCGAATTTGAGCAATACATTTGACAGATACTGTAGCTGCATTTCTTTCTGGTACCTATATTTTAAGCCCCCCTTCGTTCAATTTTAGCTTGGGTGACATCAGTGAAGAGTTTTTCAGAAAGCATATAAAACATGTCAGGAGATACAGAGTGTGAGGTCTCACCTTGTCAGAATGTCTGGCATACACAGACTTTAAAAAACAAACAAAATCACCTTTTGCCATTTATACCGAGAGATTTTACAATTGTTTATGAGCGGATACAGTGAGCTACCTTGTAATGTCAGAGCTGATGAGGATTGCTGCCGGAGAACAGAGTTTGTTTACAGTTGTGTACTTTTCACATTTTATACAATAGAAAGTTATTTGTGCATTTTATACAAATGGCCACTAAAGCTCATTGGAGAACTGCAAAATTAACTAGGTCACTATTATGGTGTATAAAATGAACTAGGGCACTACTATGGAGCGTAAAATGAACTACGGCACTACTATGGAGCGTAAAATGAACTACGGCACTACTTTTGTGCATACAATGAACTAGAGCACTACTATGGTGCATAAAATCATAAAATGAACTATGACACTACTATGGTGCATACAATTACCTAAGGAACTACTATGGGACATGAAATGAACTAGGGTGTTACTATGGTGCATAAAATTATAAAATTAACTAGAACACTATTTTAGTGAATAAAATCATAAAATTTACTAGAGCACTACTGTGGTCCATAAAATCATAAAATGAACTAGGGCACTACTATGGTGCACACACTTAACTACGGCACTACTATAGGGCATAAAATGAACGAGGACACTACTATGGGGCATAAAATTAACTATGGCACTACTATGGTGCATACAATTAACTAGGGCACTACTACGTATGTTGCATAAAATGAACACCTGCTCTGGGAAGGTGTCTCTCTAAAAGGGGCCCCTTCAAAATGTTGCTATGGTGCCGACAAAATCCTGGCTACCCCCCTGTTCCATGATATACACAGGTGTCCCGTCAGCTGCCAGTCAGGAGTTTATCCCAATTATGGGAGAGCTGGGAGATGGGTGCCTGACGCACCTGTTACAAGTGTACTTTTCACTGAATGGGTCTATTTAGGGGAGGGGAAGGCAGAATGTGAGCTGAGGGAACTGTGTGGCATGTGTACGGCAGCAGTACAATGTGGCATATTGTTAATTTGGGGCACTATAATGTGAACTGGGGCACTCTGTGGTATAATGTGAACTAGGCAACTACTATGGGGCATAACATTAATTAGGTCACCTGTATAGGGGCATAAAATGAACTATGGCACTATTATGGGGCGTAAAATAAACTATGGTACTACTTTGGTGTATAAAATGAATTAGAGCACTACTATGGTGCATAAAATGAGCTAGGGCACTACTATGGTGCATACAATTTACTAAGGCACTACTATGGGGCATAAAATGAACTAGGGCACTACTATGGTGCATAAAATGAACTAGGTCACTACTATGGTGCATAAAATTACCTAGAGCAATACTAAGGGGCATAAAATGAACTTGGGCACTACTATGGGGCATAAATTGAACTAGGAACTACTTCGGTGCATAAAATTAACTATGGCGCTACTATGGTGCTTACAATTAACTAGGGTACTACTACGTATGTTGCATAAAATTAACACCTGCTCTGGAGAGGTGTCTCTCTAAAAGGGGGAAGGGGCCCCCCCTTCAAAATGTTGCTATAGTGCTGACAAAATTCTGGCTACCCCCCTGTTCCATGACATACACAGCTGTCCCGTCACCTGCCAGGCAGGAGTTTATCCCAATTACGGGAGAGCTCGGAGATGGGTGCCTGACGCACCTGTTGCAAGTGTACTTGTCACTGAAAGGGTCTATTTTTAGTGAGGGGAAAGCAGAAGGCACACCCACTTCCTGTGCATTCACACTATCCTGATCTGAAAACACAATAGGTTAGGCAGTATCCAAACTAATCCAAGAGCTTTGAGATATGTTGTTTGTACTGTTTCCACCAAAAACATTTTCTGGTCTATTCACCAACCAGCAAAACTCGGTGTAGGTTGTTTTGAAGTTTATAACGTTTGAGACATTGGCGGCTAACATGAAAAGTGCTGGGTGGCCAGATAGGTGCTTGCTCACATAACACAGCATGATGGATCCACAGACTTTGCCTTTGTAAATGTCACTTACTCCCAACATTTCAAAAGCAAAATTTGTATAGAAATAAAGCCCTCTTATGCTCCATCCAAACCTCAAACACATTATCACAAAGCTCTGTCCCTTTTGGGGTCCACAAATCGGAACTGTCCACAAAAATATTGTGGGGTATGACTTACTGTCCATTAAAGCTTTAAATAGCAGCTAAAGGGGGAATCGGTATGATATATCGCTGGACGGGATGCTGGCAGTCAGAAAACCGACAGCGGCATCTCGATCTTCTATATCCCAACAGGGGCTGTTAAGTACCCTAACCCTCCCCCTCTCCCCCCTAACCCTCCCCCGGTGATTCCTAACCCTATCCCGCCCCCGGTGGTGCCTAACCGCACCCTAAACCTAACCCTTCCAGGGTGGTGCCTAACCCTAACCTCCCATAGGTAGTGCCCCCCCACCCCACAGCATAACCATAACCTTCCCCTGGCCCACCCCGGGAGGTCCCTAATACTAACCCCTCCATCCCTAGGCTATGTTAGTATACTTACCTTCAGGATGCCGGCATTCGGGATGCCAGCGTCGTGTTCGCGGCGCCGACTTTCTGATGGGTGTCGGGATTTCGGCGTCGGTATACCAAACTAAAGGGTTTGCTAAGCACTTGCATTATGTAGAAGTAACGCTATGCCTTATACTGTATACAGGCATGACTTTTCACATTATTTTCCTGGATGTGAGAGAGCAGCCTATATTTTTTGGTTTAACGGAACCAACAAGGGTACTTTTTTTTATAAATGTGCAGTCTGAGTGCAACACTGCATTCTGTTTTCCATTTAGAATTCCTGTTATCATAGTCACGCGCCCCCAACTTGGCCCACTTACCTCTTCCTCGGGGACGGCTGATGATGTGGCAGCTCTGGATTGGATCGCCAGCTGATGTCACAACCCAGCCGCCCGGTACATAATTTATTCACTCATTATTTGGGTTGGTGCTGTGCAAGGGGTGTGCGGGCGTACACCTTGCATAACCCGTGCACAGCCACTTCTGACAAAAATTTAAATTGGTTATCAAATTAATGATTCATTTTTAGTATACATCTACACTATCCAGCACCTTTTTAGGATTATTTTAGTTCTCTCTCCTGTGAAACTGCACCTGACAAATTATGACAACTTGTTATAGTTCGAAACTTTGTCAGGTTGATTCTGATGATTTATCCTGTGAATGAGTTTCATAACAGCCTTACTAGCAAGATTTGGTATTATTAACCACTTAATATATGTAATATGTAGATTATTCCAATGAGCATATGAATACATACTCTATATATACTCGTAGTACTAAATAAATGCTGTATTTGTAGAGTATACATATTATATAAAGGAAAATTAATAGATATGTGTGTGGACCCCTGTATTTTGGTTTATGCAAAACCACCGGAAAGTGTTATAGTTTTGGCAAAACCACCCTGAAGTGTTTTGGTTCTTTTCCGTTTGGTTTTGGATTTCTTTAAAATTGATAAAAACAGCTAAAATAATGTAATTTACATAAAATCCAAACTAGAGATTTGTTTTTTAAATCCAAGTTCTGTAATTACAGACCCGAGCCGGACTCAGTTCTACTCACAAACTCAAAAGTGATCCGAGCCGGGACTCAATCTAAATTGGAACCCCAAAGTTCGGGTGTGTTCTATTTAGCAAAATTGAACCGCACATCTCTAGAAATTAAAGTTATTGGCAGTCATTCATTGTCATTTCAAATAACAAATACTTTTCAATCTACATGGAAATTTATAATGAAATTAAAATAAAATGCTAAGGGTTTGCAAACAATAACTATTACACAGATCCCGTTTGAACATAGAATTGTAACATCAATTACATTTCCAATGTTTATTACTGACTAATTTATATGTATAGTCAATAATTCTTTATTTAAATGTTTCAGTATTAATTAAAATAGATTTATTAATAGCTGAACCACTTCTGAATCATAATACATAATATAGCAGGTACAGAAATACATTGCTTACTACAAAATTGTATAATTGAAGAAAAAAATATATAAAAATTTTAGAAAAGCAAAGTGTATATTAGACCATTTGAAATTTTTTTTTTTTTTAATTGTATTTATATATTTTTCTATCATATTTGATGCATCAGGCGATTATGGCAATTTATTTGAGAAAACATTTTTTTATTTTAAACAAAACATTTGTATTTTTCATTGCAATAGAAACTTTTGGAACATTGCAATTGGTTTAGTTTATTCTTTTTTCATACAGGAACCTTTTTTGTATTGCAGCATGCAAAAAAAATAAACATTTCTGTCCATGTTAAGGCAAATATGGACTTAACATTTCCCGCAGTAGACATGTGAGAAGTGATTGCATGTGCAGTGATTGCATTGCTATTGAGTTTACGTGCATATGTTCATTTGGACACATTTCAAGATATGTCCAGCTTTAAATAGTAAAACATGATGTACAACAAGTTTTCTATACTTACACCCTACGATGACATAGAGAAGGCACAGAGATACGGCTTGATAATGGCAGTAGTAAATGCTAAAGCCGCATTACTGTAACATATTTGTAAACAATACAGTAAAGTGTCTTGACAGTTATTAATAAATACAAAAATTTAATTTACTATGTAGAAGGTAATTAAATATACATGCAAATAAGCTATTAATTATATTAAATAATTAAAATAAGGTAAATGAAATAACATCAGTTATTGAAATCTCCTTCATCGTAGTGGCATAAATGGATATGTCAAGTAATGCGAATAGACATGAACTCACCCCCTTGCTGTAGCTGGCCTACTCATGCCAACCCATTCCCTCCCTGTTACCGTCTTTTTAAGTGTAAGTAGTTGTAATTGTAAGATGTACAGAAATAATTATACAAATATAGCTTATTTTTATTTTGGTAAGCACTACACAATGCAAAATGACATATATTATGCAAAAAAAAAAAAAAAAATACGACCAACTCAACATGAGCCTCACTTGTTATTAACATTATTAACATTAACTTATATAACGCCAGCATGTTACAATTGGGAACAAAACAGTAATAAAACAAGACTGGGTAATAACGGACAGACAGAAAGTTCAGAGGGACCTGCTTGCAAGTTTTCAATGTTCTAAATTATTTAGCCAAGAAGCTTCCTGCTGGAGCAATAGATGGTTTAGGTTTCCTCCACGATGGGGTAAATTCACTATTATGCATAGTAGCACCTCTATGTGGCTGCATCAACCCAATTTATCCGCTTGCTGAAGTAACCGCCATCACTAAAGGATCTGGCAGATCTCTGTGCCCCCCATACCTGTATGCCTACACACCAATGTCACCCGGAGAAAGCACAGCAACTGGGGGTAACTGGATGCGAACATATAGTTACACCCATTCATCCCAAAGTGGAGATACGACAGAGTTGTGTGCGACTGTTAATCACAACCATAGTTGCTCAAACTCTCGGCCACAGGGCATGCGATCCATTGCAAAATGGAGTTTGGTGCACCTCTGAATTAGCCCCTATATATGTTATCATAGATACAACCCTCAGGCCAACTTTTGAACACTCCAAAATACCTTACCCTGCAGTCAGTCAGTGGGACTCCTTGTATACCATCACAGAAGGCGGATGATTTCTCGCTATATGCAAAAGTAATCTAAGAAATGGATATAAAAAACTGTACACATCAAACCCAATATATTACATTGCACCACGTCCACCATATATACATCAGTGCCCAGCACATACAATCCAAATGTTCACCAAATGCAATCCAAATGGTTACCACATAGCCAACCAACCATGCCAAGTACAACAGACCTGTCTTACCTCCCGCCAGCTTCCCCTGACTTCTCGTGCGGTCAGACGTCTGATGCGGAGGCGGGTGATGCGTTGAGTATTCTGACTTAGGCGCTCACGGACTTCCATGGTCGGTCCTGTGTCTTGGGGATCGTGGTTTCTGTCATGGGTGCCGTCATAGTCCTTCTCACGTGACAGTGCCTCCAACCAATGGTAGTATGGTCCGGGTCAGCTGATGCTGCCCTCCTATCAACTGCTACCTCTGGGTATATAACCGGCCCCAGAACACCATGAAGTTGCCAGAACAACGTTTGTCTTTCCTAGTGAATGCTAGTCAAGTTCTCGTTCCAGGTTCCTCTGAGATTTCCTCTGTGTTCTCTCTAGTGCGTTTTTGACCATCTCTGCTGGAGTGCTACTCTGTGTTATCTGCAGTGCAACTGTGCGTCATTACATCTCAGTCTATGTGCAACTCAGAAATACCATCTCTGCCAGTGAGCAAACTCTGTGCTACCTTTAGCACAACAGTGCATCATAACATCTCCGCCTGTGTACAAGTTAGCGTCTCTTTCCGGAGCAACAATGCGTTTTAACACCTCAGCCTGTGTACCTTTTAGCATCTCTTTCTGAAGCTACTGTGCGTCATACCACCTCTGCCTGTGCTCAGTACCAATTAGTCATCCTTCAGTGCAATAGTAAATGTACACACTTCTACCTGTGGGTACCTCAAGTACCAATTTCTAGTGAAGTTGTGTCTCCTAGCGAGGCATATTCCTCGGGCCACCATCTGTGTGTTTCTCTATTCCCACGGGGTTTGAATACCATATCAAAGGACCGCAACCTGCCTGCTGGGTGCAGCTAAAAAAAACCATATCCCGATTGGTAGGGGTCACTGATGAATACCTCCCAGCAGGTTAGACTCTGCACCATTGATAGGGTCTTGCTAACATCCAAGCCCTGTGGATGAGATCATACATTCAGGCCCCTCACCTCCAATTTCTTCCCCAACCTCGGACCTCAGCTTCCAACCCCTCAGTGGCAAGCGTGACAATACCCAATGCTCACAATGGCAGCCGTATGTCAGTCCTTAAGCTTCAAACTCACCCCAATCAACTTTACCAAGATGCAACCATGTTCAGGTTCAACGGTAGCGTGACATATAAAACAGCCGCATATTGATGCCAAAATAGTGATGATGCCAGCATATGTAGTCCAAGGATGGCAGCATATACAGCCCAAGGATGCCCAATACAGCCCCATACTGTGCCCAACATGTAACACAGCCCCATTACTTATGCCCGGCATTACCTTAGTCATTCACATGTGCTGGTAATGAAAGCAAATATGCCTGCCAATGCAGGATATAGTACTGGCGGATAGCACTGCCACAGGATTAAGTAATGTATTTACGGTAGCCAATAAAGTGATGTACAGCAACCACAAAATTATACTGTGCACCCAATATATGGGCAATTTGGATAAAAGAGAAATACAACAGGGCTAACGTACATCAAATAATAGAAAACTGAGGGAATAAAAAGTGAAGGACAACAGGAATCAACAAAAAAACAAAAATACCTATTTTCAAAACGTGCTACTTCAATGACGTTACAGAACCTGTTTGAATCTGACCCTCACCACGGGGATTTATCACCCAATCTGGATAGAAAGATGGCTCCGGGACAGTGCAGGGGGATTTACAAAATGAAAAAAGTTAAGTATCTGAGTGGGTGGCAGGAAAGCAGACAATAGCGCGGGATAATCATGGCGATCGCAGATCTGCTGTGTGAGAACACCGCTCACAGTAAACAGAAGGATAATCAAACACAACCCAGAGGCCTTCGGGGCTTAGAAAATGCTTACAAAGCTTCAAGAACGAAATGAATCATTTTTGAGAACAAATACAATAACATCAAGTGAGGACAGGCAGGATGTATTCCACATCCATCTGTTCCCTATGCGGTATGGAAATGCATTAAAATGAAAAGTGGAAATACTTGTTTAATGTCCATGGTATATTTAGTAGTTACTGGGAGATAATGTGCCAATCAGAACTTTAATAAAATAGGGTTTGTGAGATGTTTCCATATTTATGTGTATTTAGCTAAAGATAAGACACTCCGGTTGTGTTTGCCTAATTAGCCTGTCTGTCATTACTGTATGTTTATACATACCTGCCCTCCCGGCGATGCCTTTTGCAGGTTTAGAATGCCACATTCATCATCAGGGTGATGCGACAAAACTGTACAATGAAGCAAATTGCATCACTACATCTTTGCCCTCTTGGTGTTTGCTGGAGTGGGTGTGGTTTAATGATGCAACCATTGTCTCACATTGAGGTCTGCCTGGCTGGCTAAGGCCCGTATTCAATTAGAGGCGAAAAGTCAGACAAGCTTCGCCTGTCGGACTTTCCGCCTCCATCGCCTGTTTCAGAGGCGAAAGCTTTCCGTGCACGTCCTTGCTTTTCGCCCTATTCAATTCCTAACACGCAAAAACGGAAAGCGGTGAACGCAGAACAGGCGGAAAGTACTTTTTTGCCCCAAAAATGAAAATACTTTTTTTTAGGTGTTCTTAGGTTTTTATTTAATTTTTGGGGGTTCTGGGTCGTTTTCCTCACGTTTGCACCCCAAAATAAAAATTTTGCTCTTCTTTTCACCTGCTATTCTTGGGAGAAACTTTTTCGCCTATTACATTGCATTGAGGGCCTGATTCAAAAGCGCTCGCAAGCGGGTCGATGTTGGCCAAGTGCGCATGCACACGAGGGAGCCAGCTCTGTCGTGCGCATGCACGAGACCCACATAGCAACGGGCAAGCCATCGCTATGGGTCTCGCTACAAAGGGGGCGTGCTGTCGATGTTGAGTGACAGCACGCCCCCTTTGGTGGGCATGCCGGGGGCGTTGCTGCCCAGACAGAGGCGTTCCCAATGGAACGCCTACCGTCTGGGGCCAGCCCCACTGACATCACAAATGATGTCAGTGGGAGTGCTTTTGGCTCTATCAAAAGCACTCCAGGGTTTGCTGCAGACGAGACGCTACCACAAGGGTCTCGTCGAAAGCCCGATGGTCGCGATGGTCTTGATCATCGCGACCATCTTTTTGGCCGCTCGCTATGGTCACCCACAGCTATGCGAGTGGCCAGTTGGCTGCTCTAAAAAAAGAAAGGGAGGGCACTGATTCAGAGCGAGCGCTCTGAAAGAGCGTCCGGCTCTGAATAAGGCCCTGAGTTTCCACTTAGGCGAATTCCGTCTGGAAATGAATTTGGAGATAAGTTCCGAAAAGGCAAAGAGCAGCAATAAGCAAAACTTTTTCGCCGGTTACGGCTTTTCGCCTCTAATTGATTATGGCCCTAAGTTGCAAAGTTACTATTCTAACACATCTCCTATCATTGTAGTACTCATGGCCAAGCCTCGTGACCCACACAACCAAGACCCATTGCAGCTGTCCTAACCACAACTCAGATACAAGCAGTAACTCCAAATCCACTCTAACCACACCCCAAACAAAGCAGTTTTCATTAACCAATGATGCTGCACACTGGCGGTATGTAACAATAGGAGGGCGTGCAGCAGTTACATGGGCTCGTAGGTGAGGAAGTCCAGTGATGCTGGGCCACCCTCCAAGTCCCCGCACTGTTCTCAAAAAATAGAGGCGAGTTGGATGCTTAATTATTGGGGGCCACCCAGCCCACAATGTTTAATAGGCCCCTTATTCTGCTATTCGGAGAGAGGATCTGATGTACTGTAGGCAAGGAGGGAGTCCCCCCAAGGGGACTTTTGTTTGGGAATGTACATTTTGGGTCGACATATCCTTTAAATGAATTTATATATGGCTGCATTTACAAATCAGTCATCCAAAACAAAAGCAATTTAAAAAGAGCTTATTTCTATAGACATTTTCTAATTAAAATATATTTCTAAATGTTAAAAAAAAGAAGTATAACGGTATTCCATATATGGCGCTCACATTTATCTTCACTATATGGCTGTATAAATAGAAGGAGTAATCTTCTATGTTAAAAAAAAGAAGTATAACGGTATTCCATATATGGCGCTCACATTTATCTTCACTATATGGCTGTATAAATAGAAGGAGTAAACATTTTGGGTCGACATATCCTTTAAATGAATTTATATATGGCTGCATTTACAAATCAGTCATCCAAAACAAAAGCAATTTAAAAAGAGCTTATTTCTATAGACATTTTCTAATTAAAATATATTTCTAAATGTTAAAAAAAAGAAGTATAACGGTATTCCATATATGGCGCTCACATTTATCTTCACTATATGGCTGTATAAATAGAAGGAGTAATCCCTCTAGAGAATAGTTCATTTGCGAAGAATTATTAGAATATATTTGCAGAATCACACCTTTAATTAAAATACTTGCAAACCCTCTAAGCATCAGCTCATACACTATGTGCGATCCATGTTAAGACACCCCAAGCTGTCTAAGAATATTAGCCGAGGACCGCAGACTCGCACTGTGTCTTGTCACATCCAACTGGTCCTGGAGGTGACCTAGAGCTTTGCAGCACTAAATTAACATAAACCTCACACATCTGGCCGTGTCACTAGCAGCGTCTGCTAACAGCTCCTGAAATGTGCTCATTGGACGAGAGCTGATGCCAGTCCCTGGAGCCACTGGGTAGCGTGTGGGGAGATGCCATGTTCTGCAGAGATTCTGTCTGGCATGTTGATGTGACACGGTCTAATAAGAACTATTCTGTTACTTCTTCACTAAGGGTGAAATGTTGCCTACATTTTATGCTGAAAAGGATCCATATATAATACACGTGATGTAAAGCTAAGGATAATAAACTCATCTTAGAAATATGGTAAGCAGTCACGTCAGAACTTTTCACTGCTAAATGTCACCATCTCCACGATACTATTTGGATACGTTAGGTAGTACAGGATCAGTATGAAATACCGCCGGCCGACAGCGGAAGCCCGGCAGGGGTGAAGATCCCGATTACTAATTGAGGTAAGTATCGCTAACCTTACTCCCTACCCTAACCCTCCCTTAGGGGTGCCTAACCCTAACCTTCCCCCCTAGTGTCTAACCCTAACCCCCCTCTAAGTGCCTAAACCTAACCCCCCCTTTCCCGCAGCCTAAACCTGAGTCTCCCGGGGGGGGGGTGCCTAACCCTAACCCCCGCTTCCCCTAGCCTAAACCTAACCCTCCCGGGGGGGTGCCTGACCCTAACCTCCCCTGGGGGTGCCTAACCCTAACCCCCCTTCCCCTAGCCTAAACCTAATCCTCTGGGGGGGTGCCTAACCCTAAGTCCCCCCGGAATCCCTAAAACTTAACCCTCCTGCCCCGCGGCTCTCCGCGCCCGGCTTACCTTCATTCGGTATGCCGGGTGTCGGGCTCCCGGAGTAGGTCTAATGACAGGCGGCGGTATATCGACGCCTGTCATTAGTACCTTGCCGGGATTTGACAGTTGGGAAGCCGGCGGTTGGCATTTCGACCGTTGGTTTCCTGACTGCATCCCGGTAGTACGACAACCAGGGCCTGATAAAGTAAAGTTAGCCTTAATTTCTCCAGCATGACATGCATGCAGGGCCGTAGTGAGCCTTGCCAATCCCTGATTATTTTTTGTGGACGCAGCTTAATGTCAGTAGGTGTAGTCACGTCTCCTTAAATTTTTTTTTAAAAATAGTGCGCTCCAGTTAAACAATCCTTTGCCAGCATGACAGCACTCACCCAGTTGCACAGTGGATCACTGACACCATAACATCTATGCTGGTATTAGATGTGCATCTGATATTCACCATTAGTGCAGTGAATTTTAGACAGTTAAATTGAGGTCCTCTGTCCTCGCTACCAAATCCCATCTAAGTTCCACTTCCTTAGAAAAACAATTCCCAGCCTGTACAGGGACATTAAAAAAAAACATAATTAGTGTCCTCCAAAATGCCGTTGTACCCACTGTCCACTTAACCACAGAAATGTGGACAAGTGGAACAGGGCAAACGCAAGATTACATGACTGTAACAACCCACTGGGTGGGTGTATTGCCTTCAGCACCACCAACAGCAGCAGCATCTAAGAAACAGCAGCTCATTCAGAGGCAGGCTACTCTGTGTATGTTTCACTAAGAGGCATACCACTGACAACCTCTTAGAAAAACTCAGGGAAGTCATTGCAAAATGGCTTACCCTGCTTGGACTCTCCTTGGGATTTGTGATTATGACAAGGCCACCAATATTGTGAGAGCATTCCAGCATGGTGAATTCCAACACATCCCATGTTTTGCTCACACTTGGTGGTGTAAACTTACTTAAAAAATGACAGGGCCTTGCAGGAGATGCTCTCTGTGGCCCGCAAAATATCTGGACATTTTCGCCATTCAGCAGGTGCATGTAGAAGATTGCTGCACCTGCAAGAAATGTTGAATTTGCCCTCTCACCAGCTGAAGCAAGAGGTGGTTACAAGGTGGAATTCTTTGTGAAAGTAACACCTAGGAACGCAGAGGTAAAGTGGGCGTGTACTGCTACATCTGAGAGGAGTGTCATAAACCTGACTTACATCCAAATGCAAATAAGCCCCAAAGCAGTTAGTAAGATCTATTTGTTGATAAAACACACTGATACATTACAGAAAATACATGTAGCCATAGGGATCATTGTGCCTTATAATTATAACCAATGCAGCAAGATTAAACTAATGATCCTATGTGCCTATATATATATATCTCTGGTTTCTCTTTTTATATAACAGATTAATAATGGGGGTAAGGTACAATCAGGGAGATTGCTGGACTCTTCAGGGAGTCAGGGAGATTGCTACTATTTCAGAGGGTCTCCCTGACAATCAGGGAAAGTTGGCAAGTATGGTCCAAATCCATTCAGTGAAAGGCCCAGAACAGGCTCCCTGGGTCAATGTACTTTCCGGCGCACTCCACCGTGAAGTCCGACCAGGACCCTCACCATTCCATTAGGCATCCCAGACCAATTGCCACCTCTCTGTTAGTTTTCATCCAAATCCATCCAGGGGAAGGCCCATAAAAGACTCCCTGGGTCAAAGTTCTGCCCAGTGTACACCAATGAGTGGTCTGAGAAGGACCTCAACCCCCTAGTATGGTTTCTGGGATCCAATGTTACCGCTCTGTGAAGTTTTTGTCTACATCCATCCAGTGGAAGGCTCAGAACAAGCTCCCCGGGTCAAAGTTCTTCCCAGCGTACACCAACAGTAGGTCCGACCGGGACCCCAACTCCCCTAAAACCTGTCCAGGATCCAACTGGACCACATCACATTAGTTTCATCCCAACAAAAAAACAAACAAAAAAAACAAAGAAATAAAATTCTTCTTCATATATATATATTTTTTCAGATATGGGCGGTTCGGATTCTTTGGAATCTGAACCTGCCCGAACATTGGGAATCCGAGTCAATCTGAGCAGCGGCTTGGGCCTTCCTGTCTGATTTGGATACCACTTTGAGGCAAAACGTCATCCTCGCAGCGTCGGATTCTCGCGGGTTTTGGATTCTATATAAGGCGCTGCGGACAGGACTCATCGCCATTTTTTGGCAGGCACGCTGATGTTTTCTGTTCTTAACTCTGCTGTATAGGCTGTGCTGGGTCCAGACTAACAAGTGGCTGTGCTGCTTAGTGAATATGTATAGGGGGGGTGCACGCTTCTGTATGCTTTGCTGTACTCTGCTGTATAGGCTGTGTCCTGACTCGTCACAAGTGGCTGTGCTGCTTAGTCAATGTGTATAGGGGGTGCATGCTGCTGTATGCTGTGCTGTACTCTGCTGTATTGGCAATGCTGTGTCCATCAGTAAGACATTCACGTGCATATATAAGCCCTGTGACTCTACTCCACGCTGTTTGAATAGACCTGCACCTGGGACATAAAAACTTTAATTAAATAATTGTATTGTTTGTACTGTTTGGTGCGCTTTGTTCATGTGCATATATAAGCCCTGTGGCTCCAGTTCACGCAGGAATTGAGCTGTGACATAAAATAAAATAAAAATTAAGCTTTGTTCACGTGCATATACACAGTTGAGCCACATCATATTATGACCACCTCCTACATTTGACATCGACAGCAGGTAGCCCATGAAGTACGTCACGTGCCATGCACTGGCTTGGTGGGTATATAAGGTGTACGATTGGCCACCTGCACACGTTGCTGTCATGGGTAAAAGGGGGATTTATCAGATTTTCAAAAAGGAATGAGTATTGACTTTCTGGCCAAGGGTGGCAGTATTTCTGAAACAGTGCAGTTTGTGAACTGTTCTTGTGCTGCTGTGGAGAAGTTGTATCGTGACTGGACAAATGGCACCTTTGCGAATAACCAACGTGGAAACCACAGAGCACCACTTGCCATTGATGTGAGAGGTGAATTTCGGCTACAAAGGTGCGTGTGGGCTGACCGACATGCTACAGTGGGACAGCTCACCATCAAAAAGAACCTGGGGGCCACCAGACATGTGTCTAAAACAACAGTTCAGCAAACCCTGCTGCGTATGGGGCTCCAAAGCAAACGGATGGTCACTGCACCTATGCTCATGAAGGTGCATTGGCAGAAAAGGTTTACATTTTCACGCCTGTATCAGAATTGGACCTCCGCTGATTGGTGAAGGGCTGCCTTCTCCGATGAGTCATGTTTTCTGCTTCATCGAACGGATGGACATTGGCGTGTCAGGCAAGAAACATTGGAGAACAAACACCCTGCAACCATTGCTGGAAGAACACAAGCTGGTGGTGGCAGCATTATGGTCTTTGGAATGGTTTCATGGCATTCTCTGGGCCCACTCAACCATGTTGAAGACACCCTCAACCGATTTGGTTATGAATCGATCCTTGCAGAGCACGTACACCCATACATGCTAATTGTCTTCCCTGAGGCAGATGGTATCTTCCAGCAAGACAATGCGACATGTAATACGGCTAGAAATGTCCGACAGTGGTTGGACGAGCACACCTAAGACTTTCAAGTACTTCCCTGATCCCTAATTCCCTGGACTTGTACCCAATTGAGCATCTGTGGGACCACCTTGATCATCGTGTTTGCTCTATGGATACTCCACCATGCACCCTCCAGCAGCTGTGGGATGCACTGCAGTCAGCATGGCTCCAGATATCAGAGACAACCTACCAGCACCTTATTGAGTCACTCCCAGCCCGTCTAGCTCTGGCTATTAGCTGGTGGTCATAATAGTGTGACTCGACTGTGTATAAGGCAAGCCCTGTGGCTCCAGTCCACATAGGAATAGAGCTGTGGCATCCAAAAAATTAATTTATTATAAATCAACCCTTCCTTTCCCTGCCTTCAACTACATACATACTCCATCACCCTCACGCCTCTTGATTAATGAAAACATTTGTTTCCTCATGTGCCATGTTAGAAGTTGAACTGCCATGTGTTTTTGCCGCACACTGCTGTCGCTTTGCTTAGTCAGCCAACTAGCTCGGTGCAACCTTTTGGCCCAAACTGGATGAAAATAATATTGTGAGGTGGTCAAAATTGACTGAAAATAAGTGAATTGCTACCTGGGTTAATATTACTCTAGGAACAAAAAAAGGCTCAAATTATGTGATTGTAGCTCTTTTACTGTCAATTTTTGGAAAAAAATCAAAACCAGTCATGGTGATGTGGCAAAACCAAAACCGGATGTTGAATTAGGAGCAAAAATGGTATATATACATATATATATATATATATATATATATATATTCCTATTATATACAGCAATCCAGTAAACGGTGCAAAAAGCATCTGTTATAACCACACGCAGTTCAAAGTTTGCTATAGGGGTGTGGACCTCTGTCTCTACATTTTGATTAGAACATTTCCTGTTATCTAAATTAACTATATTTTACAATTTTGTTTTAGTTGTAAAATGCTGAACTTAAAAAACCTAAAATACAAGTATTTATTTCTGTTCTGTTCCAGCTTGTCATATCACATAATCTCATATTATCTACAATCTGACGGTAACAGCAGGGAGCTGACCACTGTGTTCCTCACACACCACTGGACCGGGTCTGTGCAGGGAAAACAGATGCAGCATTATTGTGTGTATCAGACAAGACTGGGAGGACAGCGATAATGTTACCTCCTAGGCACTCACAGACACCAGGACTCAGGCAACTGCTTCTGCAGACAAACATATGAGTCATTTAATGTCAAACACAAAAGTACTGTCTAAGTAGTCCTGGCAGAGGTCTTATTGTTGCCTAAGACCTTCCTGTTCCCCCCTAGGAATGCACCCCAACTTTCATATGGCACCTCCATACCTGCAGTTTCATTCCTTAGCATATGTTAAGGGATATTTTCTGCTCCCTTCTGTCTGGGCTCCCGAACAATCATTGTCATAGAGGAGCAGCCAGCAGTTTGACAGGCAGGAAGTTGACACTGGTTCTCCATTTTGTCAGCATCGAGCCCGCTGTGTGGGTGCACTGGGGGGACATTATAAAAACATGGATGAGAGATATTGTCATTCATTCAGTGTTTTCTGCACCCTCTAATCACTGGTGCCCTAGGCAGCCACCTCTATTGCCTAATGTTAGCACTGGTCTTGTGCCTAGGTCATCTGTGTGAGTAAATCACTAATGGGTTTTGTCTACATGATATGAATTGACAAATACATAGATGCAAGCCCCTCACGAGTCCAGTCAATGTAGCTTTAAAGATGGAAATGAAAAGGATATAGCAAGATTTTCTTGCTTTTAACTTCACTTGTCCCTTACACCCCAAGAACGCAGCCATTTTGTGAGGAGAGTCAGTATATGAATGCAACCTGCTCTTCAGAAATTCAATTGAGGCAGCCATCTTGTAGATTTATTTGGGAATTCAATTAGCCGCCGATGATTGGTGATCCGTCACCAGATCAGGAAAACACGGCATGTTAAAGTTTCCTGTCTCGCCGATCCCGACCCATTTTTTGGTTAGAATCAGTTAGTCGGGGAAATCCAACATCTTGGATTTCTTTGAACCCCAGAGCCAGCCATCGACAGAACGGGGAATTTCGGTAATCAATCGCAGATGTATGGGCAAAGTAATTAACTAATTAATGTAAGGTTCCAATAGAGATTTAAAGGCCAATTGCCTGTATTTTTCTCAGTATCAGGGTGGAGGAATATTTACTCTGGCGTTCTCCTCTGAGAACTGTAAATTGTATAGAGCACAGTGCACTATATTTTATTACACTAGATTGACTATTAAACATCTATCCTGTGAGGGATATTCTACAAAAATAATAATTAAAAAAGAAAAAAAACTATGTTGGTGTTCGATGGGTTGAAATAAAACCCTTATGCTGAGCTAGCATCCCGTTCTCCAGATCTACCATGGTGGGTCCCCAACACCTGTAATAATCTTTATGCCGCTATGGTACACCTGTTTTCCATTCCATTCATGGAAATTACAAATTAAAAAAGTTGAGGCATCAACAACCGCTGCACTTTGGTCTTCATTCAGAAATGTACGCTAACCCGATGGTTAGCGCACATCTCCGATGTTTGGAGGACTGCGCATGCGCAGCAGGTGTACTGAGCATGTGCAGCCCTCCGACTGTGAGCCCGCTTGCAGTGTGTCCCAGTCGCAGCCTGATTGACAGGCTGCGGCGTTTGGGAGGCGGAGCAGGGGGCGTTCCCTGGCAGCGTTCCCGGAAATGGGGGCGTGTCACTTCCGTTTTCCAGGAGGGACGAGGCCAGGGTCTGCGTGGGTGCACGCACAACATCCTGGCCTTGCAAGCTGCCAGGTCCCAGCCAGCTTTAGCTCCGGCAGCCTGGCCAATGGAACATTGACAACAATCGCGATCGATGGTCGCGATTCTTTCGATGGTAACCCTAGGCTGCGACCACGCAAATGCAGCAAGGAGATGTGTTACACCAACTGCTGCATTTGCATTTTAAATGGACAGAATTGCACAACCACTTGTTTGCAGTGTGTGTGCAATTCAGTCCATCATTGAATCAGGCCCTTTGTCTGCACCTGTAAAACAGGCTAAGGTGGAACATTACAGGTATCATACCGCCCCCAATGTTCAGGTGAACAACTTATATACAGTAAGTCAAGATTTTTCAGCAGCATGAAAAAAGCACACACATCCCCCCCCTGCAAAGACGCTGCTGTCTCTCAGCATTCCTATAAAAATGGTAGTTATTTCTTAAACTAACAGCTCAAGTAAACCCCCCTGTGCACATTAATGGGTATGAAGCCCAACATCCACAAACAGAAGACAAGTATTTGGCTGTAGTCTCTGATTTATCTTGCAGGCACATTATCCATCATGCGGTTATGTGTACTATGGGTAACAGAGCATGGCTCATATTGTGGGCTGATTTATATCTGGCCAAGACAGCATCTAAAACTTGACAGAAATGAAGGACATCAGATAAGAGAAGATGTGTATGAAAGGCAGCCTTCAGAAATCAATAATGACAAGAGAATGAATTTCTGTTACCTCAGAGCAATGTGCCCTTCACCCTGCAAGATAATGCATTGGCTGCTCTTCAGACGTACGATACTGCACCTCAGAGTGTTTAATTCTAAATCAACTCTCTGCCTTAACATCTATTTACTCATTCTTTCATTTAGATGTACACCAGAGAGAATCCATTACTAGGAGATAAATATTTATAGAGCCAGTGCTTTGCGTGCCATCAGGGCTCTCTGATATACAGTATGCAGTGCACGTGCAGAATCTGTAGCGTTAAACTCTTGTTCTGTCAGAAATCTTTCACATGTCAGTATTAGTCAGTCACTTCCAGAGTGTTGGTTGATGCAAAAAAAAAATGGAAAAAATGGCGTGCTGTGACACGAGGAGAGCCTGGGCCGGTATGTCTCTTCTGACAGGGATGCAAAGTCTCAGGAAACTGGCACAAGGAAGACACCTGAGAGTTAGCCTGTCAAATGTCAGCCATCTTGGCTAGCTCGTATGCACACTCCACCCAACAGACCCACTAGCAGAGGTCACAAGCTTACAAAGGGGGCTGATGCATTAAAACATAGGTTTAATAACTGCACAGTATCAAGGAAAGAGCAATTGTATGTGTATTTTCTTGATACTATTCTGAGTCTTTATAAAATATACTGTACTGATAATACTAATGTAGGTTTCAGTTTAGACAATACCAGGATAATATCAACTTTCAAAATCTTCACTTGCATTTAAAACACACATGTTCCTTGCAAGCGGTGATGGTAGCCATTTAGCGCGCTGAAACAATACACGAATGTCAACCTGATCCATTTCATCAGGAACATTTTTTGTCTGTTTCTGTATTTGTCAGCAACTTTGTGATTGAAATACCCCGTTGTCAATTACATAATTTTATTGAAATGAGTCCTTGTTGATACAGCTTGAAAGTCAGTGGCAAATACGAGATCAGACAACAATCAACCATGGCTCAAATTGAAGTATTTTGCTGCTATCTGCGAGACTGCATCTTGCCTATTCGTTAGAAACGTCACTGCAGGAATAAATGATGGAAGACATTTTGTGGGATGAGCCAATATGAATGGCTAGGAAGTAGCGACATCAATGAGGCACTCACGGTAAGCAGCCATTTTGTGGATTGAAGTTCATTGAACAATATACATGAACACAGCTAATCAATTCACTAGGTCCCAGTGAGGTACTTTGTAAATTAATTAGTATTTCTCCATTAAGATATTTCAATTGCTACATAATTGAAGGAATATATTAATGTCAACCCTCCTTTGTTATTCTGTTATCAATTTATAAAATCACAGGGCCTGTATTTTATAATTTTCTTTCTGATGGAACTGGCAACTCCTACAATTTGTTTGATACGTATATCAGAGTATCTGGGGTATATTCATGAAAGTGCGGGGTTTTATAAGTGGAGATGTTGCACACAGCAACCAATCAGATTCCAGTTGTTATTTTCTAGAAGGTGCCCAACAAATGATAAGTAGAATCTGATTGGTTGCTATGGGCAACACCTCCACTACTAAAAACCCGCACTTTAGTAAATTTACCCCTGAGAATTGTATTTCCATCTCAGTTTGCTGGCGGATTGTTACGCCCTTACAAGGTTTGGGAATTATGGGCCTGATTCAGAGCCGTTCACTATTTGCGGTCGTTCGTTCAAAAACAAGGGGTGGCTATTCAAATGATCCGTTCGCAAATTGCAGTCTGTTCACACCTCTAAGTCTGAACGAGCGTGCAAAACATACGCTCGTTTATTTGTTAAAAACGCCCCCTGGCCGCTCGCACCATACGTCATGTCCGCTATTTATTAGATTAATCGAGTACATCGACCAGCGTATGAACTGCTCGCTATTCTTGTGGTTGGTTTTTAAAACCGCTATTTTGCGAGCAGTTCTGAGTTTAAAAAAACCAAGTGACGTGGTCAATGACGCTGCTGTATTAATTATGCACTCCCTTAAAACGCCCGTTTTGACCTTTAAGCACGCCTGCGTTCGAATTCCACTCCCCCGTTTACAAGCACCTTCCCCTGTTACCACCCACATACGCCTCATTCTGTCACTCAAAATAGCAGGCACTCGCTATATAGCGTACAAACGATTTTCGGCCGCACTGACTGGTTGCGCATGCGTACTAAAAACCGTACGCATGCGCAGATGTGAGAACATCGCTCGGAACGAGCGTACGGCCGCTAGCGAGCGGCTCTGAAAGAGGGCCTATGGCCCTCATTCAGAGCCACTCGCTATTTGCGGTCGTTCGTTCTAAAACTAGGGGTGGCTATTCAAATGAACCGTTCGCTGTTTGCGGTCTGTTCACGCCTCTATGTCTGAACGAGCGAACAAAACTTGCGTTCGTTTTTTGGAAAAATACGTCCCCTGGCCGCTCGCATTCTACGTCATGTCCGCTATTTATTAGTTTAATCGAGTACATCGACCAGCGTATGAACTGCTCGCTATTCTTGGGGTTGGTGTTTGCTACCACAATTTTGCGAGCAGTTCTGACTATAAAATAACCCAGTGACGTGGTCCATGACGCTGCTGTTTTAAATATGCACACCCATAAAACGCCCGTTTTGACCTTTAAGCACGCCTGCGTTCTGATTTCCACTCCCCATTTTCAAGCACCTTCCTCTGTTACCACCCACATACGCCTCTTTCTGTCACTCAAAATAGCAGGCATTCGCTATTTTGCGAGCACATGAATTTCGGCCGCACTGACTGGTTAGCGCATGCGTATAACGATCCGTACGCATGCGCAGTTGGCCTAACATCGCTCGGAACGAACGAGCGGCCGCTTACGAGCGGCTCTGAATCAGGCCCTATGTTCTGTGGAAATGGACAAGATACAAAAACAAACAACCATAACAAAAGGCTGAGGGTGCGGCCTGACTGATTCTTACTTGCCCCAGTGAATTTGTTCCCTGAAGAGGCACCCAGAAGTTACCGGCTCTCAACTAGGACCGGTCATCGGCCATCGAAAGCTTGCTGGTGAAGGTTGATGGTTTCATTATCGTGGTGGGGGGTCTGTGAGTGAAAAGATTGGTACTTTCTGCTTTGCCCATCCATGGTTTCATTTTAGCTGTGCATGTGCAGCCGTGAACCTTCAGTGTTTCAACTATTGATGGTTTTATGACGATGGTTAGAGAACATCGATGGTTACCTCATCACAGAACAACCCTACTCTCAGTTACATATAGTGACTACAGCCAGGAGAGGTACCATAGAGAGCAGGGGGAGGATTTTAAATGTGGGTGTGGGTGGGGGGTACAGTGAATATGATTGGTTGCTAACTTGCTATGAGCATCACGTACACTTTTCAAGTTCTATGGCTCAGTTCAGAGTTGTACACAGTGCCGATGTTTTCGCAGAGTAATGTTTTGCAACTGCACATGCGCAAATTGATGAGGAAAGCCTGCGCATGTGTAAATTGAGGTTTGAGACATTTGCAAATTATCCATAATCGCAACATCCTGAGAAGTCCACTGCGATGCACGGGCTTTCCTGAGTGGAGTCGAGGAGGTGGCCAAAAATGAACGCAAAAAGAGGCTAGTCCGTAGGTGTGTTATGGGAGTTCCAAGTGTGTGTTTGCGATCACGGCTTCGTTCCCAATCGCAGAACCACAGTCTCAGGAGCCATAGTTAGAGAGAGAGAGATGAAACTGAAATCTCCATCAGCCGACGGAGAAAGTCCAGGACTTACTCGAGGAGTTGATGTGTGTTCGTCGTTGAGCTGATGATGGTGTGATCTCAACTCCTGGCGGATCTACTCACAACGCAGATAAGGAAAGTGGGTGTAGCATCACTTGATTAGTCCGTTGTACACTAGCAGAGGCGGGTAGTCTGTTGGCAGGCATTTGCATATTTTTGCACATACAGTAGGGCCTGATTCAGCACTGCACTTCTGATCATCGGGAATCTGCTGATGCACAGGATCCTTTCTGCATATGTGCAGAACGGGTCTGCGATCCTGTACGCAGTCTGGAAGAAGACTTGAGGGATTGACAGTCTGCTGCCGTTTCTGGGTGGGCATGTGGGCGGAGATGGCCTCCGTTTCCCAAAACAGAGGCGTGTCACCGACCGTTGGGAGAGAGTGAAGAGGCCAGGATCTCCGTCGGCTGATGGAGATTTCCTGTCCTCTTTTGTGCATTTGTGGAGGCTGGCTTGCGTGACTCCATGGGTCACTTAGCCAGTCGATGGACATGCAGATGATCCGATGATGCATCCTAGGACGCAGCTCGGATCAGAAATGCATGCAGGAGGCATGACGCCTTGTGCTGCATTACCATATTAGTGCTACCATGTTAGCAGCTGCTATAGCAAATACATCCGCTGCTGAATCGGGCCCATAGACTGCGGGAGAAATCGCAGCTACAACACTGAATCAGGCTCTTAGTCAATTTATCCTTAATCTTGAGGAGGTGCAGTCTTTACATCATTTGTTTAATCTTCCAAATAAAAATAGATTTATTTATGTAAGCTACAAAACAAAATGCCTATTCATCCTAAAAGACAGAACAATTAGCTTTGGAACACGATAAATCCTTACAAAATATGAAAATGGGCTTGGAAATGTGGGCACACATTGGCAAATAAAGGCACACAGCACGTCCAAAGAGGGCCCTACGCCGTACAGAAGCTATTCTGGGGATTCGTAAATGAATCCGTATTAACTTTCAAACAACCTGCTCAGTATATAATAATAATGCTCATTTTAAAATTAAAAGTAAGAAAACATGTAACAAATCATTTATTCTCCCTTTATGTAGTGGGGGCTGGAGAGTTTTGTGGAGCGTATGATGTTTGCAAACCCTACTGAAACTCTACTGCAGAAAGTGCTACTGAAAATGTGTCCACTGCTTATTTTCTTGGCCTCAAAACAGGACGAGTTGGGTTTGAGCTGGCAGAGAGAAAATGAAGAGTTTCTTTGTAGCGTGATTGATAAATTCTTCTCATTTGAGCATCAAACAGCTTTCTGCTGTACAGATTGAAAGGGAGAGTATTTATCAGAACGAAACACAAGGCTGACAGTTTTGTTGCTGTTATCTCAAAGATGTTTTCTGCCTGACACTGTCTCACTTATTTTTGGAAGAATTTTTATGTAAATAGAAACATTGCCGTGTATAAATATGCAATTTATCTCCTGCACATATGGTTTTACGTGTAATGTAGTCTTAGTGGAATATACTTGTCAATGCATGAGAATCGGTCCAGATGATGTGTATACTTTGTATTAAACCTTGAAACACAACAAAATATATCTTCATTTATACCTGACTTATGCATGCAGACAAGGCTTTACCTAATGTTTGGAATTCTAGATTGTCAGCTTTGTAGTGTGATTTCCCAGTTTACCACATGCCTATGACTGCGGCAGAACACAGGGCTATGCCACACAAAGAACTGGTTCTAGCTGAGGGGCAAGTTTAACTTACCACTAAAAGGATACAGTATATACATATCCACCAATCGTATCATTGTATCCCACCTGGGGTACAGTGGTCCTGCGGTCCTGGTGGGTCCCTTTAGCGCTCCAGCACTGAATTTGTGTACACTTATACTGCTGGAATGTTTCAAACAAGCTGCTGTTTTGTCGATGCTCCTCCCCTGTTAACTTCTCATCCAAGGCTGTAATGCGATTTTGCCTGCCATGACAACCATCATTGGACACATTAAGGAATTGTCAGTGGTTAATGCTATGCGTTTGCCACTGTTGAAAGTGGAGAGCGCTACTGCGTAGACTCCATCTTACTGTTCCTCCAGGGAGGTTTCATTCCCTGTACCAAGATGGCCGCCAGACTTAGTGCTGCGCATGTGCGGCGCCATCTTGCCATTGTGTACAGTGATATGTGGAAGACAGACGTCTCCTACTTAGCTCCTAACAAGAGGCCTGGTTGTTATATGCTATTATGCTGTGCCTGTATCCTGCAAGCATCATACACTCACCGGCTGGTGAGCTGTATGTAACCCTGCTCCACTGAAGCTCCACCTCATCAACAGTGAGTACGACTGTATCTGCTATATCCAAATAAACCAAACCACTGGTTAAGTAACTGGGCTGTTCATAGTTTGAGTCATCCGCTGGTGTGTGCCTACATAGCTCTTACATATTCCAACAGGTTATGGGCCCAGGCACCCAGATACCCAGACATACAAGCTATTGAAGGCACCCAGAGCAGCACACCAACACCATCTTAAGCACATGTGTAGGGCAGACTGCATAAGAACAAAGAGTTAAGACAACAGAGAGTCTTTCCAACACAGTATAGCAGCAGTGAAACTAATTAAAGTACAGAAGCTACACAGTCATGTCTGTAAGAAGCATACATTTAGGAATTACACCTACAATGTGGTTTATCAAGCTAAAAGGTGCAGATAATTATACAATCTGGAAGTTTGCTATGGAAATGCAATTAAAGCATGAAAGCTTATGGCAGGTCACAATAGACCCAGATGCAGATGCAAGCCCAGATGATATAGAGAAAGTAATGGGTACCATAGACTAGATTGAAAAGCAACACTTGTACTCTATAATATATGGAAAAAAAGTAATCTAATGACATGTAGACAGCACTACAAGCAGCGTATCAAGGAGGTTGTCTCAAGAGGAGGATAAATTTAAGACGTGTCTTGTATAACACCAAACTGAATAAACGCAGCAGTATGAGTGATTACATGGACAGAATGATGTTTGTCATTCAGCAAGTAACGTCTGTTGGAGTGCAAGTGGATGAGTTTGCTATGGCAATGCTGCAGTACTTGATGCCTGAGTTTTACTTCCTGGTTGTGACATTGGAAGCAAACACAGTAAACTTATAGACACAATCAGAGCAAAGTTATTACAGTTTCAAGAATGTTTGCCCTGTAATTCAAGTGCTCAGACCACTTCATTACTTACAAAAAGTGAGAAAATCAGAATGGTTCAAGTGTTACAATTGTCACAAGATAGGTTACAAACAGGAACATAGCTAGACCTATGGGAGTCCCATAGCAATATTTCCACAAGCCCCCATAGGTCTAGCTATGTGTCCCACTCCACTCCATAGGTCTAGCTATGTGTCCCCTTCTTCCCCGCTCTGTCCCTCCTCACTGATGCTAGGAGGAGTCATAGCCTCCTCCCATCATCAGTGAGTAGAGTCATATCAGAGGATGGATGGGGGATGGGGGAGTTCCGGAGTTGCTGCTGGTAAGTCTGCAACTCTGATGTTCCTTGCAGCGAACTGCTTCCTAGTCACAGGCTGAAGTGTGCCTTTGACTAAGATGCAGTTAACAAAAGGGATCAGTGGCCACTTCTTTTCTTTCACTGTGTAATGCCCTAGAGGTGCTGTGGGCCCCATAGCAACAGCAACCCCTGCACCCATTGTAGCTACACCCCTGGTCACAAATCAATTGAATGCAAACATTAGAGAAAAGTCTGAAGTGGCAAAAAAGATTGCAGAGTACAAGAGACTTGTATAGAATCAGACAGGTCACAGACTCAAAATTCTGAGATCTAATAATGAGAAATAACTCAACAGAAAAGTGGAGCACTTAGAAAATATTGAATAGAGCATCAGTCAACCATTACCTATACTCCTGAGCAAATTGTTGTCAGTGAACAAGCAAACCATACACTAGTGGAGAGAGCAATATGTATGCTAAAGGATGCAAGCTAGACAAGTAGTTTTGGGTGTAAGCCGTGGCCACAGCAGTTTATCTCAAGAACCATTCTACTACAGTAGCCCTAAAAGACATATTACCTATAGAAGCATGATAAAGAGAAAATCAAGTGTAAAGCATTTCAGAACCTTTGGAAGTATGGCCTATGTACATAAAAGACGAAAGCTGGATTCAAAGTCAATAAAGAGCAACATGCTTTGCTATTTCCATGAGAGCAAAGGTTATATATTGTGGAATGCAAATACCAAAAGGCTTGTTAAGTCATGAGATGTTATCTTTCTTTAAAGGGACAACACAAGTTGAAGATAAACTGGAAGCTGATATGTATCACTGGACATGCCAGCAACTGCAGATGTATCTGAAACAGAGACTATCAGTGTAGACGTTCAACCACATAGAAGATCATCTGCAAGAACAAATATTGGCAAAATTTGCAGGCATTGCACGGAGTGAGCCTCAAGACTGATTGGTGTGAATAGAAATCCACAAGAGGAAAAAAGACTTTTCAAGATCATGTAGTGACAAGTGTGAAAAGTATCAATGTATCTTCCAAGAAGGCGAAACTAAAGTCACGTGATATTTTTTATGTCTTTTTATGTATTTAACCCTGTTTCTCATTGAAGTTGTTACAGAAAAGCTGTTTGTGTTACATGGAGAAGCATTTAGTAAGGGTGGTTTTGAAATTGGAGTGCGCTACTGCGCAGACTCCATCTTACTGTCCCTCCAGGGAATTTTAATTCCCTGTACCAAGATGGTCACTAGACTTAGTACCGATAATGCATGGCACCATCTTACCACTGTGTAGAGTGACCTGGTCATTACCTGCTATTACGCTGTAGCAGTATCCTGCATCACTACCCGCAAGCATCATACACTCACTGGCTTGTGAGCTGTATGAAACCCCGCTCCACTTCATCACCAGTGTGTATGGCTGTACCTGCTATACCCAAATAAACAAAAACCACTGATTAAGTAAATGGGCTGTTCATAGTGTGTCATCCACTGGTGTATGTCTATATAACTCTGCAACATAAACACCTGCACACACATCATTTCTAACAGACACACCATTGACCATACCTAGGGGTCAAATTATTACTTTCCAGGGATAGGGCTTTCTATAAAGTAGCTGAAGACAGCAATAGAAAGTGTTTTCTCACTGGAACATACTTGCCCAAGAGATGCCTGATCGGTGGCCCAGGTGGAAAGTTTGGGTGCATGGTTTCCATGAATCACGCCATCACCCCCGGCTGTACGATACTGCAGTTTGTGGCCTCAGACTGAATACAATTCTCTAGGGAAGTGGGTGGATCTGGGAGGCTGGGCTACTTTCTCAGGAGTCCAAATGAGCACCCTGAAATTCAGGAGTCTCTCTAGCCAAGCATGCACCGCAATTTATCAGACAAATGTAGCCAGAGTAGTAACTCAGCTCCCCAGCTGTGCATGCAGGCATCAACTTTGCTTTTTCAGACATGTGTACTGGACTGGAAGACCCTCTTGGCGATAGTGATAGGAGTATTGTGGTGATGAGCAATATCTTATATATGAAATTGGTCTGTTTGTTTGTCTGTCCGAGTATGCATTCGGACACCCCTGCACCGATTGTGGTGAAACCAATGTGAAGTGGTCAACTTGGATCCTGGCCAGGTTTTAGGGGGGTTAGGGTCCCGGTCGGACCTCTTGTTGGCTTACGCTGGGCAGAACTTTGACCCGGAGAGCCTGTTCAGATCCTTCCACTGGATTGATTTGGACGGAAACTTCACAGAGTGGTAACATTGGATCCCAGAAGACATACTAGGGGGTTGAGGTCCCAGTCGGACCTCCCATTGGTATACACTGGGCATAACTTTGGGGATGCTGGGCATAACTTTGACCACGGGAGTCTGTTATGGGCCTTCCATTAGATGAATTTGGATGAAAACTTCATAGAGGGGTGGCAATTGGTCTGGGATGCCTAATGGATTGATTGGTGTCCCAGTTAGACCTCATGGCAGAGTGCGCTGGGCGTAACTATGACCCAGGAAGCTTGTTCTGGGCCTTATGTGATGTCATCTCAATACACTGGAGGTATTTAAATTACATCACATAATTTGGACGAAAACTTCACAGGGTGGTAACATTGGATCCCAGAAGACATGGGGTTGAGATCCCGGTTAGACTTTCCGTTGGAGTACGCTGGGCAGAATTTTGTCCCAGGGAGCCTGTTCTGGGCCTTCCACTGGTTGGATTCGGATGAAACTTTACAGACGGGTGGCAATTTATCTGAGATGCCTGGCAGTTTGTCTGTGATGCTTAACTTAATAAATTGAAGATTAGGTCCTGGTCGGACCTCCCGCTGGTGTACGCTGGACAGACCTATGAACTGGGGTGTCTGTTCTGGGTTTATTTGGATGAAAATTTGATAGAGGTGAATTCAATGTGAGGTGGTCCAGTTGGATCCTGGCCAGGTTTTAGGAGGGTTCAGGTCCCGGTCAGACCTCCCGTTGGTGTACACTGGGCAGAACTTTGACCCAGGGAGCCTGTTATGGGCCTTCCACCGGATGGATTTAGATGAAAACTTCACAGAGGGGTGGCAATTGGTCTGGCCTAACTTAATAACTTGAAGATTTAAACCCAGGCAACGCTGACTATGTCAGCTAGTTGCTCATATTACTAAGTACTCCTATGTGGGTGCAAGGTAAAATCAGCTATAATGCGGTTTCAACGTGCCACTGTAACAAGCATCCCCATGCTGTTCCAAAACTGGCACATCACCGGTATCACAATCACTTGAATTGCCCCCTAAGAGCCCAAACAACACAGAAAATAATTATGACCACACACGCATAAATATCATAGTACAGTAGTAGTAATATTATTATCTTTAATTTATAAGACACCGAAAAAATTAGTAGGGGGTTTAGAGCATATCACAAAGTCACAGAGAACTGACTGGCAAATACAGGATAATCAAGAGGCATAAATGCAAGAATATTAGGTAATGAAGCCTAATACACTGCATAAAACATATTAGGGAAAGCATGCATAGATGGACGAGGTAGGATCATACAAGAAGACAGGAGGAGAGAAGGTCCATGGTATTCTGCAAAATAATGCATGAATATATAGCTTGTTAGCAAAATTTAAATTGTTTGAGGAAGGGTTAAAAGGATATTTGAGACAAAGTTGATCTTCCTGCTACTGTTAGAGCTGAGCCCAGTCTTGGTGAAATAATTTAGATTACTTGTAGAATATATGCATTTGTTTTATTCACAGGCTCTGGGAAATGTGATGGAGATTGACCATGGATTTCTGCAGCGATAAAGAGTGGGATGAGGAAGTAAAATGTAATGCAAACCTGGCTGCTTCTAGAGTATTATGTGTTATCAGACTACATGGTGAGAACACAGGGCTGAGGAGATGAACACAAGATCTCCAAAATCTGCACAGAATGGGTGATGAAGAGTTGACGCAGGTGAGCTGTAACTGCTACTGCATTGCGTATACAGGGCTGTATGCGTTTATTTGCCTATATGCAGAATTGTACGCACGTCTGTATACTTGGCTCACAGCTGTCATTATTAGGGTGCGCTTGCACCAGCCCTATCCTTGGCACAAAAGATGTGTTGAGAGAGACAGGTGTATTTTTGCATTAGTACAACTCTGCATTGTCTGCAATTGTGTGAACATTGTGAGAATGCAGTTATCAGTTATATACTCAATCACAAAGAGAGGTGCCAGTATTGGTGCACCCTTGGTTCTGGAGCATGCACAATGTGAAAACATGCAAAATACGGTCGCATTTAGCTCAGTGGTGCAGATATTTACCAAAATATATTTGAGGAATATGCCCTGAAAACACCTGTTTCGGCGGGTATCTGAAAATATTAAGTACCACCTGGATGTATGTACAGAGGACCACATACCACGTCCCCGATAATTAATAAATACAGTATGCTCCTGAATGATCCCCGAAGTGAACTGAGGACACCATACCCTATCAGTTCCAGTTTCACATTAGAAACCTAATATGGTGCTGCAATGCAGCTGTATTGGGCGCCCATAGCCAGTTATAGCCCTGTGTTGCTACCTCTTCTGAGTTAACTTCCCTAAAGACAAGACAGCAATAAATAGCCAAATAAACTGTATATTCACAAACCTGAAAAAAAAAGCTTAAAGTAAAAACGCTCACTGCCTGTCAATCGCTCTGCAATGGATCTCCATGGTTTCCGTGATCACAGTGCAATCGCAGTGGCATCTTCGCACATGCGCAGTATGCAACGATCGGCCAACTGCGTACGCATTGCAATAGCGATGCTTGCTGAATCAGCCCCTGTGTTTGTGGTCTATTAGAAACAGTAGGCTAATAATAATTGTTGCACTTGAAATATAAGGCTTACTTGACTCAGAATTAAAACCAGGTTTCCCAACATTTTATAATAAAATGTTTGGGGAAAATATGCTCAACCCTTGATCTTCCATATCACCCCACCATCCTTTCAGATGTGCCACCTAACTAACCAACCGTGCCTCGACTCTGGTGTGTTATTAATATGGGATTTCCCCCTCCCTTTTGGGATTTTTTTGGGACAGAGGGCCTGTTTCAGATTTGGGAATAGACTAAAGGCCCCCATGCATCAGCAATCGATTGGGGCAATTCTGCGTTTTTCAGATGATTGTGTAAAAATATCTGCAATGTATGGGGCTTCATAGATCGCAGATCTCAACCAAAAAGTTATTGGAATTGGTAAATCAGGTTATTCAACATGTTGGATTTCACAGATTGATTGGATTGGATTTCACAGGCTGTAGATTGCTAGTGTATAGTAACAATTAGCAGATTTGCAGACCGTTACTAGTAAAATGATGGGTCTTTCAAGATTGGTAGATCTGTATTTTCTGAAAACAATCTGCAAATCACTGAAAAAGATCTATAATGTATGGGCGCAGACTGCTAGATTGGGAAATCTAAGCTCGGGCAACAAAACCTCAAATTGTTCAATTGTGGTTTTCTGATTGCTGATGTATGGGGGCCTTTAGATACAGCAAGTAACTATGTACCTGGACAAACCATGTTGCAATGCAAGGGGTGCAAATGCATAATAAAAAAGTTTGCATGCTGGGTAAATACTGTCTGCTTCTGCATGTAACCCCCAAATTCTGGACAGCTGTATTTTTATACTGTAATTCAGATGTCAGTTTGGACACGTCCCTCCCAAATCTAAATCTGCCCCATTTGCAGTACAGCATGGTATTACCAAGATACCAAGTGCTCTTAACTCTATTCCCAACTCCGAATCAGGCCCATAGTCTAAAATGGCAAATACTGTATGTATGTATATATATATAATTATATATATATATATATATATATATATATATTAGGGGTGAGCGGGTTCGGATTTCTGAAATCCGAACCCCCCCGAGCCCCCCCGATCCGAGTCCGATCCGAGTCAGGCTCGACTTTTCCCGCCTGACTCGGATCTGAAATCGAGGCAAAACGTCATCATCCCGCCTTCCGAGTCTCGCGGGTTTTGGATCCTATATAAGGTACCCGCGTCGGCGCCATTTTCTCACTCGGCTGTGGACAGTGAAGAGGGAGGGTGGGAGTTAGGGCTGTGTAGTGTAGTGTAGTGTAGTGTAGTGTAGTGCTGCTGTTGTCCACTACTTCAAAGTCCATAGGGGCTGGCTGTGTTGTGCTGTGCTGCTGTTGTTAATAGGGGCTGTGTCCACTACTTCAAAGTCCATAGGGGCTGGCTGGACTGTGTTGTGCAGTCAGTTCTCCATAGGGGCTGTGTCCACTCCAAAGTCCTGTGCAGTGTCCCAGTCCTAAAGGAGTGCTGTAGTGTTGTCCAGGGGGTGCTCTGTCCATCAGGGGTGCTCCCCCCAAGTGCTAAAAAAATAATATATTTTCTGTGTTTGTGAATTGTGTGCGCAGTAGCCGCACGTGCATCAACAAAGTAGTGCCAAGCGTGCGCCTGTGTCATAAGTAAAGGGCCGGCTGGCTTGACCGTTAAAGGGTGCTGTAACCCCCGAAAGTACACTCCAGTCCAAACCAAAAAAAAATTATTTTCTGTGTTTGTGAATTGTGTGCGCAGTAGCCGCACGTGCATCAACAAAGTAGTGCCAAGCGTGCGCCTGTGTCATAAGTAAAGGGCCGGCTGGCTTGACCGTTAAGGGTGCTGTAACCCCCGAAAGTACACTCCAGTCCAAACCAAAAAAAAAATTATTTTCTGTGTTTGTGAATTGTGTGCGCAGTAGCCGCACGTGCATCAACAAAGTAGTGCCAAGCGTGCACCTGTGTCATAAGTAAAGGGCCGGCTGGCTTGACCGTTAAGGGTGCTGTAACCCCCGAAAGTACACTCCAGTCCAAACCAAAAAAAAAATTATTTTCTGTGTTTGTGAATTGTGTGCGCAGTAGCCGCACGTGCATCAACAAAGTAGTGCCAAGCGTGCGCCTGTGTCATAAGTAAAGGGCCGGCTGGCTTGACCGTTAAAGGGTGCTGTAACCCCCAAAGTACACTCCAGTCCAAACCAAAAAAAAAATTATTTTCTGTGTTTGTGAATTGTGTGCGCAGTAGCCGCACGTGCATCAACAAAGTAGTGCCAAGCGTGCGCCTGTGTCATAAGTAAAGGGCCGGCTGGCTTGACCGTTAAAGGGTGCTGTAACCCCCGAAAGTACACTCCAGTCCAAACCAAAAAAAAATTATTTTCTGTGTTTGTGAATTGTGTGCGCAGTAGCCGCACGTGCATCAACAAAGTAGTGCCAAGCGTGCGCCTGTGTCATAAGTAAAGGGCCGGCTGGCTTGACCGTTAAAGGGTGCTGTAACCCCCGAAAGTACACTCCAGTCCAAACCAAAAAAAAATTATTTTCTGTGTTTGTGAATTGTGTGCGCAGTAGCCGCACGTGCATCAACAAAGTAGTGCCAAGCGTGCGCCTGTGTCATAAGTAAAGGGCCGGCTGGCTTGACCGTTAAAGGGTGCTGTAACCCCCGAAAGTACACTCCAGTCCAAACCAAAAAAAAATTATTTTCTGTGTTTGTGAATTGTGTGCGCAGTAGCCGCACGTGCATCAACAAAGTAGTGCCAAGCGTGCGCCTGTGTCATAAGTAAAGGGCCGGCTGGCTTGACCGTTAAGGGTGCTGTAACCCCCGAAAGTACACTCCAGTCCAAACCAAAAAAAAATTATTTTCTGTGTTTGTGAATTGTGTGCGCAGTAGCCGCACGTGCATCAACAAAGTAGTGCCAAGCGTGCGCCTGTGTCATAAGTAAAGGGCCGGCTGGCTTGACCGTTAAAGGGTGCTGTAACCCCCGAAAGTACACTCCAGTCCAAACCAAAAAAAAATTATTTTCTGTGTTTGTGAATTGTGTGCGCAGTAGCCGCACGTGCATCAACAAAGTAGTGCCAAGCGTGCGCCTGTGTCATAAGTAAAGGGCCGGCTGGCTTGACCGTTAAGGGTGCTGTAACCCCCGAAAGTACACTCCAGTCCAAACCAAAAAAAAAATTATTTTCTGTGTTTGTGAATTGTGTGCGCAGTAGCCGCACGTGCATCAACAAAGTAGTGCCAAGCGTGCGCCTGTGTCATAAGTAAAGGGCCGGCTGGCTTGACCGTTAAAGGGTGCTGTAACCCCCGAAAGTACACTCCAGTCCAAACCAAAAAAAAAATTATTTTCTGTGTTTGTGAATTGTGTGCGCAGTAGCCGCACGTGCATCAACAAAGTAGTGCCAAGCGTGCACCTGTGTCATAAGTAAAGGGCCGGCTGGCTTGACCGTTAAAGGGTGCTGTAACCCCCGAAAGTACACTCCAGTCCAAACCAAAAAAAAATTATTTTCTGTGTTTGTGAATTGTGTGCGCAGTAGCCGCACGTGCATCAACAAAGTAGTGCCAAGCGTGCGCCTGTGTCATAAGTAAAGGGCCGGCTGGCTTGACCGTTAAAGGGTGCTGTAACCCCCGAAAGTACACTCCAGTCCAAACCAAAAAAAAATTATTTTCTGTGTTTGTGAATTGTGTGCGCAGTAGCCGCACGTGCATCAACAAAGTAGTGCCAAGCGTGCGCCTGTGTCATAAGTAAAGGGCCGGCTGGCTTGACCGTTAAGGGTGCTGTAACCCCCGAAAGTACACTCCAGTCCAAACCAAAAAAAAATTATTTTCTGTGTTTGTGAATTGTGTGCGCAGTAGCCGCACGTGCATCAACAAAGTAGTGCCAAGCGTGCGCCTGTGTCATAAGTAAAGGGCCGGCTGGCTTGACCGTTAAAGGGTGCTGTAACCCCCGAAAGTACACTCCAGTCCAAACCAAAAAAAAATTATTTTCTGTGTTTGTGAATTGTGTGCGCAGTAGCCGCACGTGCATCAACAAAGTAGTGCCAAGCGTGCGCCTGTGTCATAAGTAAAGGGCCGGCTGGCTTGACCGTTAAGGGTGCTGTAACCCCCGAAAGTACACTCCAGTCCAAACCAAAAAAAAAATTATTTTCTGTGTTTGTGAATTGTGTGCGCAGTAGCCGCACGTGCATCAACAAAGTAGTGCCAAGCGTGCGCCTGTGTCATAAGTAAAGGGCCGGCTGGCTTGACCGTTAAAGGGTGCTGTAACCCCCGAAAGTACACTCCAGTCCAAACCAAAAAAAAAATTATTTTCTGTGTTTGTGAATTGTGTGCGCAGTAGCCGCACGTGCATCAACAAAGTAGTGCCAAGCGTGCACCTGTGTCATAAGTAAAGGGCCGGCTGGCTTGACCGTTAAAGGGTGCTGTAACCCCCGAAAGTACACTCCAGTTCAAACCAAAAAAAAATTATTTTCTGTGTTTGTGAATTGTGTGCGCAGTAGCCGCACGTGCATCAACAAAGTAGTGCCAAGCGTGCGCCTGTGTCATAAGTAAAGGGCCGGCTGGCTTGACCGTTAAAGGGTGCTGTAACCCCCGAAAGTACACTCCAGTCCAAACCAAAAAAAAATTATTTTCTGTGTTTGTGAATTGTGTGCGCAGTAGCCGCACGTGCATCAACAAAGTAGTGCCAAGCGTGCGCCTGTGTCATAAGTAAAGGGCCGGCTGGCTTGACCGTTAAGGGTGCTGTAACCCCCGAAAGTACACTCCAGTCCAAACCCAAAAAAAATTATTTTCTGTGTTTGTGAATTGTGTGCGCAGTAGCCGCACGTGCATCAACAAAGTAGTGCCAAGCGTGCGCCTGTGTCATAAGTAAAGGGCCGGCTGGCTTGACCGTTAAAGGGTGCTGTAACCCACAAAGTACACTCCAGTCCAAACCAAAAAAAAAATTATTTTCTGTGTTTAGCCGCACGTATATATCAAATCGATATAACATAAATGGAGGACCAAACTTTCTCCGATAAAAATAAAATAGAGAAAGATCAAGAACCACTTCCTCCTAGTGCTGAAGCTGCTGCCACTAGTCATGACATAGACGATAACATGCCATCAACGTCGTCTGCCAAGGCCGATGCCCAATGTCATAGTAGAGGGCACATACAATCCCAAATGGCAAAGTTCAGGAAAATGACCTTGAAAAAGACATTTAAATCAGCTGAAGAGAAAAGTAAACTTGCCAATATGCCATTTACGACACGGAGTGGCAAGGAATGGCTAAGGTCGATCCCTAGTATGTTCATGACTAGTGGTTCAGCTTCACATGACGATGGAAGCCCTCCTCCCACTAAAAAAATCAAAAGAGTTAAGCTGGCAAAAGCACAGCGAAGAACTGTGCTTTCTAAGAAGATATCACAAATCCCCAAGGAGAGTCCAAGTGTGGTGGTGGTTGCGATGCCTGACCTTCCCAGCACTGGACGGGAAGAGGTGGCTCTTTCCACCATTTGCACGCCCCCTGCAAGTGCTGAAAGGAGCACCCACAGTCCACTTGCTGATATGCAAATTGAAGATGTCACTGTTGAAGTACAACAGGATGAGGATACTGGTGTAGCTGGCGCTGAGGAGGAAGTTGGCGAGGAGGATTCTGATGGTGATGTGGTTTGTTTAAATCAGGCTCCGGGGGAGACAGTTGTTGTCCGTGGGATGAAAAAGCCCATCACGGTCATGCCTGGGCAGAAGACCAAACATTCCACCTCTTTGGTCTGGCAATATTTCTATCCAAATCCGGACAACAACTGTCTTGCCATATGTACCATATGTAAAGGTGAAATAAGTAGGGGTAGGGACGTCAACCACCTAGGAACATCCTCCCTTATACGGCACCTGCAGCGCGTTCATAAAAAGTTACTGTCAAGTTCAGAAACTTTGGCTAAGACCGTAAGCAGTCCAGGGACACCTAAATCCCATTGTCCTGTTGTATCCAAGCGCCTGCAAACCACACCGTCAACTCCCTCCTCGTCAATTTCCTCCTTAGTCAGGATCGGAAGTAGTCCTGCAGGCCATGTCACTGGCATGACTGACTCTCCTATCCGGGATTCCTCTGGAGGATCCTGCATTGCTACGCCTACTGCTGCCGCTGCTGCTGTTGCTGCTGCTGGGAGTCGTTCATCATCCCAGAGAGGAAGTAGGAACACCACTACTTTTACTAAACAATTGACCCTCCAACAGTCCTTAGCGAGGAGGATGAAGTACGACAGCAGTCATCCTGAAGCAAAACGTATAACTGAGGCCTTGACTGCTATGTTGGTGTTAGACGTGCGTCCGGTATCCGCCATTAGTGCAGTGGGATTTAGACAATTGATGGAGGTAGTGTGTCCCCGGTTCCAAATCCCGTCTAGATTCCACTTCACTAGGCAGGCGATACCGAGACTGTACAGAAACGTCAGAAAAAGTGTCCTCAGTGTCCTGAAAAATGCCATTGTACACAATGTCCACTTAACCACGGACATGTGGACAAGTGGAACAGGGCAGACTAAGGACTATATGACTGTGACAGCCCACTGGGTAGATGTATCACCTTACGCAGCAACAGCAGCAGCGTCACCAGTAGCAGCATCTCAGAAATGCCAGCTCGTTACAAGGCAGGCTACGCTGTGTATCACCGGTTTCAGTAAGAGGCACACCGCCGACAACCTCTTAGAGAAACTGAGGGAAATCATCGCCCAGTGGCTTACCCCACTTAGACTCTCCTGGGGATTTGTGATATCTGACAACGCCACCAATATTGTGCGGGCATTACATCTGGGCAAATTCCAGCACGTCCCATGTTTTGCTCACACAATAAACTTGGTGGTGCAGAATTTTCTGAAAAGCGACAGGGGCGTGCAGGAGACGCTTTGGGTGGCCCGAAAAATTTCTGGCCACTTTCGCCATTCAGCGACTGCGTGCCAAAGACTGGAGCGCCAGCAAACACTCTTGAACCTGCCCCGCCATCACCTGAAGCAAGAGGTTGTGACGCGGTGGAACTCAACCCTCTATATGCTTCAGAGGATGGAGGAGCAGCAAAAGGCCATACAAGCCTATACATCCACCTATGACATAGGCAAAGGAGGGGGTATGCACCTGACTCAAGCGCAGTGGAGAATGATTTCCGTGTTGTGCAAGGTTCTCCAGCCCTTCGAACTTGCCACACGTGAAGTCAGTTCAGACACTGCCAGCTTGAGTCAGGTCATTCCCCTCATCAGGCTTTTGCAGAAGCAGCTGGAGAAAGTGAAGGAGGAGCTAAGACGGAGCGATTCCGCTCGGCATGTGGGACTTGTGGATGAAGCCCTTCATTCGCTTTGCCAGGATTCCAGGGTGGTCAATCTGTTGAAATCAGACCACTACGTTTTGGCCACCGTGCTCGATCCTAGGTTTAAAGCCTATGTGGTGTCTCTCTTTCCGGCCGACACAAGCCTGCAGAGGTGCAAAGACCTGCTGGTGAACACACTGTCAGCTGAAGCGGAACGTGACACGTCAACGGCTCCTTCTTCATTTTCTCCTGCAACTGGGGCTGCCAGGAAAAAACTTAGGTATCCTAAGCAACCCGCTGGCGGTGATGCAGGGCAGGCAGGACCAAGTTTGGACATCTGGTCCGGACTGAAGGACCTGGCAACAATTTCTGACATGTCTACTGTCACTGCATATGATACTGTCACCATTGACAGAATGGTGGAGGATTACATCGGTGACAGCATCCAAGTAGGCATGGCAGACAGTCCATACCTGTACTGGCAGGAAAAAGAGGCAATTTGGAGGCCCCTGTACAAACTGGCTCTATTTTACCTGAGTTGCCCCCCCTCCAGTGTGTACTCCGAAAGAGTGTTTAGTGCAGCCGGGAACCTTGTCAGCGAAAGGCGTAGGAGGTTGCTTCCACAGAATGTGGAGAAGATGATGTTCATCAAAATGAATTATCAGCTCTTCCAGGGAGACCAGCCTCCAGAAGGTACAGAGGGACCTGTGGTGGTGGATTCAAGTGGGGACGAGTTAATACTTTGTGAGGATGAGGATGTACACACTGAAGAGGGTGAGGAATCGGTGGATGAGGAGGATGAGGATGACATCTTGCCTCCATAGAGCCAGTTTGTGCAGGGACACATTAATTGCCAGCTTGTTTTGTGGGGGCCCAAACGAACCAATCATTTCAGCCACAGTTGTGTGGCAGACCCTGGCGCTGAAATGATTGGTTTGTTAAAGTGTGCATGTCCTGTTTATACAACATAAGGGTGGGTGGGAGGGCCCAAGGACAATTCCATCTTGCACCTCTTTTTTTTCTTTGCATTATGTACAGTTTGGGGCCTAGTTTTTCAAACTGCCATCCTGTCTGCCACTGCAGTTTCACGCCTAGATGGGTCACGTGTTTGTGCCGCCCACTCGTGTCGCTTAGCATAGTCATCCAGCTACCTCGGTGCAACGTTTTGGACATAAAAACACTATTGTGAGGTGTGAGGTGTTCAGAATAGACTGGAAATGAGTGGAAATTAAGGTTATTGAGGTTAATAATAGCATAGGAGCAGAAAAACCTACAAATTCTGTGATTTTAGCTGTTTTTATGCTTTTTTTAAAAAAAATACAGATCCAAAACACAAAACCCAGAACCCAAAACACGGAAGGGTGGTTTTGGCAAAACCAATCCAGATCCAAAACACGAAGAAAGATCCAGATCCAAAACCAAAACACAAAACACGAAAAGTGGCCGGTGCACACCCCTAATATATATATATATATGCATAGGTCAATGTAATATTTTTTTCATAATAAACAGCAGTTTTATCAATTACCAAAGTGGTTTCCTACACCAGTGGTTGCCAAATGTTCTTAAATCATGACAGCCTAGAGCATACTTGCCTACTTTTTAAAAAGGCATTTCAGGGAGATTGTGAAAGAAACACCTATTAGCACGGCGGTAAAGTGGGCGTGTACTGCTACATCTGAGAGGCGTGTCATATCACTGACTTACATCCAAATGTAAATGAGACCCAAAGCAGTTAGTAAGATCTACTTGTTGATGAAAACACACTGATACTTTTCAGAAAATACATGTAACCATAGGGATCACTGGGCCTGATTCAGAGCCGGACGCTATTTGCGCTCGCTCGTTCAGAAAAAGGGGCCAGATATTTAAATTGAGCGCTCGCTCTTTGCGGTCTGTTGACGCCTCTATGTCTGAGCGAGCGAACGAAACATGCGCTCGCTATTTTGTAAAGACGCCCCCTGGCTGCTCACATCTTACGTCATCTCCGCTATTTATTAGATTAATCGAGTACATCGAAAGGCGTATGAACTGCTCGCAGTGCTTGTGGTTGGATTTTCCTCCAGCAATCATGCGAGCAGTTCAGGCTAAGAGACAACCAAGTGACGTGGCCGATGACGCTGCTTTGTTAATTATGCACACCCTTAAAACTCCCGTTTTGACCGTTTGGCATGCCTGCGTTCGGATCACCACTCCCCGTTTTCAAGCACCTTCCCCTGTTACCACCCACAAACGCCTCATCCTGTCACTCAAATTAGCAGGCACTCGCTATTTTGCGAGCGCTCTATTTCCGACCGCACTGACTGGTTGGCGCATGCACAGATGTGCGAACATCGCTCGGAGCGAGCGAGCGGCCGCTTACGAGCGGCTCTGAATCAGGCCCACTGTGCATTATAACTAATACAGGGGAATTATACTAATGATCCCATTGGAATGTATATATCTCTGGGGGTTTTTTTTTATATAACAGCTTCATAATGGGAGTAAGGTGTAATCAGGAAGATTACTACACTATTCAGGGAGACAGGGAGATTGTTAGGGCTGGACTGTTTCCATCACTAGGCCACACTTGCCTACTCTCCCAGTACTGTCGGGAGCCTCCCAAAAATCGGATGCCGCTCAAGATACCCCGCAAGAGTAGGCAAGTCCCCCGCATTGTGTGCGCCGGCCCCTCGCGCCTGCTCACGAAAGTGGGCGGGTCGGGGGGGTGATGACGTGATTTGCGCTGAATCGCGTCAGTGTAGCCCACCCCCCCGCTTTCTAATGCCGGTAATATCGGCATTATATAGCGGGGGGGGCGCAGCTGCAATCACCAGACACACCCCCCTCTCTGCCCACTTTAGTTTCACTAAAGAAACGCAATAATGCATTGACTGTTGGAAATGTACAGCCCAATATCACTATCTGTACAGGGTTAACGTGACTGTACGCTGACAATATAAAATGATTCCTGAGTGAGATAATTTCCATGGTATTTGACTGAAATGTCAGTTGATTTTAATAATCACAGATCCAATGATTCATGGCTCATACCTCATTCTTATTAACTTTAATGTAAATGGCACCAATGAAGTGTGGTTAGTACCTTAGTACCTTGTAGTAATATAAAAGGAGGACTGAGGGGGTGGAAAACCCTTTAATGGCATATTTATTTGTCTGGGGGGTAACAGTTATGAAATAAATAAAAACTTTATATATACATGTCCCGCAGCGCAACGGCAATACATTATAACTGTCCCAAATTTCCAAGGACCAGTGGTGGGTTCAGGGGCAGGTAGCCTCTAACCTTACAGTATATACATGTGTCTGGCAGCTGAGAGGTAGACAGGAGATATTGCTGGGTCACTCTGATTGTGTTTTAAACACGTGAGCTGCCAATTACTGTACTACTAAGGCAACATGCGGCCAATCAGAGTACAGGAGGGATCACCCCTCCACATTCGCCAATGAGCACCGGACAAGGGGAAACGCTAGGCGTGTCATTCCTAACAATGACCGGAGTGGCCGCATTGGTGAGCGTACTTTTGCGGACCAGAGCAAAATCAATAGTTTACTTGGCAAAGCAAGATTATCAATATGAGGAGTTTATCTTGCGGTGTGGAGGGCAGCATGACCAATTACACTGTGCAAAAAATATTTGCATTGCTAACAGTTCAGATTTGGTGGCCTTTGGGTCTTGTCCTATTTTACTAATGGGACACACTTCAAACTTCACCCTTCTCTAGAGAATCAGCAGGCAAGCTCAGCAATGAAACAGAATTTACTGTCAGTAATTTAACCTATAAAGAGAGCTAAAATTAGCAGTAGTGTATGAGAAGAATGAGAGGTTGGTTTTGGGTCCGTTGAGACATCATGCGAGCCCGGGTACTGGGGGTGGGGGATATGGCCATCATTGGATGGCGACTATGCCCCGTCATGGGGTACATTCCTATGGTGTGCAAGGTTGCCACGTCATGGATGCGCTCCTGGTCCCTGGCAGGCACAGGTCATTTGTACCTGTTCCCCACAATCCCTTGGTTACAAAGTGGTAGGAAAATGGGCATTGATGTGAAGTTTGCTTATTTGCCATCACTCCGCAAACTTATGCTGGGTACACACAAGACTATATGTTGTCTATATGCAGGGCCAACCAGGGATGTTGTTAGTGCGCATCGGCAAGTGTGTATGCGGTTGCTAGTGCCAGCTCCCCCACCGGGTCCTGTCGCTGCCGAGGTCCTCTAGTGTGTACCCAGCCCTGGTTCACGGAGGCATCTGCAGGCTCCACACTTCTTGAATTGTGCTTGTGTTAAGGTGCACTGCTGCAAAAACACGTAACGGGTCCTGTTGCTGCCGAGGTCCTCTAGTGTGTACCCAGCCCTGGTTCACGGAGGCATCTGCAAGCTCCACACTTCTTGAATTGTGCTTGTGTTAAGGTGCACTGCTGCAAAAACACGTAACGGCAATTACATTTTCCATGTGTGTATCCACAATTGCAACTAATAGTAACTTCTACTATCTGCTTGAACCAGGTCTGACTGCAAGTATGTATCCAAAATGTGTCAGTAGTTATTATGAATGTAAAAGTCATAATCAATAATGCAAATTTAATGAATCTGCCCAAGTAAGATTTTATCAGTCCTAGCTCTTAGCCAGGGGCCCGCATGCAATTGTTTTTCCTCCCACAATGTTACCTGGCTGTCATCTGCGCCATCTTTCCAACAATGACTTCTCAAATATGGCTGGCGCCATTTTCGAAAAGATGGTGCCACCGGCAGCCCATTAAGCTGGTAAGAATCTGTTCTGGGTGCATTGTGTCTGGCACGGGGCCCCCCTTGTTCCAGGGACCCATGTGCACTGCACTCCCTGTACCCATTATAGATACGCCACTGCTCCTTAAGGTGGCCATACATCTGACTGGTATTTCTGCAATCCTGTGACGCGATCGGAAATGCCGATCTGCCAGGAGGAAACTCCGGCTGGCCAACATCGATGGTCAGCGATCCGCCGCAGGATCGCTGAAATATTACATGTTAAATGTCCTCGATTTGATGATCGCGATCATTTTTTGATCGCGATCGTCAAATTGGGACAATCCAACATGTTGGATTTCTGCGATCCAGCAATGCCGGGTTGCAGCATTGCGGGATCGCGGCAATCCATCGCTGATGTATGGGGCCCATTACATTTGCATCCCTTTGATCAGCTGCAAAAGCATTAGCGTTAAAAGCACCTGTCAGACAACTACTGTACTGTACTTCTTCAACTCTCAGTTCCTTGATTGCTACCTGCTGCTCCATATAATTGTAACATGACTGACAGGAAGTCCTCTAATGAAAATTGGGCAGTGTGAACCACAAATCTCTGATTCACACCTGCAAATCACAGTTCCACTGGTAACATTTTAAAAACATTAAAAAAATACGATTTGCAAAGTTTAAGTTGGAATTCTTCCGATATTCACTGCAAAACAAAAAAAAAAAAACTTCCCCTGAAAAACACTACATGTAAGGGCCTACAGGCTCTGAATTGTCATTGAAAAAGTGACAATACTTGAATAATTGAAGTTTGCTTTTTGGCACCACAGAGCGTTTGTGTTACTCAAGCTGCAGCTGGTTTCTTCTAGAAAAGAAGATTAATTCCAGGGGGCTGATTAAAAATTATACAAGATAAAAATTAGCAGAGCTATTTACAATTTCACTGAGGATAAGTGCTGCTCAGAAGGTTCACATCAAAAGGATTTCCTGCTACAGGCTAATCAGGACCTTCTAAACACCTAAATACTGTAGTAATACCTACAGAATGCAATGCTTTGACTATTTCACATGTTCATTTACAAGCATGTAACTCACTGACTGCCAGCACAGTACATGCAGGCACTGAGTAGGGAAGGTAATATTAAGGTGCACTACTGTACAGGAGGATCCCAAGCAAAACAAAACAGAGGGAAACAAATATTTGAAATGATTACTTTTAGAGACCTGCGGTTCTGTTCTCCAGAAACCCGAACCCCCCCAGATTTCGTGAATCCGGATGAATCAGAGTCACGGCTCTGATATGCTGAGAGGAGATCAGTATAAATCCAAGGGACGTATTCAATTAGTTTCGCATTGGCGAGAAAGTTACGCCTGCCTGACTTTTTGCCGCCTTCGCGTGTTTTGGATGCAAAAACTATTCGTGCGCGCTCCCGATTTACTCCATATTCAATTGCCAAACAGGCGAAAAACGGGACCCGATGAATGTGAACCAGGCGAAAAGTGCAGGTTGAATGGGGGGAATCACTCTGTACCCCTGAAAAAGATGGTCTGACTTCGGAAATCACTATGGTAGTATTAGCCCTAATTGGACTAGTTAGGGTTCTTAAGCGGTGGTAATTGCTTGCTATTAGCATCTTGGTAAAAGTGGTGAAGAATGGCATAAAGCATTTTTTTTGGAGTAAATATAAAGTTCCATCAAATTTGGGGTGCTTGAAAATGGGTACTAGCATATTTTTATGTCTCTAAAGTGAAGTTTTAGAAAAAATGAAATTCCTCCGACATACAAGCACATGCAATCCCCAAAACACTTGGCCCCTTCTTAGAGCACCCCCAGAAGCTAGTTTTTGGAGTCCCTCTCCTACTTTTTTCATTTTCACCCCAAATTTCAAATACGTTTTTTGGGGTGTCCTAAAATTATTATTTTTTTTAATGAATTGTCCTTTGGGGGGGGGGGTGTACCAAGGATTCCGAAGGGTTTCCAACAGCTGCACCCCAAAATATAGATTTTGCACTTCTTTTCACCTGCTATTCTGTGGAGATAAAGTTTTGCCTATTTCAGTGCATTGACTTTTCGCATAGGCAAAAACGGACTGGAATTGAATACGGATATAAATTTTCAGGCGGAATTTTTCCCAAAAAATGGGCGAAATCGGCTTTTCGCTTCTAATTGAATATGGCCCCAAGTCATGAATCTGATCTTTTTGTGGTTTGGAATTCATTTTTTAAATCTGAATTTAGGGTTTTGGATTGCATAAATGACAAGATTTTAGCTTTTTTATAAAAACTTATAAATTTTTTTTAAAACCCAGATTCAAAATACTGTAAAAAGCAAAACACCTGAGTGTAGTTTTGCAAAACCAAAACACAAAGATGAATCCAGATCCAAAACCAAAACACGGGGTCAGCAACTAACTTGCTTGTGCAGAGTAAACAGGCCGGGGGGTAGTGGTGGCATCAGGGGTACCAAAGATGGTACACGTGAGGGCATCAGGGGTACCAAAGAGGGTACATGTGGGAGCAGTGTCAGACTGGGGCATAAAAGGCCCACCGGGGGAATGCAGTGATAGGGGCCCATGCTTAAGGGGTGTGGTCATTCACCAGAGGGGGTGTGACCAGTCACCAAAGTTGCCTAACCATTAGGCAAATATTGGTGTAGTTCTTTCTATAGAAGAAAACCAAGAACCAATGTTTTTCAGTGATCCTTGCTGCTCCACCAGGTAACTGACCTCTATTAGAGTAACAATGTACAATTCAGTGCAAAGTCTGGAACATGACACCTAGAGGAGGGGTTGGGGCCATCAGGCAGTTGTGCCCATCGGGGATTTCCCTTGTACCCCTGTGGGCCAGTCCGACCCTGCATGGGAGCTTAATAATGGTAGATTATAATTGATGGAGCAACATAACATAAAGGTCCTGATTCTAAGTCGCAGGCAATGTCGATGTTCATGGCATTGAGACATTTCTTGCTACTGCGGGTGAATGGCATAACTGGCTGTGACCCCAGATGCTTAATAACTCACATTGGAGGCTGTACTCTGATGGAGAATCTGTATCTAGCATGGGGTTCAGGGGCGTATCTATAATGGGTGCAGGGTGTCCTGGGAGCACCGCACACCCTACACCCATAATATTACTTACCTCTCCGAAGTCCCACATTGGCGCGGGGCCCGGCGCTGTAAAACAACTGGAAAATGGCTGCGACGGCCATTTTCCTATAGTTTGCGCATGTGCAGTACATGGAAAATGGCTCCGCGGCCATTTTTCCGGTGACCTGTGCAGACACTATAGACTCTGGGCACACTCTAGTGCCCAGAGTCTGTAACTCCTGCGCTGGCGGCCGCCAGGTAGAGAGGATGGGGCCCGTGTCGGAGACTGCACACCCTGATGGGGTTGGTGTAAGTTTCAATGGTGCGCTGGATGGTTGTATCTAAAGACACATCAGGCAGCATTACAGCGTCTAAAGATGCTCATAGTGGGTGCCTCAGTCCTTGTACAATGAAACGCATGGCTGCATGGCTGCACATCGGGGAAAAGGCGGACACGAGTCAAGAGTCAATATTCAGTATTGCCAAACAGATCAACACAATGCTAAATGTGGGGTAGACCAATATGCATCCTTCCTAACTTTCAAAGTTGGGGAAAGTAAATGAAATGGCAGCACATGCACACAAAGAAGTCACAGTCATGTCTCGCGAAGGGGGAGCAAGCTCTTCCAATGTGCTGTTATAGGCCATGCCTTCTCTGTCCTTATTCCCTCCCGTAAACATAGCTTTGGAATGCTGCGGTCACCATGCCTCTCAACCAGGGGCATATTAACCCACCAAGGGGGCCCTGGTGCAGAGGCCCCCCTCCTCTGCACAGCTCCACCACCCCCATGCCCTGCCCCTTACCTGTGTCAGTCTTTGTTTTCCTGTGTCAGTCTTTGTTTTCACAGTCTTTGATATCACTGGGAAGATGGCACTGAGCAGAAGGAGGGACCCGCTTGCTATGGGTACAGGGTGTGCAGTGAGGGTCCTCCCTGGGCCCAGGAGCCCTGCACCCATTATAAATATGGTATGTAGTTATGTTGCAGCCGCCGGTCTTAATTCCGACGCCGGAATCCAGGACGACGCAGGCCCGAACGAGGTGAGTACGGGGCGCCCGTCCTGTCAGCCGCGGGGGGATGGTTAGGTTTAGGGCACCCCAAGGGGACTTAGGGTTAGGCACCTCCCACCCCAGGAGGGTTAGGGTTAGGCTAGGGGAAGGGGGGGTTAGGGTTAGGCACCCCCGGGGGGGGAGGTTAGGGTTGGGCACCCCCCGGGTGCATTAGGTTTAGGGTGCGAGGAGGGGGTATTAGATTTAGGCACCCCTGGGGGAAGGTTAGGGTAAGGCACTAGGGGGGAAGGTTAGGGTTAGGCACCCCTAACGGGGTATTAGGGTTAGGGGGGAGAGGGGAGGGTTAGGGTACTTACCTCATGCTGTCGGGATTTCCATCTGTCGGGCTCACAGTCTCGGGATTTGAACCGGTGGCTGAACAGCCGCCGGCATTGCTATCCCATTCCTATAAATACACCTATGCTCATAACCTTACAACACACAAAACTGTCCTGATCAAGAAAGTGGACAGAACCCCAAATTGCAGATGTCCTGACTAAATGACAAGCAAATAGCAGGGAGCTGGGTATACAATCGGGAAGCCAGCTGGCTCAATACCGGCAGCCGGCTTCCCTACTGTCATATCCCGGCGGGTGTGAAATGCCGGGCATCTAGACACCTGACATTTCCCCGACGCTGGGTGACTGGCGCCCGGCATAACGATCGAAGGGATGCCGGGTGCCACAAGCGGACAGCAGCGGGGGAGGAGGGTTAGGTTTAGGCTAGGGGGAGGGAGGGTTAGGGATAGGCAGCCCCGGGGGGGACTTAGGGCTAGGCACCCCCCGGGGGACTCAGGTTTAGGCAGCGGGGAAGGGGGGTAGGGTTAGGCACTTAGAGGGGGGATTAGGGTTAGGCACTTGGGGGGGGAGGTTAGGGTTGGGCACCCCTAAGGAGGGTTAGGGTTAGGGGGTTAGGAATTCCCGACTATGAACAAAATCTAATATTAGTAATGAATGAGTGATAACAAGAATATCACTTGTTGCTAAATCTGGGGCATTATTTATTAATGAGTTATCATACGCAGTGAGTTTTAAAACCCGTTGCGTATGCTAAATGGGGCTCAAGCCAATCAGCTCCCAACTGTCATTTCTCAAACAAACTGGCTGGAGCACCATTATCATGCGCAACGAGTTTTAAATCTCATTACGTATGGTAAAACTTGTTGATAAAAGGGCCCCTTAATCAGCACAATTGGGAGGTATGAAAATTAAATGCTTTTCGTGACCAATATTTATGAAGTACTGGTTTCTATAGAAATGCTGGGCTAAATTATCATGAATTGCGGTTCAACCACCAAATGGCTGCCTACGCTGTGAACATGTGACATAAGCTCTTTAAACAAGAAACATTTAGTAATACATATGGTGTGACATAGAAAAAAGTTGAAAAACGTTCCGTTGTTTTAAGAGCAATATGTCATAAAGTTCTTGTTTTTCCAAAGCTTAAACTGGTTGCCGAGGAAACAATCTTGTGATAAAGTTACATTGAAGAATAAATCATGATTAAACTTCAATTATAAACAAAAACAAACAAACATGTGTTATTAATTATGGTTAGCCCTTAAGGTGCGTATACTTGCAGATCTTGGAATGACAGTACGATTACAACATTGTAATCGTACAGGCGTTCCTCTTCCCCTGTAGTGCCTACACTGAACGATGTCGCTCAGTGCAGGCACCCTCCCTCATCCCCGAACATGCCCAATCTGTCGTTATCAGCAGATTGACCAGCATGTTCAGCAATGATTGATGTAGAAAACGGCCAGAGAGAGCGCGCATCGCTGGTCGTTTTCCACATTTTCATATGCGATTTGTGAACAATGAATGAGCAATTAAATAATAACGATGTCATTATCGTTCAATTGCTGATTTTAATCGCCTAGTGGATACATGGCTTTCAGGATGAAATAAGCTTGAAAATAAAATAAATGTAAATAAATAAAACTGTAGCTCCACCAGTCTAACAATTGCCGAGAAACCGTAAGGGACATCCTGAAACAAACACACCTCCAGTCATGCAACATTTTGTCTCATTAAGCCACATTTCCAAAACGTCTAAACAATACTCTCTTTTTCCCGGTAGTGTTTTCTAAGCTGTCTGAGAACCGAGCACCACATTCCCACACAAATGGCAGTGTGACAAAGGGGGCGACGAGGTACGCAAGCTGCTGTTTTCAATTTAGAGACTATGCATTATTTACACTGCCATTATTCCACTCAATTTGAGTTTGCGCTGTAGCCCTAATTTCACTATAATCAAAGTCAATGAATATTTAATCAGCATAGCTTCCAGAATTGGAGTAATGTCATTAACATAATGCCCCCAAGACTTCAGTGCGGTGCTCCCTCTACAATTTGGAGACATTCCTCTTTTTGCAATAGCAAGAAGGAAACATCTCAGGTATAAATAACATGGGACCAGAGTGTGGCCCCAACAGGTTCACACATGTAAACAACGTGAGAGAGATTCACCACAAGTGCTACCTTATCAGTTATTACTGATGATCATTTGCTGGTTTTACTATTCCTATATTTTTAGGTGGAAAGTTGAGATCTTTTATAAATGGATGTCACTTCAGATATAGACAACAGTTGAACTTTACATGTTTACTAAAGTAAAAACATAAACAAAGAATATTTGCAATAGAATACATCCAAGGGGGCGTGGCCGAGACGAGCTAGGAGAAGGAGGCTTATTTTACAGCTCCCAGGCCCAACTATTCAGTATTAATATCCTGAACCCTCTGAACGGACTCTTACTTTGGCACGTTGTTGTTTACTTGCCCCTCCACGCTACTGAAGCCCCTCGACCTGCCTGTCTCCTCTGGCTGCTGTACTGTAGGCAAAGTTGCTTTTCCCCTGCAGCGTCTCCTCATCGCGGGCGCCATCTTGGATCCGACTTTGGCTGCTGCTGTAGCTCCTAGTTTCGGCACTGATTCCACTGCCCTCCTGATCGGTGACCTGGGCAGGTGATAAGTTGGAAGACACTGCTCCTGTCTGCTCACGATTCTCTGTGGGCTTTTGGGGACCCACGGCTACCGGGCCCGACTGCCATCTTATATTTGGAATAAGTGAATGCTGCTGCTCCTGCTTCCTTTGTTGGTAGTCTATTTATGCCGGTCAGTGCCCTGAGGAAATAAGGCAGTGGATGACCATCTCCTTGCTGTGAATAGATTGTTGGTGACCTTTATGTACCTGTGGTTTTCGAACCCGGCCTCCATTTTGAAGAGCAGCTCTGCATCAGCAAAGCACTGCAGGCTGAAGGTGGATCTCTTGCTGGTTATGCTGAGTGTCCTGGAGTGCAGTGAAGTATTGTATTACCCTACTCTCCTGTCTTTGATACTTACCTGATTCTACGAATATCTCCTGAGGTGGCTATGCTTTCTATAAATTATATGAAACTTCTCCTTAAAGCCATTACCAACTCCGAAGAAAGGCTTGTGGATCGGGTGGCAAAATTACACTTTGAACTCTCTCCTTCTTGTTATGATATGCCATACACTGAAGTTCAGCTTACTGAAACAAAAGGCTGCGATCCTAATTTTAGGAGAGTTGATATTGGCTGTCTGACCACCTTCAAGCCTCCGATACCATCTGCCGCCATTGTTAGGTGTTTCGTTAGTACTCCATTTTCGCCTTCACTTTCTGGATCTGAAGTGTTTCTTCACAAGTTTGACGATCTCCCCGTTCCTGGATACTTTAATTCTTTAGTGGCTCTTCCAAAAGTTCAGTTTCTACTCCTACCGGCTGTGATGGAAATTTGTGATTTGCCGTCTAGTACTCTATGTATTATTAATTAATTAATAGTTTTGTTATCCGGGCAGATGTGGCAGTTCATTTTATACTTGATATTTTATAATATTTTGACATGAAAGTTATATATCCTCATCCGGCTAGATGGGCCCGAAAGGCGCCTTCGGGCTCTTACTGTCATCTGAACATGTGATATGGAGTATATAGTATATCCTGCTTTTTATGTAATCTTATTGGTACACTGGATTATGCCAATATATACTATTTGTCACATTTGTTTCCCTATACCTGCCATACTGTATATTTTTAGTTAGACTGTTTTTTAGTCTGTTATGTATAAATTTAAAGCTAATAAAAATTATTGAATTTGAAACAACAAAAAAAAAAATACATCCAAAAACTCTTGAGAACTCCATGGGCCAAATGTAATAGGGTGTAAGTTTTTTCGCACATACAGTATGGATCGTACCTCCTCGCACCCTTAAAAGTTGTGATCATGACTATAAATTCTCGTATGTAATAGGTAGCGATATTTCAGCTACCTACGCAGTTCGCATGCGGTCTAGCGATGAAAATCACAGGAAAAGGTGCGAATTTTAGACCAACCGGAATGTGATTTGCATTTCTCCAAGCATACTGCCAAAAACAGATTTACCCATTGGCAGGGCAAAATCCCATGACTTAAGCATCGCACACACTATATAAGCCCCTGAGGCACCATTTTGTGCTTTGATAAGGAGCAGGATGCATGACAGGAGACAGGAGGATTTTTGGCATATTCTATGCAGCATGGCAGGCAGGAGAGCTGGGGGAGCTCAGCAGAGGCTGGAGGAGGAGGAGGCTCAGGAGGTGATTGTCAGGCAGAGTCACAGTCAGGAGGAGGCAGCTTTGTCTGACCAGGAAGCGCAGGAGGAGGATGATGACTCAGAGGTGGAGGAGGAAAATGAAGATGAAGAGGAGGAGGCTGAGTCTGCTGGTCCTTTGACTGGGAATACACGCTGTGGGCGCAATATTCGCTTCACCTATGAAAAAAATTCTGCACTGGTACATGCTATGGTACCAGTGATCACACATCTCCTGGGAGAACGCGCACACTGTACCCAGGGCCGGTTCTCCCGTTACGCATGGTACGCAGCTGCGTAAGGTGCCACATAGTGAAGGGCGCCTCAGCTGCGTACCATGCGGGCCGCGGTGCAGACTGTGTCTCTGTGACACAGCTGCACCGCGTGTGTTGCGCTGACCGGACGGAATTCGGTCAGCGCTACACAGCACAAACACACAGCTGCCGGCGCCGGCAGCTGTGTGTTTGCTTTAGCAGCTGATGAGAGTCAGACAGACTCTCATCGGCTGCTGCTCCCACTGCCAGAGCCGGACATCTTCCGGCTCCCGCAGTGGGTAATGGGAGCACTACAGGGGGGGAATACTACTGGGGGCACTACAAGGGGGGGATTACTACTGGGGGCACTACAAGGGGGGGATTACTACTAGGGGCACTACAAGGGGGGGGACCACTACTGGGGGCAATATATAAAGGGCACTGCATAGTGGGTACCACTACTGGGGGCACTGCATAGGGGGGGAGTACTACAGGGGCACTATATAAGGGGAATACTACTGGGGGCACAAGGGGCACTGCACAGGGGGGACCACTATCGGGGGCACTGTAAAAGGGGCACTGCATAGGGGGTACCACTACTGGGGGCACTGCATAGGGGGACTACTACTGGGGGCACTATATAAGGGGAATACTACTGGGGGCACAAGGGGCACTGCACAGGGGGGACCACTACCGGTGGCACTGTAAAAGAAGCACTGCATAGGGGGGCGCCAAAAAATATACTTGCTTACCAAAAAATTTGGGCTAGGGCCGGCCCTGACTGTACCCCCCTAGCCAGAGAGAAACAAATGTGGCTTGGCATACAGAGAATGCTCTCTGTATTGTAAAGATATCACTAAAATGTTCTCTATATGTGTATGCATGTATATGTATGTATAATTTCCCACATTGTATTGAGGTTCTGGACTATATATATAGCGTTCCCGCTAGGCTGTTTCAACGGGGTGCCGCACCCTGCCCTATTTCTGAAGTGCATAAAGCACCCTACCCTCCAGCGCAGCGCCCCGCGGGTCCCAGTGTCCCATGGGTGGTCAAAACGGCGGCGCAATGGTCACCGCCGATGAATGGATGCTGAGTGCATGCGCCCGGCATCCATTCACAGTGACCGCAGTGCTTGGGGGCTGCCCAGCATGTCCATAAGTGCCAGGCACGCCCCCAGGAGTGACGAAAAAGGGACGTGTCATAAAGACATGCCCCCTTTTCTTTGGCCATGCACTCTTTTCGGTCACGTGCGCGCAGAAGTGCCCTATCTCTAGGTCCGGTGTCCTGCCTGCTGCCGGACCTAGAGTGAACACTAATAGATAGACAATAAAAAGGTTGACAATGTCTAGATAGACACCAGATGTTAGACAGTCAATGTTGACAGGGACAAAAGGTCAACACACTAAAGGTTGACATGTGAGTATGTTGACAGGAACAAATGGTCGACATGGTCAAAAGGTCAACATTAAAAAATTCAACACAAAAAAATGTTCAACACATGATAAGTATTATTTTTTTAGGGTTAGGCACTTATCCCGACGGCTAGGGTTACGCACCAGGAGGGAGGGTTAGGCACTTACCGGAGAGTTAGGCACTAGAAGGGACAGTTAGGCTCAGGCACCTACCCCGACGGTTAGGGTTAGGAACCAGGAGGGAGGGTTAGGCACCTTGAGGAGGATTTGGGTGAAGATTATGAAAAAACTAATAATCATGTGTCGACCATTTTTGTGTCGTCCATTTCATGTCGACCTTTTGACCCTGTTGACCATTTGTACCTGTCGACCTTTAGTGTGTCAACCTTTTGTCCCAGTTGACCTATTGACTGTCTAACATCTGGTGTCTATCTAGACATTGTTGACCTTTTATTGTCTACCTGTTAATCCACACCCATTGTATTGAGGTCATTAAAATGATTTCTGTATAGTATACTGATCAGTGCTATGATATCTGTATAGTATATCACTCACTGGATTGCTTTCTATATTGTATATAGGTTCCTACAATGCACTCTGTATTGTACAGAATCGCTAGAATGCTTCCTGTTTTGCTTAGAGATCAATAGAATGATCTCTGTATTAAATGCTGTATATGTCAGTTGAATGGTATCTGTATTGTATAGAGGTCACCAGAAACTTATGTGTAATATATATTGGTTTTTATAAGTCACTAGACAGGGTACTGTACAATACAGAGATCATTCAAAGAGTCTCTGCCTTGAACTGTAGTCAGATGATAGATATTGCATTTAATTATATATCTTTGAAAGAAAAAATTATTTTTTATATTCAATATTAGTAATGTTGACCTACACCACACTTTTGACAATGCAGTAATGCGACAAAAACCTTTCCATACAGAAAGGCTAGGAAAGATGAAACAGAATGAAGATAACCAGGAGGAAAAAGGGGTGGTCCATAGGACCATCTCTGCACCTATGGCAGGAAACTGTATGCAATCAAGGACAAGAATACTGTTGCCTGAGACCGCAGGTCATCTAAGGCAATGAGTACGCCTTATAAATAGATGGACCTTTGAGCTCAAATTACCGACACCATGTGGATGTCACCGTCCGTGCTGTAGGAACAAGTCTTGGTCCTACAACTCTGATTCCCCCGGTTGTTCCATACAGCGATTCTTAAATAATCAATTTGAATCTGCAAAAAGACCTCAAAAGGTCTTCATATGCTAGAACCTTACAATTTAAGCATAATCAGATGAAGCGGGCTGTGACCCGCAAAACGCATCAAATGCTTGAGGAAATAAAATGCCATTTTGTTTGGGAATAATACAGTACCTTTTTAAGACATGTCTGGAAAATATTTGATTACAAAGACAGAGATTCGTACAATCCAGTTCATCTGCACCCAGGAGTCACATTAAGCCTTATATTCTCATTTTTGAGGGGATACTGTATTCCGTTTATCTCTTGGAGGACACAAACTACAGTGGTTACCTCATATTGAGCAGTGGTGTGGATCCTATCCTTCAGTGTAATTGATATACCAGATGAACAGAAGATAATACAAATGCAAAAGTCTTGTAGCACACAGGTACTTCCCCTTTTGGAGGACTAAGGGGTATGGGTCATACACTAATAGACCGAAGCGAGAGAGAAGAGGAAGATTCCATTGCTCCAAAGGTTCTTTTACCTGCTCTAGCTGTGTCACAGGCAACTATATTTCATTACCTTCTTTTCTAATGCTGGAACCCCAAGAACAAGGACTCTAGGATAAATATAGCAATATACAGTGAGCATTCACATTGATATTTGTTTCTCACCATAGTATCAAGCCACCAATAACTCATAGTCAGACAGTGCAGAAAAGATACACAGTCCAGGGATGATCAACAGGCAAGGAAATAGCAAAGCAAACAACAGGCAGTGGATCAGATGCAAGCAAAAGTGAGATAGAAATGTAATCCAAAGAAAAGTCTAATATTTATTTGGTACACAGTGGTTTTTAGAAGCAGCCAAGGGAATTACAAAGCAGGTCCGTAAACAGGCCAAGTGGGTACAGAGTATTCTAAAATGGTAGCTGACAGAAGAGTAGTCAAAACAAAAGCCAGAGGTCAGAAGCCCAATGTATCATTCAAATGTTCGAGGGGTGTGCACAAAAGTAGGTTCACAGAAAAATCACCTAGCATTGAGTGCTAGGTGATATTTCTTTATACGTGTTAGGGGGTGTGGCTCCAATTACGGATAGATTGGTTGGCAATGCACGTGCAAATACTTTTATACCATGCCAGGAGCTGGATACTCATCTTCACCTACAGGCAATATGCTGTAAGCTCTGAGAGTCATTTCACCCAGTGAATTTGTCAAAACAATGGCAAGAGTACTAAATAGGTACTAAGGCAGCAAATATATATTTCTAACTGTGACAAGTTGAAGCAGTCCATAGGTTCATGTGACAAACGAGGGTGCTGTTCAGATTCCCTGCAACAGTGGCAAAATATTTTTGACATGGTTGAAGAAAAATCCTGGTAAGGCAGATATCTCCCATATTCCTCCTACAGGCGGGCGAATTTAAGGAACCCAAATAGACCTTACAGAACTACAGTAAGTAAGGTAAGACAATTCTAATACATCTTAAGATTGTGTAGATGTATTCTCAGGGTAGAAATGTTCCCAACTGTTACTGCAAATGATTCCATATTTACAAAGAAGTTTGTAACTGAAGTAGTATGCAGATATGGGATGCACAAGATTTCCCTTGATAGTTTAGTGACTTCATACCTGTATTGAGCGATCTTGGTGCATTCCCACCAAATATGGAATTGCAAGCCAGTAGTGGTATTGCATCTCTAGTCCAATGCAGATTTGCTAGAGGAGGACTTAATTCATGTAATGTATTACACTTGGGGTCCTATACTACCTTGTCAACATTTCATATGATGACTTTACCACCGAAATACTAAGCAAACAGTAATGCATTATCTGGAATTATCATCTGTGGGTCCAGGAATCTCTTACTCCTACACATTCACAAACCAGGGTGCCAAAAAGAACATGCCATCAGGAAATCTATCATAAAGTAACATGTTTGGGAGCTGTAGTACATCTGCACAGATGATAGCCCTCTAATTTCACAGAGAGGCCATATCCTGGGAGGAAGTGTCTGACCTGTGTGTAGTTTGTGTAATGGGAAGTAATACAGGAATCAGTATGATTTACCGCCGGCCGCGGAATCCCGGCAGGGGTGAAGATCCCGAAGCTACAAAACGGAAGTATTAACTAACCCTATTCTACCCCCTAACCCTTTTTTAGTGGTGTCTAACCCTAACCTCCCCCCCAAGAGCCTAACCCTATCCCCCTCTAAGTGCCTAAACCTAGCCCCCCCTTTCCCCATAGCCTAAACCTGTCTCCTGGGGGGTGCCTAACCCTAACCTCCCCCCGGGGGTGCCTATCCCTAACCCCCCCTTCCCCTAGCCTAACCCTAACCTCCCGGGGGGGTGCCTAGCCCTAAGTCCCCCCCAGGAGTCCCTAACCAAACCCTCCCCCCCACGGCTGTCGGCCTCCGACTTCCCTTCGATTGGTAAGCTGGGTGTCGGGCTCCCGGCGTAGGTCTGACAGGCGTCAGGATTTCAACGACTGTTATTTGTACCTTGCCGGGATTAGACAGTCGGGAAGCCAGCGGTCGGCATTGCGACCGTCGGCTTCCTGACTGCATCCTGTAATACATTATTTATTATTGTCTATTTTAAATCACATCTGCTTAATTTATATCACAACCTTTTTTCCACTGAGAAGCTCTGGTGAAACTAGCTCTCAAAAATAAGACCCTCCCCCCATTCCTTACACAATCACCATGACCATCAACAGCTTTGGAATAATGTGTGCATCATCCCTGTCTGAATGGTGTGGAGATGTTGCCCATAGCAACCAATCAGATTCTACTTAACATTTAACTAGCATCTTCTAGAAGATAATAGCTAGAATCTGATTGGTTGCTATGGGTAACATCTCCACTTCTAAAACCTCTCACGTTAGTAAATTTACCCCTTATAATGAATTAAAACAAAAAGTGGATTTGAAATGAGTAGATGATTTTTAAGACAGAGACTCCCAGAAGCTGCCCGGTAACAATTTATAGGATGACATTAATAACATTTAACTGTATTATTATTATATGCATTCTTAAACTTCAGAAATTCAGTTATTCTGTTCTGTTGCCAAATTAACTCCCAGCATGCTGTGCAGACTAATATCCAATTCCCCCTTGCCTCGGATCAATACAAAATAATTTTTCTTCAACTTTTCTGTTTTCCAGCATTAACCTTATTAATCTTTAAGCTTGGCAGTGTGTCAGGCTTAACGTGTATGATTAAAGATCTGGTAATGCATTTATCCAATAACTACAGAAAAGGAGCAAGCAGATCGGTTTCCTGTGCTGCCTGGAGAATAAGCAGAGTGTAATAAATAGGCACTTTCACACACAGGCTCTGATGGGGAGCAATGGGGAATTATTCTATTCTATTTATTTTGGTCACAGTCCGTGTAAAATATAACCGGTTGACTATTTCTACTGAAATTGCTGAGTTTTGCTCTCTCGATCACCCAGGACTAGCGAGAAGTTCTACAAAACATGTCAGCTGGGGCATACTGGCACCACATCCTCCTAAGGTTCTGTGGACAAGGGCACAGCTGATATCTAACACAGGGCAGCTTGCCAAATCCCTAATAGTAAATAGCACCTGCACTAAGTAGAGAGGTAAGCTGCATACACACGGGGCGATTTTCCTGAACGATATGAACGATAAATCGTTCATTTTTATGCAGTGAACGATCGACCAACGACCAACGATGTGCGTTCCCTCATGAATGATAATGATCTCTATGGTCTTTCATGCATTCAGGCCAACTTGGACAATTTTGTAAAGATTTGCCTGTAAAAAGATAGATATCTATGATAGATATTTCAATGAAGCTATCAGTGTGTACAACCACAATTGTTTGCCCTGCACTACACAAAGTTGGAGGGAAATCTATCAACGACATAGGCAAACACAGGGGGGGTTTCCGTCTGCCTGGAAACCCCCCTCCTCAGCCCACACCATGACCACAATAGAAATAGTAATATAATAGAATGTTACTAGTGCTGCATGTTCTTCTCAGTATCGCAAATGAAATAATTAGCACCACCTGTGGATCTTTTTATATGTATCAGTCAGAGATGCACTGCTATAGAGCCCAATATGTACATATATGTCCAGGGCAGTGCTAGGTTCTTCTGCTGCTCCTCCAGGTTCCCAGACTTGCTACAATAGTCTGGAATGGTGCCCACATCTAAAATAAATACATTCAGCTCAGGCAGGATGGCCTACTGAAACATCTAATGGCTTACTGTATCACTGGTCCTGTATGTGCTGGAATTATTACACACAATACACTTATATGACGCTTATTAAAGCTGGTTAAGTACTAATTCTGTCCTCTTCATTGACAGGCCACACTTGCTCTAAAATTAAGCATTTGGAAACCCCCCTCTGGAAATCCACTGAACGTTATCTATGGTTATTCAAGTTGTTCCGTGTGTATGCAGCAGTAGACATGACACTAATAACATGACTATAGGGGCCTATCCATTAGCAGATAAATTGAACGACTGAACGATATATCGTTGAGTCGTTCAATTTATCTGCTAATGGATAGGCCCTGAACAATGACAGATGCGCACTCCTGCGGCCTATAAATTGTGTCTTTAGTCTCTCCAAGATGTTGGTCAATTATCGCTTATCGCTGCCAGATATTAGAAATATCTGGCAGTTTATAAGCAGTAAACGACGAACGACGAACGATATTTTTAATGAAAATTCATAGAAACATAAAAAAAATCCACTCCATGAATGATGTCATGCAATATCGTTCGTCGTTTGCAAAAATCTGTCATATACATGACAGATATCTGTCACCGCAGCCCCAGGAATTTTCAAGGGATAAATCTTTTGTCTTTCATCGTTAGAAAAAGATCTGCTAATGGATAGGCCCCTTATTAGAGAGAAATACTCTTATTTTCACATGACAGTGTCCGTATTTAAATGACATATGCCAACTGTGGTACTGGTCATCTTGTTTATGTTGTCTATTTATCTATTAAGTTGTTAGTGGTGAACCACAAGGGTCAGTATTTTTGAGACCATTTTAAACTTTTTTTCTTTTAAATCTTTTTATTAACGACCTTTTATAAACGCTAGAAGATAATGTATTTACGAAAAGAGAAAAAAAGAATGTCCTCTTTGTTGGCGCTCTAATGATAAATATAAAATATAACTTTTAATTTTTCAAATTAAAATATGAATAGACTCCTCGAGTGAAATATAAAGATAACCTTATGTATTAAAAGATAATAAAAACTTATTAAATAAATTATGGCTGTGTCGCGTTATCCCAATTTGTATTATTTATGATATAAAATAATACTAAATCCTCAAAATTGTTGTGCGTTCGATTCAAACTAAGATATTGGGAATAAGGTAAGCAGATGCTTAAGCAAATGTGAGATGGTATATCAGGAAAATGAATTCAAGTACTTAAGATACACAAAGTATCTAATTGGCTAATTGGTAATAATTCCTGATTTTAAACAATGTTGTGTATCTTAAGTACTTGAATTCATTTTCCTGGAGTCTTTTAGGAGTCTATTCATATTTTAATTTGAAAATTAAAAGTTATATTTTATATTTATCATTAGTGCGCCAACAAAGAGGACATTCTTTTTTCTCTTTTCGTTGTGACAGTAATCTTATATTGTCCTTGGCAGCACCCCCATTAATCATACAAATAATGGCATTTGAAAACTACTTATTTTGGGGTGCGCTTGGCCTCTGAATAACAAAATATTTACTAGTGCAAAAGTTTTCCCTCATTCCCCTTCCCTTTATATACAATGTATTTGTACTTGCTGAGGGCATATGTAGGATTGTTAACATAGGCCTAATTCAGAGATGTACGCAAAGCCGATGATATACATACATCTCCTATGATTGTCGTTCTGCGCATGCGAAGGATCTGTACTGTACATGTGTAGATCTGTGTCTGCGAAAATGGTCGCAGTGCCTCCTAATCCACAGCATGGCTTTGAGTAGGAGGGGGGACCTGCTTGCAGGCACAAGGTAGGTATGCTCTCTGGGTATATTGGACCTCATTCAGAGTCGGTCGAAGCGGCCGCACGGTCGTACGGAAAAAGGGGCCGGATATTCAAATGATTCCCTCGCAAGTTGCGTCCCTAAGTTTGGATCGGTAGTTGGCCGACCAAGGGGAGGAAGCGGTCGGAAGACAAAAAAATACGCCCCCTTCTCGTACGCTTTGCATGTCATCTCCGGGCATATAAGGATTAATCGAGACCATCGGGAACCATCGGCACTGGTCGTAGAGCTTAAGGTTGACCATACCCTATCTTAAAATCTACGATCATGTCAGTGTAAAAACCTCCCATGTCACATGTGCCATGACGCTACTTTGTTAATTATGCACTCCCATAATCCGTATGCACTCCCATAAAATGCCGTTCGCATAATGAGGCACGCCTGCGTTCGGATCTAAACACCCCCATTTTCAAGCACCTTCCCCTGTTACCACCCACAAACGCCTCCATCTGTCACTCAAACTACCGACCTGGCTGTGTTCAAGGAGAGAGAGATTTCTGATCGTAGCGGCTAGTTTGCGCACGCGCATTGCGAACTTTACGCATGCGCAGTATATCGAACATCGGTGGCGTACGACCGTGCGGCCGCTTCGGCCGACTCTGAATGAGGTCCATAGTGTGTGGTATGGTGGACCCAGGGGCCCTTATGCACCGCACACCCTATAGCAGTGGCATCACTAGTGGGGGTGGGCTGCACCGGGTGACACCATCTGAGGGGGTGGAGCTGCTCTGCTGTTTTGGTGCCATCCCCTCAGAGAGTAGTGGTTATGGATGATGCACCAAATCCGATGTTCCAGGAGAGAGGCAGGGGGCTGCCCAGCATCTCCCAGAGCTCTGGGCAAGCCCCCAGCATGATGAGAATGGGGGCGTGATACGCAGTCACGTCAACAAAACATCATGCATCAGGGGATGTGGCTTTGTTGGTGTACGGCCACTCCCCTTTCACAAGTGCAGAGTACAATAGGAGGGGTGACAGTGTGAGTACAGTGCATTGGGTGTCACTAACCCCAGTGACACCTCTGCCCTGTACCCTATGGCCCAAGGGGATAAGAAATACAGAACCCCTAATCAGGCAACCAGGCTGCTCCATGGACACACGGTAGTTATGACTGACAAGCCCAACCACTCCGGATCGGGTATTCATTATCCACAATCACAGACTGGCGTCCATTACATCTTCCACAAACTGGTAATTCATTCAAATAAAATATTACATACACTCTGAGGGCCTGATTCAGAGACAGACGGCAATGCAAGCGCAGCTGCACACTGTCATGGATCGCAGTTGCTAAAATATGCTAATGCCTTCCAAAGCACAGCCGAGCATAGGGACGCCCGCTGCTGCCTTCTCATATCCATACAATGACGTGCAGCAGTGTAACCATCGGTACCATCGATGCCCAGCATGTAAGTCACGTCTGACCTGCCGCAAACACTGCAGCTCTCCTGACACACAGAGAGCTCTCATGCTGCGAAGGAGATCGCAATGGCTCATTTATGCATGCCTATGAAACAGCGTTTAAATGGTCAGACACGCCGGCATTTTTCTAACCACCCCGTTACCATCCCCAAACACTGACTACCTGCCACTCACTTTGCCAGTAGGTGACTGTAATGCAATCGCTTCACGTGCGCAGTGCAGCGTTCACCCATGCGCAAACAATCACTCGATCTCTGTAAAAATCGCCATTGCGTCCGTCTCTGAATCAGGCCCTGAGTCTTTAATATCATAGACTAAGTGTGTCTAATTATATACCAGGCTGTATATATACTATATATCTGTACTGTAAGAAACACTATACACAAATGTAATAAATCTTGCACTTGTAGATAGACTATGATATTTATCTAAAGTAAATGATCTAATTGCTTTAGTTAAGCTATAGCTGCCTGTGTTCGCCATGTTTCAGGCTCAATATCCCCACATTTTGTAGTAGTTAGTATTGCACATTGTTCTCTTAGAGTCCCACACGTGAAAAGGTCTGGCTTAATTACTTTGGCGTGCAATCCCTAGGATCCTAAGGATTTGTCTTTGCTATGTGTCTTCTGTGAAAAAGCAGCAATTATATTACCTTTCTTACCTGACAGGTCTGTTGTATAATGTTGTATTCCATAGCAGAATCAGATACTGTAAATACAGCAACACAGAACACATACAGACGTAGGGGTAGATTTACTAAAGTGCAGATTTTTAGAAGTGGTGATGTTGCCCACAGCAACCAATCAGATTCTACTTAACATTTATCTAGCACCTTCTAGAAGATAATAGCTAGAATCTGATTGCTATGGGCTATGGGTTGGTTGCTATGGGCAACAACTTCGCTTCTAAAAACCCACACTTTGATAAATATACCTCCTAACATCCATTCATCACATTGCTGGAAAATACTAATATCAATCTTGCAGCATTAACTTCAACACCTATTACAGGGGACCAGGTTGGTAGAAGCATGCTCCTGCCTACGGGAGCCTGCTGCTGCCAAAAACTACCATTGACTGCCATCCATCTGCCTAAGTAGTGTTGATCACAGCCCATACGGCTTTGCCATTCACTATAAGGACATTGGTCCTATGGGATACCCGTAGGTTCAATACAGTATCAATGAATGATGCGGCACATTCAATACTAGAAGGGCGGCTAGATGCCAGCCCAAGTCAGTCAATAGGGGTTCAGCCTGCTGGTGTAAGTGGAGGGTGGACCCTTCCTGCCCCCCCAGCCCAATTTGTTCCTGCTTATATGGACATTTTACAAAGGGTTTATTCAATCAGTTTTGGAGTGTCAGATCATCCATAAGTTGATACTCAGGTAGAACAAAAGAAGTACTGGACATGAATATCTGTGTCTCTGCAAATTGTTTATAACCTAGAGCAGAGGTTCCCAAATGCTGTCCTCAAGGCTCCCCAACAGTTCAGGTTTTAGAGCTATCCATGGTTGAGCACAGGTGGTTAAATCATATTAACTGAGGTGCTCATTAAGTCACCTGTGGTCAAGCATGGATATCCTTAAAACCTGGACTGTTAGGGTGCCTACAAATGTATCACACGATGAAAGAACGACTGAATGATAACAACATCGTTATCATTCATTCGTTCACTATACCGTGCAGTGGATAATGTGCACACACTGAACGATATGTTGGTCAGTGCAGGCCCCCTCCCTCATCCCCGAACACGCACAACCTGACGATATCGTCAGGTTGGGCAGTATGTTTAGGCGATGACAGATGCGCGCTCCCGCTGTTCGTTGTTGGCATCGCTGGTTGTTGCCGGCATAATTATTGCCCGATTAATGAACGATTGAAAGATAACAATGTCGTTATCGTTCACTCGTCCATTTATATCGTGTAGTGGATATGCACCTTAACACATGGAACAAACAAGCATAAAATGTGATGCTTTCGGCCGCACCCAAGTGTCATACATTCCATAAATATGCTAAAATAATATATATTTACAATTTGATTGTGAAATATACCAATCATCTCTGTAACAAGAAACTTTCTCATTATGAACAATGCAGTAAAACTCAGTATTCAGGACTAGCACCTCATGAACTAAAGCAGAATCTATTATGTCTTAACTAATTGGTTCACGTCAAGTAACAGTTCAGGGATGTCTGTTGCAAACCACGGAGGGGTGTTTCTACAATGCTCAGTATTCAGATTAAGTTCTGTAAACAGGTGTTTAATAGGACTGTACGATGTTGATTGCAACCTTGTGCATTAAATGATTTGTCACTTTCCCCAACTGCCCTTTGTAAATCTCATCTGTAGCTCACTGCTTAGATCTGCATGCTAATCTAATATTAAAATGTGTTGCTTTGGAAATCTCTCATGGTATCACAATAAAATCAGGAAACACTATTGCAGAGATAATTAGTTGTACAAGCATATGCTGCTCAACTGCAAGAATGAGCGACTCGCAGCCTCTTTGGGGTGTCAGGGGGGGTAACAGCCAGAGTTCTCTATTAAAGTTCCTAAAAATAGCAGCATTTTTGCATTAGGAAACTATGTAACATGCTGATTTTACATCGACTGGTGAGAGTAGCCAATTGGAAAAGGACATTTGTGCCAAGTCACTGATGACATAGGACTCAGTACAAGGGATAACAGCTGCGTATGGGGCCCAACTGCTATACTAAAAGAGACCCCTGTAACTGCTGCTCGGTGTCCTGCTTCCCTATATAGTGTCTGTAGTCAACAGGCTGGTTAAGTAGATGGATTTCGCTCTCTTAAAGACTGTGATTTGCTGAGTGTAGTAGGACACAGTTAATGATTGGCTGCCCGACTATTAAGCAGCCAGGCACCAGGGAGATTAATACTGCTTTTATACCGAAATTTCGGGTCTGACCCGAAGGTTGGAACAGGGTTCCAATCCGGATCAGGCCCAACGCTCACACCGGAGCCGGGTCTGCAGAGACCCGACTTTTCCGGCGTTGAAGTGGACGCTTGGAGATGACGTCAACTCCAAGCGCCACTGAAGCCGGCCAATCGGCAGGCATGCGGCACGATCCAGGTCACTGTGACCAGGATCGCACCGTTTACACTGCAGGGTTTCACGGGTTATTCCCGTGTTTAACCCTGCAAGTTACCTGGGTTGGATTGCTGGGTCACTCGACCCGGCAATCCAACCCTGTCCCCTTTTACACCAAGGAGCTACCTGGGTTAACCCTGCAATAATCTGGGTTTTAGCTCTGGTGTAAAAGGGGTATAACTCACTGTAATATGGGATCTCCTTGTCCCCCCACCCTCTAGGATGGCAGGATTCCAACTGGATTACAGCGTCTGTGCCACAACTATTTCACTCTCACAAAACAGGGGAAATATTATTTATTTTTATTTATATTAAACAAGCAGCTCAATTACAGTAGTTAATTATATTTAAACTGGAGACACAATTATTGAATTATAATAAGTCACAAAATAATGAAACATAAGTCACAACAAAATAATTATTTTAAGAAGGGGGTACACCAAGTTGAATAGATTAAACAAGGGGCACTTATTTATTTAAATATATTGGGGGCACTAATACATATATGTTTGAAATGGTGGCATTACTTAACTGTACCGGTAAAGGAGGAACTCACAGTTATTTTTTGCCAATGGGGGCACAAGTTGGTAATTACTGTTGTACCTACTGCGAGGGGAACCAGGAGGAGCCCAGTGCCATGCAGCATTCGGCTGTGCATTGGTAGGGGCAGAGCCGTACCGAGGATTGCCGATGTCGGTTATTTTTTGGGGGGCATGGCCTAATGGCAGTAGGAATGGCCACTCCTCCTTAAAAAAAAAAAGATGAAAAAAATACCCTGCGCTGCGAGATGCACTTCAGGGAGAAGGGGGAGCTGTGTGCTCCTCAGCCAGACACAAGTATGAGGGAGGGCGCAATCAGTGTGATCGCTACCCCCCACACTGCCAGAGAAGACTGCTACTGCTGATCAGGTCCCACTGCAGCCCAGCACACAGCAGCATGTGCTGTGCTGAGGAGTGACAGGTAAGGGAAAGGGGGTGGCGGACCCAGGCCCCACCATCAAGCCGGGGCCAGAGAAGTGCCCTCTCCCCCCCTCTCGGCACCTCTGGGTAGGGGTCAGGGCCTGATCTTTTTTGCCCCACTTCCAAGATAACCATTATAAACCATGATTACATAGGTCTCTCTAATTACATATATGGGAAATTTTCATATAAATGTCAGCTATATTTATGAAGCGAAAGAAGAATGACTTAATTTAAGGCGCAGCCTTAATCATAATATGCTGCTATGTCACCATCATAATTGTACATTCTCATGATATTCAGTATGGTCGGGAACTCTCCTAGATAGTTATATCCCAAGAAAGAATTACAAGTATATGTAGGCAAATATTTAAAAGTCCTATATTTTATTATCATTGTTTAAAAAAAACATTGTATGAAACCTGGGAGTCCCCGTTAAATAGAGCAAATAAAAAAAAATTGAAAGGTGTTTAAAATAATCAACTGTTACTTTATTTAATATGGACTCCTGAGAATAAAGTTTTTAAAGAATAATAATAAGGTATATGACTTTTAAGTGTTTTGTTTAAGTTCAGCTCAGAATCTGATTGCCTCCATATAGTATACATATACACATTCTCTTTGTCTTACTTCTTCTTAGTGTGGAAGGCTGTGCTGGGATCAAGTGTTTGATCCCAGCATCAGCATCCGTTGCCGGCGCTGGGACAGTGATGTCCCCAGCGTTGGTGCAGACGCCGTGGGCACCCGGTGAGGGGTCCGCCTGGTGTCTTCCACCAGTGCCGGCGGTACAGTGGCGTCGGCAGAAGCTTGGCTCCAGGCGCAAGCTCAGCGGAGCTTGCCGCCCGGCAGCCAAGAAGAGGCGGCGGGTGTATGGCTCTGGCCAGCAGCCAATAGAAGGCAGACGTGACAAGCCAATCGCGGCTTGCTGCATCATAGCCCTGCCCTTTCGCCTAGTTTTAGACGCCGCTGGGCGGGAAAGAGGAGTTCGGCGGCGGAGAGGGAGGAGAGAAGACCTCCCAAAGAGCAGAAGTTCGGCGCGTCAACAGGTCCGGCGGCCACGGAAGAGGCCAGAAGTCGCACTGAACAAAAGTGGAGACAGAAGGGGCCGGTTGGATGCGGAGAAGAAGAGGCGGCGCCGCTGGCCAGGACGTGCCAGCGGTTGAAGAATGCGGCTGAGGACCGGAGAGGACTGCGGGGGAGGGAAGTAAAAGAGCTCCATGAAGTTCCCCCCGCAGCCTCTTCCAACGGAGCAGGTAGGCCCTCCATGAGTCCTACCATATACCCCCTCCCTCCCCTCCCTAGACCACCAAGGTTGTCGGGCACTAGGCCTGTGGGCGACTAGGTGGGCACTAGGCCCTGACGTTGTAGAGGGCGGTAGGCCCTATAGAATTCCCTTAGGCCCGATTAGGAGCCAGTGATCTGGGTGTTAAGCACAGATCACTGAGAGTACAAATAGGCGGGCACTAGGCCCGTGGCCATCAGCCAGGCTCTAGGCCTGTTCCCTATCCAAGAGGGGGTTAGGCCCTATATAATAAGTGAGCCCCACAATTAGGCAGGCCCATAGGCCTGAGCCCCATATAAAATGGTGCTGGGCATTAGTCCCAGGCCACTACCAGAGCCCATCATTAGGCAGGCCCATAGGCCTGAGCCACACTATAGAAAGGGGACTCTGGGCAGTAGGCCCAAGTCCCTCCTATGCCCTGTATTAGGCAGGCTTAAACGCCTGAGCCGCTGGTAAGACCTTGAGCGTTAGGCCCAGGGCCCTGAGCCCATGAGGTGTACCACCGATATAGAAAGGCAGCCCCTGCATAGATGATTAGAGGTGTGAGCAGTTGTGGAGAGCTGTCAGGCTCCCACCAATAAGGTAGTGTTTCCCCAGTCACTAAGAAGAGGAACTGGCCAGCTCTGGATAGGTAGGTCGCAGGCATTTAAAGGGACAGCACCGAGTTTTGCTCTTGTGTACTTATAGTCTGTGATTGTTGTTCCGTACAGTGTAAAAGTTTAGTTATTGTTATACATGTCGCACTACACACATTGTAGGATGAGGCCGATGTTGTCTTAGTATGTGTAATTGCGTGACATAGGTTTATGCCCTGCACGGCTGTGGTGTGTATCTCCTTACAGGGACCTGTAGGCGAGTGAGCGGACGAAGAGCAAGAGTGGACACGGTGAGAAATATCTGTGTGTACTGTCTCTCCCTGTTTGTTTGTCACTACCTATCCCTCCTTCCTTCTGGGCGGACGGTGAACCTTGCATCGGTGCAAGGACGGGTCTTCATCTGGTGCGTGAGTACCGATAGGTGAAAACTTGGGATCTGAGTCCAAAAGTGCCAGTGATGATCTTCACTTAAAACCTGAATTTATACCTCAGTTCGGTAGGGCGTGTCGGACGACATGAGGAAGGACGGTACTCACATCGTCTCCTTCCTCCTAGGTCATCGTGTCCGTGTTCTACTTGGGTGTTCCAGGACCGTCTGTTCAACACACGGCCTGAAGGTGAGAGGGTGCGACGCAAGGTAAGGAACGGAAGTACACCTGCATGGCAGCAGGCACTGCACCGCACCCCTCTTACATTAGTACTGGGCTGTTATGATGTAATGAATATAACCAGATGTCTCTAATCTGACTGTAACATGTGATTTGGACCCACAGGGGTTTTGAACCTTACAAATTGCCGCCCTTTCAAAATTAAATCTTCCGATTTAAAGATGAAAACCGCTGCGATGGGTGGTGATTTGCAAAGCATCAAAAATAAAATGCTGCTTAGTAAATGTATCGCTTGGCCTCAAAAGCTAAACTGACCAAGTGGACCGATACTGTAGGTATTATACATCACTTGTTAAAGGGCCTGATTCAGCAAGGATCGCTATCCTGCTTATACGCATGCAACGCAGTTGCTAATATCAGCGGCGATATGTAAATGTTTGCATAAGCATTGCAATCGCAGCTTGACATAAGGACGCCCACTTTCCCTTACTCACATCAGTATACTTGGCCAACATCGGTAACATCGGACCCATACGCACAGTTAAAGCAGATCAGACCTCACTCAGGAATCGCTAACTTCAGCGCATGCTATGAGGCCTCAGGCTGCGTATGGTATCACTTGGATAATTTGTGCACGCCCCTGCAATGCCGTACCAACGCACTGGCACGCCTGCATTCGCCAGACCACCCCGTCACCACCCACAAACAGCACTTCCTGTCAATCACTCTGCCATGGATCTGCGTCTCCCCTGCGATCGCTGTCCTGAGCGCAGTGGCTAATTCGCACACACGCACTGAGATGCATACACAAGCGCAAAGCGCAACAATCAGCCGCTTGCGTGCATACAAGCAACTGCGTTCCTTGCTGAATCAGGCCCAATGTCCGCAACGCTCCATTCAACATTTGTGCTCCTCAAAACAAGGCTTTAATATGTTACGTTGTTATAAACATTTGGGGGGTCATTCAGAACCAGTCGTTAGCGCCGATGCGCTCGGACCGGGTCGATGGCCCCCCACAGAGCATGTGCACGACGGCGCCGGCGACGTCGTGCGCATGCGTGAGACCCGCTACGACCAACAGCGCCGGTCGTAGCGGGTCTCGATCCAAAGGGGGCGAGCTGTCGATGTTGATTGACAGCTCGCCCCATTTGGAAGGTGGGCCGGGGGGGGTGGCAGCCCAAACGGAGGCATTCCCATGGGAACACCTACCGTTTGGGGGAGGCCCCACTGACATCACTAGTGATGTCAGTGGAGAGCTTCCGGCTCAGACAGAGCAAGAAGCTCTCCGGGGCTTACGACAAGGGAGACCCTACCCTAGGGTCTCGTCGTAAGCCGCGATGGTCTCTGACCATCATGACCATCACCGGAGCGGTCGTTAGAGCTGTGGGTGTTAACCCACAGCCTAACGACCGCAACAGAGGCGGGCGGTCAGGATGCAAGCGGCCGCCCAGTTTCTGAGCGACCGCTTGCATCCTCCGACCGCCTCTGAATGAGGCCCTTGGTCCCTACTGAAGAATGAACAGATAGAGGCTTCTAAAGGTCTGGACAGACAGCTATTGAGGAAAACAATGTAGCAGTCTCTTTCAGCTGGCTTCATTGAGTGCTGGAGTGCTTCCAAAATGCAACCCACACTGCTTAGCAGGGGTAAGCAACCCGTGACTCTACAACTGGTGGGAATTAGATTCCCAGGATGCTGACACTTTTAGATTCACCCCAGCTGGAGAGCCTGATTTACAAACAAAGCCACAGCAATATTGCAGGTATCCTCTGCTTACATACATCTGTAGGTATGCTGAATAAAGAAGGGACGTGGCAAAGAGATGTTGCTGAATATTCAAAAAGAGCAAGTTGCATGCCAGGTATGACTTCCTTAGCTGGGCAGATGCACCATTCGCATATATACATACATACATACATGTATGTATACAGTATATATAAAAGGCTAACACTGTTCCTCACCTCTGTGGGGGGAACCATCAGGGGTGTATCTACCCATTGACCAAGATGGCACTAGCCAGGGGCGCCGGCCGAGGGGGGACACCATCCGGTGGTGCCACCCGTGGACAAGGGGTAGATGATTAGGGCCCCTTCTGCTGCCCCCCCACCACCACCCAGCCCCCGCAGCCCACACAAATACTTACCGTGAGGCTTCCGCAGGCTCCTCAGGAAGAGCAGCAATGTGGCGTGCATGACGTCATGATGTCACACGCGCCTTGTGTGAAAAAAAAAAACTTTATGAAACATTTGCTCGTACCACTAGCAGCCGCCGGCAATCACCAGCGGCTGCCAGTGATACGAGCAAATGATTCATAAAGTTTTTTTACACAAGGCGCACGTGACGTCATGCACGCCACATTGCTGCTCTTACTGAGGAGCCTGCCGCAGCCTCGCAACAGTGGGAAGATACAGCGGTGCAGTGGGAGCCAGCCAGAGAGGGAACCAGCATGGGGATGAGGTAAGTACTGGGCGCGGGGGGGGGCACTGCATAACGGGCACTACTTTAAGGGGCCATGCATATGGGGCACTGCATAAGGGGCACTACTACTTTAGGGGACCTGCATATGGGTCAAAACGACAGGGGTCACTGCATACGGGGTGCTGTATATGGGGCAAAACTACTGGGGGCACTACTTTAGGGGCACTGCATAAGGGGCACTATTTTAGGGGGACCTGCATATGGGTCAAAACGATAGGGGGCACTGGATAAGGGGCGCTGTATATGGGGCAAAACTACTGGGGGCACTACTTTAGGGGCACTGCAAAAGAAGCACTACTATAGGGGGGACCTGCATTGGGACAAAACTACTGGGGGCACTGCAGAAGGGGCACTACTTTAGGGACACTGCATATGGGGCACAAATACAGGCGGCACTGCATAAGGGTCACAATACAGATACACAACTAAAAATGGGGGGGGTATCTCTCTCTATATATATATATATATATATATATGAGTGTGTGTGTGTGTGTATATAGAGAGGTAGAGAGATATTTGGAACCCACTTAAAAATCCTGTGTTTGCCCCTGCCTGGGGACAAAGAAGGGGGATGACAGGGGACACATAAAGGGAAACATTAATGGCTGGGGAGACAGAAGGGTTATGGCTGGGGAGACAGAATGTAATTATTCAGAAAACATGGAGGGAGGGGGGCGTTCATTACTTTGCCAGGGGCGCACAGGCCCCTAGATACAGCCCTGGGAACCATCACACTGTCTGGCAGCACAGACAGTGTAATGGTTAGTATTACTGCCTCACAGCACTGAGGTCGTGGGTTCGATTCCCTACTGTGCTTCCGTGGGTTTCCTCCGGGTACTCCGGTTTCCTCCCACACTCCAAAAATATAACTGTAAGTTAATTTGCTCCCAACAAAAAAATTAACCCTAGTGTGTGTACATGTGTTAGGGAATATAGATTATAAGCTCCTCTGGGGCACTGATGTGAATGGACAAATATTCTCTGTTAAAGTGCAGCGGAATATTTGTACTCTATATAAATAACTGGTAATAAAAAAAATTCAAGTGTTTTGTGGGCTGGTGGCCACTCGATGGCGGACGTCGGAGCAATTAAGTTGTTGATCCTTTCTGCCACACACAGCCTCCGGCGCTAACATTTCTGATCTCTGCCCCAGAGCTGGCGAGCAGAAATGACCGAAAAGTGGCCTGTTTAAGTGCTCAAACGGGACCTTTCGCGAGCGCGACAATATTCCATCATTTTGACGGACTGCTAATTAGTATATTTATATTGCGGCAGCTGTCTCTACTTGCTGTTATTGGTTACAGTTAATTAAAGAAAAAGTAAATTTTTTGTCTGTAAAAACCTCGACCTTAGTTGTTTGTACTCTGCTTGCTTTAATAATAGTCAAATTAACACTATTTGTATATTATAATATATTGTCTGCTAATAAATGGTGAGAAGGGAAGTATTTTGGTAGCCCTTTTCCAACAAGAGACAGGACGAGTACAAACAGTGGTAGCAGCAGGCTGGAGTGAGGGTTAAGGGAGGGGCGTCATCCTGATCACCCCCACCCCAAACCCCCTGGTGTCCGGCCGCACCACCCTAGATACGTCCATGGAGTAAAGGTAATGTTTAGTCTCCGTTCTGGACATATTAAGCTTTTACTTATTTTTATTACTAACATTTTCCGACTTGAAAACAGCAACGGAAAAAACAGAGGTATGCCAGAGAGCCACTTGCCTTCCTAGGTATCTGGCTCGGGAATTCTCCCCATGCTCCTCTTTTTTCGCTGAACTGTTTGACTTGCAAATCAGTATATAAGGGTGTGTGATTCACTCTGGGTTTATCGCTCAATCCACAGCTCAACATTCGGGAAAGGATCTCCTGTACACGAGGTACACACTTCATTTCTAAATGTTAGAGCACACTAGGCCTCCTGATGTATAATACATAACGGTATATGTATTTGACAGACAGGATACAAATAAAATGCAAACACAAAAAAATAAATAATAACTACTACAGGTCGTACAGTGCCCCAGATCTATAACAAGAAAACCCACAGGGGAATCTAGCAAGTTGCAGTTTCCACGTTTACTATTGTAATCTTCTAATCAAGTCTAATTGATTCAAATTCTAGGTTTTATTTTTAGCATACCCCCCAAAAGGTATTCAGTCTTCAAAGGTTATGTGGCTTCATGTTTATAGATGTGGCCTTATTCAGTCTTCAAAGGTTATGTGGCTTCATGTTTATAGATGTGGCCTAGAGCAGTGATTGGCAACAGACGGCCATAAGGTCTCACGTGGCCCTCTGAGCCTCCACATGTGGCCACAAGTTCCTTCCAGCTTCATTAATTTTCACGTAGCTGAAGCCACTGAATCTGTGTACAAGGACGCTGCCACTAGCTTCAGTACAGCCAGAAAATGGGGCCGACGTGACCTCGTTTTCTGCTGCACTGCCTGACGCTGCCTCGGCTCCACCCCCAATCAGGCGCAGCCTGTCAATCAGGCTGTGGTGTCCGGGCACTGTGGGCGAGCTTGCAGATACTAATTGGCACATGCACAGTACAGATCCTGTGCATGCACTGATTGGCTACCATCGGAGTTGTATGCCAACCATCAGGTTTGTGTGCAACTCTGTGTCAGGCCCATGATCAATATGACCTAATATCTCTTCTATTAAACTCTATACAGACAAAGGACACTACATACCCCAATATGACCTGATCACTGGATAAAACCTGTTCCCCAAATTTACTTCTCTCCTACGCTACAGCATCCCACTAACTCGGTCCCTCTCTCCTTAGCCCTCTGGAATAAGATCTGTCTTTAACAAACTGGTCCCCACCCATTACTTTTTTTATCTCCAAATTCCTGAATCTCCTAGCCATCACCAAAACCTGGATTTTCCCCACTTCTCCTGCAGCTCTCTCCTCTGGGGCCTCACATTATCTCACACTTCCCAGGCCTGGGGATCGCCATGGTGTGGTACTTCAATCCTCCGATTACTCCTACCAACTCATACCCTCAGAACCGTCTCTTTCATGCTCTACATTCGAGGTTCATGCTAATAACCTCTTCCAACTTGTTCACTTCCGAGTAGCTGTCATTTATCTCCCCCATGGCCTTCCCTCCATATTCTGGCTCCCCCACTTTTCTTCAGACCTTCCCTCATCTTAGGTGACTTCAATATACCTATCGATTTCCCCACAGAATCCTCTGACTCTAAACTTCTTACCTTCACATTATCACTTGGTCTCTCCCAATGGACCTCCTCACCCTCCAAAATTAGCGGACACCCACTTGTTCTGGTATTCACTCTCTGCTGTGATATCTCTGATTACACAAATTACCAATCCCCCTCTCTGACCATCACCTTCTCTCTTTTAACTGATCCCTCACCCCTTCTTCACCTCTACCTCCTAAGGCTACCATCAGTAAACGTAACCTTGAGGCTATTGACACCATATCCTTAACCTTCCTGCTCGACTCACTTCTCTTTCTCATTATCTTACTCTCCTGCCCTGCCTTTACTTCTATTCTTGACTCTGTTGCTCCTGTGATTACAAATCACCCTCGCAGATCCAGACCTAAACCCTGGCACTCCAAATGCACCATATACCTGCAAAAGTGCTCACGAACCACCGAGCGACAGTGGAGGACTTCTATGCAGACTGCCTCAATTTCAAAAGTATGCTGTCAACCTACAGTTCCACCCTCTCGTATTTCAAGTACCTTATCTCATCTCAGTCCTCAAACCCCTGTTGTCTCTTCGCAGCTTTGAACTCCCTCCTCTGCCCCCTCACTCTCTGTCCTTGACTTTGCCACCCACTTCATAACTAAAATTGACTCCATACATAAGGACATCTCATCCTACCAGACCCTCAGCGCCCTATCCTCTCCGTTCCTAGACCATGCCTCCCTATCCATCTTACCAACTCCGACATCTTTCGCCCCTGAATCTGGAGATGAAGTTATGGCCCTAATCTGGTACCCCCCTACTTCCACCTCCCCCTTGACCCTATCCCCTCCCAACTCCTCCGCTACCTCTCACCTATTGCCTGTTCCAATCTCTTCAATCTCTCCCTCACATCAGGCACTGTCACCTCCGCCTTCAAGCATGACCTCATCTCGCCCATTCTTAACTTCCCCAGTGATCCTAACACTCTCTCCAACTACTACCTCTTCTCTCTCCTCCTATTTGCCTCCAAATTCCTTGAGCGGATTGTCTACAACCAACTTACAGACTTTCTTTCCTCCCACTCCATGCTTGACCCATTTCAGTCTGGCTTCCATCCTCTCCACTCTACTGAAACTTCCCTCACGAAAGTTAGTATTGACCTCCTTGCTGCCAAATCCAAGGGCTACTACTCTTTGCTCATTCTTTTTGACCTCTTTTTTGCTTCTGACACTGTGGACCACCCTCTCGTCCTGCAAATCCTCTTCTATTCCCCTGTATACATCCTCTCTAGGTGAGCTCATCAGCTCTTTTGTCTTCCAATATCATCTCTATGCTGATGACACTCAGATCTACCTCTCCTCCTCTGACCTCTTCCCCTCTCTCCTCACTCGTATCTCCAACTGTCTCTCTACTATTTCTTCCTGGATGTCCCAGCACTTTCTTAAACTTAACATGTCTAAGACTGAGCTGATCATCTTCTCACCCTCCAGCATAATCTCCCCTCCTAAAATTGTATTATCTATTGGCAGCACAACCATCTCCTCTAGCTCCCAAGTGTGATGTCTTGGAGTTATCCTTGACTCCTCCCTCTCCTTCAAACCACACATTCACTACTTTTCGCAATCCTGCTGTTTTCATCTCAGAAATATTTATAGGATAAGACCCTTTCTCACCCTGGAGGCAACTAAGACCCTCATCCATTCACTGGTCATATCACGATTGGACTACAGTAACCTCCTCCAATCTAGCCTAACTGACCTCTCTGCACTCCAATCAGTCCTCAATGCTGGTGCACGGTTCATCTTCCTCTCCAAACATACTACATCTGCCTCCACTAACCTGCAAGCCCTCCACCTTCAGAACCCAATTCAAGCTTCTCACACTCACTTACAAATCCCTCACCCAATCCTCTCCTATTTACATCTCTTACCTTATCTCTCTTCATGTTCGTTCACTTTACTCCACAAATGCATGCCGCCTCTCCTGCCAACTGATTACTTCCTCTCATTTCCGCCTTCAAGATTTTGTCCATGATGCTCCTTACCTCTGTAACTCTCTACCTATCAGACTCTCCACCTCTCTACTAAACTGCAAACTGGCTCTCAAAACTCACTTCTTCATCAAAGTCATCCAGCTCTCACCCTAACGCACAGCTCCTTGCTCCATCCTCACTCTCTAGCCCATCTATGTCACCCACCTCCCCTTTAGAAAGTAAGCTCTCACGAGCAGAGCCCTCTTACCTCATGTGCTTCTCCTTTCCCTTACCTATACTATCACATACTCCCTACAACTGCACCAATCCCAGATGCAGCAATGCTTATAAACCATGTCCTTGTCCTGCATTGTTTTGTACTGTAAGTCATTGTTTTCTTGTTTTGCTCATTTGTAAGTTGCTGCGGAACCTTTGTGGTGCCATAAAAATAAAGGATAATAATAATATGATTCTGTTACTCTCAATACCACTAATCAGTGGCATATTTATAATGGGTGCAGGGTGCCTTGTGCACACAGGCCTGTCAGGTGGGGTCTATGCTGCTCCCCTTGCACGTACGGCACTTGCCAAGCAACCACACACGCCATCTTTCCAGTGATGTCTTCAGAAATATGACACCATATTTTTTTAAGTATGCACCAGAAATATGACGCATGTGCAGAAGGTATCTAAGAGTCTGACACTGTGCCCGAGCCGTTATCCCCTTCTGCGCATGCACCATATTTTCAGGGGGCCTGAAAAAATCTTTTTCTTTCTAAACTGTACCGTGGTCTGCTGGGAGAACACAGTGTCCGAGCAGCCACCGGAGCCGGAGGCGCTGTAGCGGGCATATAAGTTGGGGACGGGACGGGGGGGGTGAGCGGAGAGGGGTTGGGGGGGACATACAAAATTACCGCAGCTGTAGGCAGTGCTGCGCATGTGCTGGTTTTATGGATGTTACAGCGCATGCGCAGCACAGATTCCAGCTACGGTAAGTTAGAGTAGAGAAGGAAAACTATTTATTTCCCAAAAAGCTGTCATCGCAAATATTACAGCTTTTCGAAATAGATAGTTATGGGGAGGAGGAATGATGAATTCCTCCTGTAATTAGGTAGAACTCCATGCGAGTTCTAAACCTAATTACCTCCATCAAAGTTTAAGTTTTGATGAATAGGCCCCTAAGTGAGCTTCAGTTTACTCAGATGGACGATTACTGCGTACTGCGGCCATTGTGACTGATGGTCGCGATGGTGACCCGATGCTGCATCTTCAGACGTAGCATTCGGATCGCAGATGCTGACAGGAGGCGTCTTTTTCCTACAGATCCCTCTTGCTGCATTAGCATATTTGTTGGATGGTATTGCACAGTCGCTTCCATGCGTCTGTACAATACTATCCATCTCTAAATCATGCCCTGTATCTCTTGTACAGAGTCTCACTGTGAGGATGGGAAAAAATATGTTGGAACTCAAAACAAAATTCATTAAATTTAAAAAAAATATATATATTAAAGTTTTACTTAAAAACAAAAGTGTACTTTTTTAAAAGGTTTTATTCCCATCTTTTTTTTTTTAAACACAAGCTTTATTTAACCATTATTAAAAGATTCATCATTAAACAAGATTAGAATTGATTATTCGAGAACAAGACTATTGGTCCATCAACATGAACCATGCGAACGCAAAACTGCACTTGTCTATACATTAGGAGAGAGAGGATCGGGAGACCTGAAACCCAACGAGGGAGGAGGGGATGCATGATTGTGACTTATTCATGAATCACGTCATCACACCTCCGCACCACCCACTTTTGCGGCTGGCGCGGGGATTATAGCGGGGTACCGGCATCCAATCCGGGGGACTTGCCTAGTCTTGCGGGGTGTCGGGAGCGGCTCCTGATTTTCAGGAGGCTCCCGACAGTCCCGGGAGAGTAGGCAAGTATGAGAAAGTATTCTTTGCACTATGTAACCTGGTTCCTGGGATAGCACGGTTTGGCCCAATACTGATAAGAGTCTCCAACAGTATTCCCCTTGCACTGTTCTGCAATCACTAACTCCCTGTTATGCCATTGCTGACACTAATGGTCGGCTTTGGAGATGTTCTTAAGGATCGCTCAGCAGGGACCATTAAATCACATTACAGCATCATGAATTTCAGGCCTTAAATATACAACCACAGCATCTGCAACACATGTAGGAAAATACTCATGTACACAGCGAGATGCTGTAACACTGTATTGGTTGACGTACAGTAATCACACATGTGATGTCACTCACTACCTCTTTGTACACAAAATATTTTCATGAGGTCACATATTTTAAACATAGAAAAAAAGGCAAATCATTTGCAGCTTGTTAAATACAAAACTAAGGCCCTCATTCAGAGCCGTACGCTCTGAGCAGAGCGCACGCTCTGCATGAGGGCCGGGCTCCATTTTCATGGAGCGTCCTCCAGGACGCTCGTATAGCTGTGGGTCACCACCCACAGGCTATACGAGCGTGCATTTTGATGGCCGCGATGGTCGTGACCATCGCGACCATCGAAATTGCGAGCCGGAGCCTGCGGTTGAGGTTTTCAACCGCAAGGCCCGGAGTGATTTTGGCTCTATCAGAGCCAAAATCACTCCCACTGACATCACTAGTGATGTCAGTGGGCCGGCTTCTGACGGGAGGCGTTCCCGTGGGAACGCCCCCGTCAGGGAGGCACGCCCCCGGCACGCCCACCAAAGGGGGCGTGCTGTCAATCAACATTGACAGCACGCCCCCTTTGATCGGACACAACGAGCGAAGGAAAGTCCTTCGCTCGTCGTGTCTGGCGCATGCGCACGACGGAGCTCCCTCCGTCGTGCGCATGCTCAGTGCAGACCATCGACCCACTTGCGAGCGGACAGCCGCTCGCGAGTGGGTCTGAATCAGGCCCTAAGTATGGAAAATGAGAACAAATATCAGCTGCTTCTCTCTGCATGTAATAAAGCTTCCAGCGTAAACTAGAGCTGAATATTTTGCCTTATTTACGGCATGATACAAATTTTTATTTTTGCCATTACTGTGTAATGAATCAACTATTAATTTCAGAACGTGCCCTTTCCCTTTTGCTAAATGAGGTTTTTCTGGTACAAATAGCTCGATGCTAGATCTTAAATGAAGAATATTACATTTACATTTAGTAGCATTCATTTTTTTAGGAGGAATTTTCGCAATTTAATAAGAGATGGGGAATATGACAGATTTAACAAGGTGTTTACAAATATAAGGGGGAGGTGTATCGTCTTAAAAAAAGTGGAGAAATGGACACTTACATAAGTTCCCCATAGCAACCAATCATATTCTACCTAGCATTTTATAGAATGTACTTGATAAAGGCTAGCTAAAAGCTGAATAACGGTTGCTATACCGCCTCCACTTGTCAACTTCACTTGAAGAGGCTTGATGCATCTTCCTCTAGGGGTATTACATTATTGGTATAACTGGTAGTTGTCTTAGGTCAGTAGTGTCAAACTCGAGCCCTCCAGCTGCAGTAGAACTACACATCCCAACCTGCAGTACCACCGTTTTGCTATTAGGGCATGCTAAAACGCATTAGTTATGATTTAGCGCCGGCCGGTTCAAATCCCGGCAGCGGCAGCCCGACACAGGTGGAAATCCTGAACGTCGGAAGGTAAGTATAAACTGGCCTATTCTACCCCCTAACTCTAACCCTCCCTTAGGGGTGCCTAACCCTAACCCCCCCTTCCCTGCCGCCTAAACCTAAGTCCCCCGGGGGGGTGCCTAACCCTAACTTCCCCCCGGGGGGGTGCCTAACCCTCAGTCCCCCCTGGGAACCCTAAACTTAACCCTCCCCCCCCCCCCGCGGCTGTCCACGCCCGAAACCCCTTCGATCAGAATGCCGGGCGCCAGTCCCCCGGCGTAGGTAAAATGACAGGTGTTGAGATTTCAACGCCTGTCATTTAACCCTTGCCGTTATTTAGCAGTCGGGAAGCCTGCGGTCGTCATTGCGTCCGCCGGCTTCCCGACTGTTTCACGCTAAAACTGTGGCAGGGCATGCTGGGATATGTAGTCTCACAAAAGCTGAAGGGCCCAAGTTTGACACCACAGTCTTAGAGCTTATTGTTCACTAGCTGGTGTACCCGGCATTGCCTGAGTTGAAGACTGAACCCTGAAGTACACCTGCAGCCTTTATTTTTTTTACATGGTCCTCGCCATTAACCTGGATATCTATGCAACTTAGGAGTAAATGACAGTGCAGGCAGCGTATTCTCATACCATATGGAATGGGGCATATCAGGAGCAGACTGACTTACAGAGCAGAAATCAGTAAAGCTTCCAAAATCACTTGAGTTTCAGAAATCACTGCAGAACAAAGGGGGTGATTCAGCTGCGGACAGATATGCTATCATAGCTGCTAACATGTTAGCAGCTGCGATAGCTGTAATATGGTAATGCAGCTGGAGGCGCTACTGATCTCAGCTGCGTCCAAGGATGCAGCATTGGATCATCTACGATGCCTTCAGTCGGCTGATGAGTAATACAGGCCAGGAAATCTCCATCAGCCGACGGAGATACTGGCCCCTCCACTCCTCCAAAAATGGTGATGACACGCCTCCGTTTTGGGAAACGGAGGCCGTTGCTGCCTGCTCCCCACCCAGAAATGGTAGCAGACTGTCAACCATTGACAGTCTGCTGCCGGACTGCGTGCGGGATCGCAGACCCGTACTGCACATGCCCAGAACGGGTCAGACGGACGCGCAGATTACTGTTAATCGTGAATCTGCATGATCCCTGTCACTGTGTCTGCAGCTGAATCACCCCCTGAAATCACTGTGCAGACCAACATTGAAGACCATGTCTAGCAGGGTTGCCATCAGGGTGGGAATGCCGGTGCCCATCTGCAGTGGAACTGTGTGGCTGCGATCAATCTCCCCTGCTGTTTGTAATCTAAATATGCTACATTTTGCCAAGATCAAAGACTGTGGAATGATTATGTTGTCTGCCACAGTCTGAATGTATCGAGTGCTGAGCTGCTCATGAGCCTGCCAGGCACTCTGCTAAGACTGCCAGGATGGCTGCTGTAAGATCGGACAGTGAGTGAAATGCTAATAATGCACACTGTTTAATGTTAAAGTTTATCATGCAAATACAGAGGACTGACTAACTCTGGATTTCATGTATGCGGCTGTTGGAAAAGTGGTATATCATAGCACTTTGGAAGAAATGAGAGTGTGACAATGTGTGTATGAAGCCAGTCCCTTAGCACCAGAACTTGTTTAATTTAAGTGTGTCTTGGTTTTATTGGATTGTGTAACAGTATGTGATTCTGACGAAGTTCGAACCTAGGCAAAAACCTAATTCTAGTCAAACTACACCACCATGCCAAATTTGGTGGAGCTAGGTACGAAACTCTGGCCGTGCATAAAGGACAAACAAACAGACAGACAGACACACACACACTTTATCGCTTATTATACATTATACAACTCGGGTAGTAAGGTTGCCATTTTGGGTTTCCAAACTTTTTAAATTACTCCATTTTTTTTAGAGCTAGTAGCTCAAGGGCAAGCCTTCTAGATCACTAGCTCGCCTTTAACCACACTCTACAAATCTAATAATGACCATCAACATGTCGATCCCAATATGCTAAGCAAACTTGCCCTCACAGTGCTGATCAGTGATACTAAACACCTGAATGACAGGGAAGCTAAGTGACCTTAGGCTAGCAGTGTAAACTGTGGTAGTGGCTGAAATGCAGTGGTAGCCTCATTCTGACTCTATTTACTGTATATCTCAACCTCTGATCATATCCTGATACCAACTAGATAAAATAAAACAATAATAAAGTCCTACAATCTGTGGGCAGCACAGACAGTGTAATGGTTAGCGTTACTGCCTCACAGCACTGAGGTCATGGGTTCAATTCCCACTACGGCCCTAACTGTGTGGAGTTTGTATATTCTCCCTGAGCTTGCGTGGGTTTCCTCCGGGTACTCCGGTTTCCTTCCACACTCCAAAAATATACTGGTAGGTTAATTGGCTCCCCACTAAAAATTGACCATAGTGTGTATGTGTGTGAGCAGGGAATAAAGAGTGTAAGCTCCACTGGGGCAGGGACAGATGTGAATGGTAAGATATTCTCTGTAAAGTGCTGCGGAATTTGTGTGCGCTATACAAATAACTGGTAATAAATAAATAATAAAATCTAGTATGCTAGTCATAATGCCAGGCATAATGTCAGTACATATATAATATACAACTAATAAAGCCTGGCAAGATCTAATATGCAGTGAGTAGTAATGCACAATAAAATGCCTATTATAATACATATTAATAGCAATGTCCCATGAGATGCAAAATGACGGTAATTCTGAATAAGGAGGATCCAATAACAATATCCAAAAAGTTCAAAATATTTGTAATTTTTTTTTTTAGTACAATGCAGATTAAAAGTAATTACAAGTAAATTGCCCATTAGTAAACTAAATCAGTACTCACCCTCCCCCCTGTCACAGTTAAGTGCTATTATTGTGGTGTCTGTAGCCAATTTTGGGGACACCCTGATTGTGGGCGCTGTGGACCCATGTGGGCGCTGTGTCTGTGGCTTCTAACTGGTTGCCACCCTGTTCAATGCCAGGACTACCTACTGCAGGGGAGGAATTAGTGGCGGTGCAACCGGTAACTTGCTCCGGGGCCCGTTGTGGTGCAGGGGCCCATAGCCGCCGCTGCACTCACCGCTAGTGTCCTCCGGGCACCATGAGTGTAGGGCAGACCGCAGTGAGAGCAGTGGCGGCTGTGTGTTTGTTATAGCAGCCAATGAGAGTCAGACAGACTCTCATTGGCTACGGCGTCCACTCATGAGCTCAGCCTTCCGGCTCCCCCCACAGCGGGTGATGGGAGAGAAGTCATGGCGTCTCTCCCATAGTGCAGAGCTGGCCGGGGAGGCGCAGACAGTGGCGGTCGTGTCAGGGAAAAGACTAGTTCCCCTTCAGATACTGTACCTGGAAGTGCAGTTTCCTGTCCACACAGTCCAGCAAAAAAAGAAAGTTGGCCCCTCTCGGGCACGCCACATGATTATATTCCCCCTCTATGCCCACTTGGATGGTTGGGAATGATGTTGGACACTGGCTGATGACGTCAGGGTCAATCTATGGAAGGGGATCTAGTGGCTTCCATCGCGGCAGGAGCGGGGATTCAGGTAAGTTGTGTTTTATTTTGTGTGTGTATGTAAGGGGCACTGACACAGCATTGGGGGGGGGCTACTGTGAGCACTGTATAGGGGGGCCGTTACTGGGGACACTGTATGGGGGGGTGACCGATACTGGGGGCACTGTATAGGGGGGACTACTACTGGGGCAATGCAACATAAGGGGGGATTACTACAGGGGGAAATGCATAGGGGGTACTACTAGTGGGGGCAATGCATAGGGGGGATTACTACTGGGGGCAATGCATAGGGGAGACTACTACAGACACTGCATAGGGGGGACTTCTACTGGGGGCAATGCATAGGGGGGACTACTATGGGGGGCACTGCATAGGGGGGACTACTATGAGGGGCAATGCTAAGGGGGGATTACTACTGGGGGCAATGCACAGGAGCACTGCATAGGGGGACTACTACTGGGGGCACTGCATAGGGGGGACTACTACTGGGAGCACTGCATAGGGGGGACTACTATGAGGGGCACTGCATAGGGGGGACTACTACTGGGAGCACTGCATAGGGGGGGACTACTATGAGGGGGCATAGGGGGGCTACTACTGGGGGTACTGCATAGGGGGGAGCACTGTATAAGGGGGACTGCATAGGGGGACCACTGTGTAGGGGGGCACAAAGCATATTATTTCACCTAGGCCCACCACTCTAGTTCTGCCACTGCCCTACTGCCTCTGGGTCCAGGATGGTCACTCTTCCAGCCAAGTTTGACATTCCACTGCTGAGTATGAATCAGTGACTGAGACCTCACTGTGCCTTGTGACTTAGCCATCAATAGCTCCTACAAAATAGCTGCCACCACTGTGTGTATGATAGGCACAGCGCCCCCCTTGGCCTGTTTAAGCATGTGCTTAATTCTGAATAAATGACCTTCCATTTAAATAAAATAATTTAAATTCCCCCTATCCAACTGTCATTTATATATCTGCTACTGAAATTTGCCTTCAAACTTTTGCTTGCTACAGTCATTACAGACCATTCTAATTTTCCTTATCTTCATCAGCCATGAAATGACATAAGTAACGCAGATTCTTTTACATCCTTTTATATGTCGAATATTTTAACACACGCATTTTCTTTTTGCTCGGAGGCATAGCAATTTATTTAAATATCTTTGTGCCAATCTGGAAAATCTGCATTCATTTGGCTGGGAGCAGTAATAGACAATATCTTTGCACTGTGGTGTATAGTGTCTGTGTTTTTATTGCCTCTCTTGAAGTAAATGACATTTTTAATATACAAAGTTCCCAAAACAACATATATGACAGGGTCACGCAAAGCAATAAGTGAGAGATGGGATAATATGTCTAAAGCTTTTTATTTATTTTTTATTCTCTCCATGAGCACAATTTACTTTCATGGTGGTGAGAATTTTATTTTTGATGAAAAAGGATCAGTTTTATTAACTGGTTATAAGATAAGAATACAAAGCACAATGGTCATTTCACATAAGCCTTGACAATGTGGGCCTGATTCAGACCCGCTCGCTCCTTACGTATGTAAATTCATCTAAGTGACGTCAAGGCAGGCGCTCGCATGGCAAACCATAAGCACGCCCATTATGTCTTGGCGAGCAATCACTTTGTGTTTCCAGACGCCCACCAGCCTGTCTTTAGCCGCCCACTAGCGTACGTCATCTCCAGGAAGTATATAAAACCATCGTTAATTCGGGAACCATCGGATCAGACCGCAGCGCTTGCGGTTGACTGTACCCTACCGCAAGCACTGTGAGCAGTTCAGTGTAAAAAACAACCAGGTGACGTGTACTATGAGGCTGCCTGTTAATTATGCAGGCCTCTGAAACGGTGTTGAAACACTCTGGCACGCCTGCGTTCGCAACTCCACTTCCCCGTTACTACTGCCCTGCCCCTGTTACCACCCACAAACGGCCTTTCCTGTCACTCATTCCACTGGGCTGTCTTTGCAGGGCGAGCGAGCACATTCCAATCGCTCATTCTAGTTTGCGCACGTGCACTGCGAACTACACACATGCGCACATTAGCGAACATCGTCTGCAACGAGCGGCCGCTTGCTAGTGAGCGGGTCTGAATCAGGCCCTACCACGTGTCTAACTGCCAGTACACACTTATATACTGTATATGGTACACATGTATCCCAAAGTTAGTTGAACTAGACTCCACTAAATGTGACTGTATTCCATCGGGAGGCAATCGGGACGCCGACTGCCTAAATACCGGCAGCCGGCTTCCCGACTGTCTTATCTCGGCAAGGGTGAAATGCCGGGCGTCTAGATGTAGACGCCCGCATTTCCCCGACGCCGGGAGACCGCGAGCGGACAGCCGCGGGGGGGGGAGGGTTAGGTTTAGGGCTCCCGGGGGGGACTTCAGGTTAGGCCCCCCCCCGGGAGGGTTAGGGTTAGGCTAGGGGGAGGGAGGCCGACGGTATTTCATGCGGCCGACGGTATTTCATACCAATTCCATTCTATCACTGTGTGTGTTATTTACTGTATTTACTGTACAAAACTTAAAGGAAGGACTAAGGGGCTGTGCGACCATCCTTATAGCTGCTTATTGCAGCTGCTTATTGCATATTCAGCTTTCCAGCACAATGCAGAAAACTCCACAATGCACTTTGTGACCTACTGCAGCCCACCTGAGAGGGATCACAAGATCCCTCTCCAGAATTGCAGCGCCATTATAGGCAAGGGACTAACAACCTCTTTATTTGGCAAGATCCGCAAAGCGGTTAAATACCATACCCTTACAAAACTATGGGGACGGCTGCTGCAAGGACCGGCAAACAGAAAGCAGAAGACATTTAGGCTATCTCCTGCTTTCCGGTTTGTTACATCTAAAGGATCCTTATTTCTGCCCCTAAACATGCAGAAACAGCAGTTTTAGCTTATATTAAGGGTAGAATGAATTAATAAATAGACCCCTAAATAATTTGAAGTGGGGTCTAAGGGCCTGATTCACAGACGGACGCTCTGAACGAGCGCTCGCTCTGAATCAGGGCGTGTTTTGTTTTTTTTTTGTTCGGCTTCCTGGCCGCTCGCACAGCTGTAGGTTACCACCCACAGCTACTGCGAGCGGCCAGGTTGATGGTCGCGATGGTCAAGACCATCGCGACCATCAGGCTTGCGACGAGACCCTTGTGGTAGGGTCTCGTGGCCGCAAGCCCCAGAGAGCTTCTGGCTCTAATAGAGCCGGAAGCTCACCACTGACGTCACTGGTGATGTCAGTGGGGCCGCCCCCAAACGGCAGGCGTTCCTTCGGGAATGCCTCCGTTTGGCCAGCCACCCCCCCTGCCCGCCTACCAAATGGGGCGAGCTGTCAATCACCATCGACAGCTCGCCCCCTTTGGTGCGAGACCCGAAGCGACGGGGCAAACATCGACCCGGTTGCGAGCGGTCAGCGCTTGCGACCGGGTCTGAATCAGGCCCTAAGCTCATTTGGGGGGTTGTCTGGGCAGATCCATGTGAGGCATGAATGGATTAAGTTTATGGCCCACAGTACTTGTTGAAATAGAAGTCGGTTTATGAAGTAGTTTTATGTTAGACTAATATTGTACATGTGGCTCTTTAAATAAAATATTATGCAGAGTAGTTTTAGAAGATCTAAGCTGAAAACTTTTCTAAAAACAGTAAGTACAATTTTTATCATTATTCTTAAATTATTAGTAACTGATGTACAATTTTCTCACTGTTCTTAATCAGATGTATCGTGGGCAACAGGCCAGTCATGGGCTAGATACAGCCCTCAACAGGCACTTATTGCAGCACTGCGGAATAGGAGCATTTATAGCGCCCTTCCGTTTGGGATGCATGAACATCCCATACAGGTGCTGTGATTTATTGATGTGATCTTATATCTCTCTGTTACACCAAGGCCATGTGATAATTACAATGTTGATCAGTACTCATCTTTGGGCCCTCTCTCCCATTTTTTTATAAAGTGACAGCACGCGCCAAAAAAAGGGGCATGATCTCACAAGGAAGGGGCGTAGCTACACAATAGTACTCCCAAATCAAATTATGCCACACAATAGAACAATCTTATTCACATTACACCGCACAGTGCACCTGATTCACATTACACCACATAGCAGTATCCCTTATTCATGTTACAACACACAGTAGTGCTCCTTATTCACATTATGTCACACAGTAGTGCCCCTTATTCACATTATGTCACACAGTAGTGCCCCTTATTCACTTTACGCCACACAGTAGTAGTGCTCCTTATACACATAGAGCCATAGTGGTAGTGCCCCTTATACATATAATGCCACAGTGGTAGTGCCCCTTATACACATAATGTTCAGTAGTGCCCTTATACACATTGGTCACAGTAGTAGTGCTCCTTAAACATAATGCCCACAGTAGTGCACCTTACATATAATCCCTACAGTAGTAATGCCCCTTACACATTATGCCACAGAGACAAACAACACTTACTTACCTGAAGCCCGGCTCCTGGCCCGCAGCCGTCTGACAGCTCCTCGCACTCCGTATGAGGGCTCTCCCTACACACCCTGTACGGAGCTCAGGAGTGAGCGCCAGCCCCTGGCTGCAGGGAAGGAGCCACCAGATGCCCACAGAAATCTCAGCAAGCACCCGGCAAATGGAGAAGGCGGAGCCGCCTTACCAGCCCGGCTCACAGCATCGCCCTGCTCATGTGGCCCCCCCCCTTTCTTTATATACCTGATTTGAATCTATGAAACATGCCAAAGAATTCTTGTACAGTAAATGATGGTCACTTACTGTAAGTAGTGAGAGATCTGTAAAAAAAAATATTCCTTGCTTGTGGAGAACACTGACAAGAGCCTTACTCAGTCAGTCTTAAATGCAGTTTGAGACTTCTTTCAGTCTCAAATTGCGATTTTTCACACTGTGCATATATAACTTTTGGGAATCTGCATTTTTTTGTCTCAAGTCACACTTGCAACTAAGGGGTGGAGAGTAAGACTTGAGTGGGCGATGTGGAAACACAGGAAGCCTGTGTAATGCCTTGGGCATATAGCCCCATCAATAGTACAGTAAGGACGTGTAATGGAAAATTTGAGCATGGCCGCCTAACTCAAACGCAGCCTGGAGTGGTCTAATTTGCGTCAGCTCTGACCCTGGTGTAAGTGTAACAGTTGATAGTGATGAATGCAAAGCTGCTAATGATGACTGTCACTGATTGGTCGCAACAAAATAACCACACCCATTTATTCAAATTTAGTTAAAAAAAGCAGGGGCAGTGCTTACAAAGTCATTTTACACTGCAAGGAACCAGCGTTCTTCAGGAAATAAAGAGTGATTCATGCACAATTGGGGAAGGGGAAACATGCACATACTGTATATGCAATTATGTATAAGCATTTCAAATGCTCCGAGCCACTGGGGTACCTCTACACAGTGCGGCCATTAACTTCAATATATTTGTATTGTGTGCTGCAATTTTTCTATTTCGTGTACTATTCGTAAAGCCACCACCACCAGTCGTAACTCAGGGCCTAATTCAGACCCGCTCACAAGCAGGGCGATGGTCCCCAACTGCGCATGCGCACGCTGGAGCCGGCGTGGGCATGCGCGAGACCCAGCCAGCGACTGGCGCTCCGTCGCTACGGGTCTCGCACCAAAGCGGGGCAGCTGTCAATTGTGATTGACAGCTTGCCCCGTTTTGAAGGCGGGCAGGGGGGCTGGCTGGCCGAACGGAGGCGTTCCCGAAGGAACGCCTGCCGTTTGGGGGCGGCCCCACTGACATCACGAGTGATGTCAGTGGGTGAGCTTCCGGCTCTATTAGAGCCGAAAGTTCACTGGGGCTTGCGAGAACGAGACCCTACCACAAGGGTCTCGTCGCAGCCCCGATGGTCGTGACCATCGCGACCATCACCTGTCCGCTCGCTAAAGCTGTGGGTGGTCACCCACAGCTATACGAGCGGCCAGGAGGCCATCTTTAATAAAAAAAACAGGGACGCCCTCATTCAGAGCGAGCGCTCTCAAAGAGCGTCTGGCTCTGAATCAGGCCCTCAGTGTCATCTCAGCCAGGTACAAAAAGGGGAGAGAGTTAGAGCTAAGGGGAGGGAGGCGCAGCTCGGGCTTTGCAGATGTGACTGTGGAGATAAGACTTTTATTTTCACACTATCGCTGAATAGGGTCCAGGCTGCAATGCAGCACACTGTAACTGCCACAATGACAAGTAATGTGTGGGCTGGAGCAGTCGCAGGACTCAGTAAGTAGGTCTGTTAGGTGGAAAGGGCCCTCTGATCCATCGACTTGGTGAACAGAGGTAAAGTTGCAAGCAGCGAAGTGCAGGGAAATCCAATTAACCCTAATTATATCAGAAATAGGTTACGATGGACCCAATTAGCTCATGGCAATTCCAAGTGGAGGAAAAGAAGCCTAACAGGAAAAAGCAACACAATTTCTTTTCTCGCTGCATTTGTAGCTTTTTTTTTAAATTTATTTATAATTAAACCTGTGTAAGGTTTGGTATGTGATGCTATTAAATGTTTCCGCTTTGTCTTTCCTCTTTGCCGCAGAACAGTCAGCCAAATAAATTAAACACATATAAAGCACCTGCCCTCTATATTGTGGTTTCTATTGCAGATGTTGCCTACAGGCTGAAAATAGAAACTATCCACGGATTCCGCAGTCACTGGGGCCTAATAACCTACATACAATGGACCTCGGTGCAGAGATCTAAACTTGTGTGTTTTTTCCAGACTCTCTTTCTAGGAATATTCTGATTATGGCAACATATACTAGTAGGCAGGGTGCAGACTGTACAGTTAATCTTTAAACGCCAATCACTGGTTTTGACAGCAATCGGCCCAGGATACATTTGAGCGGTGGTGCCAGAAAGCACTGCATATGATTGGATGTGAATCTGTCAACCAAACCCAATCACAGATAACCGTCTGTCTTGCTAGCCACGGCTCCCTTTTGAACCTACTTCGACTAAAAATATTTTTTTTTTTAGCGCTAAGGGTCTATGCGGTCCCTTACTCTGCACAAAAGGCCCGATTCTAGAGATGTACGATATTCCGATATTGACGCAGTTGAGCGATTATCAGTCGACTGTGCATATGCCATGGTCAGACTGCGTACGCTCCAAGGTACCTTTGGGATGCTGCTCGCAGTGCAAAATGATTGACAGTCAGGGACTGTTTGGGGGAGGTAACGGGTAGTGGCAGCAAAAAAGGCAGGCGTGTCCCAGGCCATTTTGGGGGCGTCGTAGCCTGCGACCCCGTACAAAGTGGTTACGACATCTCGATTCAGGCAGCCATTCTGCGTGACCACAGGGCTACTTAGATGGCCGATTATCGAATAAACTGCGACGGCGGCAGCGTATTTGTATGTACTTGCTTGGATCTGCAAAGCCACCGGTGGGCGTCTCAATACATTCCCGTCTACAGCATTAGCCTATTCTCGCACAGCAGCTGTGGGTCGGATCGCCGCTGCAAATGCATTAGTGCACTTCTCTGAATCGGGCCCAAAGTACGGGAGAGACAACTAGGGTTACTTACACAGTAATCCACAGCCGTGATGAGACATTGGTCCTGTAACTTTTATTGGGGTAATCGAGGCTAATATTTCATTAGTTACTACGGGTTATTGCCCATTTGCAGTTTGTTAGTAAGCAACCTCCAGAGATAATTACCAAAACTGTCTGTGCTTTATTTTGATCTAAGGGAAGCCTTTATCAGGTTGGTAACCTCCATCCTACTCTGGGAGTACATTTGCACTTATCTTGTCATGAATAAAGCAATCATGTTAGTTTAAAACTTATGGTTTACTGACGTCTCACCCATCACATGCTGTAATTTGAGGACTGAATTCAGTCACGCAGAGGGGTCGCTTGTTCCCAGCTGAGTTGATCCCCCCCACAAAGGATTAATCTCCTGCTAAAATGGCTATTTCCATTACTGAGTCGCAGTAGACTTAGAGAGCCTATGCTGGAAACAGCGCTACAAAACAAAAACATTTTTTGACTATCCTATTACAAGTTGACTGCTTATATCCTGCCTGCAGTTTAGGATTGTAGAAATGGAAACAAAAGAAACCCGTGAACTTCTCGGGTCTCAGGGCCTGATTCAGAGTTGGGAATAGAGAGGGAGATAGCACTTAACTGTGTACCTGGACAAACCATGTTGCAATGCAAGGGGTGTAAATACATCCAAACATTTTGCATGTAGGGTAAATACTGGCTGCTTTTACATGTAGCCCACAAATACTGCACAGCTTTATTATTACTCTACAATTTAGATGTCAGTTTGGACACCTCCCTCCCAAATCTAAATGTCTCTGCACATTTTCTATCTGCCCCACCTGCAGTGCAGCATGGTTTCACCAAGATGATCAGTTGAGAGAGATATCGCTCTCTATTCCCAACTCTGACTCAGGCCCTCAGTCCCTGACCTTGCTACCGAACATGGTCGCTGACCCCGGGACTCTGACCTGGATCGGCCCCTTTCACACATAGTCTAGACTAGAGATGTGCAGGTTCGGTTCTACTTGGTTATTTTCGGATTGAAAACCGAATCTTATTGGCTATCGGCTGTCACATGTTTTGGATAGCTAATGAGATAAATCCAAACAAAAGAACCGAGTAGAACCGAACCCGCACATCTCTAGTCTAGACCCGGTTCAGTGCGCGTGCACCGGCAAAAACCCTGGTATTTAGGCTATGTGTGAAAGGGGAATTATAGGGTATTTAAAGACCAATTTAAGAATTCCCAAGAAATTAAGCTAATATGCAACGAAGGTCCAATTCCATTTTGTTTTATTTAAGCAGCCGCTAGATTTTCAATCCTCCACCCATGTTTCTTTCCAATGTTCCTACACGCACATCCCCAACCTGCCGGAGATTCAATTGACACAGTTTACATGGGTCAATGTTATTATTGATTATGTCACTGGCCAAGTACGTGGCCCAATGTTTTCTAAAACAGCAATTACAGCTAGGGAGGGTATGGTATGTTTTAAAAGGAAAACTAATGCAATGCATCAGTGGGAAAATCAATCAGAGATTTTCTGCTGACTTTTCACATGACCTATCTGCATTTGCCCAACCAGGAAAAACATGCAATGCTTTATATAGACTGCCGGGAAAGTAGCCGCATTAGGTCTTATGTATAGTGTTAGTCTAGAACTTGTGTATTTTAAAAGTTTTATTTTATAATGATTTGCTGTATTTTCTGCAGGGTATCTCCATTCCGTCAGTTCTGCGCAATTTATTGGCCGCATTACAGTTCCGGGCGGCAAGGGCGCCGAGAAGGGGAAGAGCGGGTACTAATTACCCAGGCTTGCTGGAGGGTCCCGGTGGAGGCCTGGGTCTGATGCCGCCCCCCCTCCACCCTGTCAGCTGAGCAGCCCAGCACATGCTGCTGTGTCCTGGGCTGCAAAGAGAGACTGCTCTGCCTGTGGGGGGGAGCGATCATTCTGATCGCAACCCCCCCCCTGGATTTGCACTGGGCTGAAGGGTTCACAGCGCCCCATCTCCAGCGCACAGCGTCGCTACAACTATATTTTTTCTTCTTAAGGGGGCTTGGTCACACCTCTCGCGATTAGGCCATGCCCCTTTACCCGGGCCCAACCCAGCTCTTGGTAGCCCTGCCGGGCAGCATGAGCCTTAGGGGCAGAGCAGATCCCCCTCCCAGTGTAAAAGGAGCACGGTTGCCGATGGGAAGAATCGCAGGTGACCAGGGAAGAGAGTGGGCTGCCTGCTATCATTCGCGAATAGAAATGTTTTGAACAAAAAAAAAAATGGTCGTAAGAACCAATTACCAAACAAACAGATCTTTTATTTAATGACATCACAGTAAAGGGTGTTTAGTGGGATGCAGATATTTAATATATAGGCCCGTATACAATTAGACGCGAAAAGTCGGATACTTTTCGCCTATTGCGCTTTCCGCCACATTTACCTGTTTGGGACGCAAAATCGCGTTATGCGCGTCTCCGCGATTTGCCGTATTCAATTGCAGAACAGGCAAAAACGCAAATAAGCAAATGCAGAACAGACAGAAAGTATTCAACAGATTGGGGGAATCAGTCTGTACCCCAAAATAAGAAGAACTCTGACACTGGAAATCATTACAGATGTGTACTATTAGCCTTAATAAACGTTCTTTGTGTCCTTAAGTTGTGTTAAAAGCTTTCTAGAACCATATTTGTAAAAGTGGTGAAGAATGATAGAAAACAGTATTCTTTGTTGAAAATAATAGTCCAGTCAAATTTGGGGTACTTGAATATGGGTGCTAGTATATTTTTGTGTCTCTAAAATGCATTTTAAAAAATGTGAAATATTCACCTGCTGCATGCACCTGCAATCCTAAAAACACCTGTCCCTTCTGTACAGGGAATGGGTATGAAATACCGCCGGCCGCATGGGCGGCGGTTCGATTCCCGTCAGTGGCAGCCCGACATGAGCAGAGTTCGAAGCAGCGGAAGCCCGACAGCACTGGAAATCCTGATCGTGGATAGGTGAGTATCTACTGACCTAACCTAACCCTCCTTAGAGGTGCCTAACCCTAACTTCCCCCCCAAGTGCCTAACCCTAACCACCCCCTTCCCCGCTGCCTAAACCTAAGTCCCCCGGGGGGGTGCCTAACCCAAAGTCCCCCCGGGGGTGCCTAACCTTAACCCTCCCTCCCCCTAGACTAACCCTCCCGGGGGGGTGCCTAACCCTAAGTCCCCCCTGGGAGCCCTAAACCTAACCCTCCCTGCTCGCAGCGCCCGGCATCTCTACGATCGGGATGCCGGGCGCCGTTCTCCCGGCGTCGGGGAAATGCGGGCGTCTACATCTAGACGCCCGGCATTTCACCCTTGCCGGGATTTGACAGTCGGGAAGCCGGCTGCCGGTATTTAGGCAGTCGGCTTCCCGATTGCATACCCTGTACAGAACCCCCAAGAAACCTACTGTATTTCGCTACTTTTTATCTTTGTCCCAAAAAATGTATTTTTGGGCTGATGTGTCCTTTTGCGGGTGGGGGCCCAAAGGGTCCTGAATCAGTTCCCCACATTTTCACCCCAAGATATAGATTTTTGCATTTTTCCGCATGCTGTTCATTGGAGAAACTTTTCTGCCTGTTTCAGTGCATTGAGTTTCCGCTTAGGCAAATTGGCCCCGGAATTGAATTTGGAGATAAGACGCAAACTGGTGAAAAGCGGTAATAGGCGAAACTTTTTTGCCGATCGTGGCTTTTCGTCTCTAATTGAATCCGGCCCATAATATGCTTCTACTAAAAACTGTCCCATTCCTGGGGATCGATCTGCTATTGAGATTCTGTCCATTTTTACTAATGAAGATGTGTGTTTTCCAATTTCTGTTTTATTCTTGTTTATTTAAGAAAACTTGTTTGCCTATATGTTTGTATATTGATTGCATAATTTTACTATCCCTATTTTATGATATCCATTGCCCTATTAAACTTAATTTAAACAGTGTTCTGTCTTTGTGTTCTTAAATATTTCCCATGTCAAACTTGGTTGTTATAACTACATTTAAGACAGATAATTGTTGGATTTATAATAACTCAGGGAATTACTGAAGACCTCCTTAGAGTGTGAGCTTTGGAGTCAAATCTTAGAGAGGGCAGACCTGAGTAGCTAATACTAATAGGGGTATTCAATATGGGTGCGATAACATCGTTTTTTGCGTTAATATCGTACTTTTTAATTTTTTTGCGTTAATATCACTGGTTTTAGTTTTACACCGTATTCAATTTCAAAGACTTATCGCAGTTTTGAAAAGTCTTTGATAAAAAACGGGGATAACTTTTCACCATTGAATAGGTGTCGAAAAAAAGTGCAGAATTGGGGTTTAGGGGTGCAGGCTTAAAAAAAATAGCCTGCACCCCTGAGATTGACATTTAAAAAAGAACTGTGTCAAAAAAAGTTTAAAAAGAAAATAGGGATAACCCAAAAAATTAATTTAAAAATTGGGGTGCAAAAAAATAATTGGGAAAAAATTGTTAAACAATAGGGAAATAGGTTCAGGGCTATTCTGCAAGTATGCGGCAGGTGTTTTCTAGAATAGAATTATAGCGGCAGGTGCACAAATGCAGAATTTTTAAAAACTTACTTTAGGGACACCAAAATATGCTAGTACCCATTTTCATGTACCCCAAATTTGATGGGACCACTTCTGCATCACTTCTTCAATGTCGGGAAAAAAACACCTGCTGCGGCTATTTAAAGCCCCGACTTTCAATTAAAGGCTAAAACAGGGGTACCCATAGTGTTCCCCCATGTTTTTACAACTTTAGGGGGGTCTTACAATTATTTTAAGGAAAAATTCGTTACTTTACGCAAATCCAACTTCGGAGTTTCCCGTTTTCGTTAATTTTATATTGAATACGGGGATAAGCGGGAGCGCGCACCATACCTTTACGCAGAAAAAAACTCCGATATGAAACGTTAACTTCGCCAGGGAAGTTAACCTTTCATATTGAATACCCCTCTAAGTGTGCAATATAATTTTGGGGGAGCATGATTATATTTAGGCAAACCAGGTTTTATTTGAACTCTTTCACACCCACACAGACTGAAGTAAATGTTATTGTGACAAAGGTACTCCAGTTGTTTTGAGGCAAATGGGAGTAGTATGAAACGAATCAGTAGCTAGAGATGTTTGGCTGATTTAAGGTGGGGAGGGACCAGTGTGGTAGAGTGAGTGCATACTAAGAACATAAGAGGAATAAAAAAAGTTAAATAACTTCCTTTCATTTATGGGGCAGAATGATGGAGTGAAATGTATCTGTAAGAAGGTGGTGTGCGTCTGGACCAGCATTATCAGAGTATGGGTTGATTATTTTTAAATTGTACAGTGTGGTTTTATTCCTGCCAGTAACCTCATAAAGGACAGAGGATCCAGATAGCAATGTGGACTAACCACTAAACTGTATAAAACTGCGGGACTATTATTCCACATTGGGAGCACTACTACATCTAACTTCAATATAGGGGATACAAATAAGTAGAAGTCTCTTTTTAGGTAGCATTAGTGACTGTAGGGTCTATTTACTAAGCAGTGTTAGGAGACAGAGTAAAAAGTGATAAGGTGCCAGCCAATCAGCTCCTGTCATCTCACAGGCTGTGTTTGACAGTGGGAGCTGATTGGCTGGCACCTTATCACTTTTCACTCTGTCTCCTAACAGTGCTTAGTAAATAGACTCCTGTATATGGACATGGGTCCTAATTCAGAGATGTGCGCAAACCAGAGAGTCTACGTACATCTCCGATGGTGTGAGATCTGTGAATGTGCCGCACTGCGCATGTTTAGTTCTTGTACTCCGAGATCATTCGCAGAGCCCTGGATGCCGCAGCCTGACTGACAGGCAGCGGCTGTTTTGGGGCGGCGGTAGGATTTCTATATGGGGTTTTCTGAATGCTTCATTTGGCAACAGAGTAAAGAAAATACGCTGCAATAAGCCTAAAGCTGAGTCCCAAAGTGTTGCTTATTCGCAAAGTCCTATATAGTAAATTAGTATATTTAAAAGGGTAAAAAGTGTTTTTCACACTATAAAATAACATTGTACATGCAGTGAAATTGCCAGCATCCACCACTCAGTGTATGTTTCAGGTACACTGAGCACTGCAGTAAGTATGCAGCAAGATATGTACATTTACCACATAGTTCTTGCTATATCCACCATGTGGTCAATGTTGCTACCTGGATTGCAAACAAAATGCTATTGTTTTATGATTTATCTGGATACCTAGTTTATTTCAGGCATTAGAATACTGTAAAAATACAAATATACAGTCACAGCCAATACTACACATATCGATGCTTGGTGATAGACTAACACTATGTGCCGGAACCACTGACAGGACTGGAGGACACAAAGACAGGACTAGGACCCAGACTCCCTGACAAGTCAGACACAGACACAAGCAGGACAGATACACTGGCAGCGCTAGAAGACAGGCTCAAAGGTCAGAGTCTGAGACACACTGACAGTACTCGCCCTCTTTCTTCTGCAGATTAGGCACCTACAGACTTCTCTAAGACGAGTTCCCTGCTCCCTGAGCTGTTTGCCTTCTGGTTATATAGTAGAGATGGCTACTGGGTGAGTGTCTCAACACATTCACTTGAATCATTCAGAGGTTCAAATGATTCGAGTCACTCAACGTTTGGTGTGTTGAGACACTCACCTCTCTAGCCTCTGCCAGTGGGAGCCGCTACCGCCGGGCCGGAGTGTGTGTGCCCTGACTCTCCCGAGTCAGTGCAGAAGTATGATCAGGTCGGATCAGCAGTGCAGGGGGCGGAGCTGTCAGTGACTCACTCGGAGTCGTGCTGCTACTGCCGAGGCTCGGGGGGGGGGGGGTGCACTGCCAGTGCAGAAGCATGATATGCAGTGCTGGGCTGTGGGGGGCGGAGTTGCCAGCAACTTACTCTGAGTCGCCGCCACCCCTGCTTGCTACATCACTTAAGAGCCGTGCCCCAAGACACTATCTCGAGACACTCCACTGAGTTGAGCCCTGCCCATCCCTATTATATAGAGGAGATATTCAGCACACAATTGGTTTGTTCTGATGCTTCTTGTACTAGACCCCCCCCCTCTACAGATGTCTACTGCAGTGCCCAAGACTCTTGAATGACAGGGTAAATAATCATCTTCAGCATTCGGAGAGGGAAGGATCTGGGCAACATAAACTCCCCCCTGAGAGCACCCCTGAGTCCTGTGCTTTATAAATGTACATAACTCCCTAGCATCTTCTCATATATGTATAATTTACAGGAGGAATGCTGTTTTTGGTACACTGGAGTCAGGCGCTAGTTTATTTATTTTTTTGTTATCTAGAACTAGTTGTACATTTTATTTTTTAGTGAGTAGATAAAAGCACATAGTTTATAAATGGTACAATAGTCTTTCTTTTGCATCTGAAAATGATTGGCACAAAAAACAGACAGTGTGCAAGGTATTTGGGTCAAATTGATTTTTTTATACCTCCGTTCAGTGCCTGATTTGATGATCTCCTTTCGTGAGACAGGTGTTGAGCCTGGCAATAACGGAGAATGATTTCTCATATTGCAAAGCACAAATTGGAATGTATCAATTTAGGTACATTCAACTCACCCTTTCCCTCCACCCTCCTCGCATAGCTCTGTGCAACGAAATGTATCTTTACAAAACCAAGCACAGAACTGTTGTACCATCTTATTTTATAGTGTAACTGTTATAGTGTAACGGTTATATAGAGCCAGTGTAGATAATATTCATGAGAATGCAGCCTATCCAAAAACTAGAAACTAGTGGCAGCAATGGAGCATTAGGTACTTTGTGCTTCGCATATCAGTGGTGTAAGTTAATCACTTACTATATTTACGTTACGTACTGTATATTGTCCTTTTAATAACTTGATGTTACTTTGCTTTGCTAATAGGCATTGAAAGTGAAAATGCAAACTACATATGGAACAATATAATCATACAAGTAAAGGGAACTGGCATTTGGCAAGTCACCTCAGTCTGTCCCCTACTCTGTACAGCCCTGCAATGGCCCTCTAGCCGCTGCTCCTCCCCCTCCCACTCAGTACCCCTCTGCTCCCATAGTTAGGCCAGGATGTAAAAAGCATCGCATCTGGCGTTATGAATGGTGGTATGTACCTAGAATTGTGATTCTAATCGCAAAGGTCAGTTCTCCCAATAAGATCTGTCCTTTTCGATAGAGGGACTGCGCAGTATGTTGCGCCTGCCACCGGGGGTGCTGGGAGTAATCCAATTGGATCCTTCCCAGAGGAAAATGCGAAAAGAAGCCCATAGGCTGCCATTGGACAACCCAAATGTAACCCACTGGGTCCAAGCTCCAGAATGTATCACATTGCGGAGCTTGGTACATATGAAAATGCGCCCAAAACTCTGCACATTTTAGTACATCCTGCCCTTACTCTCCGTTCCCGACGACAAGCCAGGTCCTCCTCCTAGGTCAGGTCTGTACCGTTTCACTGGCATTGGAAGCCATTGGGGGGCACACCCCTGCCCATACTGTACATGCACATGTTGGAGACTTGACAGACCTTAGCAAATTATTACCGTATACAGATTTAAGAGAACTTCCACTTTTAATATCTCTTGTACTAAATCCTGTCTCTTACCAAAGTAGAATTTTATTGGGGATCTTTCCCTTCCTTCCCTGTATTATACACGTAATTTAGCATGGTATCAGCGCTCACATATAGCCGGCTCCTCTCCTACATCACATTTGCTGGAGTATTTCAGTTTGTCCCAGAAATATATGAATGCCAGGACCGTCCCAAATCAAGTTAATGGTAATACTATTATTGGGAAGAGACAGGATTTAGTAGAAGACGAAACAAAAGAGCAAATTGTTGTGATGGAAGAAAACTTTCTCCCAGTCACCACAGGTGCCTAAGCACTGCCATTAACATACACTGTCATTAAGAACCAAAGGTAGTATTGCTAAAAAAGATAGGGGTCAATATAAATCCATTGCAATGTGTGGTCCCGATGTGCGCATTACTGCTTACCTATACATCAGTCATTTTCATGTGCACCGCGTTATGGAGCAAGGAAAAATGAACTATGTTACTCCACCTGACCATGCTGGAGGCACTTCACAGCTATCCCGCTAAATTGAATTACAACCAAAAGGCGTTAGAGAGGTTTAAACTGCACCATTGACTAATAATACATGTTTATTGTCATCAACAACAAAACAATGTTGGATTGTCAATTACAAACACTTCAGCATATAAAACAAACCAATAAAATCTTTCCATAATACTCAGGTCAGTGCATTTTAGTCGAACAGCTACTGGAAAGAAGTTATTATATAACCGCTTTGTACGTGCGCGCACACTCCTACATTGTACATTTTATGGTAATCTTTTGAAAACCATATAGTTGGGATGACTAGGGTCAGCTAAAATACTTCTAGTCCACTTTAATACTCTGCTGTCATACATAGCTTGAATTTGGCTAATCCAGAGAGTGGAAATTATATGTGTGACTTTAAGTGCATTTGGGCACACTGGTGCAAATCCAAGAGGCTATGCTGTGTTCATCCTGTGCGCTTCATACCTGAGGCCCAGTAAGCTTAGCCGTTTATTCAAGCTGAATTAGTATTTAAGAGAATGCAGACTGCTGGTTTATTTAAAACCAATGAGGTCAATGAGATCATATTGAAATAAAAGGCCTCATGCACATACACATTGGTTCAAGTCACAAATCTGTTTCCTCCAATTTGGGTAGGCAATAAGTACTTTTAAAATGCTAAGGGTCTTATGTAGTAGGGTGCCATCTGGTGCCGCTGCGAGAACTCCTGTGAGTCTTCCCGTATTTTCAAAGCGGAAATCATTTTGAAGGCAAAACCAAGCTGGTTTCGCATTTAAAATGACTGCCCCTTAAAAATACAGAAAGACTCGCAGGAGTTCCCGCAGCGGCACGATATCGCACCCTACTACATAAGCCCGTGAGACTGAAACTATACCACAAGATGAACTATAATACATGCAACATAACTGGGTGTGAGATGATTGAAGTCTCCATTCATAATGTCTACATAGATGATAGAATGTTGACCTAATGTCCCTGGTGGTCTAATGTTGTGTTACTTGGTCCTGGTGACAGCATCGTCTTCTCAATGGTAATATGAACAGCAGTGCCGATGGAGATGTCTGATGTAGCGGCGTTCCGGTGAGTATTCTTCCCCCTGTACGTAACCTAACCCTCCCCCTAGTGGCTAACTATAACCCCCCAACCACCCCGCAGTCTTGCCGTAACCTCTCCCTGCAGCCCAACCCTAGACCCGTCAACATTCTGAGAATGTCAACATTTCACATGCTGACATTTCAGGCGTTGACATTGTTAACATGTTGACTTTGAGGGCGTCGACCTATGTCGACATGGTACCAGTCGGCCATGTGACCGGGTTCCAGTAGAACTACGTAAATTGATGCTCCTTGCAGACTGAAGCTAATTTTCCTCCACATAGACTAGCAAAGCAATTTTGTGAAGTAGTAACTAAAATATAGACCGGTAACGTCTTTTCAAAGGTGACTCTACAAGTAAAGGTTAGTGCCTAATTTCTTAATTAAAAAAACAACTACCAAACGATTACAACAATGAGGGTACAACCAGCAAATGGCCTTCCTCTTCACTTCTATCAAACACACCTTGGAAAGTACAGCAAAACTTTATTTCACTTTCAGCTCAGGTAATGGACTGAGAAAACAAGGCTGTCCATGTTGTACACAAGGTTAGCACAGGTTCTCACGTCTCTAAGAAATCCATTAAGTCTCCGTTGTCTCATTAAATGTATGCAGTCAGAAAAGCCAACACTCATTAGGGAAGCTATTTTTGTAGAGTAATGATTCCTCTGTCTTCACTATACGAATGAATGTCAAAAGGGCCTTAAACAACACAGGGTGAATGCTTCAATAATTCCACAAGAAGTTTGTTTCAAAACTTGATCATGTTTTACCTCAGATAATTAATGATTTTAATAATCTCTATACCTAAACACCGTGCATTGGTCTAGGTCCAATTGCATAAAAGTTGCTCAGAAGTTTTTTCTCTTGAAACTTACTTTATGGCAATATGTTCAGTTCTGGTTTTATTCCTAAAAATGCTTACTAATGTTTTTTACTTATTCTGTATTCAGGAGTGCAAATTATAAAAGCCTCTTTTTTATCCCAGGAAAATCCATCTTTTTAAGAAAAGCATACCTGAGCACTCTGTATTGTCATCCCCAGGCCTCACGTCTTCTTTCCTAATCAATACACTTTTATGTTATGGGTCAATCTCCCGATTTCTTGATAGCCTCATCGCCTGTCTGTCTCACTTGCTGTCCTCCTACCAACCCTAACTCATACGAGATTACCTCAATATTTCTCTTGATAACCCCTCCAATGCTGCTGCCAAACTTCTCCCTCTCTCCATGGATTTCCTCTACCACCCGTAGTAGTGGACACCTCCTTAATCTAATTTTTCACACCACAGTTCTATCTACAAATCTTCAAATTTGTCCCTTGTGCTCTCCAACCACAACCTCCTTTTCTTCAGCTTTACCCCTCCCCCCCCTCCTATACTCATTGCACCATCAGAATTCATAGTAACACAGCACAATCTAAATGCTCTTGACTGCCCTGATTTCTTTCACACTTGAAATACTCCTTTTGTTTCTCACTGTTCTGTCTCTCACCAACCTGGTGGCTTCCATCACCACAAATTTACTAATAATCCAAATGTTCCAGTAAGACTATAGTGCCAATAGCAAAACCTTGTGCTGGTGGTGCAATTTTCAAGGGGACCACAAGCTTTCATACGGCTAGCAGCACTAGTGCTGGTTGCACTTTTTTTTTTTAAAACTAAAGAAAGATCCAGGCTGATCGTCGTCATCATCATCAACACCACCACAGATGTTATAATAAGAGGTCTAGCACCTCCAAGTGGTCCGAATCCAAACAGAGGCCTTTGCTTCCATTTCTTGTTCTGCACTGGGCATATTTACGGTATTTAGGCCATATTTACATATCCCCTCCCAGCCAGTTTCAGCCCCTCCCCACAAGGACTTGTAACTGCTAAATGCGACTTGCTTTGCATGCATAGGGGATTTTTGTTGATTCACCGTGTGAATAAAAAACATCTGCATCGAGCCCCAGTTATAAGTTGCAAAAGGCACTTTAAAAAAAAACACATTTACTAGAAAGTAAAGCTGGATACGCACTGGAGCAATGTGTACCCAGACGATATGGCGGCCAACAGGCCGACATATCGTATCCATGGTAGACATCAGATCACTCATTCCGTCCTTCATTACCTTGCACAGCGCCGCATTCGATATAGTCCGATTGGCTGTGCAGCACGGCCGACTGGACGATATCGCTAATGATTGTGGGAGGGCGCAGATTGGCCGTACACACTGACCAATCCGTCCTGAAACGACATATCGGACCGATATCGGTCCAGTGTGTACACGGCTTTAGAGATTCAATATAAAGTATATCTGAGGTAGACACTGTACTGTACCTACTACCTCCAATCAACAAGATGGCTGCCTCGGTGCATAAAATAAACATAATAGACACATTTTTACACAAGTAGTATTGCCAGTCATTTTCGATTCGGTCTGTAACTGTATTTGCTGCCATAGCAATCATGAGCAGGCATAAACATAAATTGCAATACAGAGTTTAGAAAAAAATAAAAGTATGAGTTCAAACTATCCTAAGGGATTTTGACATCTAAATATAAGATATCACAAAAGTTTTGAAATAGTTAATTGTTCTGTGTGTTAGGTGTTCTAGATTACAGGGTTTTTTTTATAATTTATTTACGTACCCTTCCATCGAGCATTTCCTTAATATACTGTATCTTCAAACAGAAAAAGCTAGGGGCCATTTTGTAAATCTCTGTAATTTAATCCATACATTAATCCTGACAAAGCTAAACTGTGCCCAGAGACACTGTGTCGCCGCAGCGCAGATCAAACATCCCATTAGCTGCAAGTACAGCATCTTTCACCAGTCCTTTACCACAAAAAATTAAATTTTCACTCAGTACGGTGACCCTGACAAAGGGATAACATATTTCTGCAGTACCTGCTCTTCTTTCTCAGATGGAAAAAAAAAAACATCTCAGCCATTTTTTTGTCCCTTTAGAAAGGAAATACAAAAATCCAAGGTTCTGTTTTAGTATTTAATAATAACCATGTTAAAGTTTCTTCAGTAAAAAATACAATTCATTTCTTGAAAATAAATACAAAGTGTCGCCAACCACAATAAGCAAAAAACATTGTCAGAGCTTGGTGTAAAGTGCACTTATCTCTTACACACAGTGGAGGCCATTTTGTGGAGTGAATCAATTTCAGGAACACGCCAGCTATTGTTAAGTGCATTAAGTGGGCCAAACCAATTCGGAAGCAGCCTAGGTACCAGTGATGTCAGAGACTCAAAGCCTAGCCCATTTTTGGGAACACACACAAAATGGCTGCCTGTGTTGCAAAAGACAGGTTCACTTTTGTTGTTCACCTTATTGCACAAATAAACACATCTTTGAGGGGTTTTTTTTATTTTTTAAAGAATACAATAGTGCAAATAAAACTGCATACTAATATTCAAGGAACCTTTCTGTAAGGAAAAGAAAAGTTAATCTCCATAGTCATGGATTTCAGTTTGTTAAAAACAAAATAGAACAAAAAAAAACACATTTAATAATAAAAATATATACGTAAAAGTCTTGGCAGCAAGTACATCAAGGTCAGAAAGTTCAATGTAACAGCAGGTAAAGTGACAATCAGTATTTGTGGACAGTTATCATCAGATTAGTTGCTATGGGTTAAACCATGGGTTTTTTTTGCACCAGTTCTCCCAAACGTCAGCCTTTGTTTTGTGCGCTGGATTAATGAGCCTATCATTTGTATGTGTGTGAATAGATCGGTTTCACCCACTTGTATGAGATGAGTAAATACCTGACTGGATGCGTAACTGTCGTTACACGCAAACCGCTACTTAACTCGTCCACCACACTACATACTGTACGTTTGTATCACGGGTGAGCACTAGAAAAGTTATACTTGAGTGTATTATTTACTAAGCTGTGACTTTTCAAAGCTGCAGCTTGCTGGCGGTTCTGGCCGCAGGATTTTAAACGCAAAACCAGAGTTGTTTAACATTTAATATTATTGCCCTTAGTAAATATAACCCTTTGCGTCTGGCTGCTTGCTCTGGGTAAGACCACATATTACCTTGTCCGCTATTTTTCTGAGCTGTCCCCACATTTAAACTGTACCGTGATTGGAAAAATGTAATTTACAAAATGTGGCCCAGCGGCTTACCATGCCAAGCCAACGATGGAATAAGTTCATCTAGTGCATCAATAATGTAAATATAGTTCTTAACAGAAATACTTTGTATTGTCTTTATTAAGTTTTACGCAATCTTTTAAAATTGTAAGTGTTTTTCTTTTTCTATATGAAAAAGCAACGTCCAATCCCGTCTGCCTGTCGACAATGCCATGTCATCTCACCCCGCAACCATCGCTGTGTCAACCGCTGACCTCAATGGATTTCAGTAACCAACATGACAATGGTGTACCTAACGAAGGAAACAAAAGCAACAGCAGGTGCTATTTCTGAACATTGCCCTCTGAATCTTTTAAACAAATCAACTGTTTGACAATACCTATGAGGCCACACAATGACAACTATAAGAATGGATGGAATAATAGTGAGTACCGCTATGGAAATTCCCTTCTTTGGCAGTCTTTTGTTACGGTGCACTTCACCTGCACTAATGGTACTGCCACCAGGGCCGGCTCCAGGGTTCGGAGCACCCTGTGCCAGCACTACAAATAGCACCCTAATTACCATAGGCCACGTCCCCTATGTGATGTTACTTGGAGGTGTGTCGGAATGGCACGCCTCCAAATAATCTCAGGCTGGGGGGAGCCTCACTAGCTGGGCTTCCTCCAGCCCTCTCCTGTCACTGAATGGATGCCGTGTGCATGCGCGCAGCATCCATTCAGACTCCGGGGTCCGGCACAGCTGCGGTGGTGGGGGTCCGCAACCTCCCAATTTGACCACCCAGTACTGTCCCGCTGAAATCGGGATGTTGGGGAGGAGTGCGCCCTCTATGGGTGGCACCACTGTTCAACCGCACTGGTCGAAGACCCCTAGAGTCGGCCCTGACTGCCACCTACAGTAAAACGGAGCATGCAATGTGGTACTGCTACTCAACCCAAGTCAAGATCAGTAGGATCAGAGTACTATTTGCCCTCACAGGTAACTGTCTGAATTGTATAATATAAAGACTTTTGGCACTATGGAAAAGTCTATATTGGCATGCTCAATTATGATACAATTTTTAATGAACCAGACACAGCTGTCGTATTGGGATCACAAACACACTGCAATACTGAATGAAATGCTTAGATACTACAGTATGTATGGACTTGAATGTACAAATAGACAGACAAGTGAGTTTAGCACAACAGGTGGTGACTGGCCTTAATAAAGAGAATAACATGAACCCATTTACAAAAACTAAATAAAATAACTAGTATGGCAATGTAATTATTTTTGGATTAATACAACATATGAACAATACTGAAGATAAAGTGTGCGTAATAGCTGCAGTCAGTCCTAAACAAATGATAAACCTTAGCTCAAGTAACCACCTTGAAGGAAACAATTTATGATTTAACCAAACTGCAACAAAGTAACAGAAGCAATGTATGCCCTATGATCGGCTTCTCTGTAGAAGAAATGTATACAGCTTCACAACTAGCAAGTAAACCAGATCAGGCAGTGATCTGTATAAGCAGCACTTGTTAGCCCATATAATCTGGCATAGACCAATCACATTTCATTTCCCCACCCATGTGCTGCCAAAATGGAGTCTCAGCAAGGTACGTTTACTATTGGATGATTCAAAGTCGCAACAGAAATATATACTAAAACTATTTAATTTTTGTATCTTTTGGCACCTTTGATCGATAGATTTAAAGATGCAATCATTGGCAGCTTTGACAAACAGCCCAATAGTAAATATACTATACATACTATCGTGTTGCTTGACTGAGTGGTAGGATCGCCCTATTTATGGCAGGTTTACGTATCTTGCACTTGTCTTAGGCCATTTCGCAGGGGTGAAAACGTTCACGTGATGTAATCTTTGAATCCCATTTCTGCTTTACCAAATGCCAATCTACTTGTAAATCTGTATTTTGCATAATTTATAGTCTATAAAAGAAGTTGGGCTGGTGACTGGTAATTCATTTAGCTGTGTGATGTGGGTGGGGGTAGAACTGGGTATACTTAAAGCCAAATTCTGAATGTGGAAATTCCGTTCATCCCTCGATGCAGTATAAAAAGAGGTTCCCCTGTTTTACAATTTCTTCATGGAATGAGCTAATTAAATAGTCTTAAATAAAGGTTTGTGGATCAGATCCGGTAAAAATATAGTCATACAATACAGTGTAGAAAAGGCAAAGGAAATCGAGGCCCAAAAACGCCTTTCAGGGCCAAAATGAATCACTGGCAGACACTTTGCAAAACAAAAACCTGGTTTAAGATATTACTGCTGCTATTACTGTCTATCCTACTGGCAGTCCCTTTTATCATACACTGCGGGACATGGGAAACCTGACTTCAAGTATAGCGTAGCTCGAAGCGGAACAATGTATGCAAAGCAGTATTGTACTACAGTACAAAAATAAAAATACGCTCTATACATTATCATGGTAGCTTCCCTAGACACCGGAAGAGGACACGTTTAGACACATTTTATAAGAGCATCAAAATATTGTAAACAATAGTGTCTACCAGATATTATGTGGAGACTCATTTTGAAAACAAAAATAATAAAAGGTATAAAAAACAGACAAAAATAAATAACAGAATTGCTTACTTCATAAGAGCTTGGCAATGTGTTTGTATACAGCAAGCCTGGCAGCGCAATAACAACGCTCAAGTACAGCTAGGAGTCGTTCCGAAACACACAGAAAGTGCAGCAAATTTGGCAACATAAAAAATAAAAAAAATTGAACGAAACGAGAGTTGAGACAGACTCCGGCCGTTTATTCGCCCCCCGAATCCGCTTTTCCAGTTCCCGTTAGTACACAATGCATACTCGCAACTCTTGGGAACTGTATTTGTCGTGCAAAATCCGAAACAGCATTTGAGCGAATTTCACTTTACACGTGGTTTTGGTTCACGCGCCGAAATGGAAAACTCTTCTAGAAAATAAAGCCACCAGGCAGACCTTACAAAACATCACAGGTTTATTGTACGCTGTATTTTGCCTCTCGCCTCTCCTCGTTTTTGCATGACTTGTTGATGTCCATGATCTTTTCGCAGATGTATTTGTTGACTTTGGAGAGCCTCTGTGCAATTTCATTCTCGTCCATCGTCTCTTGTGCTATTCTGTCATACATACATTCTAAGAGAAACACAGAAAGCAGGTAAGAAATTACAGGCTGATCTCTAACAACGGTCATCTTTAACGAGGGGCTTAAGTCAGACAGTCGCTGAGCTTCTGCAGCGCGAGCGATGTCTTTTGGCTTAATACAAACATTACCCTAATCTGCGGGAGAGGAACTTCACAACAGATTTTGAGCCCTGCATTTTATTGACTAGCTAAAGCACCTATCTGACTCCAGTCTAATACAGGCTCACACCAAATCCATATTGCTCAAATTAGCCGCGGACTTACTTAGTTATAGCGCTCGGGTTAAGTTCCCAAAGCTATGCAATTACTGCCCAGGGTAATCCCGCAATTCGCCCTGGAAGCACAAGTTATCGAGGATTTCTAATCTCACCTCAGGAGGTTGCAAGTAGAAATCTGCGGTAAGAGGACCCATGGGTGCTTATCCGCAGGCAGTAACTGTATAGCTCTGGGAAGTTAACCCCACGGTAAGTCCCGCGACAAATTGAATTTTCACCCCTAAATATTATTTGAAAGAAGGACTAGACACAAAATATAGGGCAGATCTCAAAATGTTTATAAGAAAACCCCTATTGGGCCTGATGCAGAGCTGCACTGCAACTGAGCGTACACAAGTATGTGAAATGCGGCGTTCTACGCGTTTCAGTCTCATTTCCATTTGCGACCGTAGGGGTGTAACTGGGCTATAACTGGTGTTCTCACGAAGGCAATTGGCTATGAGGGCATACTGACAGAACTATGGGATATGCATATTTGTCACATTCAGTGTATTCAAATGTATATTTTGCACAAATTGTAATGCTGACGACAGGTATCGGACCAATCATACGGATAGGGGCGGTCTGCTCGTAAAGATGCATGTGTGCACTTTTATTTACTGGGTTCAGATTTGTTCACGTTGACAGTGTCAGCAGTCATAAGGTCGACATGAAAATGTTGACATTCACCAAGTTGATATTCAGCATGTCAACACTAATGAAATGTCGACATGGTTAGACTGTCGGCAATGTCTGTTTAAGGCAAGTCTAACTCTGACGTCGACACTTTCACAATGTGGACCTTTTGTATGTTGACATTATGGCCAATGTTGACAATTTCCATGTCGATAATTTATGATGTTGACATCGTGAACGTCGACATACTGCGGCATGGTGGCTAGCACAGCTTCCTGGTAGCTGTGGGTTCGATACCATCCCGGCAATGTGTGTCAAGTTTGTATCGTCTCCTTATGTATATAAATATAGTAGTGTAATAATTGGCATGAACATAGATGATAAACCCTGTATACACAATGTACTGTTCTGCTGCACCCTTGGACCTCATCTGTGTGCCTACAACATCCATTGATCGCGTGTACGACATCTACTTTGAATGTGGATCAATGACCACTGCATGGTTAACACAGCACAACTTGGATGCAGGATATACCAGAGGTGTATAGAAGGGCCTTGCTCTAATCATATATTCTGCCTCAGGCGACAGCTAACTATTCAACTGCAGAGTAAATTCGTGTAGTAATCCAAAGTACAAGGTATCTATATTTTAGCAACTACCTGGTGACATCTTCTTTCTTAGCAGACTAGCATTATACTGTGAGACCCTCTGTTCTCTGCTGGAATCCCTCCTTGAGCCTGTCTCCTTGGTGACACTCATCAGAGAGCGCTCTGTAAAGATCAGAGCAGGAAGGAGCGAAACTGATGGCAAGACAGTAAGACGCATCATTGTTCCCATCACTGAGACTATCTTCTAATGTTTCCTATATCACTGTAGCTTCTTCCTGCGGAGATTGGTGCACCAAGAGCTATGCTCACTGTGACAGGTGGCACAAGTGATTCATTGGTCTTTTAACATCGTAAAGTAACCTATATCTACCACACTAGCTTCTGGGCATCATATATGAACCAAACCTGTGTGTTTCCAATGCACGCTAATCCAGATGAATTAGAACAGGCAATGCCATTGTAAGGCCATTTAAAGAGTAAAGCAATTTGTTTTGAAGGCCTCATCTCTAACTGCAATACAAGCAGGAGAAATGAGGGGATTATGCATCGTCAGATGACAAGCATTGGTTTCCACTATTCTCCTGTATAGCTTACAGATGGAGCGCAGTTCTTTGGACATTAATTGTCCTCAAATATATGGCAGAGGGTGAGGCTGGGAGAGTTCTATTCTAAAGGTGCCTAAATGGAAGAATATCATTATGAAAGGTTATATTGAATGATGGGGGGATATTTTAAGAAAGCATTTTACTTTATGCTGGTGACATAATAAACAGATCTTCATCTCTGCTCTTGGTTTGTTTGTTTTTTAAAATACATTTTTCTCATTACTTACACTAAGTGAATAGACAACCCTTAATCTGTGCAGTCACTATAAGGTAACGTTTATAAAGTATGCAGCCTATCAATTCACTAGGAACAAGTGACATCACCAAGGCACAATTCAGTTCACAAAATGCCAGATAAACAGGTATCCCGATGGTCGACAGGGACAAAATGTCGACAGGGTTAATAGGTCGACAGTTAAATGGTTTACGTGAACTTAGGTCAGCAGGGTCAAAAGGTCGACATGCATATGGTCAACACAGGTCGACACATGGTTTTTCATGATTTGTTAGGGTTAGAATCAGGGTTAGGTTTAGGCTGCAGAAGGGGATGATTAGGGTTACAGTTTTAAATAACAAAAAAAACCAATGTGTTAACCTTTTTATGTGTCGACCATTTGCATGTCGACCTTTTGTCCCCGACGACCTAAGTCCATGTCGACCTTTTAACCCTGTTGACCGATGTACTGTCTAACTTCTGTTGTCTACTATTGAATGTCTATCTAGCTCCTGTCTGACTATCAATCCACACCCAGATAAACATTAATTCAGGCCATCATGCGTAGTGGTTAGCATTACTGCCTCACAGTGCTGGTTCTTGCGTTTAATTCCGAGCAGGGCCCTATCTGTGTGGAGTTTGCATGCTTTCTCAGTGTTTGTGTGGGTTTCCTCTAGGTGCTCCAGCTAGGGTAAAGAACTTATTATTTATGGTGGCGCTGTATAAATGAACGATAATAATAGGATCCTTGGGTCTTGTATGATTAGGCTCTGGGAGTATAAATAATCATCTCTGAGACCAACGGCACTTAGAGGGGTTCCTCCCTTCATATCAAGTACTACAGACACAGGCACTTAGAGGGGTTCCTCCCTTCCTATCAAATACTACAGACATAGGCACTTAGAGGGGTTCCTCCCTTCATATCAAATACTACAGACACAGGCACTTAGAGGGGTTCCTCCCTTCATATCAAGTACTACAGACACAGGCACTTAGAGGGGTTCCTCCCTTCATATCAAATACGACAGACACAGGCACTTAGAGGGGTTCCTCCCCTCATATCAAGTACTACAGACACAGGCATTTAGAGGGGTTCCTCCCTTCATATCAAATACTACAGACACAGGCACTTAGAGGGGTTCCTCCCTTCATATCAAGTACTACAGACACAGGCACTTAGAGGGGTTCCTCCCTTCATATCAAATACGACAGACACAGGCATTTAGAGGGGTTCCTCCCTTCATATCAAATACTACAGCCACAGGCATTTAGAGGGGTTCCTCCCTTCATATCAAGTATAACAGACACAGGCATTTAGAGGGGTTCCTCCCTTCATATCAAATACTACAGGCACTTAGAGGGGTTCCTCCCTTCATATCAAGTACTACAGACACAGGCACTTAGAGGGGTTCCTCCCTTCATATCAAGTACTACAGACACAGGCATTTAGAGGGGTTCCTCCCTTCATATCAAATACGACAGACACAGGCACTTAGAGGGGTTCCTCCCTTCATATCAAGTACTACAGACACAGGCATTTAGAGGGGTTCCTCCCTTCATATCAAATACTACAGCCACAGGCATTTAGAGGGGTTCCTCCCTTCATATCAAGTATAACAGACACAGGCATTTAGAGGGGTTCCTCCCTTCATATCAAATACTACAGGCACTTAGAGGGGTTCCTCCCTTCATATCAAGTACTACAGACACAGGCACTTAGAGGGGTTCCTCCCTTCATATCAAGTACTACAGACACAGGCATTTAGAGGGGTTCCTCCCTTCATATCAAATACGACAGACACAGGCACTTAGAGGGGTTCCTCCCTTCATATCAAGTACTACAGACACAGGCATTTAGAGGGGTTCCTCCCTTCATATCAAATACTACAGACACAGGCACTTAGAGGGGTTCCTCCCTTCATATCAAGTACTACAGACACAAGCATTTAGAGGGGTTCCTCCCTTCATATCAAATACGACAGCCACAGGCATTTAGAGGGGTTCCTCCCTTCATATCAAATACTACAGCCACAGGCATTTAGAGGGGTTCCTCCCTTCATATCAAATACTACAGACACAGGCACTTAGAGGGGTTCCTCCCTTCATATCAAATACTACAGCCACAGGCATTTAGAGGGGTTCCTCCCTTCATATCAAATACTACAGACACAGGCATTTAGAGGGGTTCCTCCCTTCATATCAAATACTACAGACACAGGCATTTAGAGAGGTTCCTCCCTTCATATCAAATACTACAGACACAGGCACTTAGAGGGGTTCCTCCCTTCATATCAAATACTACAGACACAGGCACTTAGAGGGGTTCCTCCCTTCATATCAAATACTACAGACACAGGCATTTAGAGAGGTTCCTCCCTTCATATCAAGTATAACAGACACAGGCATTTAGAGGGGTTCCTCCCTTCATATCAAGTACTACAGACACAGGCACTTAGAGGGGTTCCTCCCTTTCTGTCAAGTACTACAGACACAGGCACTTAGAGGGGTTCCTCCCTTCATATCAAATACGACAGACACAGGCACTTAGAGGGGTTCCTCCCTTCATATCAAATACTACAGACATAGGCACTTAGAGGGGTTCCTCCATTCATATCAAATACTACAGACACAGGCATTTAGAGGGGTTCCTCCCTTCATATCAAGTACTACAGACACAGGCATTTAGAGGGGTTCCTCCCTTCATATCAAGTACTACAGGCACTTAGAGGGGTTCCTCCCTTCATATCAAATACTACAGACACAGGCACTTAGAGGGGTTCCTCCCTTCATATCAAATACTACAGACACAGGCACTTAGAGGGGTTCCTCCCTTCATATCAAATACTACAGACACAGGCACTTAGAGGGGTTCCTCCCTTCATATCAAATACTACAGACACAGGCACTTAGAGGGGTTCCTCCCTTCATATCAAATACTACAGACACAGGCCCTTAGAGGGGTTCCTCCCTTCATATCAAATACTACAGACGCAGGCACTTAGAGGGGTTCCTCCCTTCATATCAAATACTACAGACACAGGCACTTAGAGGGGTTCCTCCCTTCATATCAAATACTACAGACACAGGCATTTGAAGAAGCTCCAACTAATAAAGATAGAGACAATAAGACAACTGTTGCACATGTAGCCGCAGATTCTCTCATATCTGCAGAACGGCTCAGCAAATTACACAATAGTTGATATTAGTTACCCCCCCCCATTGTGTTACACAAATAGGCTCTACCTCTGATAACGCTAAGCTTGTGAGGTGACAGCGGAGGTTTGGGACTCGCATCCTTCTTCTTCTTTGTAGCCACGCCGGTGACGCTGCGGTTCTTCAGGATGTCCGTGCCCCAGATGATGACAGCCAAATTCTTTGTGTACTTGGAATCTCCCTGTGTCGCTTGCAGCTGGTGCCATTTCTCCTCATTCACCCACACTCCACTGCCTAGGTGGACCTGTGTGGAAGACCAGGAGGTTAGAACCCTATAAAAGTGATGCTCACATAGCGTTCATTCTAGCACCCTGCACCTGTCGCAGCCCGTGCAGTTCCTCTTTCCTGTCTGGGGTTTCACTCTCTGCTCTGGTGGTTCTAGCACACTCAGCTGATGCAACAAACTGCTAAGATACAGACCAGAGTGTGCTAGAAGCACCAGAGCATAGAGTGACACCCCAAGGCAGTTAAGAGGAACTGCACGGATTGTGACAGGTGCAGGGTGCTAGAATGAACACTACTCATATATGTATAAACCAAATGCTATCTGCCTAAAAATGACTTCTTATGTTACTGGTAATAATTGGTGAATTCTGATGCCGTCATTTATATTTACAGCAGGGAAACTCAAGTCATGTAAGAGATAATGTATCCCCAAAATCATTGCAGATATTAGAAGTGACCTCGGATTCATGCTACATATAAATTAATTGGATGGTGAACACGGAATTCCATTATCTCATAGCGCTACTAGACCAGCAATATTTCAAATAATAAAGATAATTTACATTTTAAGTAGTTGCCAAGTTAAAGGTTTACATTAGTTAACAGTCCCCTGGTCTATGTAAATTAGGGCTTATTCACATCAGTGAATTACATGTTCAACAAAACCACATCTCACAATGCATACACACTATTGATGTGTTGAACAGCACTTTATTCATCTGTGAGAATGTAACATGACGAATTACCAGATTACATCTGCAGCTTGCCACATTTATTTTAATGCACCATAAGACTTCTGTGTTTCTAATGTGTAGGTGTAATCAAGTTATGAAAAATGGATGTAAATGGTGTTCACAGGACTAATTAGGTCTGAGAGCCTTAGTGTATTCAGTCTTCATCTGCTTCCCATGTGGGATGAGGTGGGTGATGCTAGAACAACCTGCAGCCAATCAGGTTACAGTAATGTTCATCATCAGAGTATTTCGTGAGCGGAGAGTAGTGACCTTATGGGAGGCAGTGACCTGTCCACTCTAGTGATTTTGTTACTGAGGAAGGGGCAGTGTCATGATAAGAGGAAAGGAACAGAGGTAAGCGGGAAACCACAGACTGGGGGTTTGATAGCTGAAGGAGCAGGGTCTTCCAACAGCACAGTAGTAATGTGAGGCTCCTTATGAGGGACTATTGTGGTGTCAACTGCTCTCCCCAATTGAAAGTTCACATATAGAACTGGCTTTAACAGCTTTGTACAAGCAAAAACTGGCCAAAAATAAATGATATATATATATATATATATATATATATATAGTCAGGTCCATAAATATTGGGACATTGACAGACTTTTCATATTTTGGCCTCTATTCACCACCACAATGGCTTTGAAATGAAAAAACCAAGATGTGATTTAACTGCAGACTTTCAGATTTAATTTGAGGGTAATTACATCCAAATCAGGTGAACGGTGTAGGAATTACAATGGTTTCTATATGTGCCTCCCACTTTTTAAGGGGCCAAAAGTAATGGGACAAACTAAACAATCCTAAATCTAACTTTCACTTTTTAATACTTTGTTGCAAATCCTTTGCAGGCAATTATAGCCTGAAGTCTGGAACGCATAGACATCACCAGACACTGGGATTCATCCCTGGTGATGCTCTGCCAGGCCTCTACTGCAAATGTCTTCAGTTCCTGCTTGTTCTTTGGGCATTTTCCCTTCAGTTTTGTCTTCATCAAGTGACATGCATGCTCAATTGGATTCAGGTCAGGGGATTGACTTGGCCATTGCATAACATTCCACTTTTTAGCCTTAAAAAACTCTTTGGTTGCTTTTGCAGTATGCTTTGGGTCTTTGTCCATCTGCACTGTGAAGCGCCGTCCAATGAGTTCTGAAGTATTTGACTGAACATGAGCATATAATATTGCCCGAAACACTTCAGAATTCATTCTGCTGCTTTTGTCAGCAGTCACATCATCAATACATACAAGGGAACCAGTTCCATTGGCAGCCATACATGCCCACGCCATGACACTACCACCACCATGCTTCATTGATGAGGTGGTATGTTTTGGATCATGAGCAGTTCCTTTCCTTCTCTGCTCTTCCCATCACTCTGGTACAAGTTGATCTTTGTCTCATCTGTCCATAGGATGTTGTTCCAGAACTGTAATGGCTTTTTTAGATGTTGTTTGGCAAACTCTAATGTGGTCTTCCTGTTTTTGTGGCTCACCAATGGTTTGCATCTTGTGGTGAACCCTCTATATTCACTCTTGTGAAGTCTTCTCTTGATTGTTGACTTTGACACACATACATCTACCTCCTGGAGAGTGTTCTTGATTTGGCCAACTGTTGTGAAGGGGTTTTTCTTCACCAGGGAAATAATTCTTTTGTCATCCACCACAGTTGTTTTCCGTGGTCTTCCGGGTCTTTTGGTGTTGCTGAGCTCTCCGATGCGTTCTTTCTTTTTAAGAATGTTCCAAACAGTTGATTTGGCCACACCTAATGATCTCTCTGATGGGTTTGTTTTGATTTTTCAGCCTAATGATGGCTTGCTTCACTGATAGTGACAGCTCTTTGGATCTCATATTGAGAGTTGATAGCAACGGATTCCAAATGCAAATGTCACACCTAGAATCAACTCCAGACCTTTTACCTGCTTAATTGATAATGAAATAACGAGGGAATAGCTCACACCTGTCCATGAAATAGCTTTTGAGTTGATTGTCCCATTACTTTTGGTCCCTTAAAAAGTGGGAGGCACATATTGAAACTGTTGTAATTCCTACACCGTTCCTGCACATCTTGTTTGTTTCATTTCAAAACCATTGTGGTTGTGAATAGAGGCCAAAATCTGAAAATTCTGTCAATGTCCCAATATTTATGGACCTGACTGTGTATGTATGTATATGTGTGTGTATATATATATATATATATATATATACATATATATATATATATATATACCACAAAAAATCCCAAACTGCGCTGATCAATTCACATACAGCAGCACCCTTCAGTAAGTTCCCTGTTAGAAGGACTAATTCAAAGATATACAAATGGATTACTGATGGGGCGCTAAATCGCAACACAATTTATTTAAAAATTTATAAAACACGATGCAATCTCTCCAAAGGCTTATACGTCTTCTTTTATCTTTTGAAGAGACAACTTCACCGTTATTCCTACTCGTTCTCAATTTTGATCAATTAGTCCAAACTATGAGTTCGCATTAAGTCCTCCTCGAGGTTCTAAAAAAGATACCCTCGTACCAAGACACCCAAACACAGGCCCAAGGCCAATGTTAGTAAGAATTAGAAAAATAGAAAGTAAAATAATTCTTTATTAAAATTTTACAGTATGCTAGATGGACAATCTTACACAATTTGGTAATGCACAGCCTTCCAATCTTAGGAAAGGGATATCATACACCTTTCGATCAGCAGATGTTTAAATGTAGTGTCCACCTTTCATTAAAACCCTACGCGTTTCGTCTCTTTATGAGACTTCTTCAGGGGTAGATCTCAATATTGATGTATACACATGTACTTAATGTATACCCAAAATTTAGGCAATTCTTTGGATCACAAACTGTAAGACCTCATACTTGATGTCTAAAAAACGGTACCCGTAGTTTATGTCAGACCATCTGGTGGTCAATTTATTGAACCAAAACCGTGCAACTGGGTAGATGCTTATGCTTCTGAATCCAACTGCTACAGTGTAGGATGAAGCATAAGAGTTATTTTCTTATTACTAATGCACTATATAAGGGCTTGTCTTCTCTTTCCTTTGCGTTCTGTAATTACCATTGCTGCCAGTATGTAATAATATAATAGCCTGGTGCTGGTATCAGTAATAGTAATAAGACAATATATACACAGGACATAAAGAGGACCTTACTTTCCCATTCTCTAGAATGTACTTATCCGGAGCAGGGTAGAAAGAGGATGATGTGTTTGCCTCCTCGCTGGTCGCTTTCTGCTCAGTCTCGCTCATTTCCGAATTGTCTGTCTTCAGCTCAATGGAGAATTCTGGGAACAGAATAGGAGAACGTCAAAAGTTACATATAGACACACCCATCAGACATCTTGCCACTGAATAATAGACCAATATTCATTGGTCTGTTTGTTTGTCCGCCCGATTATGCATTTGGACACCCCTGCGCCGATTGGAAAGACACCAATGCAAAGTGGTTCAGTTGTTCCCGGCCAGGTTTTAGGGGGGTTAGGGTCCTGGTCGGACCTCTCGTTGGTGTATGCTGGGCAGAACTTTCTCCTGGGGAACCTGTTCTGAGCCTTCCACTGGATGAAAACTTCACAGAGGGGTGGCAATTGGTCTGAGATGCCTAACTTAAACCCAGGCAACGCTAGGTACTTCAGTTAGTATAGATAGATATATATATATATATATATCCAACTGTATAATGCAATGATGAACCCTTCCATCACAGTGCTTGTCAAGCAGGACTTTCTGCTAAGGAAAAAAACAACCAAAGCTCATCCTAAACCCAAAATAAGGCCTCAGGATACTAATCACTTTCACAGTACAATAAACTCTAATCCCAAAGTACAGATGTGTCCTCATACATTCACGCTAAACAGCCCTTTTGGGCGTGCCAGGTCCTGTGCAACTCTGCTTGTGCTGAGTGTTGTTTTGTCTCAAAAATGCGTCTAAGGCCCGTATTCAATTTGAGGCGAAAAATCACAGACTTTTCGCCTGCCGGACTTTCCGCCTACATCGCGTGTTTTTAGAGAAAACACTTTCCGCGCGCGCCTGCTTTTCGCCGTATTCAATTTCGAAGGACGCGAAAATGGGACCCGGCGAAACTCAAACAAGCGGAAAGTCCTTTCAGATTTGGGGAAATCAGCCTGACACCCCCCAAAACATGCTCTGACATGGGGGTTAGCTATGGTACCCCCCCGATTTGGCTTGCTGAAGGTATTTGGTGTTTTTAAATGGGCTCAATAGCTGCTAAATAGCGTTTTTGTATAGGTGGTGCAGAATAGTATTCAGGAGTACTTTTTGCAGAAAATAATTTATCCCAGCAAATTTGGGGTACTTGAAAATGGGGGTCAGCATATTTTAAAGTTGCTAAAGTGAAGTTGGAAAAATCGTGAAAAATCCACCTGCCGCAAACACCTGCAATGAAAAAAACACCTGGGGCACACTTGGGGACCCCCCAGAGTCAAGTTCGCTAGTTTTTTATCTTTGTCCCCAAACATTTTTTTTTTTGCCCCCAAATCCAGAGTGATTTTTTTGGGGTGTCCCCAAGTGTTTTTTTTTTTTATTGTTTTGACGCAGTTTACCTTTGGGGGACTGACTGAAGGCTGCACGGGGGTTTCCGCAACATTGCACCCCAAAACCCCAATTCTGCACTTTTTTCCGTCTGGTGTTCATAGTGAAAATTTTTCGCCTATTACATTGCATTGAGTCTCCGCCTAGGCGAAAAGTCTTCCAAATTGAATACGGGGTAAAATCAAAACAGGCGAAAATGACGTCATCAGCAAAAAGTTTTCGCCAAAAACACGCGAAAATGGCTTTTCGCTCCAAATTGAACACGGGCCTAAGTCACAATGCAGTGCCATTAAGACACGTCAGGAGACTGCACTGATAAATATACTATGTGACACTTGTACAGGTTGAGTCTCCCATATCCAAAATGCTTGGGACCAGGGGTATTTTGGATATCGGAATATTCTGTATTTTGGAATTTGTATACCATATTGAAATGTCTTAGGAATAGGTCCCAAATCTAAACACAGAATGCATTTATGTTCTATATACACATTATACACACAGCCTGAAGGTAATTTTACACAATATACACTTAGTTATATACACACAGCCTATAGGTCATTTTATACTTAATTTTTTATAATTTTGTGCCTTGAACAAAGTTTGTGTACATTGAACCATCAAATATCAAAGGTTTCACTATCTCAGTCATGCTAAAATTATTCCATATTTCGGAATATTTGGATATGGGAGACTCAACCTGTATATCTTTGTGCCACGGAGTCTGAATCTATAGCCATGATGCAGCGCCCGCAGCTCTTTTCCACGCCAAGTTCCCTTGTGCTTCGTTATACAGACTGAGTCGCACACAGATATACAAGTGACGCATGTCAAATTAATCAGTGCAGTCTCCTGGTGCGTCCTAGTCGCATCGCATTGCAACTAGGATGCATTTTTGGGTATAAAAAGATGCGTGACTCATGAGACCTGGTGGCGCAATCACAACACATAGCATATTGAGGCTAGATGTATGAGGACACATCTGTAAACATCTCAGTAAGCATTGGTTATAGAGTCATGGCGAGAGTGCGTTACAGGAATTGTGTCGCTGGTTATTCCAAGAAATCCGGAATAGCATTCCCTCAATACTCCAGGAATTCTACCCATTCCCTCAATACTCCTCTTTATGTCTCCCCCACCCTGTCCTGTACATATGTGCACCTTATGCCATTATTATCCCTCATGTCACAATCACCTATAATAGATATATACCATTGACTGGCATTGACATTTAAAAGCATTGTTACTTTCCCAATGCTGTATCAATGCCCTGGGCAGTTCCCCGCTGCACCCACTCCCTTCATGCACATTGTAACATCTATCAGGTGGGCACCTATCTAGGTGTCCCTAGGTGTCGCTCCCTCGCCTTCCGCCCCTGGTGGCGGCACCTGACTCCTAAAAACAGACTTTCATAATACAACAAACTTTTCAGTCGTATTACTACACTTCTCCCAAGGTCTGTGGCTTACAGTGAGGAAAAAATAAAAACAGTCAGACTGATTTAAACTAGAGCTTCCGCTGCTGAAATAGCAATCCTACCCTCAAATGGTTTTATTGTAGAGGCCTTGAAAAGTCAAACAGGCAAATAAAAAGAAGCATCGGGGAAAGCAGAAAGTAGGACGGAGCATGCTCCGAACACGGGCTGGAAAGTGAGTTCTCAGTCCTGCTAATAGGGCCACGCGCATCTCAGTCCTTCACTATGTGTTTGCTGTCACAGACCAAGCTCCTGAACCGAAGCCGCAGACTAAATTGGAGTCAGGAGGAGACCAGTAACTACATATAGGAAACTCTTCTCGGACTATCACCTGCTGCTGAATCCTGCCCAGACCAGGGGATTGCACTTACAAACAAGTTGGATTTGTACTTCCACATTCTGTAGATTTGTTTTTATTCTTGTTGTATTAATTCATTTTCCTGTTTCATAAAAAGACCATGCAGCCGGCTTCTCCCTAGCTGCTTTGGAACTGCGTCTTATGCATTAAGCTGTAGACTCTGGCATAATAACATGCTAGTAAATAAATAACGATAAACCAATCTTGATGGTGGTGCTTAAGGTTTTGCTCTGAATTGATGCCTAAGGCTGGCTGGCGTCAGGAATACCCCGGTGGCAGCGGGGGGGCAAACAAGTTTTTTCTGCTATTTCCAGTTATTGCAATTTTAAATATAAAACTGCATTTTAATTCCAGTCATTTATATTTTTATTAGTAGTTAGCAGCCCGTCAAAATGACGGGACACTCTCGCGCCCGCGAAACGTCCCGTTTTAGTGCTGAAAGCGGTCGCTTCTCAGTCATTTGTGCTCAGCAGCACGGGGGGCTACGAGTAGAAATGTCAGGACACCTTCCTGAGGATTCAAAAGACATAGGTCAGGAATCTAGGGCAAATATACCTGCCTTCCACTATGATGCCATATAAAATTTGGTGTATAACATTACACAAACTAAAACTACACTGTATTATAGTGAATAAATGTGCCTTTGTTATATTTTTTAACCATGACCAAGACTCTTTGTACACATATACAACAATCAGCATTTAGATCAGATCCGGTGCTTCGGTTAGCGAGTGCTACCTTTAATGACACTGAAATGAAGTGAATATAAACCTAGCAAGAGTTTAACTAGATATAAGAGGAAATCTAAACAACATATATATATATATATATATATATATATATATATATATATATGTATAAAAAGCACTAATCAGCGGCACTCACCATTCCTAGATTTGGGGTGCAACATGATAGCATACCCTGAATTTAACACTAATGTGATGGCTATGTCCATGTTATAATTCTGAGCAATAGAGTAGGGACTTGCAGTAAAGTGGAGTCCCGTGACGGGGGCTGCAAGCTTAAATGCATTATCAATTCATGAACCAAAACCCCACTGTTTATTATGTTTATTATTATTATTATTGTTAGTTATTATGGTGAGTGCAGAGCCCCTGTGATTTATATATATATATAATATGAGATATGGTAAGAACTTACTCTTGTTATCTCTATTTCTACGAAGTCCATAGGGTTCCACAGGATACCTTGGGGTATAGGCGATGGCGGCAGACATCCAGGCACCACAGAGTTAAAAATCTTCCATCCTCCCAGGATGCACTGGGGTCCCTCTCCTATACCCCGCCCCCGAGCCTCAGTCACTCAGTTTCGTCACAAGCCATAGGCCGGAAGAGGATAAAAAGAGAGAGGGTAAACCCTCCAAACCCTTTTTGGAATCAGCATCTGCCTTCCAAGACCGCAACCACAGGATACGACGAGCCTGCCAAGGAGATCCTAGACGGAAGCAGGCCCATATCTAACGCTGCCTCATTAATGTAGGTAGCTGAGTCCCTTAAATTACCCACCAACTTCACCTGCTCAGGTGACAAGTTTGGGTCCAGGGATGCCTCCAGGGTATCAGCCCACTGTTCTATGGCTCTAGCCACCCAGCACACGGCCATAGCCGGTCTGGACACACCTCCTGCAAGGGAATACATAGATTTTAGACATATTTCACCTTGCGATCTGTGGGATCCTTTAAGGAGGACATGGAGGGTATTGGCAATGTAGCACTTCTTACTAGACGTGTGACGTGGGAATCCACTCGTGGCGGTTTCTCCCATTTTGAAAAATAATTTTTTTGCAAAAAGGGTATGCCACCGCCATACATCTAGGGGGTTGGTAACGTTTACCGGGCGTTTTCCACGCCTCCTCTAAATGATCCACTAGCTGACCAGATAGGGGAAACACCGTAGCATCACCTTTAATATCCCTGAAAAAGGCATATTTTGATTTGGCTACAGGAGTTACGTCATCCTCTATAATCAAGGCCGTGCACACCGTACGTATGAGACCTGGTATATAGACCTTAGACTCCGTCTCTTTATTACGGGAAGTGTCTGGGTCAGACAGGTCCAACATCTCACCGTCACTTGTCGTCACATCATCCTGATCACCCTGATCATGCTGAGGTTGCAGCTGGCGCTTCTGCGGCCGCAATGACGACTCCCCTTGCAAAACATCCGACAGATGTTGCACAAAGGTAGACAATGAGCTAACCCACGCAGGTTCATGGATGACATGAGGGGGTGATATCGGGAAAGTGAGGTACTACCAACTGTCTAGGGAACCCCTGAATAGGGGACGACACCATAGACTGCTGTGAGACCCCCATCTGGGGAAACGCAGGGGATGTCGCCAGCTGGCCCACAAGGGTTGTAAGTGCCTAGCAAAACAAGCCCACGGTAGCTCCTGCGCAGGTGCAGTGACAGAAATTGGCCGTGCCCGTCTAAGACACGCCGTACAAAACCCATCAGAGTTACCATCACCCTCTGCCAATGGTACGAAGCATATAGTACACTTAGGCTGAGTGGAGAACTCAAACTCACTGTCAGACATCCTGTGTGACCCGGAGCTCACAATAAACTGTATAATGAGGTAATAACCTCCTTGCAACACCGCACCGCAAGGGCTTTAGCAGAGAAGAAAGGGATAGTTAAAAAAAACTGACTGACAGTTGTGAAAGTGAAAGTAACAGGCAGCAGCTAGCATTAAGTCACATACAATGCAGAATACAAAAACCCTGCACTATCTGCGCTTTATCAACTACACAGACCCGAGTCTGGTAGGAAACAGCGCTGCATACACTGACCTTGCACCGGAGGAGAGGTATGCGGGCGGACCCAGACCACGATGCCGCCGTTATCAGCGTCCAGTAGCACTTGCCAAGTTCAGAAAATAGCCACCGAGGAGCAGAAATGAGGCTGGTCCGGGGGAGGAGCGCATGCAGATGCCTAACCACAGTGGAGAGGCCATGTGCAGCGGGGGAGGCGCCGGCTGCCGAGCAGGGAAAGCGCGCTCCCCTGGCATGCATTTAACCCCTGGGACTCTGGACATTACTGTTTCTGTCAAGCCCGCTGTCCCAGGGGGTAGTGGAAGCGCAGGGATCAGTAGCCTGGTCCACACTGCAGATAGTCCCCAGGGAGCCCCCTGCCTGGGGACTAAGGACTGTGTTATTCGGCGAGGACCCGCCGCGGGACCTCGCCGCTTACCTGCAATCCCCTTGAGTCCGGCCACAGACCAGGCAACCGGGGTCACCGCTAGCTGTGACCCCAGTTACCCACCAGAATCCCCGGATCAGTACCGGCGTTCTAGCACCAGCGGGGTGTAGGAGCGACGACATGGACGTCAGAATTGACTGTCCATGTTGTTCACTCGTTAGGTGTGCAGCCACAGCTGTGTTGAAAAACTTCAGGGGCCTTAGAGACCCCCACTCTGTACAGTGCATCCGACTTCGGCCAGGCACCGACGAAAACTGAGTGCCTGAGGCTCGGGGGCGGGGCATAGGAGAGGGACCCCAGTGCATCCTGGGAGGATGGAAGATTTTTAACTCTGTGGTGCCTTAATGTCTGCCGCCATCGCCTATACCCCCAAGGTATCCTGTGGAACCCTATGGAACCTGAAATATATATATATATATATATATATATATATTATTTCATTTCTTAAAATAAATGTAATAAAACTAGCATAAAAATGATGAGCTGCCGAGGAATAGAAGAACTCCCAAAAAAACAAGATGGTATAAAGTAAGTAAAAGAGTTCTGGCTGAATGAAATCAGACTCTCTGAAGAAACAGACAGAGACTAGAAGAATGAGGGATGAATGTGCCCCTGACAAGAATTCACATGCCTGGTTTAAACTGCTAAAGTAATTTTATATTCCCACTTAACAAATTACTGTCTCAATATAATGGTTATGAATAAATATGTAAAAATACCATTCAACGGAGTGTGCATAAAAACATTTCTGCATTCTGCATAAAAAGCAAAAAGGTCATCTTTCAATACTATACAGAATTAGCTGCAGGAATTCTGATGATGTGCTTTTATTATTTATTCATATAAAGGAAGTCTGACCTTCATTTGTTCCAGCCATGTCTGTATTTTCTGGTCCTATTGCCACCGGAGAAGCACCATGGATTCCATTTGATCTGTAATTCCAGGGAGAGACTATAAAACATAGAGCAATATAAGGTCAGGGAAATAGAGACGTTTTAATGTACTTATGGTCTGCGAGCATTAGAGGCAGCCATTTTGTGGGCTGCGATGATAGACATGAGCCTATCAATGTACTAGGAACCTTAAAGCTGGGTACACATTAGATGACCTGTGTACCCAGCTGACGACAGATGCGACAGACGACATATCGTGTGGTCAATTGACACCGCAAATTCTCATGAACGGCCGCATGATAGGTCGTTCCCCCGCCGCTTCCACAAGCATGGGGTCATTCGTCAAAGTGACAGATTGAGAAGCATGTAGGCTCGATCTGTCGATGTGATGAATGACCCCGCGGGATCGCGCATGGTTCAACATAGTGCGTACACATTTGCCGAAGTGCATGATGTGTTGGCCCAATCGTTTAATATGTACCCACCTTAAGTCACTTCACTGAGGTATTCAGCGAAAAGTGCCTCTTGCCTCAGTGATGTCACTTGTGTGAGGTGATGCTGTGAATTATATCCATGTTAGAAAGAGAGTCAGGCTAGGTAACAGTGGGGCAATTATATGCCAGGTATTACTTCAGAAGAACAGATGAGTGCGATGTATGCATAGGAGGTTTATGATGTGCTAATTATAATCTTTGGTTGTGAAATCTTGATTTAGGATGTCCTCCAGCATGGAAGGACAAGCGTGATGCTAAACGAAGATAGTGGTAACAATTTACTAAATAGAACCCTGCTACAATCTTGCAACATTTACAGGTTTACAGTCGCATTCCTTTTCACGGTTTCACTTTTCAGCCTACCCCCATGAACTCTGATCAACATTCAGAAAGTAAGCCAATAATGGTCCCCAACTTTGTATGTGCCCTTATCTCCATATTGTTCGCTATTTTAAACTGCAGACTTCATTAAATTTTTTTTTTTATTAATTAATTTACAAAATAAGGAAAAAAAAAAAAAATTGGTAAAAAAACAACAACAAAAAACTGCAAAATTAAATAAATAACTTTAGTCGACATAACTTGATACATTATCATGTTACAGCTATAATGCCAACACGGTTAAAATGCTTTAAACAACATTACAACTGTCATTATTATGTCATTGGTATACAGTATTCACTGTTGACAAAAGTGACTGTCGCCAATCAGGGCCGTTGAAACATCCCTGGGACCTGGGTACTGAGGGTGCGTGACCAAAGTCTGGGAAATCCATCAATGTAAAAAGCTGCAAGGGAGGACATTTGGCCCCCCCCTCAGCAGGCCCAGGCTTCCACAACAGACCTGGGCCGGGTAATTAGTAATCACCCCCCTCTCTCTGAGCCCCTGTCATCAATAGGACTACTTCCCTTTAATAATGACTATAACATCTCCGGTGAAGTAGAACTTGCGACAATACTGGGACATATAGAAAAAGGGAAAAAGTACTCTCTTTTTTGGGGCACAAGAATCTACCTTGGATAGTAAAACTTATCTTTTAATATTTTGTCATAAAAGAATCATAGGAAATGAAAAACTTAAATGATAAACATACAATAATATACTATACATACAATAATTGCACAAGGTTATATTAAAAAAAGCAATCACTTGTATCATATCAAACAGCACATCAGAGTGTGGTCAAGATTTATGTAAATAGATTTAATTTACCACAATACAAAATGTAAGGGGAACCACCCCTAATCGGTTCTGATGCAGCTGTAGCCAAGGTAAAGTTTTAAATTTGTATATATATTTTATACAAGGTAAAAATATCCCAATATCTGTAAGATAAGCACAATCAAACCACATATGAATTTATAGCAGATGCAGGGGCGTCTTAAGAGAGGAGGGGGCCCGTGTGCACTCCCCGTGCGGGGCCCCTCCTCTCTCCCCAGTGGCCGGCAGCCGACTGACGCGGCTGGCTCGCCACCGGAGCACTAGTAGACTCCGGGCACTAGAGTGTGCCCGGAGTCTACTGCGCATGCACAGAACGCCGGAAAAATGGCTGCAGCTGCCATTTTCCGGTGTTCTGAGCAGCGCTGACACCCAACGCGGGACTACGGACAGGTAAGTTTAAAACAATATGGGTGCAGGGTGTGCGGTGCGGGGGCCAGTGTGCCCCGCACACACTGCACCCATTATAGATACGCCACCAGACTACCAGTGAGGTAGACCGGATAAACAGCAGATGCCAACATCTTTCTTCATACTGCCAGGGTATAGGAGGCAGGTCCGCTCATACCCCATTAACTACACCTGTATATGGGATACAGCAGCCACTTGCACCATACTATACTGAACAGTATATTTTTTTCACTATCCCTTTTGGTACTCACCTGATACTAATTACTGTGGTATATATTACTGCCTTTACCACACCTTAACAATCCAGACTAGTGTAAAGGCCCCCATACATCAGAGATGGATTGCAGCAATCGTGCAATTAGCAATCGATTGTGTATAAAAATCTGCAATGTATGGGCTTCACAGATCGCAGATTGCAACCAAAAAGTGATTGGAATTGTTTAATCAGATTGTCCAACATGTTGGATTTCACAGATGGATTGTGGCTGTAGATTGCTAGTGTATGGCCATGATCAGTAGATTTGCAGACCGTTACCATGAAAATGATGGGCCTTTCAAGATTGCCAGATCTGTATTTGCTGCAATCGATCTGCAAATCACTGAAAAAGATCTGTAGTGTATGGGCGCAGATTGCTCGATTGGGAAATCCTAAGATCGGGCAATAAATCTTCAAATTGTTCAATTGTGGTTTTCAGATTGCTGATGTATGGGGGCCTTTACTACATCCATCCACAATTTGACTCCTACATAGATATTTTGCACCAAGTCTGAAAGAATATTTACTTTACAGATGCATAAAAAAGATACTATGTTGAGATGATTGATATATGAGGAAAATGCTGTCCTAAATTGTGATCTGAATATTCATGTTTGCTTTTTTTCCTCCTCAGAAGATTATAGATTACTAACTGTTAATCATCTGCTATAAATTCATATGTGGTTGGATTGTGCTTATCTTACAGATATTGGGATATTTTTCCCTTGTATAAAATATATATACAAACTTAAATCTTCACCTTGGCTACAGCTGCATCAGAACCAATTAGGGGTGGTTCCTCTTACATTTTGTATTGTGGTATTGGTACCTTGGATTATTAAATCTATTTACTGTACATAAATCTTGACAACTCTTCGATGTGCTGTTTGATATGACACAAGTGTTCGTTTTTTTAATATAACGTTGTGCAATTATTGTATGTATATTATTGTATGTATATTATTGTATGTTTAGAATTTAAGTTTTTCATTTCCTATGATTCTTTTATGACAAAACATTAAAAGTTAAGTTTTACTATCCAAGGTAGATACTTGTGCCCCCCAAAAAAGAGAGTACTTTCTTTCCATTTTTCTATATGCTGTTCTTACTCTAATGGGCGCACCTCCACAAGGATAATACATCCCTAATACTATTATCTGCATTTGCATTTTTATTCATTTGGAGTAATTCTACCTTCATCTTAATTTATTTGGCACCAGTGCTCAGAGTCTCCCCCTTTCTCTTCCCTTATATTACAGACAATACTGGGACGTCTACTGTGTCAGACCCGCATATATGTGCAACAAAGGTTGGAGGGCTAGGTGACACACAGTGCCTGATTAAGGGTGTTACATTAGGACACTTGTTCCTTGAGAATGTGTAAATACATTGTAAGTTTCTATGCGCTATTATACAATTTAATTAGGGTAGATGTGGCGTGATGTATCATCTACAGTGCTAATTTTCCTGTGCTCCTCTAAGGAGGAACAAGAGACAATGTAGATGGCCGCAAAGTGCTGTTCTGGAACATCACATTGCACGCATTGCCCATAACGGAATAGACAAAATAGAATACTACTCAGTGGCGTATCTATAATGGGTGCAGTGTGTGCGGGACACACGGGCCCCTGGGTCCAGTGGGGCCCCGCACCGCACACCCATGCACCCTACCTGTCCGTGGTCATGCGTCGGGTGTCAGCGCTGCTCAGAACACCGGAAAATGGCCACAGGGGGCATTTTTTCGGTGTTCAGCACATGCGCAGTAGACTCCGGGCACACTCTAGTGACCAGTCTACTAATGCTCCAGTGGCTGGCCAGCTGCGTCAGTCGGCTGCCGGCCACCGGGGAGAGAGGAGGGGGCCCCGCACGGGGAGTGCACACGGGCCCTCTCCTCTCTTAAGACACAGCTGATACTACTACTGGTAGCTGTATTTGAAGGCACTGTAAACTTTGCATAATACTTGAAACCTGTCTTTTGGTCATTTACAGCAGATAATCTTCTACTTTTTCTGAAGTAATTCTATTAATTAAATAAAAAATTAAGTATTAAGTGTAGGAGGAAGCTGGCAAAATATTGCACTAGATAATGTACATTCCCAATTATTGGAGTACAGGACAGCAGAGCATGCTGGGAGTGCATCTGAAAACCATGGACTAGGAGTTGGACACAGGTTGCCTATCTCTGCCCTCCCTCATGTAATTCCCAGCAAATGTTATGTATGAATTAATATTCCCAGCGGAATCTGCTTGTGAAAAACAACTGAGGCTGGAAAGGAGTCAATGAAAGATTACACATTTTGGCAGGCTGGGAAATAATTTAATGAACAGATTTTGTAAGGTTGCTTTAAAGAGCGACCACTCAGTCATCTCCTTCAGAAGTACAGTAGCAGGTACATCAAAGCCTGAGAAGTGAGCTGGGCCCCAAGCAGTCTCAGACTTCATCTGATTAGACGGTGAGGTTGATAAAGCCAGCGTTATAAGTTACATGAGTCCTGGGGAAAATCATTGTAATTAGAGACACAGAGCATTGCTCTCAGTGAGTAGGCTGTGAAGTTCTGCTACAGAAATTGGTATGAACCTTGTCACTAACGAAACAAAATGAAAGAAAAATAATTTACCGGTCTATCGCAATGAGAACACTCCAAAAAACAGACCTGGGGGAATATCTATTACTGATCTTATGGTGCATACACACGATCAGATTTTTCCTTCAGATATGAACGATAACGATTTAAAAATCGTTCAGTCGTTTATATCTGAAGGAAAATCGTTCATATCTGACATGCCTGAACGATGGACGATCAACGATGCGCGTTCCCGATGGTCAGATAACGATTTCTGACATCTGATGTGTTTGCAGTCAGACTTGGACGATTCCACTCATTTTAATGCAGTCAAAAATCGTTCAATCGTTCAAATCGTTCAAATCGTTCAAAACTTTGGTAAAATCGTTCAAATCGTTCAATCGTTCAGTCGTTCATCTGACAAATCTGACAAGTCTGACAAATCTGACCGTGTGTATGCTCCATTAAACGCCTGTTTTCGGAGAACCCATTATTTAGTAGAGGGCCATTTAACATCAGGGTCAGAGATATCTGCTGAGGTTCCTCTAATTTCGCTCGCAAAAGCATCCGCCATAACTTTCTATGGGGACTGTGAAAATGACCAATTGATCTATGGGGACTGTGAAAATGACCAATTGACCAATCTTTAGATGATGCTAGACACTGCAGCCTATAGACTACCTTTTGGCACATTTTCCTCAAGAGAGGGATCTTCGGTCCAATGGCCAGGTATTTTCAGTAATTAAGCAGGGTCCAAACCCATCTGATGAAGATAGCGCAAATTAACTTAACATGGCAAATCACTGGATCCCCTAGCAGTAAAAACCACATTACAGACACAAGCAATTAAAAACAATGATGATGTAGTACAGGGGCATAAATATATACCAGGCATCTAGAGGTGAAAGAGACAGTGTTCACTGATGTCATTGCTCAGAACCCCCTTGGTGGTCTGCCACTGCTCCTACCTCAATCCTGAGAGGAGGTAACTAGAGGTCAATGCTTCCACTGCCTCCGGGAGCTACGCCACTGATGCAGCATGGATGCAGTTTACAGTATGTCATACACCCATGTAGCCAGAGAAGCTCAGGTCAGTACAAATCACCTATATGTGTGAGCTTCATAGTATCTGCGGCTTTTATTTCTCTAGAATAATTGCTGACACTGAAACCTTTTCAAACCAAGTGGTCAAAATCTTTTCTTTTTTTTTTTTTAGAAGTATTGATAGAAACACTATATTTTTAATGTGATAAAAAAGACTATACAGCATGCTGTTTTACGGTCTGCAGTGTTTAAAACACAATATTTAAAATTTTATAAGTGTTTCAAGAACTTCAAGAGATGCATTTATTTCAACAAATCAGAACCCAGTAATAATTGATAGCTGAAATTATCTTCTCCGTGTGAGTCCAATGATAAAAGTCTACGCCCGTGACTTTGTTTAACAAATGTAATGGTATTTCACTCTTATTGTTCCCCGAATAACATCTTTATCAAAATTAATGTTTTGCAGCCTTCTTCGACCCTTTGAGAAAAAATGTCTTCGATGAAGACATCACTGGAGGCAAGACATCATTAATTTTCTTTGTTTGTTTACTTCCTCGTGTTCTAGTAATTCGCCCAAAATGTTTTGTGATATTCTGTCTGACTAATGTGTCAGTCTGTCACCGAAAATCCATCAGTATGAGGTCAGTAAATATTTAAAATTTTAGTACAACATAAAAATGTATCAGCAAATATGTACGCAAGTAAAAATATTTATAAAAGGTAAAAAAAACATTTTGCAACAAATCAACGGCGCAGGAACAGGGTAATGAACAGTTTCTACAGACTTGTGATGGATTGTAGGAAACACAAGCGGGGTACATGGTCCGTCCACCGTTTGTAATAATTGCCTTGAGTGCATTTGTCAGTGGTCAATAGATCAATATTGTGACAAGCACTGATCCTGAACTATGAATATACCATGGGTCGGTCTGCAATGGTAATGCCCTTAGGTTGCGACCACAAAATCGTTATGGCTTCATCCTCAGAATTATTATTACATTTTTTATATTTTTTTTAGAATTAAACCTCCTTCATTTTACGGATGGTCTTGGATTGTGGTTTCTCATATTTAACCACTGAATAAAATTGAGAATATATTTAGATTTCATTAACTTTAAATAACTAACACAGCCATGTTCCAGGTTGTATTACAAATTCTTAACAACCCAGTGACTGCCTCAGAAGAAATGTACTAATTGTGGTTATGGCCCAGAGAAGGGGCATACACAGATTAGCCATTAACCACCTGCCTAAAATTGTATAGGTCCCACTCGTGCAAAAGGCTCTGACCCATTGAGGCATGGACACCCCAAGATTTCTGAAGGTGTCCTGTGGTATCTGGCACCAGGATGTTAACAGCAGATTATTTAAGTCCTGTAAGGTGTGAGGTGGGGCCTCCATGACTCGGACATGTTTCTCCAGCACATCCCACAGATGTTCGATCGAATTAAGACCTGGGGAATTTGGAAGCCAAGTCAACACCTTCAACTCTTTGTCATGTTCCTTAAACTATTCCTGAACAAGTTTTGCAGTGTGACAGGGAATACCGTCGCCATGAACAGGTGTACTTGTTCTGCAATAATGTTTAGGAGGTGGTACATTTTAAAGTAACATCCACACGAATGCCAGGAACCAGGTTTCCCAGCAGAACATTGCCCAAGGCATCACACTGCCTCCGTCGGCTTGCCTTCTTCCCATAGTGCATCCTGAAGCCATCTCTTCCCCAGGTAAAAGACACACACGCACCCAGTCGTCCACTTGATGTCAAAGAGTATGTGATTCAGCAGACCAGGCCACCTTCTCCCATTGCTCCATGGTCCAGTTCTGATGCTCACGTGCCCATTGTAGGCGCTTTCGGTGGTGAACATTGGTCACAATGGGCACTCTGACCAGTCTGTGAATACGCAGCAAGCTGCGATGCACTGTGTTATCTAATACCTTTTCATCATAGCCAGCATTCACTTTCTCAGCAATCTCTGCATCAATAGCTCTTCTGTATGGGACCAGATGGGCTAGCCTTCACTCCCCATGTGCATCAACCTGCCTTGGGCGCCCATGACCATGTCCCTGGTCATCCTTCCTTGGACCACTGCATACCAGGAACATCACCCAACCTGCCATTTTTGGAGATGTTCTGACCCAGTCATCATTACAATTTGTCAAAGTCACACACGCATGCCCATTTGTCCTGCTTCCAACACATCAACTTGAACTGACTGTTCACTTGCTGCCTAATATATCCCACCCCTTGACAGGTGCCATTGTAACAAGATAATCAATTGTATTTAATTCACCTGTCCGTGGATTTAATGTTATGGCTGAGCAGTGTATATGATATGATGGTCTCTTTTCTGCTAGTTTTCTCCTTAATGTTAAGGCCCCCATATATCAGCAATTGATTGTGTATAAAAATCTTTCCCTTTTTCAATCAATTGTAGATTGCAGAATTGCCACAATCGATTGAAAAAGGGAAAGATTTTTATACATAATCGATTGCAAATTGCACGATTGCTGCAATCAATTGCTGATGTATGGGGGCCTTAAGTTCTTTCCAAACAAGAATTACATTTCTGCAAGTCAGAAATGTATATGTACATGTTGCCACTAAAAGTATATAGCGAGCTATGACTCAAATGTGTTTCTAATTGACTGAAGGGCCCCCCGCCAGATCCCTTCAGCAAGCCCGGGCCTGGGTAATTAGTGCTCCTGAGTTACTGTATAATGCTATTGTTGTTATTTTACTGTAGGATTATGATTAGGCTATGTACTAAGTATTTTATTAGCATACAGTTGTCTCTGTGTAAATCAATGAGCCTAAAGTATAGTATCTGCTTCTGTAACAAACCTCATCTAGGCCACTTGAAACATACACAGTGTATATGTTTCTCTATGAATATTACTAATAATATAATATACTATACACTGAATTGTTCATTTACCCTGTTGGAGTGACAGAAAACTTTAGAAGTGATTTAACTCTGGAAAATGTTATAACATGATGGCGGAGTGTGATGGCCGGCATTAATAGTTTTTGATTCTATTTAACCCTTCTATTAGTGGCGCTTGGATCAGAAGCAAAGCTTTGGGGTCACATCAGGAGGATACTGTGGGGGCAATACAGAGCTGAATGCAAGTTGGACCCAATCTCTGCAGCAGCCCTATTCGTGGTGCAATAGATACATCTGAAAACAGGCATAATTGCATGAACGTACAACTCTGTATAACCTGCAATCCTATCTTCATTACTGTATCTCAGTGTACATTGCCAATTCGGATGTAAGTGGAATTGCGAGTGAAATGCGCACGACTCTGCAATGACCATGGCCCTCATTCAGAGCCGTACGCTCTGAGCAGAGCGCACGCTCTGAATGAGGGCCGCCCTCCATAATTATTCAACCGCAAGGCCCGGAGTGATTTTGGCTCTATCAGAACCAAAATCACTCCCACTGACATCACTAGTGATGTCAGTGGGCCGGCTTCTGACGGTAGGCGTTCCCTTGGGAACGCCCCCGTCAGGGAGGCACGCCCCCGGCACGCCCACCAAAGGGGGCGTGCTGTCAATCAACATCGACAGCACGCCCCCTTTGATCAGACACAACGAGCGAAGGAAAGTCCTTCGCTCGTCGCGTCTGGCGCATGCACACGACGGAGCTCCCTCCGTCGTGCGCATGCTCAGTGCAGACCATCGACCCACTTGCGAGCGGACAGCCGCTCGCGAGTGGGTCTGAATCAGGCCCCATATTTGATATTTGCGTTCAACTCTGCAACAGCCACTATGAGTTTGTTTCTTTTATTAATTACTATGACATCACACAGGGACCCTACACGTTTACCGAGTCCTGCCACCTTCATCTGGGAATAACTGCATTGCTACCTAACAGTGCTACCTCCCTATCTGTGTGTGGAGTTTGTATGTTCTCTCTGAGCTTTCAAGGTCTCCAGAGAAATATTGGTAGCTTAGTTGGCTATTAACAACACTAATCAAAAATAATCCTAGTGTTTGTGTACTTGTTACAGGTAATGTAGATTGGAAACTCCACTCAGGTAGGGACTGATGTGAATGATTAAGGGCTGTACTCATCATGCAGTTGGCAGAGATCATTTATAATCCAACTCGCTGCGGATAGCAGTGGTGGATACTAAAACAACACAACAATTCAATATTGCTCCAGTGCGGGAAGAGCTGATCCGAAAATCAGTTGTCCACGCGTTCCCTATGACCCCTACTTCAATAACCTTAACACTGTCGCGTCTGGATCAGCAGTGTTATTGGGGATGAGTGAACTAGAATTCACACATTTTCAAGAAGCTCCTGATGTCCAGCAGATTGAGCCGAACAGGGGCTGACGGATCCGAACGGATCCCTCTTCGCAACCCGGTACTCCTTCCCATCTCTAATTCCATAAATGATGTATTTTCGGAGTTTGATCATTGGGTGATAAGGAGGTCCCCACACCAGTGTATGGGGGCCATGGTCCTCTTCAGCGATGACAGTGAAATCTCATACTTTACCTGTTTAATGAATGGGGCCAAAATGTTTTACAAAAGTACGTGGAAATTAATATTTTCACCTACTTTTAAGGATAATACATATGCCCTAGAATATCCTCAGTAAAGTGCTGTGTAATGTATGTTTGTGCTAAATAAATAACTTATTAACCTTATGTAACAAACCATTTCATGGACATGATCTATTTATGAACAGATATTTATATAGCGCACAAATGTTACACAGCGCTTTACAGATAATATTTCCATCATTTACATGGGGATGCAGTCAAGAAGCCAGCGGTCGAAATGCCGACCGCCGGGTTCCTGACAGTCAAATCCCGGCTAGGGACTAATGACAGACGTCGAAATCTGGACGCCTGTCATTATACCTACACCGGGAGCCCGACGCCTGGCATACCGTACGAAGGTAAGCCGGGCGCGGGTAGCCGCATGGGGGGGGGGGTTAGGTTAGGGGCTCCTGGGGGGGATTTAGGGTTTGGCATCCACCCGGGAGGGTTAGGCACCCCTGGGGGGAGGTTAGGGTTAGGCACCCCCCCAGGGTTAGGTTTAGGCTGCGGGGAGGAGGGTTTAGGATTAGGCACTTACAGGGGGAGGTTAGGGGGGGGGGGGGGGGTAGGGATAGTTAGAAACTTACCTTAGTCGTGATCCTGCTTTTCTGCTTTCCGGCATTGGTATAACATCCGCCGGGCAAACATCCGGCGGTATTTTACATAAGTCCCTGCCCCAGTGGAGCTTAGAATCTATATTCCCTATCACATGGACACACGAAGGTTATTTTTTTCTCTAGAGCCAAATAACCTACCAGTATGCTTCTTGAGTGAGGGAAGAAACTGGAGCATCTGAGGGAAATCCACACAAACTCTGGAAGAACATACAAACTCCACACAGATAGTCCCTTAGTCAGGAATTTAACTCACAACCTCAGGGATGTGGGGCATTAATACCAACTGCAAAGGTCTATCCTTATACAGTCCCACCCACATCACTCTGCTTCCAATGATGCTATTTTCAAATGGCAGCTGCTATCTAGTCCCCTGTTACAGAAGTGGACTGTTTTTCCTGATAACCAAAGAAATATATTTATAACCAGAGACAGATATATAACTATAACTATGATTGGAGCCTATATCACAGAATATGTCATTTAAGGCATAAGTAATACGAGGGCAGCAAATCTGTGACAGATCATGCTGCCATTAGGACGCTCATAATCACTTTCTGCATCACTACTCTCAGGGAGTATAAGGAAGTGCTGAGGCGGGAGAAGGCTGTGATGGAAATACTATGCAGGAAATCAATAGTAGTGTCACAGATACATGAAGGATTCAGCTAGTCAGGTCATTCTGATACCCTCATAACTTACACTAGGGGGATGTACCACTCAGTATACACTGACAGAAATGTTACATAACAGTATACAGATAATCTAAACATCTCATAAAATATTTGAATACTAAAGTTGTATCAATGGGTTCATACTGTATATACAATGCCTATTTTTCATTGCTATGACCAGTGTTAAGATGTCATCTCCATAATTTTTGCAAGTGAGGTTTATCAGAGTGGCGATAGAAGAGGGTACCATTGCCGCATATCACAGCGATAGATAATATACATATCATTAAAAGGTCACCGGAGGTCCCCCTCTTCCCCCTTTCCCCGGTAATGGTGGCCTGACAGAGGTAAGAACCATTTGGGGGACTTCTGTGCACTGACCTAGAAGCCCGTCTTGGGCTTCCAGTACAAATTGCGCAGACCGTAAAAAAAAACACATAAGAAGAAAAAGAAAAATTATTAAAAAGAAGTTTAAAAAGGTGTTAAAGCAATTTTACTCTATTGCACCCTGCTTTCACGGTCATCCTTTATAACTAAGCTATTGTAGGGCTGGGTAAATAGAAAGCAGCCTCATATTAATTTTTGCTAGACTAAGGGTATTTCTCCCTATAGTAACTAGACCCCTTAAGCCGCGTATCCACCAGTAGATACCGGCACGACAGTACGATTACGACATTGCAATTGTACAGTCGTTCCCCTTCCCACTGCAGAGACATTGTGGGAGCGCGCATCGCTGGTCGTTTCCGACATAATAGTGCCCAATTTGTGGACGATTAGGATGTCGTAATCGTGCAATCGCTCAGTAACATTGCGTAGTGGTTACGCGGATTTAGACTGAAGGGAATGATACATATTCTCTGTACAGTGATGTGTACTATGGAGGCGTTATATAAACAATAATGATAACTGCAGTCCACTACTGGCGACTGGAGGCTCTGAGCTGCTGAGTCCTGAGCCTATGGCGTAGCATCCTGTTTTACCCAGAACAGTAATGAAACACATACGGGCAGATGTACTAAGCTCTGGAAAGTGATAACGTACCAACCAATCAGCTCCTAACTATCACTTTTTAAACACAGCCTGTAACATGACAGTTAGGAGCTGAGTGGCTGGTAGTTTATCACTTTCCAGATCTTAGTACATCTCCCCCATTATAACCATTACAGGGGGAAAGGAGACCAGGAAAGCTAGAACCAAGGCTCCCAAAGAGACCATGTAAGGTGCTGCAGACTTGTGTGGCGATATACATTAATGATAGTAACAGTCTGCAGTAGCTGCAAGAGCTGAACAACCAGTAAGGATACTGTAGGTACTGTCAGGTATTAAAATAAGATAGTCAAGATGACTGCGGTGAGGTAAATGTTATTCTGTAAACTCCATCTGACGTGTGTCTCACTCAGTTCCAGGGAACAGATGAATCTAGGCCGTGCGTAATTACAGCCATATCCCTGAAATGAGTATTCATGCAAATTCTGTATCATCCCTATTAGGAATCATATTACTTATCGCTTACACGCGGTTTAATATACTATTGGAATTTGTTTACTGCACCAAGAATCATGTGTGGTAACATTTTCTTACAATTATTACTGTATTGATTTTTCTTAAATAATTATAGAGTGAGGCAGTCTTTCAATACACTGCTTACGCTACTGAATGTGAAGGAGGGTGTAATGGCCATCTATAATGACGACTGTCACTGCATACATGTTCCATGAGAGGGAGCGAGCGCTTCGGAGACCACCTGGGAAAAGAGGAAGATTGCAGAAACATCCTAAACTGTCCGCCTTTTACACATCAAACGCTGAGCTGGCAGAAAAGCACCACGGATAAATCTGCTGAAGGTCAGCAGAAGGTGAGGTGTCTGGCATTAACAAGAAACACTCCAATATATGGGAAAGAACCAGGAAAGAGGAGGCTGAAAGGTTTCCCCCAAGCGACTGCACTGGGAGAGGAAATGTGCAAATAGCATCTCTATAAGAGTTTGTTCTGTATTAGTAATATGTTATTCTATAGGAGTGGCTATTCATTTATAATGACAGTGTCAGTGCTTAGAGTTAGCAGTTCCGTCATTATAGACTGAATCGTGTATCTTCTAGTTAATTCAATAACTGTATTTATCTATAGTAAATAGGGGAAAGCTACTCTATTGACTATGTGTTGGGAGGGATATATCTTGATTATTAAATAGGCTAAAGGCAGAGATGTAGTTGAATAAAACTCATGTGGCCCCTGTCAAGCCTTCTACAGCCCCCATGATACCAGAAAACGATTAAGCCAGTGGTTCCCAAACTTTTTGAATCACGGCGACCTAGTGTCGGCATTTTTTCATGGCCACCCACAGCCAAGATTTTGCTATTAAGAAATTCAGAATTTTTTTTTAAATGAAGTGAATTTTGCTCACCTAATGTGGCACATCCTCTAAGCGACAATGAAAAGACTGAACGATAACGATTTTGCGCAGTCGTTCAGTGTAGGCACCCTCCATCAAACCCCCGAACATGGCCAATCTGTCGTTCACTCGCTCTGTTTAATCGGGCAGTAGTGGATGTGCGCCTTTAGTTTACCATAAATAATATGATGCGGTCCTGGACTACCAAACCGTAGCACTTCTGTTTGTGTGCTGTGGCACTCTAGGGTACCACGACACCCAATTCGGGGACCACAGGGTTAAGCCAAAAGCCCCCTGCTCACCATAGCCCCAGTATTTCTCAAGTGAACACTGACTGGCTGGAACTCTCCTACAAGAAAAAGTTTAGCACTGTGGACCAATGACAGAGCTAACGTTGGTGATCTTCTAAACACATAAACAAGCAAGCATAAAAGCTTAGACCAGCGAGCGCTCAATCTTAAACAATAAGCTATGTAGCACTCTATACAATGTAAACCTATGTCTGTCGTGATCCCCCACAACAATCAATAGATAACCAGTGCTAAAATGAATGTGATATGTATAATAAATAACAATACTGGATCAATCAAGAGCATGGAAATACGTTTAATCTTATGTACAATTCGGACAGGTTGGTCTAAATGTACGGTAATGAAAAATAAATGAAATTAAATAAATGGAATAAAATAAGAAGTTCCAGCGATAAGTAAATAAATAAGTAAACGGACCAAACTGAACAGGAAATCTAAAATAAATAAAAAATAAAGCTAGCACAATACACTAAAGTTGTAGAGCTGATCGTAGCATAACAATCTACAATGCAATTATCAAAAATAAGAAAAAATGAATGCAATAAACAAATGACCACACGTGAAACATAAGGAAGGGGAAGGAGAGTGGACAAGTGCGGGTGATACAGTAAATGATGTATCAGGGAACAAGTATTAAAATAATCCAGTCGGATAGCAAAGTTTAAAATGTTGGAATATAAAAATCTTGTGATGCAAAAATTCAGTTGACCATACAACTAAAGGAGCTTCACTGCTGCCCGGATGCATGCTGGAGGTGCCCTAGCAGGAGCGCACCTGGTCAGCCTGGAGCAGTCGCGAGCGGGGACAGCCCACCAACACCTACAATCGGGATGGTGTGCCCGCTGACGGTTTGGTGGACGCCCTCACCCACTGGATCCCCCATACACGTGCAGGCTACTATGGTGCGCCTAACGCCGCCGCGGCCGAGGGCAGCAGTGAAGCTGATTGTGCGGGCTACTGCAGAGCCAGGGTCACCCGTATTCACTATCTCACAGACTAGGCAATTCGGACTCAAGTGCCTCTCAGGACTGACCTCTATGTGTATGCCGGACTATGTTAGTTACATCAGCCTGATTTTTACAGGACACGGATATTATATGGTGCATCAAGACTCGTGTACTACTCCAGCATTATATATCCTTTAGTTGTATGGTCAACTGAATTTTTGCATCACAAGATTTTTATATTCCAACATTTTAAACTTTGCTATCAAACTGGATTATTTTAATACTTGTTCCCTGATACATAATTTACAGTATCACCCGCACTTGTCCACTCTCCTTCCCCTTCCTTATGTGTCACGTGTGGTCATTTGTTTATTGCACTCATTTTTTCTTATTTTTGATAATTGCATTGTAGATTGTTATGCTACGATCAGCTCTACAACTTTAGTGTATTGTGCTAGCTTTATTCTTATTTATTTTAGATTTCCTGTTCAGTTTGGTCCGTTTACTTATTTATTTACTTATCGCTGGAACTTCTTATTTTATTCCATTTATTTAATTTCATTTATTTTTCATTACCGTACATTTAGACCAACCTGTCCGAATTGTACATAAGATTAAACGTATTTCCACGCTCTTGATTGATCCGGTATTGTTATTATACATATCACATTCATTTTAGCACTGGTTATCTATTGATTGTTGTGGGGAATCACGACAGACATAGGTTTACATTGTATAGAGTGCTACATAGCTTATTGTTTAAGATTGAGCGCTCGCTGGTCTAAGCTTTTATGCTTGCTTGTTTATGTGTTCACTTTTGGGTTAAGTGGTGACCCGACCATTAAGCTGCTCCCATTAATACCACCAGGTTTGTCGATTAGAGCGCACATACCCTATTTTTACTGTCAATCGTTGGTGATCTTCCACCAGTACCATAGGATATGTCAATAGTGTTATAACATACAAATTGGTTATGTTATTAGCAATAATAAACCTATAACATCACTATGCTCTGATAATAAATAATAACCTCATTGCTCAGGGTTTATTCTCATATTACTACTATATAAAGAATAAAATAGCAATCTACTCTCATGGGCAAAGCCTAATCATTTTGGAAGTCTCTATACAACATACCCCTTAGTCTTCAAACCAAGAAAAAGATGAATGATGTCTTTATGTGAAAAGAGTACAAGTGACAGCGCCGGCGGTGTGCCGTTGCCCCGAGAGCTGGGGGACGGGTATAAAACATATCATTTCAGCTCTGAATTAGGCGAGCAGCAGTTTTGTTCTGGTGAGAAGAGGCATGCAAGGTACTGGAGTCAGCAGGATTTCCAGGTTGTACGGGGACAGAGCTACTGACGTCTCGCACAGATTTGTTAGTAGCCGACAGGGTTTCAAATCAGTTTATAGATTACAGGTTTCACCTGGAGTTCTGTGCTCAAAATGAGAGTAATAAATTGTGTAAAGAGGGGGTACTAAAATGGTTTAAGGTTCTTATGATGTAGATAAATCAGAGTACATTTATATGCCTTAACGTGATTAATGTGTGGGAGAGAGCAGAGAGAGCAGGTCACAAAGACGAGCTACAGATTCGGGACACATCCGTGGTGAATTCTAACACAAAGGGAGAAAGTTGCCCAGACAAAAGTTCTGACTTTATAGCAATAACACACAGTACTTATAGGCAGGACTCACTTTTAGGTTATCTATCTATAAAGGTAAGCTGGAGCTACCCGTGGAGCCATAGTTACATCAGATGCTTTAGGTATGGAGAATAAATGAAGAGCAGCCAGCTGGGCCAAGAAAACTGTCATGTATATACATATATTAGGGATAGTAATATATCCTACAGAACAAACCCCTTGCTTTCAGGGTTTATAAAACGACTAGGAAAAAGAGGTACTCTAATAAATTGGTTTTAAAATCTGTGCAACAAATTGTAAAAACCTACTAGAAAAATGTAATCGGGAAATCCTATATTTTGACTTTTTAGCCTGAAAAAGAACTAACTTTATTTTAATGACCCTTTAAATCTAAAACTTCCAAAATGACCTTTTAACATCAAGTACGTTATCATAACAGTCTTTGTGATTCTATAGTACCATACATGCATGAAATGTCAGAAATACTTTGCTGCAGGGACGGATTGAGGACTACATGGGACTAGGGCTGAAAATGTTCAAGGGGCTACACTAAAAAGGGGAGGAGCTATGAAATGTGCTGTGTGGGTGTGGCCAGTGACACGTGGGAGTGTCCACAGCCTACACTATCAGCCCCACTTTCTCCATAAATCCATAAATATAGCAAATTTGCATAATTTTGTGAGAAACTATAAATACATATTTAATACTTATGATTGATGTCTGATTGCGTGGCCAGCTAGGCAGCTGGTTATCATCATGCTGCCATGATGGACCTATTTTTAAGTGGAGGCCTGGAGCTGTGGCTCCATTCGCCCAATTGTTAATATGGGATCGGTATGAATGACCGCCGGACCTATGCCCGGCGGTTCAAATCCTGACGCTGCAACACCGACAGGAGTGAAAATCCCAATCGGTAAGTATTCTAAGTAAACCCAACCCTCTACCCCCCCTAACCCTCCCTTAGGGGTGCCTATCCCTAACCTCCCCTGTAAATGCCTAATCCTAACCCCCCCCTGTAAGTGCCTAAACCTAACTCCCCCTTCCCCGCAGCCTAAACCTAAGTCTCCCGGGGAGGGGGGTGCTTAAGCATAACCTCCCCACGTCGGTATTTCATCGCCTGTCATTAGTACCCTGCCTTCTTTTGACAGTCGGGAAGCCAGCGGCCGGAATTTCGACCGTCGGCTTCCTGACTGCATCCCGTTAATCTGACCCTGCTTTTCTGAATGCAAACAAATGTACTATTGAGAAATCAGGTATTAGCTTCATGCATGGAAATAAACAACATAGTGGAACTGGCTCTGAGGGTATCCAGCAAACAGAAAGTCTCCATCATCCCTACAACATCTGGGCCAGGACAGTAACAGGCGCTCAGCACCCCCTGCTGCTGTGCCCGGCCTAGACAGCATCAGCCACTTCCCTCCCCAGCTCATAGCAGCTCCAAGCTGCTCCCACACTAAGTCACTGCCCTATCATCCAGAGCCACGACTTACCTACAGTACTCCATAATGCGTTTTAATAATGACATGCTGCTCTGGTGCCTGCAGTCTGTACCAAGTCATTACCAGCATCCAGTTACCGATGGGGTAATGACAAATGCCGCACCTGTAGCAGTGAGTATATGCCGCGCCTGTAGCAGTGAGTATATGCCGCCCCTGTAGCAGTGAGTATATGCCGCCCCTGTAGCAGTGAGTATATACCGCCCCTGTGGCAGTGAGTATATGCCGCACCTGTAGCAGTGAGTATATGTGCCGCACCTGTAGCAGTTGGCATATGCCGCGCCCGTAGCAGTGAGCATATGCCGCGCCCGTAGCAGTGAGCATATGCCGCGCCCGTAGCAGTGAGCATATGCCGCACCTGTAGCAGTGAGTATATGCCGCACCTGTAGCAGTGAGTATATGCCGCACCTGTAGCAGTGAGTATATGCCGCACCTGTAGCAGTGAGTATATGCCGCACCTGTAGCAGTGAGTATATGCCGCACCTGTAGCAGTGAGTATATGCCGCACCTGTAGCAGTGAGTATATGCCGCACCTGTAGCAGTGAGTATATGCCGCACCTGTAGCAGTGAGTATATGCCGCACCTGTAGCAGTGAGTATATGCCGCACCTGTAGCAGTGAGTATATGCCGCACCTGTAGCAGTGAGTATATGCCGCACCTGTAGCAGTGAGTATGTAGACAGATGTCTTTTTAGAGTGTATCTCAGCAACTGATTAAAGGGAGTTTATACAAATGTGGAAAATTGAACAAATGAAAATGACAATGCACTATATGTTAATAGCCGACTTGCAACACCTGGGTTGACCCAAAACCCAATGTGGACAAAACAGAAAATGGTCATGGTGTGCACAATTGGTGCTATTAGGATAGCCATAAACGGAATGGTGTATTGTGTAACAGGTGTTACAGTGAAGGTGAAGTTGGTTTTACAATGTACATATGCCCTATATGTGAACAAAATGAATAGCACACAATTCCTATAGCTTGAATTTTTACAGTTGGCCTTATAATGTGGACACATCTTTGATGTACCCAGAAAGCCACCAGGCTGTCTCCTATCTCCTTCTAGTTACCATGAATCCCCTTTTTGTTGCTGTGCACACCTATAACCATTCACCACTGCTCTGGCGAACAGGAGATACTTGTCCAATCAGGACAATACAGACTTGATCGTGACATGGGGACAGAGCCATCAAATTGTGACTATCCCAGTGTAATCTGGACAGTTGACATTGTATCACCTTCATCTATTAGAATCCAATCCAGGTTTTATCATCCTGCCCTTGCACACTGTATCACAGCAATTGGCATGCTGACCACCGTTGCCATCACGATCTCTTACCAACCGCAAACTATTTTTTTACGTCACTTCCGGTTTTCTCCAGAAATAAGTGGACCCAGCAGTCACTGATCTTTTCACAATGTTCTAACAACCACATCAAAATGTCACATCAAGACTGTCTCCCCAAGCAACAAAGACCCTATAGGCACCCTGTAAGGTACAATTGAAGGTCTACTCATCATTTGAAAATGTAATTGTAACTTCCGGTTTACGGTCAGACGCAAACCAGACACAAGTCACGGGAACACTATGTGCTGGATTCAATTAGCCGTGATAATTTACCGCATGAAACAAAGGGTGGTAGCTTTGGGCTTTTACGCCCGAGGCTATTCAATTACAACAACTTTCCCTTTTGCAGTAAACTTGCTTCCAATGCGTGTTAATCCATAGTCCCCGGTGTTATGGGTTAACGCGTTAGCGGCACCCGCAAAAAGGGCACTTACCGCGGAATTCTGTTCGAGCCTCCCTCAGGCTCAAACAGAAATCCACATTGTGCCTGCCGCGGGCTGTAACTGAATAGCCCTGGTCGACCAATTAGCCCGCGATTAATTACCGTGGCTACTTGAATCCGGCCCTGTATACACCAATCCCGCCACAAGACACCACCCTACCTTGAAAAAGAGATTCTACATTCTGAAATACATCGGTAGCAGGCAGCCACATACCATCTATCCAGCTTGCAGAAGCTATTAAGGGATATCCGGAGTCCCTTCCTTTTAACAACTGCACCCGGTCTGGTATCTAGTAAACCTGGCCCATTTAGCCACACATGTTGTTTTTCCTTCCCTTATTTTATCTGTGAATGTTATTATACATGCTCTTCGAGTGTTTTTAACATATTCTATTGGTGCATTAATAAATTGCCAATTATATTCACATGGTCTGCGGTTATAGTTTCATTGTGCTTTTCGCCTTCAGGAGGTAATTAACAGACTGCTTAATTGGGGGAAAAAAAGGTGTTACACACAGAGAATTGTGTTTACTATATGCCAATAAGAGAACTACATAGTAGCGTGTATTTTACATCATCTGCAGCTATAAGCAAAAAGCTCTGATTTGTCGCCCTCAAATATAATTGGGCTAATTGCTACATTTTCCATCTATATGGCTGGTGTACTACTTATGCTGGTTACATCAAAGTTATACGAATTGATGTAGTTTACATCAAGGGCATATTTATATTGTGAAACACAAATTCACCTTCACTGTAAAACCTACTACGCAATACACCAATCCGTATAGGACTATCCATATAGCGCCAAGTATGCCCATCATTACCATTCTCTTACACTGTACAATTCAAACAGTAATGGAGAAACATCACCCTCTCTTTTTGTATGAGTTTGTATCAATATATCCAGCTGCTTGCAGAGCTCCCATGTCCAGCAGAAGTATAAATTGCCTGTGCTGGGACTTGTAAATCTGCAACAGCTGAATAGTCACAGGCTGCCTAAGCCTGGCTTATGTACAAATGTACAGCTCAGTCACTTACCGCTGCCCAGTCTAAGCAGTAGCACATCCTGGAGCCTTCTGTTAAGGACTCGAAGTTCCTTTACTTCTGTGACTAAAGTCCCATAATCTTTCAGCTTTTTTGCCTGCTGGACCAGCTGCCTCCGAGTCCTTTCCAGCTCATGCTGGATGTGCCTCATTTCCACCTGTTGCTGCTGGTAACTCCGCAGTAACTCCTCATATAAAACACGGGGAATCAGAGCTTCGTCCAGTCTTTCCATGTTCCCGGCCACGTGGCAGGAATCCAGGAAGGTTTCCTCGCAGCTGGGGATGTGGCTGGGCCCCACGCCATTCTGCTTCTCCAGACGGGCCACAACTGCCTCAATGCTCTTGCGAGTCCCTTCCACTTGTTTTCTTCCGTCTGGTCTCTAAATAAGCGGTGGAGAAAATAATGCAGGAGTCATATCTAGGAGTCAACGGGATCATTTTCAGGAGTCAGGAGATATGCAGCCATGGATGGGAACAGAAAAGCCAGCAGCAGTAATTCTATATAGGCACAATGAGCTGCCTTCCAGCCCTGCTCTAGATACACAAGTATTGTCAGTCACAAGTACTAATTATAGTATAGCCTAACTGATTACACCTGTAGATTGTAAACTAAACACTTTAACTTTAGTGCAGTTGTTACCAAACTTTCTTAAATCACAGCAATTGTTTTCATGGCCCCCCCTAGGCCAAAGGGGTCTTATTGAGAAGTTCAGAAAAATTAAGTAAATGAATCTTATCTGCCATCCTTAGGCTCAGTTATATGGTGTTGGACAGAGTTGTGCTTCTGTTTGTCCACATATTTTATGTTGGCAGCCACCAGCACTGGTTGTGTCTGTCACATTGACCATAAATAAATTGAGTGGATACTGGACCACCAACCCGCGGCACCCCTGCAAATTCCCCCCAGCACTCCAGTTAGGGAACCACTTCCTTAGTCTGGTTGTTAAACTCAAGTCTTTTAATATCTTGATTGTTTGTGTTTGTAAATCACTGCAGTGTGTGCTCACTTGTTTCTGCAGGAGAAAGGATATGAACATCTGGGACTGCAACAAATGAGTGGAAGTGGGGTTATCTACAAGGGTCCTAGTTCAACAGATTTTGAGCTGTAGGTTTCCTCTCTGACTGCATAAAGTTGGGTACACACTAGACGATTTCTCAGAGATATGGCGCATTGGATTGACATATCGTCTGGATCGTCTAGAGTATACGGCGACATCGGGGTCGTTCCATTGGCTGTGCAAATTCAGAATCAGCCTCATTGTGGGTTATATAATGTAAGATGTAAACCGTGACTTTGATAAAGCAGAACTGGGTAGCTATCAGGTCTAGGGAAGGGAATAATGGATTGGATCCCACTCATAATGCCACGGGCAGAATCCCAACAGCGTAATCCCGACAGTGGAAATCCCGACGCATGCAGCTAAGTATCCTAACCCATCCCCTAACCCACCTTTCCCGCAGCCTAGCCCTCACCATCCCCCACCCCCGCAGCTAACCCTAACTGCCCCCCCCCTGCAGCCTGACATTAATCCTCCCCTCCTGAAGCCTAACCCTAACAATCGCCTTGTGCCTAACCCTAACTCCTAATACTAAAACTTATCGTCGGGATTGCAGCCGTCATGATTTTGGAGGCGGGATTCTAACTTCTGTCAGGATTCCGGCACTGGGATTCTGGCCGTTGACATTGTGTGCTCCGGGATACCGACTACATCCCAGAATAATGACCTTGTTTCAGTATACCTCCCAACACCTGGGAAATTAGAGTAGGGACATCAGGTGCTGAAAAAGGGGCAGCGCCTATTGGGGAAGAGGCATGCCTCTGTTTTCATTACTCTGTTGGAAAGCCCAGCACTCCCGGAGATGCTGGGCTGCCCCCAGCCTCTTCCACACACTATGTAGATGCCTTGCGGATGACTTAAGTATTCCTGGATGAAGCAACCAATATCGTCTGATGGACACTGTTCACCTCTCAGTTATGCACTGAGATTTAATTAATATGGTTTAGAAACTAGAATACACGGCTTCATCACTTAAGAATCAGGGCAATTGATATTGTGACCAAATGCTAGCGCAACCTGAGTGATTCAGACATGCCACCACCAAGTTGCTGTCAGATTTGATTCTGATATTAATAAATCAGCTTCAACTAGGCAGCATAAGGGCGCGCAGAGCTTCACTGTGATTATGTACAGTCTTTAAAAGTGCAGCATTTGCAGGCATATTGCACCAGCATGTATTGTAGCAAGACTTTAGTCAGATACTGAAGGAAAAATCCAGGACATGCACGTTATTAAAAGCAAAATAAATATTAGAACAGATAACATTGTAGGTCCTAGAGAGCTGACGGTAACAGCATTTTCCTTCATGGATAACACTTTGTCCATTTTATATGTGACAGCGTGAGAAAACCAGCTGATCACACTTCAAAATCAAAGCTATATATGGCTGACAGATGCAATCAGTGTCACCAAGTGTAACCATATTCCAGTAGGAATGAGCGGTATAAATGATTCCACAGAATGAATTTACACAATCCAGCCAAAATAATGGCTTGTATAATCATCTGCTCTCCTTTCTCTACAGCAGGCAATTTACCCGACTCTGAATTATTGTACACATTAGCATCTTTCTCATAATTATGCATCAGAACACCATATAGAATGTGACACATTCACAGAATAACTAGACATTACTTCACTACATCTGAGGGAAATGTACTGTTCTCTGATATTATACATACTCTACCCATATTTGTAAGAGCTGAACTCATGTCTGGTATAGAGGCAATGTATGATCTGACTGGAAAATATACATCAGTCAGTAAATCATGTGAGAACATATAGTGTTCATGCCAGACCAGGGCAGGGCGCTGAGGTGAGGGCAGGGCTTTCCTGTGCGTGACGAAGGTGGCCGACCGGGGAGGGGGCTTGTCCTCCTGACACCCCACAATTCGTCACTCTTCTGGGCGTGCCCAGCACTTATGGAAGCGCAGGGCTTCCCCCAAGCCCTCCCCTCACTGTGGATAGATGCTGTAGACATTCGCATGGCATCTATTCTCCCAGTGGTTTTCGGAAACCGCAATTTTCCCATCCGTGAGACACTGCGGCGCGCGGGTGGAGGCGGCACAAGGCAGGCTGGTTTAGCAGGATGCCGCTATAAGAGCAGGGCGCATTTTGCCACTTTAAAATCATGAAAGACACTGTGCACCGCTTAAACAGCCTAGCGGGAACACTAACATACTGTATGCAGAAGCCCCAGGGGATTGTGTTTCTGTGAAATAGGGCATTTTGGGATGTAAACTGGGTAGTGAATGTGATCACTCGTACCCACACTGACTTGTGGGCGTGTCATAAGAATTTTATGGGAGTGTCATGGGCGTGTATCAAACGCTCCCTGAGATTCTGAGTTGAGCGTACGAGGAAGGGACGCCTGTTTCTGACTGTCCTCCTGCACCTAAGAAGGGGCTGGTGCAGGTGCTGATGACAGTAGCAGTGGCCAGCGTAATACCGATGGGCGGCCGGGTATCCGCTTGCACATGCACAAAATTCCACATTAGTTGAACGGATTTTCACATTAGCATAAGGTAGTAAATCAGGCTTCCATCGCTACCTGTAACTACAGCCACTTTGAATCAGCCCCTAGATAACCGGAGCTCAAAACCCCAGCTCTGCAGAGTGCCTTTGGCGAAAATGCAGCTCTGACGCAGACTACATACACTTCAAATTCATCCTCTCTCCCCGTACTATACTGCCTTCTTCCTCTTGACAACGAACTTACTTTAAGTCCCTCAACCTCACCCTGAGGAACATTTCCCGCCTCCTCTTCGTCAATGTCTTTACTTGACCCTTCCTACTCTTGCTCACTCACTGCTTATTAATTTGCTCTTACTTCAAAAATAAAATTGACACCATGCCCCACAAAATAGTTTTCTGTCAGATCCTCCTCTCCCTATCCAACGTCTGCCACTTTCAATTCTTTACCCATTGTAACGGTCTCCGAGATCCTCACTCTCCTCTCTTCCTCTTCTCTGTTAACCTCCCACCAAGCCCACTCCCCAAATGCCTGACCCGGATTGCTAAGGTCTTTAACTTTTCCCTCTTCAACAGTATCTTCCCCGGTCTACAAACATGCTATTATTTGCTCCCTGACTCTCAAGAAACCATCCCTTGAACCATTCTTTCTCCAACTACTGCCCCTTCTCTGTACGCCAATTTGCTTCCAAAATTCAGGGAAAGCTTGTTTTTAATGCTCTTCTTGACGTTCTGCAGTCTGGCTTCCATCCTCTTCACTCCATAGAATCCATCCTCACTAAAATGACCAATGACCTGCATGTAGCGAAGTGAAACGGTCACGTCTCCTTTCTCACACTCCTCAACTTCTATGATGCTTTCAACACTATTGATCACTCTTCTCCTTGACACTCTTTGATCACTTGCTCTCTTAACACTGCCCTCGCCTAATTCATCTCCTACCTTTCAGGTAATTTCTCCAGTGTCTATACTTCTGACTCCTGTTCTCCTTTCCTCTTATTGAGGGGGGAGTCCCCTCAAGGCTGTTCTTAACCATCTGCTGTTCATCCTCTACATCTCCTGTTTAGACTAACTCAGATGAGCTCATTATCTCTCCCCCTACTAATGGCACAATCCCACCCTACATCTCCTTTACAGTTGGCAATATTACAGTCATCCATGTTTCCCATGCCCACTGACATGGGATAATCAATTACTTTGACCCAAGCTTCACTCCTTAAAGGAAACCCCTTCTGCAGTGCTTTCACCTCCTCCATATAACATTACCAATATATAGTTTTCCCTTTCCCTTTCACGAGGTTACCAAAATCTTGATTCAACGGGGGCGATTCAATTGCTGCATGGGCAGCGATAATTAATGGGTTCCCAGTTTTACAATTCAAATATTCTGGACGCTCATTCATTATTGCCCTCTTCACGGCCTATTAGACCGGGTTTAGCCACGTAAAACGGCTAAACCCGTCTAAAGTCCTGGTCACTGCATCTTAACCCGCGGGTTTCTCGCACCCTCCTAAGGATGCAAGCAGAAATGCTGGCGCCTATCATGGTCAGATGGAGCAACAATTGAATTGCTCTGTTGGGCGCCACCGGCTAAACAATTGAATCACTCCCACTGGCTCATTATCTCACCATCACAAAAAAAACTCTCACTAATGCTCTCTTCCATGCATTTCTGACCCTGTCATGAGAAACACCTAGACCATCAACTCTGCCACCGACAGACATTTTATCTGACATCCTGAAACCCAGCAGATATTGTGACCGTACATACATTTCATTTTGTGCCCACGATATCGGCTTTATTCCCCTGGGGAAGAAACATTTTCCTGTTCCTCCAGTAAAGGAATAGGGGAAATATTGGGAGGTCTGCCAAGGCAGTGCATACATCGGTAACACTTACAGGTAATCCCATACACTGACTAAAAGGACCAGTTCCGATAGGGACTTTTTGTTTCCGAATTAGTAATGTACTGATCATTGCAAACCACGGTTTCTCTTCCTAACAGGCTCAACGTTCCAAGCAAAGATGGCCCCAAACCATTTACTGACAATGACATTTACTGGAGTGCAATCTAAATAGAGAGCTCCAGTCTGTGTGCATTTATATAGTAAATATAGTCATGCAATGCCCAGATGGATAACTAAAGCTGTGGCGGTTCTAGGGGCGGGCTAACAGGGCCGTAGCCGGGGGCGCCGGCCCCTAGAGGGCACCACTGAGTCCCCAGAAGCAAAAAAAAAAATCCCACAAGAAAAAAACAAAAACAGCGTCAGTCCAGGGGCACTACTACTGTGGGCCTTGTGTATAAGGGGCACTAATTTGGGCATTGTGTAAAAGGGGCACCACTGTGTATCATAACATGAATAAGGGACTTCTGTGTGGCATCATTTGAATTGGGGATAATGTATTATAAAGGGAATTACTGTGTGTGTATTATACAGGGCATTAGTGCATGTGGAACAATATATTATACAGGGCATTACTGCATGTGGCATAACGTGTTATAAAGGCCATTACTGTGTGTCGCATAATGTGTTATAAAGGGCATTACTGCACGTGGCATAATGTGTTATAAAGGGCATTACTGCGTGTGGCATAATGTGTTATACAGGGCATTACTGCATGTGGCATAACGTGTTATAAAGGCCATTACTGTGTGTCGCATAATGTGTTATAAAGGGCATTACTGCACGTGGCATAATGTGTTATAAAGGGCATTACTGCGTGTGGCATAATGTGTTATACAGGGCATTACTGCGTATGGCATAATGTGTTATAAAGGGCATTACTGTGTGTGGCATAATGTGTTATACAGGGCATTACTGCGTGTGGCATAATGTGTTATACAAGTCATTACTGCATGTGGCATAATGTGTTATAAAGGGCATTACTGCATGTGGCATAATGTGTTATAAAGGGCATTACTGTGTAAGACATACTGTGTAAGGCGCTTTACTGCACATGGCAATTATTCGCCATGATTGGAGAGCTTGGGGGAAGCCCAGCACCTTCCTAAGTGCTGGGCATGTCCCACACTGTGATGAATTGGGGGTGTTCCGCAAGGACACGCCCCCTTTCCGGAAGCGCGCTCGCAGAGGAACGCCATCTAATAAAAGTTATTTCTTTTTTTTTTTTTTTAAGGGCGCAACTGGGAACCTTCGCCCTGAGCTCCACAATGTCTACAACCGGCCCTGAACTAAAGCATGTGGATATCAGCACCAATCTTTTAAAGGAAATGTAAGAGTTTTAAATGAGAAATCAGTGATCACAAGTTCTATTGAAGTAAGATAGAACAAATAAATGATGATTCATTAAGGCGTACTAGTTGAAGCAATATTTTATGTGCAAGTAATCAAGGTTCAGAGATTTTCTGCTTGAATACATCATTAACCTTCTCTCTGGCAGATGTACCATGGTGTGAAATATGGGGTAATAAAGATTTTCGGGTTACAGCGCTGAGACTTGATTAGCTCAGAACTTTCTTCTTGTTTTTCGCCCAATTAATGTTACCAAACAAAGAAGGCAGTAAAATACTTTCGGGTCATGGACCAGTTTTCAGGCAAAGATCATAGGAAAATTGTGCTAGAGCAAACTTTTTTTTTTGTGCTGACAAATGCAATCTGGCAAAGCACAAATACAATCTACCAGTACCACAAGGTGACTATTGTATTAGCAACTGGGCCATACAGTTCAGCACACCACTACTGCAATATAGAGATGAAAAGGAATCTAAACACTGCATCTGAGAACATTTGTAGAGCCTCATTACGTCTAAAAGGATGAATTTGGTGTTTTAGGTTTTATTTTCGTATGTTAAACATTATTACTGAATATAACATGCCTGGGGTCTTGTGTTCTACCTCATCTGGTCCATCATGTGATGCCTACAGACACTGGGGAACCTGCATATTCAACATGAACGTTTAAATTCTGCAATTCCACCCAAAATTGAATGGTCAGATTTGTGCACAATTAGTTTTTTACTCCTGTTGGTCAGTCAGTGACCAGATTATCTTGGAGAGTGTTATCACAAGCAATGCAGTGGAAGACATGTACTGTCTACATCAGCGGTGGGAAACTTGATATTTTTCAAGGACTGTGGTCCTCCTCAAGAACAACATCAGCTCACACTTAGAGCCCTGCTCCAGCATGAAGTCTTCACACCGCCCATATGTAAAATTATACAGGTTATCCTATGGCATGCTAGTGTAGGTGGTAAGGATATCCCCTGCATACCTGTGTTAGTGCAGTGTGCTTACTCTGTAACATCGCAGAGAGGAGGAAGGGGACTACTGTGGCCATGAGGGTTGCATGAGACCACACTGAGGACAGCATGTGGCCCCCGGCTTCGTGTTTCACATCACTGGACTTATTGCATCATGTCATAATAGTGCAAGATCCATAGTTTGAATACATTGTAAATCTTTAAAGGAAATTTTGCAAATAAAGTGACCTTGTATGAGAAGGGGCGTAACTGGACGTTCTCACACAGGCAAAGTTCAGAGAGGGCGTGCGGACACATCTGCAGGCTATGCGCAGTTAGAAGTGTAGAAAAGCATGTTTCCAGGCATATCTCTTGCACTAAGTAAAGGCTGTTGCAAGAGCATGATGATGACGGCTATGGAAGTAATGGTATAGACAGGGAGCAGTCTGACCGCAAAGATGCGCACAACTCTGCATATGGGTGAATATGGGCATTTATTTCCGTGCACGCAATGCGCGAGAAAATACAGCTGGCCTGTGTCCAACTCTGCATCAGCCCCATTGTAGGTATGGGGAACCCCTGGTGCTTGTGTGTAGAATATGTGGATGCAGAGAACTCCCTACAGGGATGTAGTCATCATTTGAACAATCAAAGGGTCGACATCATAAATAAGTGTTCCCACTAGGCTGCTAGAGTAGGGTGCTGCACCCTGCCCATTTTTTTACATGAAAAGTTGCATCCTGTTCTTTACATCAGTACCACAAATTGCCATTTGTGATTTAAACAGTGGGGGGTGTAGCTAAGCCAGGGAGGCAGTCAGTCCTGGAAGCCCATGGCACTATCCTTTCACCCAGGACCTTCAGCATCTCCGAGTGCCGTACTTGAGAGGAACTACACATGGACAGTGGCTGAGATCCTGCTGAGCCGTAGCCAGGTCTACAGCAGCAGTAGGTGGGAGATGAAGCATCTAGCTCTGACTGCTGCAGAGACCGAGCACTCTGCATAACTCCACTGTCATCATAACTACACCTTGATCGGGCTGGCCTGGGCGCCTATTGATCACCCACACACTGAACAACATGGTAACCTCAAGCCTATGGTGTATCTGCTTAAATACTCACACTGCTTTCCTGTGCCTGCAGGTTACACGCTGCTTTCCTGCCTGCTGGCCAACATATTGTTCTACCTCCCCTTCCCGAGCTCCCCACCAACCAGATCGCCACGCAGTATTATGTCATTAACATTGAAGGGGCATGTGAGGATTTCTGAGGGGCATATGGGGGATCTGAGGGGTATTGAACAGGGATTGAAGAAGAAGAGTCTAAATATTATATATAATACTACGCTACAGTTTAGTTCCCTCAATACCTAATATGCAGCACAGCTGAAGCGACACATCGCACCCAAAATGTTGCCCTTAAAAATTAAAATGTGCCCTCATCGGTGATCAGTGCCGTGTCCGAAAAAATCCTAGTGAACACTTTCTCGAATGTCAATATGGTTCGAAATTGTGAACATGTCGACATTTTGACTGTTAAAATGTTGTACCAGTCAACATAATGGTGTCTATATAGTGATCTTGGACATTGTGATTGTTGACGTAACAAACTGAAACCCTTCCTTCATTTTTCTGCTGGATATGGGATATGCCCCAGCTTTATATGAAGCTTTAATGTCAGTTTCTGCACACCAACGGCTGCCACCACTGTGTACAGCTGATCAGTACACTTAATTCTAAGGGGGGGAACTCAACTACCAGCAATGTTCAACTGTGCACTGCACACTCCTGAGAACTACGGTAGTCCAACATCGCTCATTTCCTTGCACACCTCTATGAGGTGTCTGTGAGGTGCCGGCGTTCCAAACATCGACGTTCTGACAGCACTTTACAGACATCACGAGAATAAAATTCCACATTATGAACTTTCCTAGCATGAAAACTTACAGATGTGAATACATACAATCAGCCTCCGTGCGCGTTAAACAGCCCTTTAGTAACGCCATGCCGTCGAGCAACTTGGTAGCGCAGAGCGTCTTTTTGTTCAACTTTTACCCTTAAATTACATCTTGTTCGCAAAGCGATGCGAATAGGGCGCGCAAGCAGCATCTGCATGCGAAATGCTATGTTATAGTGTCAGCGGCTGTCACATTGTAACGTAGCATTTTGCACCCAGATACACCCGCAGTCACACACAGACATGCCGCATATCATTTTAATCAGCATAAGCTGCATGTGCATCCTATTCGCATCGCTTTACGAATAAGATGCATTTTAAGGGGAATGGTAGCACGAAAAGACGCTCAGTGCTACCGAGTCGCGTGATGCTCACATGTTACATGCAACGCGACAAGTAGTGCACGGATGATAGATAAATGTGGACACGTCTGTAACTCGGGGTTTCTTGGACACGTCACGGCCATTTTGCATGAGCAATGTAGTGTTTAGAAACAAATTGTGAGAAACTTAAGAGTACAGGCGTTTCTGCTCCCTGATTTTGTACCACAGTTTGTAAGGAGAAATATGAATGCCTGTACCTTACTGTGTCGGCGCTCCCTGTCCTCCTCCTCTTCACACTCTTTAAACTCCCAAGACCCTTCCAATGAGTTCAGGCACAGCTTGGGGATTTTGATTTTTTTCTGCATTACGCGGTTTTCCAGATCAGTTTTGTTTTCTTAAAAAAAATAAAATGGAAAGCACATTAAACAGATTAGACTTGGCTTCTCTTGAAGATCAAACTATGCTTTGTGCGGCACACATTAAAAAGATGCAGCTTCTAGAAGGTGACTATATTCTGAGAATGTGCAGATACTATTTTACAGCTCTACAATGGAAACGGAACAAAGGACGATTTGCCTCTAACTGCATATCATTTCAGAATACAAGTCTTCCAAAAACTTTATAACATCTATTTTCTCTGACTTCCAAACAGAACTGTATCATTGCCTCAGCTTTCAAGCAGTCAATGGCAAGCCACAACCAAATTGTATACAGATACTGTACTACTAAACTGACGAACACCTGTGGGATCTATTATCTGGATCGGTCACTTTATTTTAGCAGGACCAAAACATACCCAGGTTGAAGGTACTCTATTTAAATCATGTGACAAATCCAATCTAGCACTGTATTGGTTACCTATCCTCCCATCTATGGCGCAGACTGCAATAGACAGTGGAGGTGCTCCAGTGCTAGGAAAACTATGCTCCTCGTCCTGTCATTGAGGCACAGATCAAGTAATGACTAACTGGGGCGAATTATATAAAGAGAGGGAGTTGTCCAATATTGCATGTTAACACATTGCGATCATGCTTGATATACGATAAAACGTGTACTTACAGTTGGGGAGGGGACAATACTGGACTCTCCAATAACTCACATCACTTTGTTTATGGTGAACGCAAATAAATGGGGTATGCAAGGTCTTATGGAGTATACACATGGTCAGATTTGTCAGATTTAACAATTTGAACGATTGTACCAAAGATTTGAACGATTTTTGACTGCTTTAAAATGAATGGAATCGTCCAAGTCTGACTGCAAACACATCAGATGTCAGATATCGTTATCTGGCCATCGGGAACGCGCATCGTTCAAATCGTTCATCTGACAGATATGTCAGATTTTCCTTCAGATATGAATGATTTTTTAAAATCTTTATCTTTCAGATCTGAAGAAAAATCTGACCGTGTGTATGCACCATTAGGGTACTATAATGCAAGTGCTCCTGACTGCAAGTGTAAAGCCTAGTGTGTATGGGGTCATCAGAACCAATATTTCAAACTCCATATCCAAGTACAGATGTGTCCTTACACATCTTTGCTGCAGTCGCGCTAAAAAGACCCTCTTGGTGTGTCAGGTCCCGAGAGACTCTGCTAGCGCCAGGCGTCTTTTTTTGAGTCTTCTTTTGCCGAACATGCATCTAAGTACCAATGTGATGAGACTATGAAGCACCAGCAGACTGTGCTGATTAATATGATATGTGACACTTGTATATCTGGGTGCTATGAAGTCTCTGAATATGTATACGAAGTGCTACAATGTAACGCAACAGCTTTTTTCATTCCAAGTTCCATTGTGTTTCATTCACAGACTCAGATGCTCACAGATATACAAGCGTCACATATTATCACTGCAGTCTGCTGGCGCATCCTAGTCACATCGCATTGCGTCAGATGCATTTTCGTAAATTAAAGAGGCCTACAGCTAGCAGACTTGCACAGGACCTGGCGGCTCCCTCACACCGGGCAAGTTGTGCTGCGTGACATATTGAGGCTAAATATAAGGACACATCTGTACATGATATTAAACGAGCTAAAAACACTAGTAACAGAATGTATTTTGATGTGAATAGGTAAAGACCCTAAATGTAATAAATGAAATGAGTTAATATTGCAGTTAGCATAGCCCACATACTAATTGTATCCTACACCTTCTGGTATTTAAAGGGATATTAAATTTGTACAATCTGGTCTGCCAACAAAGGCCATAGGATGTGGTATATTTTGTCGACATACAAAATGAAGACAGCATAGCGTCGACAGGTTCTGATATGTAACTTGAGTGTGGTGTTTTTATTTGCTTCACTTTCATCTATATTTTTCTTTCTATCCACTGAGGGAGCGAGTGACGGACACGCTGCAGCTGTAAGGGAGGAAATCCTAGGTCTTATTAGACAAAGGGGCTCTCATTAATCAAGTGATGATCTCATTGGGGTTTACCCAATTCCAGAAGTGATAAAGCATCACTGAGCAAAGAGGTTTCTTGTGTCAGGAGAACTAGAAGCCATGGATTGGATTCATCCAATCACCAATGATTCATTATACTGGGACACTGGTTAGCAAGATGAAAACCAGCAAATATTTTATTGTACTGCAAATAACCCAGGATATTGGTATTAAATAAATATTATACATAAATCATCTAAGAAGTAAAAATATTTTTTAGAAGCAGAGAAATGATTAAATATCCTGCCTTTAATGAGGTACCAAATGAGATTGGTCAAGTGGATTTAAAGGGCTCAATTAAATGAGGTGTGACTATGTCTCGCCCACAGGTAAGTGGGGCTACAAGTCGCACTTACGGTAATTTTGGACTTGCTGATTTTTGTTTGCAGGCCCATAGGGCTGCATTCAAATATCAACAAGTCCAGGGTGAGATTGGGCTGCGAGTGGGATAAGATCCATTGCCAACGTTTCTAAGCCGTTGTAATGGCAACTCGCCCCCTCTCCCCTAATAGAATTGATCCCTCAGTGTTGGATCTGTGGGTGAACGCTAATAATATTGAATTGCTGATGATCATAAATGATGGGCCTAAAAAAGTTCTTACAAACCATTTAGCATTTGCATCTGATGAATTGTTATAGCTAATTTTGAATATGTAGTGTTAAATCACATTCACACGATGTGCAACGTTATCATGTAAAGCTTCACTGTGCATTATTTCTTTGTGGTCATAGGACTCAGTAGCTTGGCTACAGTCCTCGGACACCTGGGCAAAATGTAAACTGTTCAATGGAAAAATCTACTGTGTATAGTCTAATATAATATTAGGGGAGGGTTCTGCACTGATATACGAGCCGGGGTAAAAGGGGGCTGAATACTGTGCAAAATCCATTAAATGCAGGTTACTGCATATTTGCAATAACATATTTGGCAATAAGGCTGGCAATATATAAGGCAGGGCTCGACAAATCCCGGGGGCCAGGTAGCCATGGCTACCAGATTTTACTGCCTGGGTACTAGATTTTGCAGTGAGGGATGAAGCAGATCTTCATCAGCTCCGGCGGAGATTCGTACCAATAGTACTGCGGTGTTCATATCATGCACAGGAGTGCATGTGCTGAGTGTCGCCAGCGGCGACTGCTGTGCCTGTGTCCTTCTCAGCCTGCACTGACTCCTCCTCTCCATCCTGGCCTGCTCTGATCTCTGCTGTCTGTCCCAGTCTACGCTGATCCTCCTGTACCTCCCTACTGTCTACTGTCTCCTATCTCCAGGTGCATAGAGCTCTCCGGTAGTAAGGTCTACGGTGTGTGACCACGAGGGGAGGGGGTTTTGTTGTACTTTCTGGCACCATTATTTTATGTGAAATGTGGTCCGTTATTACTGGAGGGTGGGGGGTGGAGAAGGGGAGCTGTGCAGAGCAGTAAGGGGGCATCCGTTTTACTGTATCCATTCAACTGCGACCATTTTGTGGACTAGTATAGTGTGTATAACACACAGAGCTGTGCTCCTCACTCACTCCTGTAATTTTTTTGGGGGGGGGCGGTGGTCTGGCTCCTACATTTTCATCCTGGCTCCTAGATTTTAGAAAAATTTGTCAAGCCCTGATATAAGGAAACTGTTTTGATATTCTTCACTACTGCATTAGACTAGAGGGGAACAGCGGGTAATTTGTCAGCAATTTTATAGAAAGAGATTTAGCATCAGTATTTTTCAATGATTTTCTGCAGCTGAAACCCGCTAATCTAAATACTGGACTTTCTTTAGGTGATTTTGAGATATGACATGCAAAGAGAGAAAGTAGCTACACATCGCTGCTTCAGAGTATAATGAAATGGTGTGTATCAGTTGCCATTACATTTCTGTAGTGCTGCATATTTAAGTAGTGTTTTGTGTTAAATCACTGTCAGCAATGTTTGATGGAGTCAGGGGTGGGCAATAACCGCACCTCCAGCTGTGTAACTACAAATCCCAGCATGCCTTGCAACAGTTTTAGCATGGCCAAATAGCAAAACTGTGGCAGGGCATGCTGGGATGTGTAGTTCTATGACAGCTGGGGGGGACCTCTTATTGCCCACCACTATAATACCTCCAAAAACAAGAATCACTTATATGCCACTATCCATCAGCAACGTGTGGATCGCCAGCTATAGTGGAATTCCAGTGCCTTTGACTGGTACTGGTAGGGAAGGCCTGCACGGGCTGGATTTATACTTCCACAACTGCTGGAGAGCAACAAGTTTTTTCCTTTGCTTAAATAGCATAAATTTCATTACAGGTCGAGTCTCCCATATCCAAATATTCAGAAATACGGAATATTCCAAAATACGGAATATTCTGATATCCAAAATACCGCTGGTCCCAAGCATTTTGGATATGGGAGACAACCTGTACTAAGGTGTATTATTCAGCCACATATTTGTTCAGATTGTTTTCCTAATTCTATAATCTAATTTACACTTCCATGGCCTATAATCCATCAGCAAAATCTGCCTTCCTGCACCAGCACATTTGTCATTCAATCATTACTGCTTTGTCAGCATCGTTTACTATATTGTATTACTTGTATCTGACACAAAATTGGTATCATTAGTCCATTTACTGCTTGAAAGAACGCAATGATATTTATTTTCCAAAGCTAAGAATAGTTTATGTGAGTTGAAGCATATCTTAACTTAATTATGAAGTTGATTCACCAATCTAGGTAATATTCTGTCACCAGCATCCACATTTCATTTGTCACCTACACCCCAAGGGGTATATTTACTAAAGTGAGAGTTTTTAGAAGTTGTTGCCCATAGCAACCAATCAGATTCTACTTATCATTTACCTAGCGCCTTCTAGAAGATAATAGCTAGAATCTGATTGGTTACTATGGGCAACAACTACACTTCTAAAAACTCTCACTTTAGTAAGCCTAAACCGTCCAGATTTTACCCCTAAATCGCTGAATTTAATTTGCAGCTTCATAGGGTTTCATGTTAAAGTATGCGATTTAGGGGCTACCGTAAGGGCAGGGACACTACTTTGCTGGCATCACACCTAATTGCAATATCCCCACAGGGGACAATTCAATTAGCGTGATCTACGCAATTTAGTTCTCCGCCTTGCTGTACTACGATAGCTCCTCAATTGCATATTTTAATTGTACACCTTTGTGGCTGCAACTAAAATGTGATTTAGGGAATAATTAGGTAAAATTGGTGTGAGTTAGGTGCCATTGCCAGCTTTACAATGTCTTTGCTATGGCTCCCCACCTACAATTCGCCTATAATTGAATCAACCTCATACTGTCTTCAGCACCCACAGGCTTCTTTTAACATTCTATATTTATCCTGCTCCCTGCACCTCCAGACCCATCCTGTCCTCTGAACCCTCATATTTGTTAATTATCTAGTCACCTGCAACCCTAAAGTTTCACCCAACACTGTCACCTGCAACCCCAGACTGGTCCTATCACCATGCACCCCCACACCAGCCCTATCACCCTGCACTCAGGTATCTGCCACCTCCCTCATTGTAGCCCCAGCCTGAATGGTGCCACTGCCTAGGCTATGTAATGCCCGGTAGAGCGCCCAGACTGCTGGCACCACTGGCATCTGTATGACCTCCTAGACACATCATCCTCATCCTCCCTCCACCTCAGCTCCTCACCTGCCAGTGCCAAGATCTGTGCATGATGCGGGGCGGCGCTGTCCTCGGCCTCCTCCTCCGGGCTCCGGTACACGGTGTACACCTTCCGGTTATCGAAGTCCTCCGGAGAGCTGGGATGGAAGCCCAGGAAGCGGGCGGCGGGTAGCGTGTAACAGACATTATCTTCCTGAAAGCGGACTAAGGCGTACATGGTCCTCCGCCCGCTCCCGGGCCCGGGGTCCGCCACCGCCGGTGACTCGACGATCGGCAGGACGCGGCTGCCCTGGCAACGGAGGATCCGGGGCGGCTAGGCTAGAGCAATTGATTACCGAGACACCGATCTGCTGCAGCTGCCAGCATTGGGCAGTCGCCTGGGTACCCCCAGCACACACATCACACAGGGACGGTCCCGGGACTTAAAGATGCGTCCCTGGAAATAGTGATCTTTTAGGAAAAGTCCCTGTTTCTGTATTAACCACAAAATAATATATATATATATTTTATGCATGTCAGGTTATATTATGTAATTTGCATTCTTATTTTCCATTTTTTATTGAAAAACATTATTTTATACGGAAAAAGTACATTATATTATCACATCCAGACCAGTAAACATGACACCATTGGAATTGTAATGCTCCAATCACCTCCCAGATCTGTAACCTGTCTCGTTTCCCAAGTTCATCAGCAAAATGCGTCCTGTAAACTTTTGAAATGTTGGTAACACTTAAGTTGATTTAATTAGACGTGAGTTACCTTTGCAATGGCGTAGTAACGCCAGCACTGGATTCTCATCTCGCCCAATTTCACCCGGGACTCACAGATTTTTGTATGAACAAAAATCAGTGAGTTTGGAGCTACAGATGCGCCCAGTTACATTGTGGCTGATCTTGCCACAAACGTAGCGCACGCATCGCGCCATGCGGTTCCTTGCGCCTTTATATGCAACGGTATGCTATGGTGTGCACTGCGACCGCACCATGCGTTCCTATGGAGTCGTCTAATGGATGTAGCTTGGCATATCTGTACCGTACAGTGAGTCAAGCATATGGCTGTAATCCATCAACATGTTTGTGTAAACTCCCAATATTTCTTTTATCGTATTTCGACAAGTCAACTGACATCATTGAGCCTACTTCTGCTTTGCACCCTAATATCTACGCACATAACAATGAGTTATAGGAAAACACAGCGTTTAGTTGGACTGCTAACGCGGTCTATGAGGAGCTATGAGTCTATGAGTCTATTCATTATTAAGGCCTGATAGCTCCCCATTAATTAGTATCCAACTTGCGCCAAGTCCAGGCAGAGGATGCCAATGTACTGTATTGGGGTAATTCACTATTGCTCCAATTCTGTGACAGCTGATCCAAAAAGCAGCTGTCCTGTGATCCCTCAAATACACACTTTTGCTGCTAATCTTGTAAGTAGCGGTGGGCCTGATCCGTTATGAATCTCAACAGCGCAGGCAGTTGGCCGATTGTTGCTTATTGCGATTAGGCAGAGCACGGTAAGGCATCGCAGAGTGAGTGACAGGTAGTCGGCGGTTGGGGGTGGTGACGGGGGAATGATCGGAGAAACGCAGACGTGCCTGTCTGTTTGAACGCCGTTGCATGGGCGTGCATAAATTGGCCAGTGCAATTGCATATGCAGCTTGTGTACCTACTGCGTGCAATGGTGTTAGCAATTTCTAAGTAAGGTCAGGGCTGCTGTAATTCTGCGTGAGGGGCCGATGTATACACAGGACTGCAAGGTATTATGGACGAGATAGCGGTAGTGGGAGGCAGTGGGTGTCTCTATGCTGGCATTGCGATAGCATTCATTAGTGTATTTTGGCAGCAGACCTGCGTGCGATTACAGAGCTGCAATCGCAATAGCGATACGTAATGAATCAGGCCCTAATCCGGGGTGCACAAATTCCTTAAAGAGCCTGACGCAGGGTACAGACACCAAGTGTCTATATATATTATATATATATCCAGTGTAAGAACGGCACTGACAAATTACAGATAGCCAACTTGTTGGGGTGCAGATCTCAGGTCACCCGACGGAATTCATCCATAGGCAGCCACAAATATATTCAAAAAAGAGAGAGCACTCACCAATCTTTATAATGTGGGCAGACAAATTTAATAACTCAGAATACCACATCCCAAAATGTGCAGGTAGCAAGCCCTACCACCCGATCAAATGGGTCTATAAATACCAGAGGCCCCCTAGAGGGACACACCCCTAATCACCTGATTTGGGCTGTGGTATTCTGGTCTTGACAAAGGGCCCTGTGTGGCCCCAAACGTCGACTTTTTGAAATTGTTATCCTGATGTGAGTTATTAAATTTGTCTGCCCACATTATGAAGATTGGTGAGTGCTCTCTCTTTTTTGAATATATATATATATATATATAGACGCTACTAGGCAAACTTGAAGCTGTGCCCTTCCTTTGAAAGGATTTGCAGAGAATTTTCAGCGCACTATAACAACTGGACTTATTTATACAGCTGAGAGGTCATGTAAATTTGGACTTTATGTGTAGCTAAAGGCTCATGCTTGTTGTGTAGATGTGCTCACAGCATAGCAGACACACCAATGACTTAAAATGTCTTTTTCTCTTTAATATCCTAAATATTGTAATTGCAATGAATAGTTAGAAAACATCATTTTGGGAAAAAGGTATCTTTAATGGGGGGTGATCAGCAGGAACACAGCCAAACGGCCCCCGAAAGATAACATTTTTACGGGGAAGTGATATCCCTAGTTAGTTAGTAAGATGGTTATGGTTTTATGGCCCTCATTCAGAGCCGCTCGTTAGCGGCAGTACGCTCGTTCCGAGCGATGTTTGCACATCTGCGCATGCGTACGCTTTTTAGTACGCATGCGCGAACCAGTCAGTGCGGCCGAAAATCGTTTGTACGCTATATAGCGAGTGCCTGCTATTTTGAGTGACAGAATGAGGCGTATGTGGGTGGTAACAGGGGAAGGTGCTTGAAAATGGGGAGTGGAGATCCGAACGCAGGCGTGCTTAAAGGTCAAAACGGGCGTTTTATGGGTGTGTATATTTAAAACAGCAGCGTCATTGACCACGTCACTGGGTTATTTTAGAGCCAGAACTGCTCGCAAATTTGTGGTAGCAAACACCAACCACAAGAATAGCGAGCAGTTCATACGCTGGTCGATGTACTCGATTAATCTAATAAATAGCGGACATGACGTAGGATGCGTGCGGCCAGGGGGCGTTTTTAACAAATAAACGAGCGTATGTTTTGCTCGTTCGTTCAGACTTAGAGGTGTGAACAGACTGCAATGTGCGTACGGATCATTTGAATAGCCACCCCTTGTTTTTAAACGAACGACCGCAAATAGCGAACGGCTCTGAATGAGGGCCTATGTTTCAGTTAAAAGAAGGTCATCTTACTTGGGGGCATATGTATCAAAGCTTGATGTGAGATAAACAACCAATCAGCTTCTAACTTACATTTTGCAGGCTGTGTTTAAGAAATGATAGTTTGGAGCTGATTGGTTGGTGATATATATTTCACAATTTTATCTCACATCAAGCTTTGATACATTTGCCCCTTAGTATCAATCAGAAAATACCTGCAGTGTTTCCAGTTAGACTCAGTAGACCTTGTCCATATTGGTTAGTAATGAGTTGAGTCACCTACTGAAAACAGCTTACACATCTTGTGAAATAAGATTAATTGATATCTATGGGGAATTAGAAACGGAACACAAGAACGAACATTAACAACCAGAAAATACTCCTAGGAATATGTAATGCACCATAGAGATCAATTAAACCTATTTCACATGAGGTATAGCTGCAAGAGGCTAAACACGAATAAACCTCTGCGCGCTACAGATGCCGAAGCAGCACTTTGCAAAATACGTTGCAAAATTGTACTCAGGTGTGAACACCTTGCAAACTAGAACAAGGCCTGAATTAAGCGTGCAGCCTCAAAGCTTCCTCTGCTAGTTTAACTAATGTTTCTTTTTAAGGAAATGTTAAAAGTCTCTGTATTTATGCTCTGTTTCTGCTATGTCTGTGCAAACACCAACTCAGTGCATAGTTGATAATTGCCCCTAATTTCCAAGGACAGTCACAAGTTCTAAAGATTTGTCCATAGAAGTCCTACGGGTGTATTTACTAAAGTGCTGGCTTTTAGAAGTGGAGTTGTTGCCCATAGCAACTAAACAGATTCAACTTATTTATCAAGCACTTTCTAGAAGATAACAGAATCTGATTGGTTGCTATGGGCAACACCTCCAATTCTAAAAACCCGCACTTTAGTAAATATACCTCCTAAAAAAGTTTCTGTATTGATGGTCTGCACAGTACAATTCTATCTATTTTTACAATACTGACTTTATTAGTTGCCACTACATTTATGTAAGGAGAGTTTTCAATTTACTTAGAAAATACATAATGACCCAGATCCGCAACGATGGGAATGTCAACCACCAGTACAGTACCACAAAGAGGGTGCTTAGTTACACTAGCTCAGTAGCAAATGTCCCTGGCAAGCATTTAAAAATGTTGGCAAGTGGTCTCTTGTGACGTGTTTCTGAGGTTGGTAGCAGTTACTCATGATACAATTTGCTTTATTAAATATATTAAATATGTATTTGCCACCAAAAGTCAAAAGCATAGAATGACTCAACCTTCCCATAAATAATCCTGCATACAAGACAATAACAATGACCATAACAATGACAATTCCTGTGACATACATCAGTATGCTTACAAATAGGATATGAGAAATGATACAAAATGGCGTTGCCTAACCCCCATCACCTTTTGCCCCATATCAGCTGCACTCCCTATAGTCCTGTCACTGTAGTAAATATGAAGATCACTGTAGTAAATATGAAGATCACTGTAGTAAAGAGAAGATGCTTTGTGGTGGGATGTAGTTAAGGTCTCTATGCCGACGCTGGAATCCCGACAAGGGAGTAAAGATAGGTGTCGGAATACCGACACCTATCTTAATCCTGACGATGGAATCCAGGAGGAGGCGTGCCCGAACGAAGGTAAGCCGCAGGGGCCCTATAGTGTTAGCCGCAGGGGGGAAGGGTTAGGTTTAGGTGGGTTAGCTTTAAGGTTTTTTGGGGGGAGGTTAGGTTTAGGCACCACTAAGGTGGAGGGTTAGGGTCAGGCACCACTGGGGGGGGGGGTTAGGTTTAGGAACTACCGGGGAGGGTTAGGCTGTGGGGTGGGAAGGGTTAGGCTACAAGAAGGGAGGGTTAGGGCGAGAAGGGGGGATGGTTAGTATACTTACCCAACCCCTGTCGGGATACCAACCATCGGGATGACTGTCAGTATTGTGACAGGAGGCATCCCGACAGCCGGCATTACATACCCATTCCCTTGTGGTCACTGCATACACTACACGGTTACAAATTAGTTTATTTCCTGAGTACATAGGAATTCCTATAGATCCTACTTATTAGGTAGCAATACAGTGGCAGGAAAATGTGTTCCTTATTTCTTTCTTTATTCTGCACCTATTTTATATACTGCACTTGTGCAAGCGTCTTTGAATAAGTTGCCATCTCTGTCACATTCACTTACAAGAGGACAGCATGCACGTTCCTCTTGTTATCATGATAAAGTCAATGTGCACCAATCAAATTCATAGACTATTCCAGTGCAGGTGTGATAATATATGTGACCTGTACTGTGAATAATATATGTGACCTGTACTGTGGATAATATATGTGACCTGTACTGTGCCATTCCTTGCTGAACCAACAGGTACTCCAGTGAGTGTAGAGTAAAACGCTGCTAAATGAAAGTATCTTGATTGTCTTTCACCAGTTTAAATCTTCATTGAAAAGCATAGGATTTTGTCTCAGAATGGGAGCCGCGCAAACAGTAGAGATGTTAGACAATGATGTGCTGCTAATGGAGGCGCCGATCGGATCGGCTCGTCGTATTATGCATACTAAGTACGGTACTTATGCGATAAGGTATTGTGATGTATGGTTTAAAATGACGATGAAGAGTGTTAGACCGTTTCCCAGAATTGGTAGTTTTGATAAAAATGTACTAGATAATGTCCGGGATCACATCAGTCTGATGCACTCCCGAGAGAAAAAGGTTAAATATTATGAATGTTTAAAACTGTGGCAGCATGAAGGGGATGCGTGGCTTAAAAATGTGCAAACTAGCGTCGCAAGCACATTGCCAGAGAATACATCCGCGACACTAAATTGCAATACGGGCGAGCCGCAAAATGGCGCGCACATGCGACAAGGTAGCGTTGTGGAGAGTATTGCCAGCAGTTCACGCTCACCTCCCCCGCCTTATGTGGATGGAGGTGCAAGTACAGTTACCAAAAATACTCATAAAAATTTAACAAGCAATTTGTACCCTCTCTTAAGCAACCATAAAGAAAATGTTTATGATGTAGATGATGAGCCTATTGTAATGTCTGCCATTTCCCATGCTGCGCAGATGATTGATGCTGCATCACCACAATCACGAGTGGTGCCGCCATCTCCATCGGTAACAGCAAGGGAAGTGTTAACACCCTCTGCACCTGTAGAGGAAGTTGTTCATACCATACGTAGCAGCAACAGGTTAAACCCCCAGCCAGGTAACAAAGTCAAAGGTAGCAACGCTACCGGTCTGCATCCCATTCAGACAATAACCGTTCCCAATGGAAATGCAGATGCGAACGGTATAGTGCCCACGAGGGAAGTGGTAATGCATTGTCCTTGGACAAGAGCAGAACTAAATTCCATCATAAATGATTTCCCCGATCCCAAAAAGGAATTAGCCAAATGTCAAAGATTTTTGAGAAATTTGGGTAGTTCACATGAGCCAACTAATAAAGATTGGCGTGTGGTGTTAAGGGCCTGTCTACCACGCAGTACCGACGTGAATACATTTATCACGGATTGTGTACTGGATGGTGACGTTCCCTTAACAGACCAAGTAAACCAAGGTAACATTTCCCGTATTGTAACTCAATTGGGTATATATTTTCCAGTAGTAGTTAACTGGAATAAAATTTTCACCATTAAGCAAAAGGAGAGTGAAACTGCAGAAGATTATTGCGATCGGGCTCTGCAGGCTATCACCCAGTACACTGGCAGTGGCGGGCTGGGCAGGGTGCCATGTGCCCCCCAGGCCGCAGCGTCATGCGGGCCGCGGGCAGTCTGTGTCACTGTGACACAGACTGCACCGCGTGTGTAGCGCTGACCGGACGGAGTTCGGTCAGCGATACACAGCACAAACACACAGCCGCCGGAGCCGGCAGCTGTATGTTTGCTGTAATCAGCAGCCGCTGAGATTCTGTGAGACTCTCATCGGCTGCTGCTGCTCCCACTGCGGGAGCCATCTTCCGGCTCCCGCAGTGGGTAATGGGAGAGACGTCAGCATGACGACGTCTCTCCCATAATGCAAAGCGGTCGGAGGAGCCGGTAGAAGCGTCGGGACCAGGAGCGGGAGTTTCAGGTAAGTGTTTTTTTATTTTTTTACTAAGTCTCTCTCTACTGGGGGGGGGACTACTGGGGGCACTACCAGGGGGGGGGATTACTATGGGGGCACTACCAGGGGGGGATTACTACTGGGGGCACTACCAGGGGGGTGGATTTACTACTGGGGGCACTACAAGGGGGGGACTACTACTACTGGGGGCACTACTAGGGGGGGAGATCTACTACTGGGGGAACTACAAGGGGGGACTACTACTACTGGGGGCACTACAAGGGGCACTACAAAGGGGGGGGACTACTACTACTGGGGGCATTACAAAGGGGGGGACTACTACTACTGGGGGCACTACAAGGGGGAGACTACTACTGGGGGCACTACAAGGGGGGAGTATTACTACTGGGGGCACTACAACTGGGGGACTACTGGGGGCACTACAGGGGGGGGCTACTACTGGGGGCACTACAAGTGGGTACTACTACTACTGGAGGCACTACAAGGGGGGGACTACTACTAGGGGCACTACAAGGGGAGGGGACTACTACTAGGGGCACTGCATAGGGGGGAGGGGACTACTACTAGGGGCACTACATAGGGGAGGGGACTACCACTGGGGGCACTGCATCGAGGGACCACTGCTGGGGGCTCTATATAAAGGGCAATACTGGGGGTACTGCAAAGGGGGGAGACTACAACTGGGGCCACTATTTAAGGGGCATTGCATAAGGGTTACCACTATTGGGGGCACTGCATGGGGGGTGGACTGCTACTGGGGGCACTATATAAGGGGCACTGCATAGGGAGTACCACTATTGGGGGCACTATATAAGGGGCTTAATACTGGAGGCACAAGGGGCACTGCACAGGGGGGACCACTACTGGGGGCACTATATAAGGGGCTTACTACTGGGGGCACAAGGGGCACTGCATAGGGGGGAGCACTACTGGAGGCCTGCATAAACGTGTTCTCTCCTGTGGCACACGGGGGCACTACAACAGGGGGCTGCCCCATATCTTTATTTTTACCTTACATTAATCCCATATGGACCCGCCTCCTCCCTGAAACACTTGAAGGGGGGGCGGCACCGTAGCACGCACGTTCTTCGGGCACCCTGGCTACACGCTACTCCTCTGCCAGGGCTGCCTGCATGCATTTGCCCTCCAGGCTAAAAGTTGCCAGCCAGCCCCTGTACACTGGGATAGAAGATATTAAAGATAGCACTCACTACAGGGGAATGATAGTCATGGTACTAATGGACGGTCTAAAAGAGAATTTAAAGACACGGGTTCAGACCTCACAGCCTGGCTGGCGGGGACTCACAATAGATACCCTCATAGAATCTGCCATTGAACATGATAAAAACATCTCAAAAAAGAGAGAGACCCAGAGCGAAAAACTAATGGCTGTCAGTATCCAAGCTCTGGAGGGAATGACGGTAACATCACAGCCAACAGACACACTCGCACCTGCACACACACTTACACCTGAACAATTATATGTCCTCATTAACCCTACGCAATGACAAACACAGCTCTATTCCACTAACCCAATACAACCACAGGTCCCATACTCATATCCCCCACAATACCCTTACCCTCCCTATCCTTACCCATATCCACCACCTTTACCCCCTGCTCAAACCTCACAACAACACATATTACCCGATCCACGGACATGTTATAATTGTAAACAAACAGGACACTTAAGTAGATACTGTACAGTAAAAAGAGTAGGAACCCCAAATCAGGGAAGACCCGGATATCCCCATAAGGGATATGCACAGAGAACAGCAAATGTTCAGAAGGCACCAGCTCCAATTGTGGCCATAAATGCTTTATTGGAGAATGGTAGCCAACGCTAGGGGTCAGGTCATACCTGTAGTCTACAGATAGTCAGGTTAACGGGAAGTACTATGGAAGAACCGGTCATGATGGTTGATGTAGCTGGTACTGAATATCCTTTTCTTGTAGACACAGGGGCGACCAGGTCAGTGATAAAATCTCCCGTTAATTTACAGGTGACCAACGAGACAGTACCAACAATGGGTGTAACAGGTAAAGTGGAACATTATCCTTTAACAAAGTCCACAGAGGTTACTATAGGGCCTTTGCATACCAGGCATTCTTTCCTTCTGGCTGCTGCTGCTCCTACTAACCAGCTGGGAAGAGACTTGTTATGCAAGATGGGATGTGTTATATACTGCACCCCTGATGGTGTATTTTTAGATATCCCAGAGAGAGTTGCACACGAGGTGCGGGATATATTGAACACTCCCCAAAGGATAATGTATCACTCTACAAATCTAAATGAAAATCAATCCCAGGTAGATGAAATGTTATCCCAAATTCCAGATTCCCTTTGGACTAAGGATGGACAGGACACTGGATTAATGGCAAACGTAAGCCCTGTAATGGTAATTTTAAAAGGCGGTAGGCAAGCTCCAAAAATTCTCCAGTACCACTAAAACAGGAGGTAGTATTAGGGGTTTTCCCAATAATTGAGCGATTATTGCAACAGGGAATTTTAGTTCGTACAGCTAGTATAGCCAACAGTCCCATTTTTCCAGTGAAAATGAGTGGTGGGAGGGGTTATAGGCTGGTACAAGACGTTAGAGGTGTTAATAAGGTGGTAGAGAGCCAACTCCAACTGTCATTCTGATGCAGATCCCACCAAATGCAACCCATTTCACTGTCATTGACCTTTCTTCTCTGTGCCTCTCCACCCTGACTGTCAGTATCTATTCGCATTTACATACAGGGGTTTACAATACACATGGACACGGTTACCCCAAGGTTTCATAGACAGCCCCAGTATCTTCTCCCAGGCATTGCACGACTGTTTACAATCTTTCCAACCTGCCAGTGGATCTGTTCTAATTCAATATGTGGACAATTTATTGCTATGTTCTGACTCGTTTATGTCATGTTTAAATGATACTAAACTTTTGTTACTTCATCTCTCGCATACAGGACACAAGGTGGCTAAGGACAAACTACAGCCGTGCCAATCCAGAGTAAAATATTTGGGACACTGCCTAACCCAGGGTTTACGATCTCTTACAACAGATAGAATCCAGGCCATACAAAACATGACACTGCCGCAGAATCAACAGCAAATTCGTACCTTCTTGGGAATGTGTGGATACTGTAGAATGTGGATCCCAGGTTTTTTTATTTTGGCCTTACCTTTACAGGAATTAGTCTCTTCCTCAAAGCCCAATCGTGTCGTACACACAGAGGAATCAGAGCAGGCTTTCCTTAATCTTAAGGATAGTCTGACAAGAGCTCCTGCATTGGGAATACCTGTTTATGAAAAACCTTTTGATTTGTATTGTACGGAAGCCGATGGTTGTGCTGCAGGTCTCCTTACACAAAAACATGGTGATGCCAGTAGGCCCGTAGCATACTACAGTGCCCAATTGGACACTGTGGCAAGATCACTCCCCACCTGTTTGAGAAGTGTAGCAGCTACTGCTCTATTGGTGAATAAAAGTGAGGACGTAGTATTGGGTCATGATATGATTGTCTACACTCCCCATGCTGTATCTGCTCTGTTGAACTCAGCTCAAACCAGACACGTCTCTTCAGCTAGGTTTACCAAATGGGAACTAGCTCTAATCGCACCCGCAAACATTACTGTTAAACGTTGCAGCACACTGAATCCAGCAACGTATTTACCATGTGTACAACATGATGTACAAAGGGTGGAAGGAAAGGAGTTGCTGGCGGGAGGTGAGTTCAGCAGACATAATGATACGCACGATTGTATGACATATTTGAATTAGACCTTTACTGCTAGACCTGACATACATGACACACCTTTAGAGAATGTGGATGTGACTTTTTATACGGATGGGAGTTGTCATAGACAAACAGACACAGGTGAATTATGTACAGGTTATGCTGTTGTAAATTACATCATAGAAGCTAAACCTCTTGGTCCTCCTCACTCGGCCCAGGTGGCAGAGTTAGTAGCACTAACTAGAGCGTGTGAACTGGCAGCAGGCAAATCTGCTAACATTTACACTGACTCGAGGTACGCGTTCGGGGTGGTGCACGATTTTGGGGCTCTATGGCGTCTGAGAAATTTTATGACAGCAGCAGGCACACCAGTTGCACATTCCCGACACATAAAATATCTTTTAGAAGCAATCCAACTGCCCAAAGCGGTGTCAGTAATTAAATGTAAATCCCATACATGTGAGGATGATCAGGTGTCACTGGGCAACAACAGAGCCGACGAAGCTGCAAAATGGGCAGCAGGGTTAAAAATGTTTTCTCCAACTAAAAAAATTATGTCTTTCCAAACAATTGATATGCTGAAATTAATTGAGATGCAAAATTTGTGTTCAATTCAGGAAAAATCCATTTGGAAGTCCGAGGGATGTGGGCAAGAGTCCTCCGGGCTCTGGAGGGACGGACAAGGTAAGCCAGTAGCCCCCAAGGCATATTACCCCAGCCTGGCTGAGGCAGCACACGGTCTGACTCATCTGGGTAAACAAGGTATGTGCAAGTTGGTGAGGGCATACTGGTGCGCACCAGGTTTTTCTTCACAAGCAGAAATGATAGCAATGTCCTGTCTGACCTGCTTGAGAAAGAACATAGGGAAAGCGATCCCTACCGAACCGTCCCACATTCCACCGACTGATGGACCTTTCCAGGTGATACAAATTGATTTAATCCAATTACCACCCTGCAGGAACCTTAAGTATGTATTAGTGTGCACAGACGTATTTTCTAACTGGGTTGAGGCATACCCAGCGGCCACTAATACTGCTGCGTTTACTGCCAAGAAAATAGTTCAGGAATTTGTATGCAGGTACGGTATCCCTAAAATCATCGAGAGTGACAGGGGTACTCATTTCACAGGTGATGTTTTTCAAAATATGTGTAAGCTGATGGGTATTAATAGCAGACTTCATACCCCCTACCGACAGCAAGCCAGTGCCAAGGTAGGGAGGATGAACAGGACTATTAAAAATAAGTTAAGTAAAATCATGGCAGAGACTGGACTAGGATGGCCAGAAGCATTACCTTTGGTCCTACATAGCATAAGGACCACTCCTAGACCTCCTCTGAATCTGTCCCCATTTGAAATATTGTTCGGTAGACAACCTCATTTGATCATAAGTCCACAGGAAGACCTGAAGGGTAACAACGAGGTAACTGTAAAGTATCTTATATCAATGAGTAAGCAGTTAAAGCAACAGCAGCAGAAACTGAAATTGTTGTCTAATGATATGCCTGAAACTAACTGTCATGATGTTGAACCAGGAGAATATGTAATGATCAGAAATTTCTTGCGTTCAGGTTGTTTGACTGATCGGTGGGAAGGTCCGTACCAGGTGCTGCTGACGAGTACTACATCTTTGAAGGTGGCCGAGAGAGAGACCTGGGTCCATTCCACTCACTGCAAAAAGGTCAATCAACCGGTGAAGAAACAAGTCAGAGACAAGGCTGATAGTGTGGTCCTGTCGCTCGCGAGCTTGTTCCTGGAGGATTGAAAAGGTTGTAGTGAGATACCTGAACTAAAAGAAACTTGCAGGTTTTGTTGTGACAATGGACGGGCCTGCTGTGTTCATTTTCATATTCTCTTTTAGAGTGTTCACCATCTTGGTCGGTTCGGGGATATCCAGTTTCTGTGATGGGAGACCGATCGAGGAAATGGGAGCTGATGGCAGTGCTGATGGAGTGGAGTCAGGAGGAGTGCAATGCCAATCAGGGGAGTGTCTGACCAATCTTAGTACTGTTATTGTTAAAAGGGCTGTCATTCCGGATACTCGGGGACGGTGTGGAGGTTTATCGTCTGAAGATTCCTGTATTTGTGAGCTATGTGGGTCCCTAGTTGATGAGAACTGTATCCAACGGTGCCAACCTAAATATAACCCGTACTGGGGTGGGTATCCTTTAGAGGATTATCATAGTATGGTAGGCAAAGTATTAAATCAAACTGATTACTGGGTGTGTTCACATGTGTCACAGTGACAGCATAATGTAGGGTTGGTGCCATTTCCAATGAATATCACGGAAATTTTAGAATTACAGAAAGGGAAAACATTGGATGGAAAATTCCTCTCATCCAAACCACCTCATTTCAAACTCTATCAATTCCAAGTAGATAGGTCACTTTGTGTTTAAACATAACCAACCCCAATAAACCCGGGAGTTGGGAAGTGACAGGGAATAATCAGACGATGACCTTCTCACAAAGAGCTGATAATGAGTCCATAAACCATGATCTGTTATGCTCAATTAAATCTGGTGGGAAACATTTTAGGTATCGGTATACATTGAGTTCCACCAAAGAAATTATTGGTAAGGTGCCAAATGGTTATTGTGCTAAAATAATACAGCCAGAAACTTGCATGTACCAGATGGAAGACCCAGAAATAGGATTGTTTGCAAGGGAAATGTGCTTAATGATAATGATGCATAGCATTCCTTATGTTCTCCCTGATAATGTATAATTCATATGTGGAAAAAAAGCTTATAAATGGCTCTCCCCGAGTTCTGAAGGTTTGTGTTACCTGGGAAGAGTAGTCCCAGAAGTTATGACCCTCACACATGTTGAAATGCTTGGTATACATAAAAACACACCGTCACCATATCTTCACACACAATATGAACACATAGGCAAAAGAAATATGATACCTGGTGATGTGCATAAAGCCACTCAGTTAATCAGTGAGACAACTGGCTTTCAAGTTTTAGTTGCACTGGATCCCACCAGGATTGCTCGGGGTACATTAAATTTTAGGTATATTCAGGAACTTGCTAAATTGATAGATAATATCACCGAGATGTACGATGACACATTCAGGTATACAGGGAGAGAATTGCAAGCGTACAAGAAAGAACTGGTGCAACACAGGCTAGTGTTGAATTATTTAACTGCTGTTAGTGGAGGGTATTGCGTAACTTTAGCCACCCAGTTTGGAGTAAAATGTTGCACCTATGTCACCAATGATACCAGCGACTCCAATGAGGTGATAGACCGAAAGATGGATGAAATTCTGCAGCTAAAATGGGAGTTTCGTAAGAACCATAACGCTTCAGTGGCTGAAGTAGAGGAAGAGATAGAAGGATTTGTTTCATGGCTGAACCCAGTAAAATGGTTCTCAGGTCTAGGGGAATGGGTCCAGGAAGTGATCGCTAGCATAGGCAAATTCTTGATCCTTATACTAATTGTCATCATAATAATTGGCATATGCGTCCGGTGTGTTCCTATTGTGTTGAAGTGTGGAAAATGTAAAAATAGAGTAAAACGCAAGAACGAAACTATGATGGTGGTCAGTAATGACAATATGAATACCGAGGTAAATATAGAACTGCATTACAACCCTGAACTAGGAAATACCATCATTTGATGTATTATATTTAGACATACATAGAATGTATTATTGAAATGTTATTTTTAGAACACCTCAGATAATGTAAAGTCTCAATTCCCCTTCAAGACTGCTTTTATAAGACTGGTGCATTCCCACACCTTTCACATGATCTCCCAAGATCCGCGGTGTGCATATAATAGTAGTTTTATGTCCCCTCCCAGAGACCCATTATTGATGGATTAAGAACCACCTTGTGCCATCCCACAATAATACTAAATAATATGTAAATGTAAGCCTAAATTAAATTCAAAGAGTAGATTGTGATAGCATGTTGTTTGCTATCAAAGGGTGGACTGTCGAAGCTGGATAATTGGCTGAGACAAGATCAGTTTAAAATTGACTGGCCGCAAGACGCCATCTGTGAAATGAGATCGCAAGACGCCATTTTGCGAATGGCCGCCCAAGCGCCATTTTAGATAAACTCACATTTAAGTACATATGGCGATATTACTATTAGCACCATGCGATTGCATCTTTCATCATTTCTCATATACACAGTAATACGCACAATTGCGCTGTTAACTAGTCACATATTAGCGAATGCCTAAATTCCTATATGAAAACACCGTTTAGTAGCTAAATGCGCACGCACCCGCACCAAGTTAACTAGCATCTTTATATCAAACCCCGCATACTCACACATTACATATTCCCATACAAGGTTTCATAAGCTTTAAGGTATAAGATTTAAGTTTGTTCATTTAGTATAAATGCTATGAAATAAAGATTGTTTGGTAACTAAGGTTTTATACATGATAAGTAAGCAGTGTTTGGTTTTGTACTGATGCGTACTCTTTCCACAGTATTCCGTATTATAGGTGGGGAGATCGCATCATGCATTCTCGACTTATGGACCGCAGAGACTTCAAGCAACAAAATGTATATGATATGAATAACTGTTAGGATGTTGCATGTGGCCGGAATCTAGGGACCCTCAGTTGTCGGAGGCTGGGTTGTGTCTATTTGAATCAGCCTGTTAAATGCTCTGTAACAGATGGATCTAATAGCATCAGCAACAAACGTCTTTATTGTTTTGTCTATCCCTGGGGGGTATAAATATGTGTGCTCCAACACTGGGTTTTTAGTCTTCGTGCTGAATGCTGATAGACGAGTGGTTTCTTGCTGATGCCTAACATCTGGTCCGGAAGCGCTGCATATGTATACTGTACTTGGGTCTGTATAATTCCTTTGCGCCGAATTGTGTCTGGATCAATAGCGTGTAACTGACTGTACTTTTACTTGAATAATACTTGTGCTTTGGAACCACAGATTCCAGGTCTTAAGTCTTTATTTACTGTATGACTGCGTACGCAAATTAGCATAATCTTTAGAAGGTATAGGCAGGATATTAGCAGGTATAGGAAGGAGTGTATAGAGGTTCTGATCCAGTATCGTTACTGTACATACTGATTCCGAGGGTTATGCGTCAGTAAAAAGAAGTGGAGTTAGCCCATTGCAGGACTACTTTTAAATCAAAGAATCGAGTTCTCCTTATTGTATTAAAAGTGCACATGTGACTTTGATGTGATCAGCTGAATGGTGCCAAGCTTGGCATAAAAAATATACATCCTTTATTAGCTAATCAGGTTTCCGTTTCATTGAACCATTCTGCGTACTGCACAAATATCTATCCTTGCACGCGCACAGTTCGAAAATGGGGAAATTGATCATAACTGACCTGACAAAGTGCACAAAATGTTGTGACCCTAGTACAAGATGCCTAAACAAAATTACATGAAAGACTTTATTCTTCACATAATGGTATAAATTTGTAATAACTACACAATTAGAAATGTAGTTCCAGCAGACTGGAGATCAACTAAAGTTTACTTGAAAAAGTTCTTCAAATGTAATATTGATTTCCTGCCTGCGGCATAACTTGCATTTTATTCTTTCTTTTTGTCCCACAAGTAGCCTTATTATGAGCGCGTGTATTTCATTGCTTGCAGGCATATTGAATTTCCATGGATTTATCATTTTAATTGATGTAGGTTCCTTTTTGTCACTAACTTGTGTCAAGAAATTTGAGGTCTATCGGATTCTATTGGAAAAAAAAATCAATAAGAAGTATTGGCTGGGTATTCAGCGTAAACCCAGTGACTATAAAGAGGCCAAGTTTGTTTGTTGTATTCTGTAACTAATATTGTGCTCACGTCTGTTCTTGTTAAGCAATGTGCATTGTTCAGTCTTCCAGACATGACTAATTATATGCAGGTTTATACGGAACAATTGTGTTTCCATCTATATTACCCTCATCTTGGTCTTTGTCCTGGTTGTGCCTATTAACATATTGGTTAACAGTGTCTCCCTGGTGGTCAAGGCAGCCTGCTTAGCATTGTAATTAGGTCCTGAATACAGTATTTTTAGATACAAATTCTCTTTTCTTTGGATTTTTATCCAGGTCACACACCCACTCTCTGGCCATCGATCTGCAAAATATTGACACAAATTGTTCCGGTATGAATTTTTATTAAATCCTACATATTAAACACCACCATTTTTCACAACTCTGTATAATTAGGGAGAAAACAATCCACGGACGTTTCAAACATGGATTGATCAGGCTCATGCTATCGTACCTTCTGTTTATGAATTTAACCCATAATATACCAGAGAAATTGCTATACTTCTTGGAGATATATAACATTCAGTATGCAGAATTCAATGGGTAATATCTGCAATGCCCAGTGCGGGTGTGGATCATTAGGTCTACAGTAAATAGGTAGACAATGTTTGGGTAGACAATGAAAGTTAGACAGGCAATAGGTCGACAGGGTCTGAAGGTCGACGCACTAAAGGTCGACTGATCTAGCTGTTGATGGCAGACCTGCAGATTTTGAGGCTGCCAGAGTAGCCACTATCTTATACAATTCTGCTCCAAAAAGTATGTTTACATAAAAAGGTAAGGATTCCAGAGCCTTCTTGGATCCGGTATCTTCTTTACAGGACCTTAACCAAAGGGCTCTACGAGTAACAACAGAAGCAGCCGATACTTTAGAAGCCAAGAGCCCAGCATCTATTCCAGTTTCTCCCAAATAAGAGGCTGCTTTTCTATACACGAAGTGACTCATTGTAATATATGGCATATACTTTTTATTCTGCTGATTAATTAGAATAGTATATCTCAGAGCATATGGTAATTATTTATCTTTACTTCCCATGCATGTCACACTTATCCGGGTTCCGATCACTGATGATGTGGTTCATTTACAATGTTTTCTAGACTACAACAAAATGGGGCCTGGCTAAGCACTAGAGAGAAAAAGTGCTGAAATCACTCCCAGGACTCATGGCGTCTTGACCGGAAAGTGATGTCCAGTGAATCCCCGCCTTGCGGTTCATATAGCCGGAAGTGGACGGCCGGCTATTAGCAATGGACCGCACGTTTGCTTGGGAGACTCAGCGCACAGGTGCATAAAGGACTTTGGCGCGCAGGACATTCAGAAGCCGGATAAAAGGCGGCTTGGACTTTAGGGAATGTGCAATATTATTATTGGTGTTATTGTTATGAATTGTCTTATATATTTTTTTTTTATATTGTATTTTTGATAAATGATGTAAATGTTTATTTAGCTATGCGCATCACATGTCACATGAATAAGAATTATTTAAGGTAATGATTCCGGGTTTTAGAACATACTGAAGTTTACCCCTCCCCTGTAATGAGGAAAAGGGGTATAAATATGCAGGAGGTTTTAGACCTCACAATCCACCCTGAGGAAGGACCTATATGATCGGAAACGCGTTGGTGTTTTTCTTGTTTGCAGCTGTACTGGATTCACCTTGAATACAAGGACTTGTATCTGTGTGCTATACTTCAATCCGGATGAAGTGACCTCAGACTTTACAGGTGAATCCAGATACTGGCTGAGAAGTGTTTGTTGTTATTATTTATTTTTTGGGGATTGTAATATATTTTTTGGGGATCTCTGAATAAATGTCTTTTTTGGAATATGGACTTTGAATAAAGTGTTTTGGTCATCCACAAAAAACGTCAGTGCATGGGGTAATAAGAGATAGAGGATTTTCTAAAGAAACCTTTTGGGGAACGTCGATACCTGGTCCCAGGTGAGTCTATCCCCGACGGGGAGATTCTGGTTGTTACACCCAGTGAAGACAAATTTTCTGGTAGATGGAATTAAAGAATTTATTACGGGAATATAGGGCACCTTGTATAGGTGAGTCCCTTGTTGATATATTGCCTCATCACATAGAAAACAGTTTATTCTGATTGGAGTTTGACTCCCTATCTCTTTCCTCACTTGAGAAACTCTACATGTGTTTTACAGAATGTGGATACCAGCGCTACCGTATGCCTACTAATGTTCTCGGAAGCAGCTGGATACAGAGTTGTCCAGACTCGAAAAGGGGGATGATAAATTAAATAGTAGTATCCAGCGCTAACCTGCTCTAATGGTGTGTGGGAACGTTTTATGTCGAGTGGTGTAGTAGTGAGTACAAGATGCGAATAACTTTATATGGATTTATTAAAATGAAAAAAGAGTTCAAGAAGTCGCTTGTTATTATAAAATATGCAATATAGCAGGTGTCCAATTTCAACACCATAGGTGGGGATGAAGTTCCTGAGCAGTGACACTAGTAGATGGATAAGAGAGCTCCTTTAGGGTGCCTCTTTCCGTAGGTCACCAATGGGTGTCTACGTGTTCCTAGGTCAAAGTTACAGGGTCCTTGTTACGAAAGGTGTCTCTGGATAGGTGAGACACCTATGTCAAGGTGCAGGTGACATAAGGTAACCCCTATGTGAGGTCCCTTTCCGTATGGCTCCCCGTGCCTACGTATCCCTGATATCACCTGTCTGATTAGTCTGTAGTAAAAAGGATAGTGCTTGTATGCACATATGGCGTATCACGTTGTTGTAATTATCCCCAAGGGATTTGTGATGGTGCAGGGTGTAGGTGTACCCTCATGCAGGGCTAACCTTCCGTATGAATAGTCATACGTATCCTCACTCAATAGTTAGTGTAATAGAGGAAAGGCACAGTGTGGAACAATCTTTAAATAGAGACAGGGGCGGCGGCCCGCACTCCTGCCCTTACCCTGGGCGCAGTAATACACTGGTCGCGATGTGTTCTCCCCCGTCTGTAACTGACTGCCGATCACTGCTCTCCTTCACAGGGCCGGATGGGATGTCCGCGTGCACGATTCTTAAGGTGCGCCGGCGGCTGCAGGTGTTTGTCAGGATCCTCTGTGATCCGTATAGACAGCCTCCGGTGACTCCTTTCCTCTCCAGCACCGGTTGTCACGAGGGGTGTGGGCAGGCAGGCAGGTGGGCGGACACTCAGCCAAATACGTAGATGGTCTGTTACTGATGCCCAGGCGTAGACTGTTCTATTGGTCCGTTGGATAACTGTGTGGTGCACGTGGTATCAACAACAACGCGTTTCAGCCTAATGGCCTTTTTCAAGTTGATATTCATTAGTCTCAATATGATATATATCCCTGGATCCTCCAATCAGATCCTCAGTGGGCGTGTCTGTCTGGCTCTCCTCCTTGGAAAAGCGTTTATGGTCTGCAGGAATGTACCTGTAGTTGTTTAAAATGTTCTTACTTATAGGCCATGAGTGTAGTTCTATAGGCAAATGAAATGATATATAGGCTTACAGTGTTGTATATATAGATTGAACCATGAATAAAGCAATAAAACAAATAAATCAATATCATGTATCGATATCTGTATGCGTATCTGGTGGAATCTTGTTTTATATGCATATATTGTTAATGTATGTTAGTGCAAAGAGAGGAATAAACTAAAATATTAAGGAAGAAAACGTAAACACGCATATACATATGTACACACATATGTGCATACACACATGTGGTGTACACATTCACATATGTACATGCGTGCATTCCCACATACGTACATATATGTATATATGTATATCACACATACACACACGTACGGTCCATGTTCTTATGAAGGAGCAGATTGGCAAAGCGTCCAAGGAGATTCTCTCCTATAGGGAACTGTGTTCTTATGATGTAATGCTCATACAATAGTTGGAATAACATCTTTAAAATTGATGTGTGATGAACACTCTGATTTATATGGTAGTGTGTAATAATGTTTATTATTTATATTAGTGTCCAATAATTATCAATTGATATTGAATAGGTACTTATTGGGAACATCAGCCACAGCAAACACTCCTGCGGCCAGTGTCCAAGCCAAAGCACATACCCACATCCTATTATTCTTGCCCAAATTTGATAAAACATTGTCCTGAATGATGAACCTTCTATAATGTGTATGTCTGTGTCTGCGTTTATGCTTAAACTCACAGACATTTGTTGCAATAATAGAATCCACTGGTGTGTGCAGGTTGCAACAAATGTGCAGGTTGCAAGAATATACGGAATAAGAGCACAAAAAAACGAACAGAATTTCATTCGAATACAGTGAACAGAACATTCAAAATTAAACAACAGATGACATGTGACACAAAGGGGGTGATTTACTTACTCAGGTGTGGTTGTGGACTTGAGTATATAGGCAGGACCATGAGACCTTTAAAAACTAGAATATATGAACATATACGAAACATAAAAATTGGATATGACAATCACAGCGTTTCTAGGCATTTCAAGGAGGTACACGACTCCAATCCCATGGACCTCTATTTTATAGCTATAGAACAACCAGGGAGAAATTGGAGAGGTGGAAACCACATGGATTACCTAGATAAACAGGAGATGAAGTGGGTATACAATCTGAAAACAATGGCACCGAGAGGCTTGAATGTAGATTTCAACAACAGTATACTGATAAAAAAATAAATAAATAAATAAATAGGTCTGTGAGTTTAAGCATAAACGCAGACACAGACATACACATTATAGAAGGTTCATCATTCAGGACAATGTTTTATCAAATTTGGGCAAGAATAATAGGATGTGGGTATGTGCTTTGGCTTGGACACTGGCCGCAGGAGTGTTTGCTGTGGCTGATGTTCCCAATAAGTACCTATTCAATATCAATTGATAATTATTGGACACTAATATAAATAATAAACATTATTACACACTACCATATAAATCAGAGTGTTCATCACACATCAATTTTAAAGATGTTATTCCAACTATTGTATGAGCATTACATCATAAGAACACAGTTCCCTATAGGAGAGAATCTCCTTGGACGCTTTGCCAATCTGCTCCTTCATAAGAACATGGACCGTACGTGTGTGTATGTGTGATATACATATATACATATATGTACGTATGTGGGAATGCACGCATGTACATATATGAATGTGTACACCACATGTGTGTATGCACATATGTGTGTACATATGTATATGCGTGTTTACGTTTTCTTCCTTAATATTTTAGTTTATTCCTCTCTTTGCACTAACATACATTAACAATATATGCATATAAAACAAGATTCCACCAGATACGCATACAGATATCGATACATGATATTGATTTATTTGTTTTATTGCTTTATTCATGGTTCAATCTATATATACAACACTGTAAGCCTATATATCATTTCATTTGCCTATAGAACTACACTCATGGCCTATAAGTAAGAACATTTTAAACAACTACAGGTACATTCCTGCAGACCATAAACGCTTTTCCAAGGAGGAGAGCCAGACAGACACGCCCACTGAGGATCTGATTGGAGGATCCAGGGATATATATCATATTGAGACTAATGAATATCAACTTGAAAAAGGCCATTAGGCTGAAACGCGTTGTTGATACCACGTGCACCACACAGTTATCCAACGGACCAATAGAACAGTCTACGCCTGGGCATCAGTAACAGACCATCTACCCATTTGGCTGAGTGTCCGCCCACCTGCCTGCCTGCCCACACCCCTCGTGACAACCGGTGCTGGAGAGGAAAGGAGTCACCGGAGGCTGTCTATACGGATCACAGAGGATCCTGACAAACACCTGCAGCCGCCGGCGCACCTTAAGAATCGTGCACGCGGACATCCCATCCGGCCCTGTGAAGGAGAGCAGTGATCGGCAGTCAGTTACAGACGGGGGAGAACACATCGCGACCAGTGTATTACTGCGCCCAGGGTAAGGGCAGGAGTGCGGGCCGCCGCCCCTGTCTCTATTTAAAGATTGTTCCACACTGTGCCTTTCCTCTATTACACTAACTATTGAGTGAGGATACGTATGACTATTCATACGGAAGGTTAGCCCTGCATGAGGGTACACCTACACCCTGCACCATCACAAATCCCTTGGGGATAATTACAACAACGTGATACGCCATATGTGCATACAAGCACTATCCTTTTTACTACAGACTAATCAGACAGGTGATATCAGGGATACGTAGGCACGGGGAGCCATACGGAAAGGGACCTCACATAGGGGTTACCTTATGTCACCTGCACCTTGACATAGGTGTCTCACCTATCCAGAGACACCTTTCGTAACAAGGACCCTGTAACTTTGACCTAGGAACACGTAGACACCCATTGGTGACCTACGGAAAGAGGCACCCTAAAGGAGCTCTCTTATCCATCTACTAGTGTCACTGCTCAGGAACTTCATCCCCACCTATGGTGTTGAAATTGGACACCTGCTATATTGCATATTTTATAATAACAAGCGACTTCTTGAACTCTTTTTTCATTTTAATAAATCCATATAAAGTTATTCGCATCTTGTACTCACTACTACACCACTGGACATAAAACGTTCCCACACACCATTAGAGCAGGTTAGCGCTGGATACTACTATTTAATTTATCATGAGAAACTCTACACCAAGGTGGAGAGAGAGAAAAAGAAAGAAATTGTATTATGTGACAGCACTTGTGGAATGCTTATTTTTATATTTGTGATAAAATTATATCGCCCGCTTAGGTGCTTTAGTGACTACCGGTCTGTTCGCCTGCAACATTTGTTGAAATGCAGCAGCTGACTGAGCCGTACTCTGACTTGAGTGGGCATAAACATCCATCCAGGAAGGATGTGCAGGGGGAACAAACAGCAGGCTGGAAATTCTGTTGGTATCCCATTAAGGGAGGCAGCGTGGGAATAGCCAAATGGTCCACTACAGTAGCTGCGTCATAACCTGAGACAAGGAGGACACCCAAGATGGCTCCTGTACAGGGGCTGGTAAACTGGACTGGTGAGGTGGTTCTTTATAACAAACAACACACAAACCATCCTTATAAAGTCCTGAGGGGACAATCCCGCCAAACAACTTTTACATGAAACCAGATACAGGCCCTCAGTTTCCTGTTTATCCTTATTCTTAGACATAGTAAGTGCAAATGTGACTGCCTTCACAAATAACAAAATAAATGTGAAGTACAATTTGAAAAAACCCTATATATATATATATATATATATATATATATATAATATATATATATATGTATATATAATGTCCTTGCTGAGTACAACTGCCGAAGCCTGCATTAACCCCCATGCACCATCAGCTGTCTAGGCAATGTATGTGATGTTATTTGACATCCTGCAGACCACAACTCCTAATCTATAGTTGCATTAATACAAAATTAGTTGTGAATTTAAAGTATGTGTTTAATTTTGTACAAGTTTGTAATTGGTATTGTTTAAATGTCTGTGAATCTATTTTGACTTGCTAGCCATAGTCATGACCTGTGTTTGGATGGGGATCACTGAAGCATAGTTTATAGTGCCATACTGCCTGTTTACTTAAACTTAGTGCAATATATGTCCACTGGTCAATCTGCATTTCAACTAGCTGACCAATTGGCTCAGATGTAAGCTAGTGTCTTAATCAGGCATACTATTTCTTAACATTCAGTCTTAGGGCAGCTTGCTGAGGGTAGCAGATTGATGTGGTTATGCATTAAGTGGTTAAAATCAAGTATGCTTTCTGAACAGTTAAATAACATTTAAAAACATTGAACAACATCGAAGACCAGGTAATTACAAACCCATTACTTACATTGTCTTTTTTGTATTTGGAAAAAAATGTATCAAAAACTTCTTTTTATAATCTCACTCCATGTAATCATCTCTAAGGCTACTACATCCTTTACTCTTCCTGCAGCTCACCCTTCTGTACATATTGCTACCTCATTAATCTACTCTCCACTTATGAACACACATGAGCTTTTAACTTATCTATACACACTGACAATAACATTTACAACCTGTAGCCATAAAAATATTTTGGATAAATCCAACAATTATATTTATATCTCTCTCCTGCTGCTTCTATTAGCTGGTGACATATCACCAAATCCAGGCCCAACCCACATTCCACACCCACAACGAACTATAAATCCAGATAACCTCATAAACATTGCGTGTCTCCCTTCACCCTCCAAATCACTAAAATGTGCCTTATGGAATGCACGCTCTGTCTGCAATAAGCTAACATCCATCCACGACCTCTTTATTTCAACCAACCTCAACCTTCTGGCAATAACAGAAACATGGCTTACACAATCAGACACTGACTCCCATGCTGCACTTTCACATGTTAACCTACACTTCTCACACAACTCCAGGCCTGGTAATTGTAAGGCAGGTGTGGTAGGAATATTACTCTCCCAATCTTTCACATACACAGTTCTCCCACAGGTACCTTCACTCACATTTACATCATTTGAAGAACATTCTATCAGGACTTTCACCCCTTTCTCTCTGCGACTTGCTGTTATCTATCGCCCACCTGGGCCACCTCAACAATTTCTGGAACACTTTTCTGCCTGGCTCCCTCACTTTCTATCCTCAGACATCTCCACCATCATTATGAGTGATTTCAATATCCCCATTGACAGTCCACAATCTCCTCATGCCTCCAAACTACTCTCTTTAACATCCTCTCTTGGCCTCTCCCAATGGACTGACTCCTCTACTCATCAGGAGGGCCACTGTCTTGATCTTGTATTCACCAGACTATGCTCAGTTTCTGATTTCACTAATGCTCCTTTCCCTCTCTCAGATCACAACCTTATCACCTGCACACTCTCCTCCATTACATCAACATCATTGAAATCAACCAAACCTAAACCTAAAACCCGTAGAAATATTAATGCCATTAACCTTCAACAACTATCTACCTCTCTACAACAACAACTTTCACCAATTTCTACATTCACTTCTCCTGAGACTGCTGCATCACACCTAAACCAAATTCTAGAAAAAGCCCTCGATGAAGTAGCTCCAGCTACCCATCACACACCACGTAGAGTTAGACGTCAACCGTGGCATTCTAGCTTAACAAGGCATCTACAAAAACTCTTGCGTAAAGTTGAACGTCAGTGGCGAAAGTCTCATACTCCAAGTGACTTCCTCACATATAAGACTATCTACAACTCTTATCGTACTGCTCTGGACACTGCCAAACAAACATATTTCCAATCTCTGCTCAAGCTTCTAACCCCAAGCGACTTTTTAATACATTTAAACTGCTTCTTCCCCCTACATCACCCAAACCACCTGCTACTATCTGTGCACAAGATCTTGCTTCCTATTTTAGGGACAAGATTGATAAGATCTGAAATGAAATGGTAGGCTCTTCCTCAGCTAGTGACCTTCTCAATTCCCTACCTGAACCCTCTGGCACATTCTCTTCTTTTGATCTCACAAACGAAGATGAAGTATCTACACTCTTCTCATCCTCCTACTCTATTACCTCTCCTCTAGATCCTATACCCTCACAAATCAGTAAAGCTCTGTCTCCTGTGCTTATCCCAACCCTAACTAAAATCTAAATGACCAGGGAAGGGGGGAATAGGGGGATATAGTTTGAGCACAGGATATAATATATTGGATATAATTAGTCAAAAGAATAATGAAAATCCACAATTATAAATATCAAACCCTAGTATAGGTGTCAAGCAAAAATATTGTAAAGTGTGGAGGTGCTCCCCATGAGAGTATAGATAAACGTAGTATGGGGGAGAAGAAGAAAACTCTCTTGTTGGGGGCACTCAAATGTAAAGGTTATAATAAGAATAATATATAAAAAATAACTTTTATTAGATATATTTTAAAATACCAAAATCAAGTCTGAGCCTGTTACTTATTGGCATTACTGTTGGAATAACAGCTATAAATTATCACAAGCAGAACACGAACATACATAGAACATAAGACAACATATAATACAATACTTATCATAATTATGTGAAGCTAAGTGAAATATTACAAATAGGTCTATAATTCTCTGTCTCATACAATATTGAGACCTATATAAAACATATACTAGTTCAATGACCTCATAATGTCGTCATAGCACAATGGCTAATCAGAATTACGGCAGAAGCATACAAGGAAATCTTCTAGAAAAGAATGTGATAATAACCATACAATATTCAATATAGGTTACGTGAGATATCACAGCACAATAACACTGAACAGTAATCAGAGAAATACAATGATAAGGGGGTCAGATGAAATAATAGCTGACCCTGCAAATATCAAAATGAATATAAGTAAATCACAGGTTGTAATGAGTGTATGAGTGTAGCTGCACTATGGCTAGTACAGGACAGAGCTCCACTTGTCCTGTACTAGCCATAGTGCAGCTACACTCATACTCTTTCTTCCTATCACTGCATATGCGATCTGGGTTTCCCACCACTCACCACTACCTTTGGTATATGACTGGCAGCAGCACAGATCGCAAACCTATGCTGTGTTATTTCATTACGATAACTATTGTCTCTATGAGTACTCTCATTGGGGTGCGCCTATTAGAGGTTCCTGCAATGTTTACACCAGGACCTTCTTTTTAACGCAGTCCAACAGCAGATACTCATTGTACTTATTCCCTACCCTGGGAGTACCTTTATAGTACGCTCACATGCCATTCAATGGTTATACAATGGCATGCAGCAGCTGCTATTTTGTAAACTCCACATAAAGGAGTAGCTTTACTTTTTCCTATAACCTTACTGTCTACAAGTACCTGGGTGGCATCACAGGCGACCTACGTGTGATCTGCCTCTCATTACAACCTGTGATTTACTTATATTCAATTTGATATTTGCAGGGTCAGCTATTATTTCATCTGACCCCCTTATCATTGTATTTCTCTGATTACTGTTCAGTGTTATTGTGCTGTGATATCTCACGTAACCTATATTGAATATTGTATGGTTATTATCACATTCTTTTCTAGAAGATTTCCTTGTATGCTTCTGCCGTAATTCTGATTAGCCATTGTGCTATGACGACATTATGAGGTCATTGAACTAGTATATGTTTTATATAGGTCTCAATATTGTATGAGACAGAGAATTATAGACCTATTTGTAATATTTCACTTAGCTTCACATAATTGTGATAAGTATTGTATTATATGTTGTCTTATGTTCTATGTATGTTCGTGTTCTGCTTGTGATAATTTATAGCTGTTATTCCAACAGTAATGCCAATAAGTAACAGGCTCAGACTTGTTTTTGGTACTTTAAAATATATCTAATAAAAGTTATTTTTTATATATTATTCTTATTATAACCTTTACATTCGAGTGCCCCCAACAAGAGAGTTTTCTTCTTCTCCCCCATACTACGCCTAACTAAAATCTGTAATCTCTCTCTCTCTACTGGCAACTTTCCATCACTGTTCAAGCACGCAGTGATTACTCCCATTCTGAAAAAACAAAATTCTGACCCTAATACTCTCTCAAATTACCGTCCTATCTGCCAGCTCCCATGCTCCTTCAAGCTACTTGAGAGACTTGTCTACACCCGCCTCACACACTTTCTTAACTCACACAACTTATTGGATCCACTTCAGTCCGGCTTTCGTTCCCAACACTCCACAGAGACAGCACTGACTAAGGTAGTGAATGATCTTGTCACTGCCAAGGCTAAAGGCCATTACCCACTCCTAATTCTTCTAGATCTCTCTGCTGCTTTTGACACTGTTGACCACTCTCTTCTCATACAAAAACTGCAATCCCTAGGTCTTAAGGACACAGCTCTTTCTTGGTTTTCTTCCTACCTATCTGATCGCTCTTTTACTGTTCGTTTTTCTGATTCTGCCTCCTCTTCGCTACCTCTATCAGTTGGAGTACCGCAAGGCTCTGTCTTAGGTCCTCTGCTATTCTCACTCTATACCACCTCTCTTGGCAAACTAATCAGCTCTTTTGGATTTCAGTACCATCTGTATGCGGATGATACTCAAATCTACCTATCCTCTCCAGATTTATCTCCATCTGTATTGGTTCGTGTCACTGAATGTCTTTCTGCCATTTCATCTTGGATGTCATCTCGCCACCTGAAACTTAATATTTCTAAAACAGAATTAATTATATTTCCACCGGCCAATAACAGTTACCAACCTGATCTCTCTATCACTGTTGATACCTCGACCATCCACCCCGCCCCACAAGCTCGCTGCCTTGGTGTCATCCTTGACTCTGAACTGTCCTTTGTTACCCACATTCAATCTGTCTCAAAATCATGTTACATACATTTAAAAAACAAAATTCGACCATATCTCACACAAGACACTGCAAAAACTCTAATCCATGCACTTATTATTTCCCGCATTGACTATTGCAATAGCCTCCTTACTGGTCTTCCCAAAAACAGGCTATCAATCCATTATGATTGCAGCTGCAAGGCTTATCTTCCTTGCAAAACGTTCTTCTTCTGCTGTCCCGCTCTGTCAGTCCCTCCATTGGTTGCCAGTTTTCTACCGTATTCAATACAAAATACTTTCACTTACATATAAGGCTATTAACCAAACCACACCAACATACATCTCTTCACTTATCTCAAAATATCTCCCAACCCGACCTCTCCGCACAGCACAAGATCTGCGTCTCTCATCCCCATGCATTATTTGCTCCCATTCACGGTTACAGGACTTTCTTCGCGCTGCACCCACTCTATGGAATGAACTACCTCGCACAATAAGACTTTCCTCTAGTCTCCAATCCTTCAAGCGTTCCCTGAAAACTCTCCTCTTCAGGCAAGCTTATCAGATTCCAGAACCTCCTACATAACCTTCATTGCTTCCATATCTAATTACATCCCCTTTTACAGTCCACACACAATCTCACACATCGTCTTTCTCTCACATCCTCATGACATTTGGTCGTCATTCCTGTGTGACTGGATCATGCAGCCAACCAAGAAACTGTGCATTCTGGCTGGACCAAAATGCAATATATAGCACCTATCCTTGTGTATCAATGCCTATTTCCCTATAGATTGTAAACTTGTGAGCAGGGCCTTCCTACCTATATATCTGTCTGTTATTACCCAGTTTTGTTCTATTAATACTTACAATTGTAAAGTGCAACGGAATATGCTGCGCTATATAAGAAACTGTTAATAAAATAAATATAAATATATATATATATATATATATTCCCCACACACCTGTAGGAAAGGGTTGAAGAGAAATAGTAGTGATAGTTATACCTGACAGTACAGAAAAATAAAGGCAGTAACAACACAGCAGAGCTAGCAACAGTCACATACAATGCATATACAATATACTTGCAATCAACTATTCAAAGCACAAGGTAGGATTTTGAGCACTGTATAACCTGGCCTCTGGGGAGAGGTATACAGGGAGACCAGATCCAAACCTCCTGAGACCAGCCGTTTCAGCACAACAATGATAGTGGTCACTGTTCATCTCATATACAGTGGAGGGTAGAAGGAGCAACCCAGACGTGGGCATACCTCAGCTGGATCGGCGTCTGGGCTGCCGGGGAGAGCCTGTAACAACCCCTGGGTGCGCTGGCCTTATACATGGCCGCCTCTGTCCCCGCCACCAGACTTACTTGCCCCGGCGGTCTAGTGGGGGAGTAGACGCAGCGGTTGCCCCACTACAGCAGCCTCAGGCAGGTCTCCAATCGCCGGAGATACGGACTGCCACATGGTTCCCTGCGAGTGGGGAACCACCTTACCTGCGTCCCCGTGCTTCCGGCTGCAGTCTCCGGTCCCAGCATCGCTGCTAACTAAGCTCCGCTGGTGCCCACCGAAATCACCAGTTACTGGTGTTGCGACGCCGGCAGGTGTAGATGGAGCAGCAGCACAGGCGTCTTTTAGGACGCCTAGCGCTCCTTGCTCTAAAGTCACAAAAATTAAAAAATAAATCATAATATAAAAGCTTGGGACTGCCTGAGCATTCCCCCTGTTATAAAAGGTGTGTCTGAATCCTGCCATACCAAACTCAAAACTGAGTACCTGTGGCCGGGGGGCGGGGTATATGTGGAGGAGGACCTGAGGTATCCTGGGAGCTGAAAGCTTAACTGTTTGGTGCCTGGATCACTCCAACCACATTTTCCCTATGTATCCCTGTGAATCCCTATGGACCCTGAAGAAGAAATATAAGCTTTCCTATGCAATACTTACAGCTTGCAGGGTTAACGCTGGCAATAACACCTTTCAAATATAATAAGCAGTGAAAACAGCCCTATTGCCAGAAAAACTCACATCAGAAATCATGCTTTTTGCCCTTCAATAATAAATAATTACCCATAGAGTCATGAAAGTTATCATTTCATGACAAATGGATGCAGAGCCTTTCTTCGAAATATACATCTAAAAAACATACATTGAAAGGATGTACAAGGAGAGAGCACCAATATTGATTAAGGGAGTGATTCAGCACAGGACGGAAATGCAAAGCTGCACGCAATCAGCTTTGTAATTCCGTCCTTGCAAATATGCAAATGCAGCAAGAGGTGTCTGACACCTCCCACTGCATTTGCAATCTCTGCACTGCTACCGAGGTCCAGGGGCATACTTCACTCACCATCCGGGGCCCCCTCCTCACTCTCCAGCGGCCACGGCGTACTGACAGTTTCAGTAGACTCCGGGCACTAGCCCAAGTCCGGATTCTACTACGCGTGCGCAGAATGCCAGGAAAGTGTCCGCTGCGGCCATTTTCACAGCCATTTTCCTCCTGTGTATGCGCAGAACACCGGGAAAGTGCCCGCTGTCACCATTTTCCAGGCGTTCTGTGTAGCGCCTCTCCAGTTGACTTGGGAGGTAAATATTAGGAAGTATGGGTGCAGCGTGTGTAGTGTGGGCCCTCCTCGACCCAGGGGCCCATGTGTCCCATGCACACCCCGCACCCATTATAGATACGCCCCTGCCGAGGTCGCAGGGAGGGATAACCATCGCGACCATCAGTCGCAATGTTAGATGGCGCCGGCCAGCTGAGTAAGCCTCAGCTTACGCAGGCTGTCCGGCTTGCGAGGACAGGAAACTACATCCGTTGATGCAGCCAATGGCCTTGCCGCTCCCAGAAAACAGGGCCGTCACACCCTGGTTTCTGGGAACACCAGCCGCCCCCACACCTCCCCCTAATTGCCTCTTCCTGTTAATCGGGCAGAGGCAAACAGGGGCCAGTGGAGCTCATTTAGACCCGCTCGCTGCTGGCAGCCGCTCGCTCTGAATGTGAGCATATTTTTTTTTTTGGGTCTCCGGCCGCTCACAAAGCTGTGGGTGACCACCCACAGCTTTTGCGAGTGAGCTGGAGACCATCACGATAATTGCGACCATCGGCCTTGCGATGAGACCCTGAGGTAGAATCTAGCTGCCGCAAGGCCGAGTGGACTTCCTGCTCTAATAGAGAAGGAAGTCCACTACTGACATCAATAGTGATGTCAATTGGACCGCCCAACAAACGCCAGGCGTTCCTAAGGGAACGCCTGCATTTGTGCAGCCACCCCCCCTACCTGCCCACAAAATGGGGCGAGCTGTCAATCAACATTGACAGCCGCCGCGTCTTGTTGCGAGCCCCATAGTGACTGAACTTCAGTCGCTCAGCGGGGCATGCGCACGCCGGACCGGCGCATGCGCAGTGCGCAAACATCGGGCCGCTTGCAGGCGCACAGCACTTGCGAGCGGCCCTGAATCAGCTCCAGTGTGCGATCACGCAGGACCCATTCTGCAGAACGGTTCCTGCGGACGCGCCGATTCCCGATAATCTGTAATCTGCATTCAGCTTTGCACATACGTACAATGCTGAATTAAGCCCTAAACTCTCAAAATGGCTGATTCCGCTTAAAACCAATGCAAAACAAATGTGAAGTTTCTGTCTCCTGCTTTTTTATGGGGGTTGACAATGTAACTATCCACTCAGAAATATACAGTATAACTGACACATTGCCCTATCACTCAGTACACGGTCCTCAGCGAAGGTGTGTGTCCTTAGATTTGACTTCTCAATAGTATTTTGGCAGCAGGCTGATAGAAAGTTCATTTGTATTTCCATGGGCACGGTGAAGATTATTTGCATGGGTGCAGTGTTAAAGACTCGCCAGCAATGTTTATCAAGGTTACATCAGATCAGAAAAAATAATGACAAGCCCAGGTACACGCAGAAGGGTAACATATTTTATACTCTCCTATTTTATGCTCAGGAAAGGAATTTTTTTTTCTCCAGGTCTTCTGTATTAGTTGTGTTTTTATTCATGAATTACTGTTCAGGTGGTTATATAGCCTGCAGCTTAAATTTCCTACAAATATCAAAACTGGGCACCTGAGTGAAAAATTTAATACATCCATTTTTATTCTGTTCCATATTCTCTCGAGTCTCCCGGTTGGAATAAATATTCCGACAGATGATTGCATGGAAACACACCATGCGGACTGTGAATTGCAATGTGCACGGAGATATTTAAGATTACTTTTTCCGTTTAATCAAATTCAAATGTTTGATGGGTCTGCACAAATTTGCTATAGAGTGAGAGTGCCTTTAGAAACCATGTATAGGTTCAGGCAGAAATGTGTCTGTGCTGATAGGAAGCCACTGGATAATGAAATACATAGGCGAAAATAACTTCATTGAAACTAGTCATGTATAGAGACATATCACTGGAGCTTTAAACTCCATATCATCCAACCACATACTGGCAGTGCAACAGTTAATGCACTTGGATTTTAAAGGGAAATGGAAAATGATAGAATATTTTTCAACATACATAGATCTACACAACATTCCATATTTATGAGTACGAGCTGTTATTTATATTAAGTGACTTGAAGTGAAGTAAAGGAAACACTGCTGAAGGTAAATATCATAACAGGCAGCTAGAACAATTTAGGAGAATTATTTATTTGTATTGCATGAGATCAGGGGGTGTGTTGCCTTCAACTGTATACTACCAGACACAACACAAATTTGCCTCCCATTTTAATCTAGGGATGGCCATTGGTGGGTTAATCGTCAATGGTCACCATTGGTGGTTAACCTTGATGATATGAAGCTATTGACAAGCAAACCATTGATGGTTTTACCCACCGATAGTCAGCTCTGCTCTACTACTAAGGGGGCAGCGGTCAATCAGAGGTGGGACTTCATGAGGCGAATTGTGGGCGGAGCTAGGCTCAGTGTCTTGGCGCCAACTAGAAAAAAATTATAATTATGGAGCTACGTACCATCATTGGCGGATAACCATTGGATCTCCACCATTGATGGCTAAACCATCTTCAATCGGTGGTTAACTATCTATGGTTGTTACCCATCAATGGTCGATGGCCATCCTTGTTTAAACCAGACAGCACCTGCACTGCAAAGGAGGAACTTTCTTTCTGGTAAGTAACTGTTTCTTCCCTGTTCTACACTCATTGGGGCTTATTCTGAGCTAGGAGCAAAGCAAAAAAGAGCCAGTAACGTTGCACCTTGGTAAAACCATGCTGCACTACAGGTGGTTATGGGAAATATATATGCAAATCAGTTGTACAGTAGGAGTTTTAATCTCCGTGCTTCTCATATGGTTATTCCCAAACCCTCTCGGGTATAATTAGGAAGCAACGGAAATATCACATTTAAATTAGATCATAGGGTGGGGTAGTAGGGTGCGTCGCCGACCAACGCAGTGTTTCGTTAAAAAGCTTTGACAAGGTAAGCCGAGCCGCTTACCGGAACTGCCTTATATACCCACGAGTATACTATTGGTAGGTGGGATATCAATCAATCTCCATTCACCTATCATATCCAGCCACATCACTAAGTTCCGCCCTCCCTTGCTTGGATTGATGTTTGTTCTTCTCAAAAGGGCTAATGACGTAGAATTCAAGGAATCCTCAATCGCTCCCCGGTCTGCATAACAACCATCAGGCTGAAGCAATCAACCTCAGATAGCGATGTTAATGTTATCCTTATTATAGAGAATACCCATGTATGCCAGTGGTCTGTTTATAGTGATCACTCTATCCAGTTATAATGATTATATCAGAATCATCTGCTGGATGTATTTATGTAATCCGAATAAAAAAATAGTAATATTAAACAAGCTGGTCACATGATCATTCTATAATGCTGGGCAATGGAGTCTATTCAGGTTTACCTAATGGATAAATGATCAGAGATTTACTCCTGACAAGGCATCTTCAATCTATTGTCCATAACATGGAATTGAAGTATCATATATTTATTTATTATTTATTACCAGTTATTTATATAGCGCACACATATTCCACAGCACATTATCCAGTAAAATGTTCACTATTACAATATTTTTATTAAAGGATATATTGGTATCTCCTAGAGTTTTCTCAATTCATTTCCAGTGTATGGGATCCAACTTGCAAAGTGTATGTTCCAACATCTAAGATTATAAAGGCCCCATTGTAGCATCAATATATTATAGTATTTTAATATTCTAGGTTATATAAAAATGTGGGAACAATATGTATCTGTATTTAGGTCCCAGATCATTTGTATATAATTACATTTCTATTTTTATATTTTTATAGCTCTCAAAGATTATACCAAATATTAAATATCAAGATCTCCAATAGGGACTTTTATTTTATTTTTAAATTTTTTAAATTTCCATTTATATAATTTTGTGAAATATATTATTTATGTCTCCAATTGGGGTTTGTATAACTGTTATAAAATATATAATTTATAGTTTTCATTTTAACATTAAATATCTTATTATTCCATATGGATCTATTCTATTCTAATACATGCATGTGTAAATATACAGTGTTGAATACTAATAAAAAATATATAATTAAAAAATGTGTTAGAATAGTGGTGCCAGATAATAAATTATGAAGTTAGGATGCATCTGAGGATATGCAAATAAAAGTGAAAAGAAACACCCAATATTTATTATCCAAAAAAGTGTTATGTGTGTGAAATATAAATTTAATTTATCAGGAATCATCTAGTGACTTGTGATTGATCAGTGTTGAAAATTGTGTGAGAAAATGTGAAGAAAAAAAGGTAAACTAATAGTGAAAAAGTAACAAATTATGCAAAAATCTGTGTAAGTAAAGCATTAAAATTTGATATATATATATATGCCCATCAAATTTGATGGTCAATTATTAAATAATAAATAATGATGATGTTTTCCCAAAATATTGTTAATAACTATAATGGATATTAAAAATCAGTTACTAAGTAACTGCAAAATATAGTCATAATTGTTATATTATCGAGAGAATTAAAGAAAAAAATGAATTAAATGAGTATTTTATGTTCCCAAAATGATGGACCAGTTGATGGAAAATAAGCAGATATCATAAATCACTCAAATATTCTTAGAGTTGGTCATTATTATTGTTTAGTTAGATAAAAAACAAAAAATTAAAAGACCAAAAAAATTATCTTATCTTAAAATGATGAATATCATGTGGTCCAGTTGATGGTAAGTATCATAAAGTACTTGAGTTCTCTTCATACATAGGAGATTTTATAGTCAATTATTAGATAGTAAATAATTAAGATGTTTGCCCTAGATATTGTTAGGACTATAATAGATATTGAAAAGTGACAATCAGTTACAAAGTAACTGCAAAATGTAATCATAATTGCTAAATTTTTGAGAGATTTAGAGGAAAATTAGATGAGTATTTTCCGATCCCCAAATGATGGACCAGTTGATGGATAATCAACAGATATCATAATTCACCCAAATGTTCCTAGAGTTGGTCATTATTATTGTTTAATTAGACAGTAAACAAAAAATTCTCTGATCTCAAGATGATGAGTATCATGTGGGCCGGTTGATGGTAAGTAGATAAATATCATATTGTACTTGAGTTCTCTTCATACATAGGAGATCAAGTATTAAAATATATGTGTTTGTATTCCCTGTTCACATAATAGCTATAAAATGTGATTGATTACCATTATCATTATTTTAGAAAAAAATTATAGTTGTTTTCTACATTGAGGCCCTTAGGTGTTAATCTATCCAGTAGGAAGATGAATTTAGATTCTTGTTTTAGGAGTTCAACATCCACATCTCCCCCTTTGATATTCATATTCATTTTTTTTAATCCAAAACCTTTCAAACCCTTTGGGTTGCCATCATGATACCTTAAAAAATGTCTAGCTATCGGAGTCAAGGACCTAAACTTCTGTTTATCTTTCTCAGCATTTCTTATGCTCCCTATATGTTCTAGGACTCTTTTTTTGAAAGGTCTCTTGGTCTTTCCAATATAGCTCTTTTTACAAGGGCATTGTAGGTTGTAGATTACCCCTGTGGTATCACAATTGATATGTTCCTTGATATGCCAGGTCTTGTTGTATCTATCACGGAAAGTGTTAGTTGTAATCATGAGTGGACATGCCTTACATGTTCCACATTTCCTGGATCCATTTTTGAGAAATAGCTGTTTTTTGGGGGATTTCAGATGATTTTTAACCAAAATATCCCTAAGATTTTTGGATCTTCTCCAACTCATTTGAATTTTTTCTCCAACAATCTTGTCCAGATCTTGATCCATACATAGTATATCCAGGTGTCTCTGTAGAATCTCCTGGATACTCTTCCATTTGTGACAGAATGTTCCCACGAACCTAATGCATTCCTGTTTCTTCTATTTCTTTTTTGGTATTAAAAATTGATCTCTAGTATATCCTCTGGTATCCTTATATGCTTTCTTAATAGCTCTTCCATTATATCCTTGAGATTTTGCTCAGTTGTTCCGACTGCATTTGGAATGTATGATCCTCCGAACAGTTCCGCTTCATATGGAGAAATTCAACTTTCGGCAATCCTCTCAGCATCGGCAGGAAATGCTAACTCTTATTATGCAGGATACTATTGGTAGTCGATTTTTCACAGAACAAATCCGATGAAATGTGTCCGACTTCTTCAATTGTTAATGTAATATCAAGGAAATGCATTCTTTCTTTACTGGCTTTATGGGTTAGTTTCAAATTAAACTAATTAATATTGAGTTTAGACAAAAATTCTTCAAAAAGCTTTATCCCTCCCAATTTATCAGGATATCATCAATGTATCTCAACCACAATAAAATGTGGTTTGTGTATGGATCATTATTCTCATTAAACACCCACTCCCTCTCCCACCACCCCAGGTAGAGGTTAGCATATGTGGGGGCACAGGTGATCCCCATTGCTGTCCCTCGTACCTGGAGGTAGAAGTTGTTGTTACAAACAAAATTATTTTTGGTGAGTACAAATCGTAAGTGTGAAATAAGAAAATTATTGAAGTCATTATTGCGATCCATACTCAAAAAGTACTCGACTGCTTTAATTCCATATTCATATTCACGTCGATGTGGAAAGTCTCTACAAAAGCATTACCCATGAATATGGAATTAAAGCAGTTGAGTACTTTTTGAGTATGGATCACAATAATGACTTCAATAATAGAAAAGTAGAAGAGGCCAGAGTACATAAGTAAGAACATGGACCAGTTGTGAGGATACATATCTTAGTCGTCTCTGCAACCAGGAATTGTCCAGCCCCGGGCTTTATATATATATCCTCATAACCACACTTGCCAGGCTTTTTCCATGCCACACTTGCCAGGTCTTAGAGACCCTGGATGGAAACTCAGATGGAAACTGAGCGTATGTTGCTCAAAAACTGCGTGGACAGTATAAATGTGTATGACTATATACATATGAAAAGTTTTTATCATTAGTAAACTTTATATGCCATCACCAGGGATGCGCAGTGCTTTACAAAGTACATAAACAGTAATTTATAGTACAGAACATTGCAGGACAAGGGCATGGTTCATAAACTTTGCTGCATCTGCAGTCATAATACCCAAATAGTCAAAGCAGAGTGGCAGTACCCAAGGGTTTGGTGCCCTTGAGGCAGTTGGGTTCAGATGATGGTGAGGGAAGGAAAAGCACATGAGGGAAGAGGGCCCTGCTCATGAACGCTTACTTTCTAAAGGACATAGTTGGATGCTCTTTGCAATGTAGCCGTCCCCTATGTGTTTGCTTGGTGTGCTTCTTGTCCCCATCATGTGTGCACTTGAGTTACTGCAGCTGTAATCAGTGCTGCGCATGCGCCTCTTTTGTGAATGTAACGGTGCATGCGCAGCACTGATTACAGCTGCGGTAAGGTAGTGTAGAGAGGGAAAAGTATCTATTTCCTGAAAAGCGATCATCGAAAAAATGTCAGCTTTTCAGAATAGATACTTATGGAGAGGAGGAATGATGAATTCCTCCAGTAATTAGGTAGAACTCCATGCGAGATCTAAACCAAATTACCTCCATCGATTTTTTTAGTTATGATGAATAGGTGAGCACTCAGTTCGGCAGCAAGCGCAGTAGGAAAACATGTAAAATATACTTTGCCCACAGGATGGGTTCAACTCAGCATAAAGAATAAGGGTATATTTAATAAAGTGAGAGTTTTTAGAAGTGGAGATGTTGCCCATAGCAACCAATCAGGTTCTACTTAACATTTAACTAGCACCTTCTAGAAGATAAAGGGCGGGATGTACTAACATTGTGTGGTACATCCCGCCAGACATCGTATCCCTACTGATTACATATGCACTAACATATGGGATCAATACCACAAAGGGCAGCTCTTCTGATGAGATCTGTCCTTTACGATCAGCGCTGCGCCCTGGACTTTCGGGTTTATGACCCGGGAGTCCATCTGCGCATGCGCAGAGTGATGCGGCGGCCACGGGGCATCCTAGGAGGGATCCCTCATACCAGTGAGATGTGGAAGAAGCCCATAGGCTTCTATGGGGTAACCCCAGCAAAAGCTGGCATTACCCTCCGCGTCGGAGCCCCAGCGGACACCCAATAGTACATATAGAAAATGCGGTAAAACCTACATAACAGGGTTTTTATCACATTTTCCATTTAGTACATCTGGCACCCTAACTAGAATCTGATTGGTTGCTATGGGCAATATCACTTCTAAAAATTCTCACTTTAGTAAATTTACCCATGAGGGGCTTGCTGTGAGAGAAGAATGTGACCTATTTATCAATGACCATAAGGGTCAGACTAGATGGGCCAAGTGGTTCTTATCTGCTGTCAAATTCTATGTTTCTATGACCATGAATTGTTTAAATGTAAGCTATACCCCCAATCCTACACTCTACCCACATTCAAAGCAGAAGGTCACACACCTCCTTCCATGTTCCAAGAAATGTGGCAGTTCCCACATAAATAGCAACTTTATGGATTTGTGTACAAAAATGTAACTGATTTTGCTTTTTTTTTTGCCTTTTTCATCATATGCCCTTCCCGAATATACTGTATGATGCAACCAGTTTCAAATACATAGTTAGCCTCCTGTCATTAAGAATTAATTGAAAAGGGTTAAAAACATCGCACTTGATTACTTCAAAGCTCTGACAGAATCTTAACAGAGCCACGTTTCCACATCTGACCTGTGTAAAACATCAAAACCATTAGCTCCCAGTGCTGAATTTGTAAGCAATTACTTATTCTGTTAGCACTTGGGATTAATTCCAAAAGAGCACAGTAAACTTTCATGGCAAAGTGAACCCATATCTTACTGATTCGCAGATCTTTGGTTCTTGAGGAGTACCTGCATGTTCTGTTTAATCTTATTTAAGTTATCAATATTTTCTTTTCTTTTTTTTTAACATTCGAAGTGATAAAAGTTTATTTGTGTGGCCCAAGGCTGTCATTCTATGAATTAAAAGATCCTTAGTTAAATCTTCCCATTTAGTTTCCAAGATGGAGAATTTCTTGTACAGAACATTAAAATGCAAATGGTACATTTTAAAGAAAACACAGCCCACAAGAACAGTAGATATTTGTAATATTTTGGAGGAGAGTTTTGTAACATACTTTATTATGTGGAAAGCAGTGATACGGGTTAATTCATTAGTTTAACCCAGAGGTTCCCTAACGCGGTCCTCAAGACTCCTCAACAGTCCAGGTTTTAGAGATATCTTTGGTTCAGCACAGGTGACTTATTTAGTACCTCAGTCAATTTGATTTAACCACCTGTGCTCAACCATGGATATCTCTAAAACCTGCACTGTTGGGGAGCCTTGAGGACTGTGGCCCTGATTCAGAGCCGAACGCCCTTTCAGAGCGCTCGCTCTGAATCAGGGCGGCATTATTTTTTTTTGTGTCGGTCTCCTGGCCACCCACAGCTTTTGCAAGCGGCCAGGTGATGGTCGCGACCATCGGGCTTGTGACGAGACCCTTGTGGTAGGATCTTGTGCATCGCAAGTCTAATAGAGCCGGAAGCTAACTACTGAGGCCGCCCCCAAAAGGGAGGCATTCCTTCGGGAATGCCTCCATTTGGCCAGCCACGCCCACCCCCACTGCCCGCCTCCAAAACGGGGCGAGCTGTCAATCATAATCGACAGCCGCCCTGTTTTGGTGCGAGACCCGTAGCGACGGAACACCCGTTGCTGGCCGGGTCTCGGCATGCGCAGTGAAAGACCATCGACCCGCTTGCGAGCGGGTCTAAATCAGGCCCTGTGTTTGGGAACCTCTGATTTAACCCCTTGGCATATGAAGTACCAACACAAACTATACATTATTTTTTTTTTACAAAGACTTTGGCCCTCATTCAGAGCCGTACGCTCTGAGCAGAGCGCACGCTCTGAATGAGGGCCGCCATCCATAAAAATGGAGCGTCCTCCTGGACGCTCGTATAGCTGTGGGTCACCACCCACAGCCTATACGAGCGTGCAGTTTGATGGCCGCGATGGTCGTGACCATCGTGACCATCGAAACTGCGAGCCGGAGCCTGCGGTTGAGGTTTTCAACCGCAAGGCCCGGAGTGATTTTGGCTCTATCAGAGCCAAAATCACTCCCACTGACATCACTAGTGATGTCAGTGGGCCGGCTTCTGACGGGAGGCGTTCCCTTGGGAACGCCACCGTCAGGGAGGCACGCCCCCAGCACGCCCACCAAAGGGGGCGTGCTGTCAATCAACATCGACAGCACGCCCCCTTTGATCAGACACAACGAGCGAAGGACTTTCCTTCGCTCGTCGCGTCTGGCGCATGCGCACGACGGAGCTCCCTCCATCGTGCGCATGCTCAGTGCAGACCATCGACCCACTTGCGAGCAGACAGCCGCTTGCGAGTGGGTCTGAATCAGGGCCTTTGTTTACTACTATTATTTTTTTTTTTAGAAAATATCCAATTAGCCACAGAGCTTTCAATAATACTGCCTTTTCCCCGTTTGGTAATCCATGGCTTAACGCACGTTAACCCATTAATTCAGCGTAAAATGCAGAATCAATGGGTTTCCACATGCATTAAACCCATCAGGGTGCCTTTTATTACAGACTTTTCTTTGCGGCTCCTGAAGCTGTGAGGAAAGTCCATCTCTGGGTCTTAACGTGCGGGGTAAACGTCTCTGATTGAATCGTCCGGCAGGGGTAATTAGCTGCGAGATTAACCGCGCGGCTAATTGGATTTTCCCCCAATAGTCTGCTTACTCCAGCTGACACTGTAACAAAAATCCTACCAAAAATTGATTAATTTTTACTGAAATGGCAAGAAAGTGAATTATTATCAAATAGGTACTGTAACCACCAATATATTTTAGAGGTCCTTGCTTTGGCATTATTTGACCTTTCCAAAGCAGCAAAATCTATTCTTGAAAATGATAATGCATTTTTTCTTTTTTTTACTGTCTTTAATGCAATGCATAAAATGTTTTGGAATAATATTATTAGCCCATTTTTTTTTATAAGTAGACAACCTACTGCATTAAATGAAGGCACCCCTAAAGCCAGGCTGGGAGAGGTCTTGCTATTATAACCCCCACTGCTGGATAATCAAACAATAACTACTAAGGGTTGTATACATTATTTGAAAGGGAACTAATCTCTTCCAAATGAGGGGTGCCCATAGTTTCTTGCAGCCAGGATGGGAGAGATTGGGACATTATATAGCCTTCCCCCATCCTGAGCTCCACAATGTTTTCTGTAGTGTTAAACCGCATACACACTAGACGATAAATTGGACGATATGAACGGTAACGATAGCGTTATCGTTCATCGCGTTCAATATCGTCCAGTGTGTATGCATGATATCGTTAACGATGCGCGCTCCCGCAGATCATTAACGATGTCTTTTATTGCCCGTACTTGCAGGGCAACCTGACAATATCGTCAGGTTCTGCAAGTTTGGGAAAGAGGGAAGGTGTCGTCACTGAACGATATCGTTAGCGATATCATTCAGTGTGTATGCTCAATGTCATTAACGACATTGAATCTGGCAGTGCAGGGGAAACACTTAACGATATCGCTCATGGATCATATCGTGCCTTTAGCTGCTATTTTCTGGTAATCACTTGTGATCGCTAAGCAATCATTGCAAAGTGGCCACATAATTTAGAACAGAGGATAACGTCTTTCAATGGAAAGTACTCCTAATCCCCCATTCCCAGATTTCGGAAAATTTTCTGTACTGTAGTGCAGGGCCATAACTAAGGGTGTGTGAGCGGTAATATTCCACAGGGTGCAGGGCCTTGGGGTCAGCTCCATCGCTACCCCACGACACCTGCATGTGGCTTGCAGGGTGCCTGGAACAGCCACAAGCACTGCTGCACAGCCAAGGGACTCTCCAGGCAGGCACTCTGCAGACTGTCGAGCTTCCCGGAGTGTACTAGAGCTTATGGACCCGCCCCCTGGGCTTGATGTCATGACACAGGGGTGCATAGAGCCCTATCCTGGCCCTGGTGTAGGTGGTTATCGTTATCATCAGACGATGATCTCAAAGGGGTCACATAATTTGATAGAGGGGGTTTGTTTGAAAGACACATTTGCACATTAAAGTGCGTTTTGTAGCCTACAAATATTAGAGGCCCATGAGATTGCAACCAATCAATTTACTAGGATCTACTGCATCATACATATTTAGTAATGAAGTGTTTCAGTGATGTAATTGGCTTCTATCCATGACCTCTATCTCTCAAATATTTCAACCCATTTTTCCCCCCTAAATAGGCTGCAACTTCAGGGTGCATGCTATACTTACATGTCCATTCCCCTACTTTCACTTGCACGTCCCCGGTTTGCCTCTCCAAGTGTAGGGTGCATCAACTATAAATTACGTAGCATTTGTTTTTAAAAAAATGTTGTTTCGTTTTCCTGTTGCATGAGCAGAGCTGTTTGCATCTTTTTGCAAAATGTTTTTTAGGTAGACATTAAAAAACAAATAAAAAAACAGATCGTAATGCATTTGGACTGGGGCACTGGAGGGCCCACTATGGAATGCAATAGCAGAGGCCAGCTTAAGGGGCATGATCAAATATTATGTAGGTGTGGCCATCAATTGAAGGAGCGTGGTCATCTCACATTATTTTTATTATTAGTAGTAGTATTTTTTCAATAATTGGTGCTGCATTTTATTAAAATAGTAATAATATGGGTCTTTTTTTATTAAAATAGTATTACCCTGGGCCCCCTTTCAATAAAGTATTAAATTGTGCCCTCTTTTATTAACATAATAATAAAATAGCGATAATCTATGCAGTTTTTAAATATAAAGGGCTTGATCCTGTTCTTTTACTGATTGGCCTGTGGGCCAATCAGAACTTGGGGGCGGGGCTTCATGGTTATCGGGTGCGTAGCTATGCTCAGTGTCCCGGCACCTTGTAAATATAAAAATAAAATAAAATTTGGTTATGCTGTGCCATCAAAGGAGGGAAACCATCTGGTTCTCCCCCATCAATGGTAAAAGCATTCAACGTCAGCCATAAACCATCGATGATTATGAATTATGAATGGTCAATGGCCATACCTACACTACCAGCAAAAAGAGTCATGGCACAGGCTGGGGCTGTCATGTTCTGACAGTGAGCTGGTTAGAACATGCCCCCCCTCCCCCGATCTCGGCACGCTAAGTCCCGCCCACTCACAGAAGGGGCAGGGCCTTGAAGCAGTGAGGCCCACCAGGGAATTACCCGTCTCCCCAGCAGGCCAGTCCAATTCTGTATCAATGTAACATTAGTCAGTTATTTTTTTTCCCAAAAACAGCACACACTACTTTACAGTGTTATTATATTGTTCTTTTTTATTTTATTATATTTGCTAGCCAGGTTAACAAGTGTTTGAGAGATAAGTTGACCTGTTCTGCATTTATTTTATAATACATAGGCCACATTCTCCTTTATTTGTGCATTAATCCTGACATTTTTCTTAGCTGTGTTTGTGTGAGTGGAAAGCTATTCGATTATTGTCATCTGGGCAGGAAACACACAGCGAAGGGAAGGACAAGGTTAGGTGATATGAATCTAACCACTTGACTTGTTTTACTCCATCACACTTAAAGCCTCATTATACATTTTTTATTTACCTTTCAAGGTCTGAAGGGTTTTTTTGTGGCAGATTGAATTTATAAACTGCTACTTCTGAATAAAAAAGGACTATTTTATGGTTCAAATCAGTATTCACACTTGCCACAAAGACGTTAACTGCAGTCATTTGTGCTTTTCAACAATTACAGTAGTGCTTACCCTACTTCGTCCAGAATATGTTAACTGCTTTGTAGAAACAGTTCTGGTGTCTGTTTCCAAAATGGATCTCATTGCCAAACAAATATATATATATATATATATATATATACACTGATACTCCTACACTAGATGTCTCCAACCTGTATTCTTAATTTTGGTAGCTCGCCTAGCTGCAGTACTGCTGAGTCATCTAGGAGTCAACTAGCTGGAAGTGACCTTTGATGCACGCTCCCTTGTGGCATCAACACCATGGGGGGAGCCACGGGGAAGTGCATCAAGTGGTTAACGTAGCAACTGTGAAAATCACCTGATGTGCTTCTCTGTGGCTCCACCCATGGCGGAGTGACACAATACGTGACGAACAAGTGACTCCTGCCCAGCCATGCCTATATATTTTGCCCCTCTACTGCACTTACCTCCTTGCAGATGGTAATTAACAGTGAAATGTGCCTGTTCTTAAACTTTAGTTACAAATTGCAACAATATTACTGTATTAATTAAATGCATTGTTGTTTCTTCAGGAGGTTTCATTTTCCTTGAGTAGCGCACACCCCAATTAAGGTTGGCGACTACTGCCCTACACACAATCCAGCTGTTATATTTGTTGTATGCACATAAATTATGAGCCTACTGCAGTGGTAGCACTGTGGACCACCTTCTCCTCCTGCAAATCCTTCATTCCCTTGGTTTACGTGACACTGCCCTCTCCTAGCTGTCCTCCTACCTCTCTAATCGTACCTTCTCTGTCCCCTCTCATGACTCCTCTACCCCCCCACTTCCACTTACAGTAGGTGTTCACCAAGGTTCTGTTCTTGGACTAGTCTCCCTCTGTACGTCCTTTCTAGGTGAACTCATCTCCCTCTTCCTATCAGACTCTCCACCTCGCTACAAATCTTCAAATGGACTCTCAAGACCCACTACTTCATCAAAGCCTTCCAGCCAGCTCTCATCCTAATCCGCTGCTACTTGCTCCTTCTTCCCTGTCTACCCCAGCAGTGTCACACCTGTTTGTCTGCCCTGCCTCTTTAGAATGTAAGCTCTCACGAGCAGGGCTCTCTACCCTCTTGTGCTACTCCTTATACTGTAATCTTGTCCTTGTCCTGCATTGTATTGTACCATAAGTCACCTGTTACTTGTTCACTTATTTGTCTATGTACTTAGTAACGAGCTGCTGAACACTTATGGTGCCATATAAATAAAGGATAATAATAATGATAATGCAAAACTTGAATATTAATAGTGGAACATTTCAATCTGTATTAGCTACTCAATCATATATATTTATGTTCCAAAGTCTTGGAAAGACTCCTCAGTTCTAAATGGTTACCAACAACACAGACACTGTACTGTACAGCCACATGACACATGTATTGGTTTCACAAAGTCTGCTGCTTCAGTTTTTATGATGGCAACATTTTCACTGCATGTCAGCCTGCCACAAAAGGACCAGCTGACATCATGTCAGTGATTCTCTTGTTAACACAGGTGAGAGTTTTGACAAAGACAAGGCTGGAGATCACTCTGTCATGCTGATTGAGTTAGAATAACAGACTGGAAGCTTTAAAAGGAGGGTGGAGCTTGAAATCATTGTTCTTCCTCTGTTAACCATGGTTACCTGCAATTAAACACGTGCAGTCATCATTGCTTTGCACAAAAAGAGCTTCACAGGCAAGGATATTGCTGCTAGTAAGATTGCACCTAAATCAACCATATATCGTATCATCAAGAACTTCAAGGAGAGAGGTTCAATAGTTGTGAAGAAGGCTTCAGGGCGCCCAAGAACGTCCAGCAAGCACCAGGACCATCTCCTAAAGTAAATTCAGCTGCGGGATCGGGGCACCACCAGTGCAGAGCTTACTCAGGAATGGCAGCAGGCAGGTGTGAGTGCATCTTCACGTACAATGAGGCAAAGACTTTTGGAGGATGACCTGGTGTCAAGAAGGGCAGCAAAGAAGCCACTACTCTCCAGGAAAAACATCAGGGTCAGACTGCAAAAGGTACAAGGATTGGACAGCTGAGGACAGGGGTAAAGTTATTTTCTCTGATGAATCCCTTTTCAGATTGTTTGGGGCATCTGGAAAAACGCTTGTCTGGAGAAGGAAAGATGAGTGCTACCATCAGTCCTGTGTCATGCCAACAGTAAAGCATCCTGAGACCATTCATGTGTGGGGTTACTTCTCAGCCAAGGGAGTGGGCATGAATAAAGAATGGTACCAAAACATCCTCCAAGCGCAACTTCTCCCAACAATCCAAGAACAGTTTGGTGATGAACAATGCCTTTTCCAGCATGATGGAGCACCTTGCCATAAGACAAAAGTGATAACTAAGTGGCTAGGGGAACAAAACATTGAAATTTTGGGTCCATGGCCAGGAAACTCACAGACCTTAATCCCATTGAGAGCTTGTGGTCAATCCTCAAGAGGTGGGTGGACAAACAAAAACCCACAAAATCTGACAAACTCCAAGCATTGATTACGCAAGAATGGGCGGCCATCAGTCAGTATGTGGCCCAGAAGTTGATTGACAGCATGCCAGGACGAATTGCAGAGGTCTAGAAAAAGAAGGGTCACAAATATTAACTCTTTGCATAAACTTAATGTAATTGTCAATAAAAGCCTTTGACACTTATGAAATGCTTGTAATTTTACTTCAGTATACCATAGTAACATCTGACAAAAAGACCTAAAAACACTGAAGCAGCAAAATTTGTGAAAACCAATACTTGTGTCATTCTCAAAACTTTTGGCCATGGCTGTAAATTTTCATTCAGTCATTACAGTCTGATTCATATGGTATTTTCAAAGAAAAAAACGTTCAGCATTTGTAACTAAGTTAATATTATCATGGGTGTAACAATATATTACTCGCTTTGATATGAAGTTCAACTGAAGATCTGCAATTAAAAATTGTAATTCTTATATTGTAGTCTGTTTAACCTAACGCATTTCTCCAGCTTCGTGGCGTGGTATTATCAGAGGAAATGGAATAACGGGCCTTGATTGAGGATGTATGCTAACATCACCGCAAAAATATGGAACTGTCGCAGGCGCCGGGTTTTGTATGGAGATGCCCACCAGCGGCTTTGCAAAGCCCTGCAAACAAAGACACACCTGGGTCACAGATCAGTCTATTATCAGCTTTCTGAGTAAGCCTATGGGTGCGCAAAATGGCCACTGGAACTGAGACACCGGAGCCATTTTCACTGCGTATGGGATTGCAGTTGCAAGCAGACAAACCCGGAAAACAGCATGAAATGCTTGCGTTTGCATCGCCATCTCCCCATTACTGCCCATGGCCTTTCAACCATTTTGGGATTATATCCTCACTGTGGGCGACAATGAAACTTGACCTTCAGGCAGTACGACTCATAGGCATGTGCATATTACCGATAATCGCTGAAACCTCATAAACATCAGCATTGTGTCTATTTCCGAATCAGGCTCAATGAGCAGATATTCCCAGGTTTAGGGTTTAAATTGTTTTAGCCAATCAGAATGCTTTGTTGATTAATGCCTTCTTAATATTATTCGGGTATTAAATTATAATTCACAAATATTATAGTATAATGTAATACAGGATGCAGTATATTGCACATAAATAGCTGAGATATAAATATCTTTATATGATAGCATTTTAGGTAGCAACTCTGCAAGACTTAGTACATTACAAGAGCGATGGCTATCATTACTGTGAATTGTGAACAAATTCATATTTATAATTGTCAGGACTGGGGACTCAGGAATAACCGGGAGAGACCCAGATACTTGATCTCTAATAGTTCGGGAGGTCTGAAGCAGGGAAGGGCGTGTGTAACATTTGCTTATGAATAGTGTTGCTGATAAGAGTTCTAAGAGAACGGTGATGGTTACTGCAGGAGCCAATACAGGCAGCACTCAAGAGTCAGTACAGGCTGGGTATGGGTAGAAGTTGACAGCAGAACTCTAACAAGACCGGGCTAAGTCCGGAATGTAACACAAACTGGGACCAGACTGGAGCACAAACTGGGACCAGACTGGGACCGAACTATAACACAAGCTTGGGCCGGATTGGGACCAGACTGTAGCACAAACTGGAGCCAGATTTGGACCGGACTGTAACACAAACTGGAGTTGGATTGGGACTGGACTGTAGGACAAACTGGAGCCAGACTGGGACCGGACTTTAGCACAACTGGAGCCGGAGTGGGACCGGACTACAGCACAACTGGAGTCAGAGTGGAAACAGATTATAGCACAACTGGAGATAGAGTGGGACCGCACTATAGCACAACTGGAGCCAGAGTGGAACTGGATTATAGCGCAACTGGAGCTGGAGTGGGACTGGACTATAACTGGAGCCGGAATATAGCAACTGGAGCCAGAGTGGGACCAGAATGTATCAACTGCAGTCAGAGTGGGACCAGACTTTAGCAACTGGAGCTGGAGTGGGACCAGACTTAGCAACTGGAGCCAGAGTGGGACCGGACTTAGCAACTGGAGTCGGAATGGTACCAGACTTAGCAACTGGAGCCAGAGTGGAATCACCGCTGGAGTAGTCAAGAGAACCATAGATAACAAGCCAGGGAGCAGGAGCCTTGGACATCTAACAGCAACGAAGCTTAGGCACTGAATGGTGTCAGTGGAAGATCTTTATACCCTAGGTTTCACTGAGATTGGCTGATGTGGTCAAGTGGACTGGGAGCTAGTGCTCTGAGTGGTGCAGGAGAGTCAGGTGCCTGAGTACTAGGATGCTGTGGAATTGTAGAAAGAACAGCAGGCACAGAGAGAAAATGCATCTTCAATCTCTGCAGTTCAAGACCAGCACTACTATTTGGACTACACACACTGTTCTAATCAGGAATCTGCAGAGTTCACAAACAGAAGAAAACTCATGTGAATGATCAGCCTGGAAGGAATAGCACAGTCTAATGCTCACACTGGAGGTGTTGCAGCCTGCATCCTGAGCTGACTTCCCAGGCAAATCAGAATATCCTGATCCACAGGACAGGTGGCAGAGGTAAGTCACAAGACAACCTTCGCTTATGATTTATATTTCTTAAATAAATAATACTATTTTTTTTCGCATACATACTACTTTTATACTGAGATATTAATTGCAGTATACGATCGACGCTGGTGAAAATTTTCCATCAATGGGATATACCCCCAAACTTTCCAATCCGCGGGACAAAAGTGTCCGCTGGTGGGACAGAGCCTTTAAATTGGGGCAGTTAAGCAGTGTGGAATTCTCATGGAGATTGTTTCAGTTCACAAAATGGCTGCCTCACTCTGGCCCTGACTCAGAGCCGGACGCTCTGACAGAGCGCTCGCTCTGAATCAGGGCCGTCCCTCTTACTTTTTGGAGCGGCCTCCTGGCCGCTCGCATAGCTGTGGGTGACCACCCACAGCTATAGCGAGAGGCCAAAATGATGGTCGCGATGGTCAAGACCATCGCGACCATCGGGCTTGCGACGAGACCCTGCGGTAGGGTCTCGTCTGCCGCAAGCCCTGGAGTGCTTTTGGCTCTATCAGAGCCAAAAGCACTCCCACTGACATCACTAGTGATGTCAGTGGGGCCGGCCCCAGACGGTAGGCGTTCCCATGGGAACGCCTCTGTCTGGGCAGCCGCGCCCCCGGCACGCCTACCAAAGGGGGCGTGCTGTCAATCACCATCGACAGCACACCCCCTTTGGTGCGAGACCCATAACGACGGTTTGGCCGTCGTTATTCGGGTCTCGCGCATGCGCACGACGGAGCCACCTCTGTCGTGTGCATGCGCACTTGGGCAACATCGACCCGCTTGCGAGCGCTCAGCGCTCGCGAGCGGGTCTGAATCAGGCCCTCTGTGTAGATGACAGCTGCACTTATAATACAGATATGCTCTTTCCATAGCTTACTTTCTACAGAAACTCTTCAGCTTTGAGTAAATAACTGAGTTTGGCTTTTTGAGCAACAAGGAAGTAATCTTCTTATATGTGCAGCATGACACAATAGCAGACATCTAGGACCTCTCTGTTGTTGAACTTGGTTAAGTTGTTACGAAATATGATAGATATCTCTCTTTTCCCTTAATGGAGACTAACACAATCAATAGAAAGCTGTAGGAATTTGGTTTTGCTCCACCAGATGTAATTGAAAAGTAACTCAAGCAGAAATTTAAAGTGGTTCGAGGTGTATCTCCGCTTTACTTTGGTTCTTTTGATTTGGGTGAAGATTACGTCTTAGAAGATCAAGTAGGTATGATTGGAAGTACAAGTTCATTTTGATCAGAAGCAGCATTCAAATGGAGAACTGTGGAAGTCAGTCAGAGAGAAAAGCTATTTACCAGATAGTCAGCTTAATAATGTGAGAAAATGGGTGCTAAGCTCATGGAGTTAAGAGAATCTCACCTTTGAAGAGCTAAGAATTGTGTCAGGCTTCAAGTAACAAAAGAAGGCTGATTTTAAAGTGACTTCTACATGTTGAGGGTCATTTATGCAAGACCAGTAATGCATCCTGCAATGCATTTACATTTGCACAAATGTGCCTGTATGTATAGTCCACTATGGTTATACTGTACATAAAGCAGGAGCATGCCTACATTTTTTACTTTGGATATGTTAAGATTTGTTAATATGGACATTTAATTGACGTAACATCCAACTTGCAAGAAGCCATCGGTGGTATTCTACACAAACCCTGTCCACTAGGTCAGTATTTGTTAATTATATGATGCAAACAGAATAAAGTATGTCTAATGGTGCGTACACAGGGTACTATCAGTCAGCAAAAACAATATAGCTGACTGATCTCCCTGGACCTTCCCGGTGTGCTGGGTGATCGATATCGGTCATTCAGCACACCACCAATGACGGGACAACGATCGCAGGTCCTTATGTAACCTGGTCGATATCAACCAGGTTGGTATATATGCACGGCCGATGGACGACATTGTTATCGTCCATAAGTGCCAGCGCATCGCTGGTTGTTTGAGTGTTGGAACTGAAGGCACCAAAAAATTTACGATTTGACCGATAACTATATGAACGATATCGTTATCGTTCATATCGTGCATTTTTATCGTGCCGTGTGTACGCACCATAATTATTTTATGATTTACAGAGTCTCCTTCCATTTGTAGTACTATCGAAGGTGCCTATTTTTACCTTGTGTCATGGACGTCACCAGCTGCACCCTTCCATTTTGGATCTAGAGATATAATATAGTTTTTGTATGTAAATATATATATATATATATATATACACACACACACAAATATATATATATACTGTATGTCAATCAATTATTTCAGAAGGACGCTCCACAAGAGTTACTTAATTGAGTATTTGTGATAAACACTAATTAAAGTTCAATTAGAGGCGAAAAGTGCCGTTTGGAGAAAAGTTTCCGCGGATTCTGACTTTCCGCCTGTTTTCAAAGTATTTCCATATTCAGGGCCTGATTCAGAGCCGCTCGTAAGCGGCCGCTCGTTCGCTCCGAGCGATGTTCGCACAACTGCGCATGCGTATGGGTTGTAATACGCATGCGCGAACCAGTCATTGCGGTCGGAAATTGTGTGCTCGCAAAATAGCGACTGCCTGCTAATTTGAGTGACAGGATGAGGCGTTTGTGGGTGGTAACAGGGGAAGGTGCTTGAAAACGGGGAGTGGAGATCCGAACGCAGGCGTGCCAAACGGTCAAAACGGGCGTTTTAAGGGTGTGCATAATTAACAAAGCAGCGTCATTGACCACGTCACTTGGTTGTTTCTTAGCCTGAACTGTTCGCATGATGGCGGTAGGAAAATCATACCACAAGCACTGCGAGCAGTTCAAACGTCTTTCGATGTACTCGATTAATCTAATAAATAGCGGAGATGACGTAGGATGCGAGCGGCCAGGGGGCGTTTTTTTTAAAAATAGCGAGCGCATGTTTCGTTCGCTCGTTCAGACATAGAGGCGTCAACAGACCGCAAAGAGCGAGCGCTCTATTTAAATATCCGGACCCTTTTTCTGAATGAGCGAGCGCAAATAGCGTCCAGCTCTGAATCAGGCCCTCAATTCCAGGACGATTTCACTTAAGTGGAAAGTTAATGCAATGTAATAGGCAGAAAAGTATCTCCTATGAATAGCAGGTGAAAAAAAGTGCAAAATTGTTATTTAGGGGTACAAACGTGGGGAAACAACTCTTGGAACAGCTCCCCAAAGGACAAATCAACAACAAAAATTACAGAACATCCCAAAAAAGTACTTTCGTTTTGGGGGCAAAAAAGTAAAAAGTGGGGGGATAAGCATAAAAACTAGCGAAATAGACTTATTGGGGGGTCTGCAAGGATGGGACAGGTGTTTTGGGGATTGCAGGTGCATGTAGCAGGTGCGTTTTTGAAATCTTGTAAAAGTTCACTTTAGAAACATTAAAATATGCTAGCACCAATTTTCAAGTACCCCAAATTCACAGATATCTCCTACTAACCTTCCTTTTGCGGAATGGCCCACTGTCCCCATACACTAGTACCACAGATATTTCCTACTTACCTTCCTCTTGTGGAATGGCCCGCTGTCCCCATACACTAGTATCACAGATATCTCCTACTTACTTTCCTCTTGTGGAATGGCCCGCTGTCCCCATACACTAGTATCACAGATATCTCCTACTTACTTTCCTCTTGTGGAATGGCCCGCTGTCCCCATACACTAGTATCACAGATATCTCCTACTTACCTTCCTCTTGCGGAATGGCCCGCTGTCACCATACACTAGTGTCACAGATATCTCCTACTTACCTTCCTTTTGCGGAATGGGCCGCTGTCCCCATACACTAGTATTACAGATATCTCCTACTTATCTTCCTTTTGCGGGATGGGCCGCTGTCCCCATTGTCAAAGCTGGATAATTGGCTGAGACAAGGTGAGTTTAAAATTGAAGTGTGCGCGACGTCATCTTGCGAATGGCAGCTAGACTCCATTTTACAAACAAGAATCTGCAAGACGCCATTTTGCGACCAGCGTCACTTTAAGTTACAACTCACGAGCTAAGAACAGATGGCAATGTTTTTGATAATCTACCAAGGGCAACTAGAAGAACAGCCTCATGTGAAAAAGTAAATAGAATAGACAATGCACCAGAAACTGTGAGTGTTTTACATACAAATTGGGAATCCCTGAATGCAGACAAGTATAGTTGTGGCAAGTGTAATATAATCCAGGCATTGATCTACACAATTGAATGTGTCTGAATCCTAAACAGGTTTTAGTTTCACACCCAGACAGAATGGCCCTAGCTTCACAGCTGGAGGTAACACATTTGCATTACAGTCTGAAACTGTGAGTGAGGAATGATATGTGTGTGTATGTATCTATATATATATATATATATATATATATAAATATGTTAAGTCCATCATAGATGGAATCTCATGCATAAAAACCGCACATTACGCACAATTGAGCGACCATCACCCGAGTGGTCGTTAGAGCTGTGGGTGTTAACCCACAGCCTAACGATTGCAACAGAGGCGGGCGGTCAGGATGCAAGTGGCCGCCCAATTTCTGAGCGACCGCTTGCATCCTCCGACCGCCTCTGAATGAGGCCCTAAGTTTTTATTTACTATATGACTATATTTACTATATGACTGCGAACGCAAATTAGCGTCATCCTTAGAAGGTATAGGCAGGATATTAGAAGGTATAGGCAGGATATTAGAAGGTATAGGAAGGTGTGTATAGAGGTTCAATTTTAATATCGTCAGATGGGGGCTCATCGAGTGAAGTTACTTACCTACTCACACGGCACATACGGCTATCGATATCTCAGCAAAGGGTGGAATGGCCACATGCAGGGTTTTCCTGCAACCGCTTTGTGCTGAAAAATCGCTATCCATTTTCGTGTGAGCAAAGGAAGCTGACTAGAATCCAGGGACAAGAGAGGAAAAAGTTTGTTGTTGATAGAACCTAGCGTTTAAAAGGGTGCAGCAGTACTGAGTACGCGGCTAAGTTGCAGGTTTGCGCATAGCAAAGACGCACTTTTGTGTACGCAGCTAAAGGTTGTCATACGGTTGTGTGGTAATCGCATTATTGTGTATGCGACTGGTCGCACAATAGCGTATACGTACTTCCCGTTGTGCTGCCACATGTTTGAAGAAAGCCGTTGAGGTTTACATTTTTTTAATTATTACCAATATCTGGGTTAACGTGTATTTTTCTGCGCAGGAAAAAAGTGTGTAACAGTGAATATTTGTTGGACAAAGTTAAGGGTATCGTATTCTTAAGGGCTAGGTGCAAAGGTTAGTCTTGCTGCTTGGTAAGTAGCTTTACCATTCTATACACAGTAGCAGGTGTACATGTTGTCTTTGTTGTAGAGAGGTGCGTGGCAGTAGCCGACATATAAACTCCCATAGGTGTGGAAGTTGCCTTACTAAATCTTATCCGGGTGTGGAAGTTGCCTTTTTCAAATCTTATCCAGGTGTGTGGGTGCCGCCGACTTAAATCATCCACAGGTAAGTGAAAGTATCTTGATTGTCTTTCACCAGTTTAAATCTTTATTGAAAAGCATAGGATTTTGTCTCAGAATGGGAGCCATGCAAACAGTAGAGATGTTAGACAATGATGTGCTGCTAATGGAGACGCCGATCGGATCGGCCCGTCGTATTATGCATACTAAGTACGGTACTTATGCAATAAGGTATTGTGATTTATGGTTTAATATGACGAGGAAGAGTGTTAGACCGTTTCCCAGAATTGGTAGTTTTGATAAAAATGTGTTAGATAATGTCAGGGATCACTTCAGTCTGATGCGCTCCCGAGAGAAAAAGGTTAAATATTTTGAATGTTTAAAACTGTGGCAGCATGAAGGGGATGCGTGGCTTAAGAATGTGCAAACGACGCAAACTAGCGTCGTGAGCACATTGCCAGAAAATACGTCTGCGACGCTGAATTGCAATACGGGTGAGCCGCAAAATGTCTTGCATGTGCGGCAAGGTAGCGTTGTGGAGAGTATTGCCAGCTGTTCACGCTCACCTCCCCCACCTTATGTGGATAGAGGTGCAAGTACAGTTACCAAAAATACTCATAAAAATGTAACAAGCAACTTGTACCCTCTCTTAAGAAACTATAAAGAAAATGTTCATGATGTGGATGATGAGCCTATTGTAATGTCTGCCATTTCCCATGCTGTACAAATGATAGATGCTGCATCACCACAATCACGAGTGGTGCCGCCATCTCCATCGGTAACAGCAAGGGAAGTGTTAACACCCTCTGCACCCGTAGAGGAAGTTGTTCATACCATACATAGCAGCAGCAGATTAAACCCCCAGCTAGGTAACCAGGTCAGAGGTAGCAACGCTACCGGTCTGCATCCCATTCGGACTATAACTGTTCCGAATGGAAATGCAGATGCGAACGGTGTAGTGCCCACGAGGGAAGTAGTAATGCATTGTCCTTGGACAAGAGCAGAACTAAATTCCATCATAAATGATTTCCCCGATCCCAAAAAGGAATTAGCCAAATGTCAAAGATTTTGGAGATATTTGGGTAGTTCACATGAACCCACTAATAAAGATTGGCGTGTGGTGTTAAGGGCCTGTCTACCACGCAATACCGACGTGACAAAATTTGTCACAGATTGTGTATTGGATGGTGACGTTCCCTTAACAGACCAAGTAAACCAAGGTAACATTTGTAACTCAATTGGGTATATATTTTCCAGCAGTAGTTAACTGGAACAAAATTTTCACAATTAACCAAAAGGAGAGTGAAACTGCAGAATATTATTGCGACCGGGCTCTGCAGGCTATCACCCAGTACAGTGGGTTAGAAGATATTAAAGATAGCACTCACCACAGGGGAATGATAGTCACGGTACTCATGGACGGTCTGAAAGACGACTTAAAGACTCGGGTTCAGACCTCACAACCTGGCTGGAGGGGAGTCACAATAGATACACTCATAGAATCTATTTTTATCATGCCATAGAGCATGATAAAAATATCACAAAGAAGAGAGAGACCCAGAGTGAAAAACTAATGGCTGTCAGTATCCAAGCTCTGGAAGGAATGACAATAACATCACAGCCAACAGACACACCTGCATCCACACACACACCTGCACCTGAACAGTTACACATCCTCACCAATCCCACACCACAGCAAACACATCCTTACCCCACATATCATACACAACCACAGGCCTCATACTACCCACAAACTTCATACCTCCCACCATACCCTTACCCTCCATATCCTTACCCATACCCACCACCTTTCCCTCTTGCTCAACTCCCACAACAATCCTTTCATCCACCCCGCTCAAAACATGTTGTAACTGCAACCAAGCGGGACACATAAGTACTGCAAAGTAAAGAACACCACACAGTAACACGAGTTTCCCATGGGTTCATAGGTAACCCCAGTATCTTCTCCCAGGCCTTATATGACTGTTTACAATCTTTTCAACCTATCAATGGATCTGTTCTAATGTAAAATGTGGACGATTTATTGTTGTATTTTAGGTCATGTTTAAATTATATTAAACTGTTGTGCTTTATCTCCCACTCATAGGGCACAAGGTTGCTAAGGATAAACGGCAGCCATGCCAGGCTGAGGTCGACTACTCGGAATACTATCCAACCCAGTGGCCCAGACATTATTTAGAGCAGTAGCTATTAATAACAAAATGTAATTGCAGGAACCTGTATGCAGATACTATATCCCTAGAATTATTAAAAATTATGGGGGGACTTATTTTACAGGTGACGTTTCCAAGAACATGTGTAAGGTGATGGGTAACAACACTAAGATTATCCCAGACTGTCTTTTCCTTTATTTGCCCCCCTTGGAGATACTGTTCAAACAGGCAGCCTCATATGAAAATATGATAATGAGGTTACTGTGCAGGGTCTCATGAAGATGAATGCGAATAACAGAAATTGAAAGTGTTGTTAACTAACATATTTAATGCAAGCTGTTATGATGTCAAACCTGGAGAATTTGTTATGATCCAAATTTTTTTAGCTCAGATTGTTTGACTGATCGGTGGAAACGTCCGTATCTGATGATACAACATCCTCAAAGGGTGGCCGAGGAAGATACGTGGATCCATTCCACTCACTATAGGGAGGTTAACCAACCGATGGAGATACAAGGCGGAGACAAGGCAGATAACGTGGACCTGTCGATTGCGAGCTTGTGCCGGAAGGATTAAAAAGGTGACGGTGAGATATCTGAGCTAAAGAAATGTGTAGATCAGTGCTTCCAACAATGGAGTGGTCTGCTGTGGTCATCCTAGTTCTTTTTCTTGCCAGAGTTTTTGTCATGATGATCTGTTTGGGGATACTCGGTGTCTGTGATGGAGGACCGTTTGAGGAAATGGGAGCTGATGGCAGTGCTGATGGAGTGGAGTCAGGAGGAGTGCAATGCCAATCAGGGGAGTGACTGACCAATTTTAGTATTGTAATTGTTATGTTATTTGGGAAGAATACTTCCAGAAGTTATGACCCTCACACATGTTGAAATGCTTGGTATACATAAAAACACACCGTTACCATATCTTCACACACAATATGAACACAGAGGCAAAAGAAATATGATACCTGGTGACGTGCATAAAGCCACTCAGTTAATCAGTGAGACAACTGGCTTTCAAGTTTTAGTTGCATTGGATCCCACCAGGATTGCTCGGGGTACATTAAATTTTAGATATATCCAGGAACTTGCTAAATTGATAGATAATATCACCGAGATGTACGATGACACATTCAGGTATACAGTTAGAGAATTGCTAGCTTAAAAGAAAGAACTGGTGCAACACAGACTAGTGCTGAATTATTTAACTGCTGTTACTGGAGGGTATTGCGTAACGTTAGCCACCCACTTTGGAGTAAAATGTTGCACCTATGTCACCAATGATACCAGCTACCCCAATGAGGTGATAGACCGAAAGATGGATGAAATTCTGCAGCTAAAATGGGAATTTCGTAAGAACCATAACGCTTCAGTGGCTGAAGTAGGAGAAAAGATAGAAGGATGAGTTTCATGGCTGAACCCAGTGAAATGGTTCTCAGGTCTAGGGGAATGGGTCCAGGAAGTGATCGCCAGCATAGGCAAATTCTTGATCCTTATACTAATTGTCATCATAGTAATTGGCATATGTGTCCGGTGTATTCCTATTGTGTTGAAGTGTGGAAAATGTAAAAATAGAGTAAAACGAAAGAATGAAATTATGATGGTGGCCAGTATGAATACCGAGGTAAATACAGAACTGCATTACAACCCTGAGCTAGGAAACACCATCATTTAATGTATTATATTTAGCCAGGCATAGAATGTATTATTGAAATGTTATTTTTAAAACACCTCAGATAATGTAAAGTCTAAATTCCCCTTCAAGACTGCTTTTATAAGACTGGTGCATTCCCACACCTTTCACATGATCTTCCAAGATCTGCGGTGTGCATATAATAGTAGTTTTATGTCCCCATCCAGAGACACATTATTGATGGATTAAGAACCACCTTGTGCCATCCCACAATAACACTAAATAATATATAAATGTAAGCCTAAATTAAATTCTAATAGCAGATTGTGATAGCATGTTGTTCGCTATCAAAGGGTGGACTGTCAAAGCTGGATAATTGGCTGAGACAAGGTCAGTTTAAAATTGAAGCGTGCGCGATGCCATCTTGCGAATGGCAGCTAGACTTCATTTTACAAACAAGAATCTGCAAGACGCCATTTTGCGACCAGCGTCACTTTAAGTTACAACTCACGAGCTAAGAACAGATGGCAATGTTTTTGATAATCTACCAAGGGCGACTAGAAGAACAGCCTCATGTGAAAAAGTAAATAGAATAGACAATGCACCAGAAACTGTGAGTGTTTTACATACAAATTGGGAATCCCTGAATGCAGACAAGTATAGTTGTGGCAATTGTAATATAATCCAGGCATTGATCTACACAATTTAATGTGTCTGAATCCTAAACAGGTTTTAGTTTCACACCCAGACAGAATGGCCCTAGCTTCATAGCTGGAGGTAACACATTTGCATTGCAGTCTGAAACTGTGAGTGAGGAATGATATGTGTGTGTGTGTGTATGTATGTATATATATATATATATATATATATATATAAAAATATGTTAAGTCCATCATAGATGGAATCTCATGCATAAACACCGCACATTACACACAATTGAGCTGCTAACATGATGCCCAGTAGCGAATGCACAATTATTAGCATCATGCGATTGCATCTTTCACCATTTCACATACACACATTATGCTTAAGACCCCGAATGAAAACACCGTTTAGTAGCTAAATGCGCATGCATCCTTTTGAGGAATGGGCCGCTGTCCCCATACACTAGTATCACAGATATCCCCTACTTACCTTCCTTTTGCGGAATGGCCCACTGTCCCCATACACTAGTATCACAGATATCTCCTACTTACCTTCCTCTTGGGGAATGGCCCGCTGTCCCCATACACTAGTATCACAGATATCTCCTACTTACCTTCCTCTTGTGGAATGGCCCGCTGTCCCCATACACTAGTATCACAGATATCTCCTACTTACCTTCCTTTTGTGGAATGGGCCGCTGTCCCCATACACTAGTATCACAGATATCTCCTACTTACCTTCATTTTGTGGAATGGCCCACTGTCCCCATACACTACTATCACAGATATCTCCTACTAACCTTCCTTTTGCGGAATGGCCCACTGTCCCCATACACTAGTATTACAGATATCTCCTACTTACCTTCCTCTTGTGGAATGGCCCGCTGTCCCCATATACTAGTATCACAGATATCTCCTACTAACCTTGCTTTTGCGGAATAGCCCACTGTCCCCATATACTAGTATCACAGATATCTCCTACTTACCTTCCTTTTGTGGAATCGCCAGCTGTCCCCATATACTAGTATCACAGATATCTCCTACTTACCTTCCTCTGACAGAATGGCCCGCTGTTCCTATACACTAGTATCACAGATATCTCCTACTTACCTTCCTTTTGCGGAATGGCCCGCTGTCCCCATACACTAGTATCACAGATATCTCCTACTTACCTTCCTTTTGTGGAATGGGCCGCTGTTACCATACACTAGTTTGGTCAAGCTCCGAAAATATAATATTTTCGGAGCTTGAGTGTGGGAGCATTCGCCATCTTCGTCTTTAGACGGCGAATGCTCCTGCTCCGGGCTCGCAGCCCGCTCCTTCCCTATGGGAAGGAGATCCGGGTTGCGATGAGGGATCCCTCCACCCCTGTCCGGCTCCTTCCGCCGGATGTCAGGGCGCTTGTGTGCATGCGTGACCTGTAGGTCATGCATGCGCAGTCCCAAAAAGATTCACTGCTCCGAATAGGAGCAGTGAAGCCGCTCGCGGAGACAGCTGATTTCGCATCAGCTGTCACCGTGCCGGAGCAATGATGAACTGCTCCGGCAGCTGCGGCGAGTTCGAATGTTAATTATCGGGGTCTGTTCAGACCCCGATAATTAACATCATGAATAGGCCCCTTAGTTGGATATATATCACTTCAGTGGTGAAAATATATCACTTCACTGATGGGAAATAGGTTTCAAATAATATAGACCATTATATATACATAGGGGTGTTTCAATTGTAATTTCCGATGGCTAGTAGTGCTGGGCGCCCAACCGAGCAATACAATTGTTGCTCCATTAGGGCACAAACTGCCAGTGGCACCAGCATTTTTGCTCGCCCCCTCCTGAGGAGGCAAACAGAACTGTTCAATAAGTCCTGGTTTTGGGTGACTAAACTCCCACGGGTTTAGAGCTCTATTTATTAAAATTATTTTTATTAAAATAAAGTGAAAAGGGATGTTTTCACACCAATTTCACATTGTTTTAGTTTCACCTAAATTTACTAAAGGGCAATTGGAGTAGAATTCGTAAAATACTACTCCAAGTCCTAATTATCACATACTTTTAGTAAGCAGATCGCATTTCCCATAATTGTAATGGGAAATGCAATCTGCCTGAGATTTAAGTAAAATGTTAAAAAATACCGGGGGAAGCCCTGTGATAATAATGGCACTTGGAGATGGCGTTATCCAAGGTTTCCCCCAGCTCCCCGACTCCTGCTCTGCTCTAACAGGCAGAGCCGAGCCAGGAGCTGGACCCAGGGTGGGGTGGTCGCAGGGGGGTCGTGATCGCAGGGGGTTGTAGCGGAGGCTGGTTGGAGCATGTGTGGCACCTTGTCACTGTATTTTTTAAATTCTGATAGAAGTATGCGCCTCCTACATCACAGAGGAGGTATGCGCCCTCCAACACCAGGAGAGGCATGTGCACCCACCGGGAGAGGCATGCGCCCCCACCAACACCAGGAGAGGTATGTGCCCCCACCACCACCAGGAGAGGTATGCGCCCCACCAACACCAGGAGAGGCATGCACCCCCACCACCACCAGGAGAGGTATGCGCCCCCCACCACCACTAAGAGAGGCATGCAGCCCCACCACCAACAGGAGAGGTATGCGCCCCCACCACCACCAGGAGAGGTATGCACCCCCACCACCACAAGGAGAGGTATGCATCCCCACCACCACCAGGAGAGGTATGTGCCCCCACCAACACCAGGAGAGGTATGCGCCCCCACCAACATCAGGAGAGGCAGGCACCCACACCACCACCAGGAGAGGTATGTGCCCCCACCACCACCAGGAGAGGTATGCACCCCCACTACCACCAGGAGAGGCATGCACCCCCACTACCACCAGGAGAGGCATGCACCCCCACCACCACCAGGAGAGGTATGCGCCCCCACCACCACTAAGAGAGGCATGCACCCCCACCACCACCAGTAGAGATATGCGCCCCCACCACCACCAGGAAAGGTATGCGCCCCACCAACACCAGGAGAGGCATGGACCCCCACCACCACCAGGAGAGGTATGTGCCCCCACCACCACCAGGAGAGGTATGCACCCCCACTACCACCAGGAGAGGCATGCACCCCCACTACCACCAGGAGAGGCATGCACCCCCACCACCACCAGGAGAGGTATGCTCCCCCACCACCACTAAGAGAGGCATGCACCCCCACCACCACTAAGAGAGGCATGCACCCCCACCACCACCAGGAGAGGTATGCGTCCCCACCACCACCACTAAGAGAGGCATGCAGCCCCACCACCAACAGGAGAGGTATGCGCCCCCACCACCACCAGGAGAGGTATGCACCCCCACCACCACAAGGAGAGGTATGCATCCCCACCACCACCAGGAGAGGTATGTGCCCCCACCAACACCAGGAGAGGTATGCGCCCCCACCAACATCAGGAGAGGCAGGCACCCACACCACCACCAGGAGAGGTATGTGCCCCCACCACCACCAGGAGAGGTATGCACCCCCACTACCACCAGGAGAGGCATGCACCCCCACTACCACCAGGAGAGGCATGCACCCCCACCACCACCAGGAGAGGTATGCGCCCCCACCACCACTAAGAGAGGCATGCACCCCCACCACCACCAGTAGAGATATGCGCCCCCACCACCACCAGGAAAGGTATGCGCCCCACCAACACCAGGAGAGGCATGGACCCCCACCACCACCAGGAGAGGTATGTGCCCCCACCACCACCAGGAGAGGTATGCACCCCCACTACCACCAGGAGAGGCATGCACCCCCACTACCACCAGGAGAGGCATGCACCCCCACCACCACCAGGAGAGGTATGCTCCCCCACCACCACTAAGAGAGGCATGCACCCCCACCACCACTAAGAGAGGCATGCACCCCCACCACCACCAGGAGAGGTATGCGTCCCCACCACCACCAGGAGAGGTATGCGCCCCACCAACACCAGGAGAGGCATGCACCCCCACCACCACCAGGAGAGGTATGCGCCCCCCACCACCACTAAGAGAGGCATGCACCCCCACCACCACCAGGAGAGGTATGCTCCCCCACCACCACTAAGAGAGGCATGCACCCCCACCACCACTAAGAGAGGCATGCACCCCCACCACCACCAGGAGAGGTATGCGTCCCCACCACCACCAGGAGAGGTATGCACCCCCACTACCACCAGGAGAGGCATGCACCCCCACTACCACCAGGAGAGGCATGCACCCCCACCACCACCAGGAGAGGTATGCGCCCCCACCACCACTAAGAGAGGCATGCACCCCCACCACCACCAGTAGAGATATGCGCCCCCACCACCACCAGGAAAGGTATGCGCCCCACCAACACCAGGAGAGGCATGGACCCCCACCACCACCAGGAGAGGTATGTGCCCCCACCACCACCAGGAGAGGTATGCACCCCCACTACCACCAGGAGAGGCATGCACCCCCACTACCACCAGGAGAGGCATGCACCCCCACCACCACCAGGAGAGGTATGCTCCCCCACCACCACTAAGAGAGGCATGCACCCCCACCACCACTAAGAGAGGCATGCACCCCCACCACCACCAGGAGAGGTATGCGTCCCCACCACCACCAGGAGAGGTATGCGCCCCACCAACACCAGGAGAGGCATGCACCCCCACCACCACCAGGAGAGGTATGCGCCCCCCACCACCACTAAGAGAGGCATGCAGCCCCGCCACCACCAGGAGAGGTATGCGCCCCCACCACCACCAGGAGATTCATGCACCCCCACCACCACCAGGAGAGGTATGCATCCCCACCACCACCAGGAGAGGTATGCACCCCCACCAACACCAGGAGAGGTATGCGCCCCCACCAACACCAGGAGAGGCAGGCACCCCCACCAACACCAGGAGAGGTATGTGCCCCCACCACCACCAGGAGCGGTATGCACCCCCACTACCACCAGGAGAGGCATGCACCCCCACTACCACCAGGAGAGGCATGCACCCCCACCACCACCAGGAGAGGTATGCGCCCCCACCACCACTAAGAGAGGCATGCACCCCCACCACCACTAAGAGAGGCATGCACCCCCACCACCACCAGGAGAGGTATGCGTCCCCACCACCACCAGGAGAGGCATGCACCCTAGCACCATTAGGAGAGGTATGCAACCCCGCCATCACCCGGGAGGTATGCACCCTCACCACCACCAGGAGAGGCATGCACCCTCACCACCACCAGGAAAGGCATGCGCCCCCACATCAGCCGGCAGGTATGCGTCCTCCAACACCAGCAGAATAAAGCGCGTCTAATTATTTCACGATTTACGGAGCCTCTTGTCCAGTTGTGGTACTGACGGTGCCTATTTTTACCTTTTGTCTGTGCAAAGCCACAGACATATTCTGAGCACATAACATGAATAATGCATACTAAGGCACACACAGCTATTATGGAGCAGAAATCGCAGCCCTATTTACAAGACATCTGCTGTATATAAAATGTGTTAAAGCCTTCCTGCAAGTTTGTGTGCTCAGTCTGCAGGCAGGTTAACACGCACACAGTAGGGAGAAGCAGGCAGTTAATAGCTACGATCTGACAGCTCGTACATTCCCATAACCATGGTGGCGTTCTCATTTAAAGCCAGCTCCCCGGGGAGCTCTTTGTTTGTTTGCATACCAGCTTGTTTTTGCATAGAAAGGTTACATGAATGACACAAGAGCTGGAATAAAATGCGAGCGGATCAAGCTGTCGGTGCTGGGAAGAGTATATCAAAGATAGAGGCGAAGAGCTGAAAAGTGCATGACGTTTCTTATTTAGTGGAAGGAATTGGTCATTTTCTGCCACTCCAGTAATGTGATGACCAGTATGGGTGTCTGGAGAGAGTAGTAAGAGCAATCCTGCCTCCCTCCATGTCTGGAATCTGCATGTAGTTCTGTGATTACATGGCGCTAAAGGGTTATACACCTGGAACTGACCCTCTTTTCCTTCCTTATCTACCTGGTGTCTTTCTACATTTCAAAATGTTTTTTTATGCCTGATTTGAAATTTATGTATAGTATTGCATAGTAAAATGTATTTGTTGCATTCAAATGTCTGGGCAGTTTGAGATCAGTACTGCTCACTGTAGTAGCTCTAAGTGCTTTCTGTGTAGGGATGCCCATCGACCATCAATGGTTAACCATCATCGATGATTAACCACCGAAGGTGGATGGGTTTGCCATTAATGGCGGAGGTCCATTGGTTCTTCGCCATCGATGGCACAGAGCAACGCAATGCTTTGTTTTTTTTTCCTCATATGCCCGGACACTGAGCATAGCTCTGCCCCCTAACATGACCCGTGAAGGCCCACCCCCACTCCCTAATTATCCCGTTGCCTAGGAAGCAGGGATGACTATTGGTGGCTGAAACCATCGATGGTTGCCAGCCGATGGTGTCATACCATCGAGGTTAACACCCAATAGTGTCATCAATGGTAACCATCGACAGTTAACCCACTGCCTACTAGTCCAAGAAGAGATTAGCCAATGTGGTACAGAATAGATGGCCTGAACAGGTGCAAAAGTGAGGATGTCTCAGAGCCTGATTCAGCAAGGAACGCACAGGAGAGAACGCACGCACTTGGCCGATGTATTTGCACTGCACATGCATATGCCTTGCAATGCGCCTGCATGAACTAGCCAGTGCTATCGGGTTAGGGTACACAGACTACACGCAGACCCTTCCGAAATTGATTGACAGGAAGTGCCATTTGTTGGTTTGTGACAGGGGGTGGTCAGGTGAACGCAGGCGTGTCTGTGCGTTGGGACGCCATTATAGTGGCATGCATAATTAAGGCAGTGCGGCAGCAAACGCAGCCATACCATAAGCTCTACACAGGAAGCGGCCAAAATCCTGCCGCAGCTCAGGTCAACTACAAATATGCAAATGCTGTCCGATGGTTCTCGATGTTACCGATGTTTACGCTATCTTGCGTACTGAACAAGCTTTGAGTAAAGGGAGATGGGAGACTTAATATGCCGCTGGGCATCTGCATCTTTTGCTGCAGTCTCCGTGCGTATGCATTGATTTGATTAGCATATTCTCGCAGTGGACGGGTGTGTGCGTTCTCTCCTGTGCGTTCCTTGCTGAATCAGGCCCTCTGGGCCTGATTCAGAGCCGCTCGTAAGTGGGCGCTCGTTTGCTCTGAGCGATGTTCGCACAACTGCGCATGTGTATGGGTCGTAATGCGCATGCGCAAACAAGTCATTGCGGTCGGAAATCGAGCGCTCACAAAACAGCGAGGGGCTGCTAATTTGATTGACAGAATGTACCGTTTGTGGGTGGTAACAGGGGAAGGTGCTTGAAAACGGGGGGTGGAGATCCGAACGCAGGTGTGCCTAATCATAAAAAGGGCGTTTAATGGGAGTGCATAATTAGTAAAGGAGCGTCATCGACCACGTCACTTGGTTGTCTTTTAGCCTGAACTGCTCGCAGTGATTGTGGTAGGATAAACCTACCACAAGCACTGCGAGCAGTTCAGATGCCTTTCGATGTACCCGATTAATCAAATAAATACCGGAGATGACGGGTGATGCGAACGGCAAAGGGGCGTCTTAACAAAATAGCAAGCACATTTTTCGTTCGCTCGCTCAGACATAGAGGCGTCAACAAACCACAATGAGTGAGCGCTCAATTTAAATAGCCGGCCTCTTTTTTGGAACGACCGTCCGCAAATAGCGTCCGGGTCTGAATCAGGCCCTCAGTCCCCAGACACACTGCTAGCCTAAACCAATTGCTTTTATTACTGACATGTTTACTAAATGGGGTTGATTAAGGGGTAAGGCAAGGCAAGTGTCTTAAGTACAAGATGCAAAGGTCCGGTTAGCATTTCAAAATATTAATAATAATATATATATTTTCTTCTGACACAAGCATGATAGGTAAAAAAATATATCTAGCTTCTCCCAAAAGCCTGGGGTGTGAGGATTCCGGGTTTATTTCTGCATTATTTTCGCCCTATCGCCCTTCAGCACCTTGCACAGTACCCCTGTTCCTTTATGAGTCCCTTTAGATCGCACAGGATAATGCACAACAACAAAGGTACACGTAACCTCTTATTTACATACACACTAATTCTACATGTAAAACAGCAACTTCAAACTATTATACAGTATATACAGAATTGCCAGTAGTATTAGCTACACTTTGGGGACCCCACACACATGTCCCTACAGCACAGGCCCCTTTAGTGGCCTGGCCTGGGAAAACTACGCTTGTGAGACGCTGCGGTATGACTCCACGCTTCTCAGGGAAATGGCTTCTCCGTCCGGGTAGTCAGGTCCATGGGTTGCAGGCTGGCAGGATCTCCCGACTCCTGTGCCCAGTCTGCCTGTGTCTTGCCACTCAGGCTAGGAACACCACTTCATTTCAGATCTCAGAACAGAGGGCCTGATTCAGAGGAGCTCGCAAAAAGCGAGCGCCCGCTCTGAATCAGGGCAGGCGCTGTTTTTTCTAGGAGCGGCCTCCTGGCCGCTCGCATAGCTGTGGGTGGCCACCCACAGCTATAGCGAGCGGCCATGATGATGGTCGCGATGGTCAAGACCATCGCGACCATCGGTCTTGCGACGAGACCCTTGTAGTAGGGTCTCGTTCATCGCAAGCCCCAGAGAGCTTTCGGCTCTAACAGAGCCGGAACCTCTCCACTGACATCACTCGTGATGTCAGTGGGGCCACCCCCAAACGGCAAGCGTTCCCTCGGGAACGCCTCCGTTTGGGCAGCCATTCCCCCGGCCCACCCACCAAACGGGGCGAGCTGTCACTCACCTTGTGGTAGGGTCTCATTGCCGCAAGCCCTGGAATGCTTTCGGCCCAAACAGAGCCGAAAGCACTCCCACTGACATCACTTGTGATGTCAGTGGGGCCGGCCCCAGACGGTAGGCGTTTCCATGGGAACGCCTCCATCTGGGCAGCCACGCCTCCGGCACGCCCACCAAAGGGGGCGTGCTGTCACTCACCATCGACGGCTCGCCCCCTTTGGTGCGAGACCCGGAGTGACGGATTGCCCGTCGCTAGCTGGGTCTCGCGCATGCGCACGACGGAACCGGCTCCGTCGTGTGCATGCATTGTGGGCCACCATCGACCTGGTTACGAGCGCTCAGCGCTTGCGACCGGGTCTGAATCAGGCCCAGACTGTATTGAACATTAAGAGGACCTTATATAAATGAGTCTGACCATGTTGTGTTACTGTGTGTAATAGGTAAACTGTATATACAAGTGTTTGTATAATATCTCTAAAGCCTGATATGTTACATATAAGATGCATATGACATAGGTACGGATGTTATAATGTGTGGTAAGGATGCAGGGGGAGATGTGTGGCATTTTATAGTGCGGTGCAATAATTATGCGATTCAAGGCAAATTGTGTGATCAAACCCCTGGGTCACCCACTTCACTTGGGAAGTGGATGGTATGTGGGAGACTGGCCCATTCTTTTGGGAGTCTGAGAGAACCCCCAAAATTTGTGACTGTTCCGGACATTCCAAGCATGCTGCAACCACTTTCATTAGTTGGAATCTACAGCTTTCCTAAAGCGTAGCGGTAATATAATAACGGCGCTGCAATGTATCAACGTTCAGAGCATCTACCTAAGTGAACTGCAAGATGTGGCCCTCAAAGAGGTCACATGCAAACTTGGTTTAAAATTCAGTAATTGTCCTCTTCCTATGGATTATAATGTCACAGAGTCAGTGCAATGACCTAACAAAAATATGGAGCAGATTTTCTTCTCACTGTGAACAGCCAGCTGAATGTTAACCCATTGGTAAGGGGGAATGGGATTGAAATACTGGCGGCTACCGTCGGTTCAAATCCTGACAGCGGATGCCCGACAGGATGAAGATCCCGACTGGGGCAGGCAAGTACCCTAACCCTCCCCTGTCCTCCCCTAACCCTGCCTTAGTGGTGCTTAACCCTAACCCCCCGCCGAGGGTGCCTAACCCTAACCCCCTCTTACCGCACCCTAAACTAACCCTCCCGGGGGGGGCGGGAGGGGTGTCTAACTCTAATCTCTCTCTGGGGGTGCCTAACCCTAATCTCCCCCCCCAAAACCTAACCCGCTAGACTCCCTAATCCTAACCCTCCCCCCCCCCTCTCCCACAGCTAACGCTAAGGGCACCATGGGTTACCTTTGTTCGGGCTGCCGTCCTCAGCATTCCGGGATTAAGATAGGTGTTGGTATTTCGACGCCTAGTTTAAATCCCTTGCCGGGATTGAGGGCCTGATTCAGAGGCGGGCGCTGATTTTTTTAGTTGCGGCCTAATGGCCGCTCGCATAGCTATGCGCTTGCGGGCGGATCTGAATCAGGCCCTGAGATCGGCGGCCGCATAACTTTATCCCAGTGAGGGAATGTGTAAAGATTTTGGCCCTGATTCAGGAGTGCAAGCAGTGTAGATGCTATGTGCAAGAGGACCATGATTACAGTCTGCAAATGTGTCCGAGTCGCACTGCGCATGGTGGTTACCGCCGAAAGACGCAGAACGAATTTGAACGTAGAGAGAGACAATTTCAGTCTGCGTTTCTGTGTGATAACAGGGCGAGCCAGGCGCCGAAGTGTTGAGGGCATGTAGCAGTCAGTGACAGCGTCTTTTGCCGCAGTTGCACTATCACCGGTGGCCATGTACAGATGGAGATTCTGCGCCTCCATAGGGTTGGTGCAATCTCCGATGGTGCGACTGATGGTATGTCTTAATACACACAGTGGCGGATTAGCGCTGTGGCCAGTGGGCATCTCTGTACAAACTTTACCGGCCATGGCATCAGCATAAAGATGCAGTCATGCCGCAGATGAACACGCAGTGGTGGCTGCAATCGCATACACCGCGGAATCAGGCCCTTTAGTTGAAGACTGGGAATAAATGGTGGTTCTTAGCAATACAATATTTGAAATAAAAAAAAATTCATTTTGTTCTTCATTGCGGCTATCAGGAATTATATTTCAGGCCAATGTATCAAAGCCTTAAGGTCAGGAGAGCTGTTCTGATAAGCAGACTCCCGGTAGCTGCTAAAAGCTGTACTTTCAGTGTTGATGGTTGATGGCAGCCGCTACAGTTTACACTGATGGGTTCTGTACCTTAGGTCAGATCCCTTAGGACTTGCATGCACACCAGGGGCCTGATTCAGAGATGGACGGGAACAGCAAAACCGCACACAAGCGGCTATGCAATTACGTCCATCTAATGCAGGAGGAGGTGCCTGTATCTGCTACATCTGCATTAGCGCTCACATCTGAAACAGGACCCGTGTTCCAACATCTTTACCTTCAAATAAAGATTACCCGTTTCTTCTCTCTTGCTTGGGGGGGGGGGGGAGGGGTGTGATTTAAAACATCAATTAAATTGCAAATGGAATTCGCAGTGCGAGTTCGCCCAGAGAACAGCTCGCAGGACCCAATTCACACCTGATTCAATTTACCCCTCTGTGTGATCTTTTGTCTGTTTAAAGCAGGGTGTATTGTGAAGAGAAACCTCTTAGCCCTCTGATAGGGTTATAAATATTAGGTAGACAGTGACCATGCCGACATGAGAATGTCTTCTTTGTCATGTCATTTCAATGTATTCATCATAATGACAATGTAGTCTGTAGTTTTAAGGTATCCGTAAGCCCAATACTAATGTCAACATTTTCACTATGTCGACATGTCATACAGTATGTATACATTTTGTTCATGTAGATATTTTCAAGGTGTCGACGTTGTAGTTTTGATGTATGCCTAACCCCAACTCTAATGTCGACATTTTCACAATGTATAAGTAAGGCTATGAGGGCCCTATTTACTACAATCCGCATTTGTAATGCAGATTGTAATGTGATATTATCGACTGAGGGCCTGATTTAGACCCGCTCGCGTGTGCTGAGCGCTCGAAAGCGGGTAGATGTTGGCCCAGTGTGCATGTGCACGACGGAGGCGGCTCCGTCGTGGCATGCGCGAGACCCGGATAGCGACGGGCAAGCCATCGATCCGGGTCTCGCTACAAAGGGGGCGTGCTATCGATGTTAAGTGACAGCACGCCCCTATTGGTGGGTGGGCCGGGGGTGTGGCTGCCCAGACGGAGGCGCTCCCATGAGAACGCCTACCGTCTGGGGCCGGCCCCACTGACATCACAAGTCAGTGGGAGGACTTCTTGCTCTGTAAGAGCAAGAAGTCCATTGGGACTTGCGGCAACGAGACCCTACCACAAGGGTCTTGTTGCAAGTCCGATGGTCGTGATGGTCTTGACCATCGTGACCATCATCCTGGCCGCTCGCACTAGCTGTGGGTGGTCACCCACAGCTATGCGAGCGGCCAGGAGGCCGCTCTAAAAATACAATACAATAGGCGGCACTGATTCAGAGCGAGCGCTCTGAAAGAGCGTCCGGCTCTGAATCAGGCCCTGAATTCGCATTGCGAATATCACAGGGATTTACTACAAATCCCTTGCAGGGACAGAGTTTACAATAAAGCTCTCTCCCTGCGAATTCCCTCCGCACTCTTGTCACGATATTTTCGCAAAAATAATACCGTGACTAGTGCCCCGCGCATGCGCCGACCGGCCACCGCTGCTACCCTCCCCGGCGCTAAGCCCCGACACTAAGACACACCCCCCATAATTGCGGCCCCCCCTCCCTTTATAGCACTTGCCTGTAGTCATCGGTGCTCCGGTGATGTCTTCCATGCCTCCGGGTAGCTGATATCCCATACTGCACTGGGACCCGATCACCTGATGACCGGACCGCAGTGCAGCATGGGAGACCAGCTGACCGGAGGGTAGTCATCACCGGAGCCCCGACCACCAGTCCCTGGAGTCAGGTAAGTGAATTTTATTTTTTACTATTTTTTTTTTTGCAGTGATCAGCTTGCGGTCTGTTTAGACCACACAGCTGATTACTGGGACTGACTCCCGGCTCTGCTCTCCCCGTTAGAGCAGGGCAGGAGTCCGGTAACCGGGGGAGACCCTGGATAACGCCACCTCCAGGTGGCGTTATTATCACAGGGCTTTCCCCGGTATTTTTTTACAATTTATTTTTAGTAACTTTGGTCGGATCACATTTCCCATTACAATTATGGGAAATGTGATCTGCTTTACTAAAAATAAGTGATACTTAGGGGTTGGAGTACAATTTTACGAATTCTACTCCAATTTCCCTGTAATAACTATAGGTGATACTAAAATAATGTGAAAAGTGTGTGAAAACACCCCTTTTCACTTTATTTTAGTAAAAATAATGTTGATAAATAAATCCCCATGTGTCTCCAATGTGTTTTATTAAATTAATACTGTTTCCTTAGGAATAAGAAGAGAGCTTGTGTTTTGAAGAAAAGTGTGGAATTTAGGAATACAGCATTTTCAGATACAAACAGCAGATGACTTTACTGGAGGGGAATAGGAGACATTCATCTGTTTGGCAAATACAAGGTTAAGATAACAAATTGGGTTGGCCTATAAAAAAGAAGGAAAGTAGAATAGTGGCGAAAGTATTTGTGTAAAGATTAAGGGGCCTATTCATGATGTTAATTATCAGGGTCCGGACCCCATAATTAACATTCTGACTCGCCACGGCTTATGGAGCAATTCATCATTGCTCCAGTGCAGTGACAGCTAATGCAAAATAACCGGCCCCCACGAGCTGCCTCACTGCTCGTTTTCAGAGCAGTGAATCTTTTCACTGTTCCTAACGGAGCAGTGACAAGACTGCGCATGCATGACCTACAGGCCACGCATGCGGACAAGTGCCCCGACGTCCGGTGGAAGGAGCCGGACAGGGGCAGAGGGATCCCTCATCGTAACCCAGACCTCCTTCCCATAGGGAAGGAGCGGGTTGCAATGACGAAGCAGGAGCATTCGCCATCTAAAGATGGTGAATGTTCCCGCAGTCAAGCTCCGAAAATATATTTTCGGAGCTTGATGAATTCTGGGGTTCATTCAGACCCGCTTGTGAGCGGCAGTACGCTCGCAAGTGGGTCGATGTTCCCCCACTGTGCATGCGCACGACGGAGGGAGCTCCGTCGTGCGCATGCGCGAGACCCGGCGAGCGACGGGCACTCCATCGCTCCGGGTCTCACACTAAAGGGGGTGTGCTGTCGATGTTGATTGACAGCACGCCCCCTTTGGTGGGCGTGCCGGGGGTGTGCCTGCCAGACCGAGGCGTTCCCATGGGAACGCCTACCGTCTGAAGCCGGCCCCATCACATCACTAGTGTTGTCAGTGGGAGTGATTTTGGCTCTGATAGAGCCAAAATCACTCCAGGGCTTGCGGCAGCGAGACCCTACTGCAGGGTCTCCGTCGCAAGCCCGATGGTCGCGATGGTCAAGACCATCGCGACCATCATCATGGACGCTCGCTATAGCTGTGGGTGGTAACCCACAGCTATGCGAGCGTTCATGAGGACGCTCCAAAAAAAGGTAGGAGGGCCCTGATTCAGAGCGAGCGCTCTGGTCAGAGCGTTCAGCTCTGAATCAGGCCCTCTGTTCACATACTAGTGTATGGGGACAGCGGGCCATTCCGCAAGAGGAAGGTAAGCAGGAGATATCGGTGATACTAGTGTATGGGGACAGCGGGCCATTCCGCAAGAGGAAGGTAAGTAGGGGATACTTGTGATATTTCCAGCTTTAATCTTCTTGATGAATGGCCTGATAACTTAATTTTTACAATTGCAGGTGAAAATGTGCATTTTCACCTGCTTTGTGAAAATTAAGTGATGATGAATAGGCCCCTATATAACATAGGAGGCAATAAAAGTGAGAGATCTAAGAGATTTGGGGGCCTATTCATCATCATTTAATTGTCACAAAAGCAGGTGAAAAAGCACATTTTCACCTGCAAATGTGACAATTAAGTATTCGGGCTATTCATTACCTTCTGTTTGCGGAATGGCCCGCTGTTCCCATACACTAGTATGGGGACAGAATTCATCAAGCTCCGAAAATATAATATTTTCGGAGCTTGAATGCGGGGCATTCGCCATCGTCAGATGGCGAATACTCCCGCTTGGGGTTCGCAACCCGTTCTTCCCTATGGGAAGTAGGTCCGGGTTGCGAGAAGGGATCCTTTCGGATCCCTCCGCCCCTGTCCGGCTCCTTCCGCCAGACATCGGGGCTCTTGTGCGCATGCGTGAGCTGTAGGTCGCGCATGCGCACCGCCGTCACTGCTCCGGCAAAGGAGCAGTGAAGCCGCTCGCGGGGGCAGCTGATTTCACATCAGCTGCCACTGCGCCGGAGCCATGCTGAATTGCTCCGGTGGCGCGGCAAATTAAAATGTTAATTATCGGAGTCCATTTGGACCCCTATAATTAACAACATGAATAGGCCCCTTAGGACTTAATTATTAAGCTCCAAAACAGGTGTTTTCAGAGGCTTGCCACCTTTTGGAGCTTCCAGGGGTATCGCAGCAGATATTACAAATGCATTCCCATAGGTTTCTATAGGGGCTGCGGAAAAGTCTGATTTACTAAGCTCCGTACAGCTTAGCAATTTGTGATTTTTGTCCCAATAGATTTTAATGCGTTTGCCCATTGTAACCTATGGACTGCATATGCACAATTAATTGTGATAATTACTGATCGCATGTAGCCTATCTTGGTCAAAACCAGTGGTGGCTCTTAATTTTTAAATGGAGGGGGGCTGCATCCTCCTCATCCTCAGACAGAAAGGAGACTTTGGACTCGGTTGCATTGTGTATGTGATAAAAAAAAAAGTAACAGCAGGGAGGAGAAAAAAATAGGTGCCTGTGCACAAAGCCAGGCTCTAGGGACTGCATCGGCTGCAGCCCCTAGAAGCTAGGTATCGCTGGAGTGATAGAAGCAGAAGTGCTTCTCATTGGAAGGAATTTCTGCTAACAGTAGTCCTGACTGGCAGTCCCAACAGGAGAAAGCTCCTCCAATGGGAAGCCACTGCCAGACAGTGTTGGACTGAGGGCATTACTAGTGACAGTGGTGGATTTTATTGGGGGGAAGCTACTGCAGCCCCACGGTAAAATCCACCACTGGTCAGAACCCAGAAGTAAAGTGACCCCATGTGCATGCATTCAAATATTGATAAATACCCCAGATATGCTGGGTTTGTACAAATCTGTCTTCCGTGACTCAAAATTTGATGCAGCCTCCACAAGCGCAGCAAAAGTCGTAATCCTCAAACCCCGGAAGGGACCCCAACTGTTGCAGCAATTATAGCCCCATCTCATTGCTGAAGTTGGACTTCAAGTTGCCTGATAAAATCTTGGCCAACAGACTAAACAAAGGGATCACTTCTTTTGTCAGGTATGTAGGCCTCAAACAATACCAGGTGTGTAATAGACCTCATACATAGTTCTTCTAATAAACATAGACTCCCTACTCTGATGGTTGCCTTAGAAAACTAATTCCATGGAGTTGTATATAAAGTCATATGCGTGAAATTCTGGTGACCATGGGCATGAGTAGGCTTTCCATATCATCTAGTTCTGCCGGCTTACACTTAAATACTGTGGGGCCCGGGGGACACCGGCGGCGGGGGCAGCAGCGCTGTTGGACACAGGCGGCTATGGACCCCTGCACCACATCGGGCCCCGGTGCAAGGCACAAGCTGCACCGCCGCTAGTTCCGCCACTGAGTGAGTAATGAATACACCAGTGCACCTGCTGGATGACCTGGATAACAGGAATCATACAACTAGCACGTATCACCCAAATGATGGCGTACAAACCCATTGTGGCGCAATCCCCTGGATTTTCTGATTGAACTTGACGGGGTGTTCAATCCTTATTTCCCCTGCTGCTCTTTACTTCTAGTTCCAGCAATTATCAATACTTGCATCTAAGACATTTTTACGACTCAGTTCATCACTCTCTCGCTTATCCATGTCATTCCTTCCCATCTATGTCTTTTTGTTTGCAAAGAACCTCCATTTACTGTATATTTACTTTTCAACGTCTTATGTTAAAACACATTTGGCCACATAAAGATATGCATGAGCTCAGTTGGGAGGAGGAGAAATCCTTGATCGCGTTGACTGGGAAAAAAAATGTGTTAATATTTTCGAGATTTTAATGAGCCAGAACACTTGTAAGATATATTATCACCTTGTCCCCAAAGATCTTCATGCTGTTTTCCCAACAACTCTCCACTCTACTGGCATCTTTGTGGCACCGTGGGCACGCTTTCTTATGTGTGGTGGCATTGCCATAAGACAAACCCCTCTATGGAAGGAAGTCCACTGCTTAATTGCTAACTTTGCCAATGTAACCTTTCCTAAATCTCTCCCAGATGTTCATGAGAGAGATTAATAACACATGTGCTGAGCGCCACAAAATGCCAGATTTGTGCTGTACTGGAAAAATCCAGAATCACCTTCCATGCTGATATAATCAGGAAAGTCTATTGCATGGAATACAGGCCTAGGGGTATACTGATGTGTCCACATATACCTTTCCTAAAATCTAGCCATATGGCTAAAGGTGCCTACACACTTGGCGATGTGCTCATGATCAACGATGTGTCCGATTTCTCCTTGAACTCTCCCCAGCAGCTCCCCGACAGTCGTGGGCACGATTTGTTAAAAAATTGTACAAACGATCTATCGTGCCTCCTAAGTATTCCAGTGCATCGTGACTGAGATTGTCAGATCTACCCTACAGCACGGCAGGTCTGAAGATGCGATGTACGACCAGTGGGTACGCACATCGGCATCGTGATCGTGAGTGTAAACTCACGATTTGGACATATTTTACACGATTTGTCGTCACGATTCGTCGGAATCGGGCAAATCGTGTAAAAAATTCGCCAAGTGAGTAGGCACCTTGAATGTGCCGTGCCTTTAAATCTGCAAATTAGCCACGCCTTGTGATTTTTCTTAAAATTTGCTACTTTAATCTGATACTTCATAAAACTACTTTTGCAGGAGAAATTGGGATCTATCTAATTGCTACTCGTCATGGTGCATCTTAGCCGTGCTGGCATCTCAGCCCAAATTAAGCAAAAAAGGAAAGGTGTATGAGGACACATCTGTATTTACTAAAGTGAGAGTTTTTAGAAGTGGAGATGTTGCCCATAGCAACCAATCAAATTCTAGCTATTATCTTCTAGAAGGTGTTAGTTAAATGTTAAGTAGAATCTGATTGGTTGCTATGGGCAACATCTCCACTTCTAAAAACTCTCACTTTAGTAAATACACCCCCTAGAATCATTTGGAGCATCCCAAATACATTATTTTGCACATGATCTCCCTGTACTGACTGTTCCTCAGCAACAAAATTAAATTCCCCTCCCACACTAGGAGGTCTATTTACTAAGCTGTGTTAGGAGATAAAGTGATAAGGTACCAGCCGATCAGCTCCTAACTGCCATGTCACAGGCTGTGTTTGAAAAATGTCAGTTATGAGTTGATTGGCTGGCACCTTATCCCCGTACACTTTATCTCCTAACACAGTTTAGTAAATAGACCCCTATAAATCCACACACAACGGAAGCGGTTCCTACCTCCAATGAACTCTCCCTGTCCTACTCCTTAGAATATGTGTCCTTGGTTTCACAGGTCCTAGTTGTTTTTAAACTATTCCTTATTTTTTCCAACATGCGTGTTCTTTAAGTGTCTGTTTTTCCCCTCCATTCTTTCTTTCTTTTTATATGTATATTACTATACTGGAAACCAATGAGAAGAAATAAAAAAATAATAATAATTAAAAAAAATGTTTCAATTGAAGGATAACATAGTATAGAGCATATAGCAGGACTGGATATTTGTGCTACTTGTATTTGTCAACCTAAACAACACTTAAGCCGCATACACACTAGATGAATGTGTGTATGCGGCGATATCGTCAGCGACACCTAACACACCTATACACACCTAACGATGTCGGCGACAACGAACGCCGGCGGGGGGAGGGGGGCTATGCTGCATTCGGCAGCATGGCATCGTTAACGATATCCCCAGATTGAGCTGCATGTTCGGCCGACTGGGCATATCGTTATCGTCCCGCGGGAGCGTGCATCGTTGGCCGTTCGGAACCAAACACACTAACTCAGAGCCGTAACTAGATGTTTTGGTGCCCTGTGCCAGAAAGAGCATTGGCGCCCCCCTCATTTTTCAAAGGGACATAATGCACCCAAAAAAGGGCCATGGCTTCATGGGGATGGGCCAGGGAAGAGATAGGGGAGGCCAGGAGATGCTGGGGATGAAATAAGAGGAAGCTACAAGTGAGAATGATAATAAACAGAAATTTGATAGGCCCAAACAGTGCCCCCTGCCCTGCGGTGCCCTGTGCAATGGCACCGACCGCACTACCCTACCTACGGCCCTGTATTAGCTGATATGAATGATATATCGTTGAACGTTATCGTTCACTTTTATCGTCTAGTGTGTACGCGGCATTAGTTGTATAATAATGTACTAGAATATAACATTATTTTGCCACGTCTTCTATTTAGATTTTATAATACGATGCAGCCACCAGCAAACCTCTAACATAATATATACAAATACTGTATTAATATGATTCCTGAGATCGCCCAATCGCTTTTGCAAGCCAAGATAGTGAGTAAAGACGCCAAGATGGCATCTTTTTAAACGTTCCATAGGCTTAACAAGGTTGGCACATTGCTGACACCTGCCATGGAACAAATAAATAGCAGCTTTAGCATTCTGCTATGTAAAAGAGCAAAACTAAGCAGATGGGCAGGACTTTTTCAAATCTTGAACAATCTGGCTTTCAAGTTTCAACTCCTAGTTTCAGGTGGTTCAGTGGAAAGCAGAAGTAGCAAACAGCGGTTAATGTGCTGGAAATCAATGTGTCACGCCTACTGCCTGTGAGTACGGCAGCTCTAGGAATGAATGAGCTGGCAGGTGTGCTAGGAGTAATTAGAAGGTTACCTGCAAGTATCTACCAGGCAAACTAAATTCCCCTGCAGCCACATGTAAAGGCTTATTGGGGCACATGGGATATACCATTTGAGAATGATAGGTGACAAAGAGCTGGATGCATCCCGTCACTATTCGCATGCATGCTGGCGTTAGTTACGTGGGTATGCATGAAGGAAAATGCAAAGGACCGCTCTGTCGGTAAGACCTGTCCTTTGCGAGTGAGAGTCCTCCGGGTCTATGATCCAGAACTCTTTCTGGCGTCCTTCAGAGCATGCACTGAAGGCCGCGCGCCGCAGGCGGTGCTGGGAGGGATCTGACTGAATCCCTCCCAGTGGGGCGGCCATAAACAGAAGCCCATATGCTTCTGTTGGGCATCGATATGTGAAGATGGCGTTGCCCACCACATCAAAGCACAGGAATGTATCGCTCCGGGGCTTGATGCATATAAGAAATGCGGCCAGACCCACGAAAATCGCATTTTCGGGGTTTGACCCCATTTCCGAAGGGGATAGGCATATATCATATATGACTGCCACCCCTTCCATTCCTTGTCACATATGCTAACCCATCAGTCTGCCTTCGTCATATATGACCCCCACAGAGCCGGCCCTAGGCATATGCATTGCAGGCAAATGCTTAGGTGCATCTGGAATGCCTAGGGGCATCCCAAGGAAGAAGATGAGGGGTGATAGATACTGGGTGAGTGTTACTGTGCTTGGAGAGGGGTGCTGTGCTGAGAGGGGTGTTGGGTGCTGTGATCTGTGCTAGTTGGGGGTTGCTGTGATGGATGCTGTGCTGGAAGAGTGGGTTCTATGTTGGGTGAGGGATGATGGGTACTGTGGTGTAATCTGTGCTGTGACTGCGGTGCTGTGCTGACTGAGGGGTGCTGTTTGAGGAGAATAGGAGTCCAGCGAGGGGAGAATGGCCCTCATTCAGAGCCGTTCGTTAACAGCAGTACGCTCGTTGCGTTCCGATGTTGACTAACCGCGCATGCGTCGGTGTTACACTGCGCATGTGCGTACGGCAGATTGCGTGTTTTTTTGTCTCGTTCGTCAAATAGCGTACAGGAAGTGACATGTCAAATGTGATTGACAGAACAGGGCGTTTTTGGGTGTTGACGGGGGTGGAGAAGGAAAAACGCAGGCGTGGCGAGGCGTTTTTGGGTCGTACATACATTATCAGATGCGAACGTCAAATGTGTTCGTACCAACTCATACGTCACTGGATGATCCTCTTTCCCTTCAAAATGCTCGCACAGCTTAGGGTCTGGATTACTCAACCACATTGGCGATGGCCTTCTCCTCCGTCCCGGCACTCCACGATGTAGCATCGATTAATCACGGCTTGTCAGAAAATCAATTAGTGTTGGATTGAAAACCGGCTTGGTATGTGTTTTGAAATCAGTTTTTTGGGTTAGCACAAAACCGTACGCAGGTGGAAATCATAGCTGCTAATGTCAGGATTACACAATCAATTTGCGTACATTTGTGGGGGTTTATTATGGACTAATTTTTTGGTTTTTGGCCTATTGTAACAATAATGTCATCATGTTTGGGTTTTTTTTGCAATTTTTTTTTTGGCCTGGTGAATTTGCATCCTTATGTAAATTTTTAAACGTTCCTTAAAGTGCCCTTTTTTTTACCATGTAAAATGTTGTTGTTGCACGTTGTTGCCTTGTGGCCCAGGATTAAATGTAACCCATTTTTACAATAATGTCAGAATACAAAGTCATACACTTTTGGTAAATTTATTGCTATAAAAAAAACAATTTCATGCACATATTTTACACAAACATTTTTTGCAGTGTTCATTCCAAAATATTTAATAATTGTGCAAACATAAAATTTGTGTTAAACGTAAAGCAAAAAATGTAAAACAATTCACAAGAAAGGAGAGGGAAGTTTTGGCCAGAAAGGAATATGAGGCAAGCACAGAAGGAGTGTGGGAAAAGTAGCCAATGCTGTCAACGTTTTTTCCCCCGTTTGGCTGGGGGAGGGAGGGCGCCAGACCGGGTCCGGGATGTCATCGGGCTGGCCTGTCCAGAGGCAGATGTTGTGGCCTCTGGACTAGGCACAGGGCTAGGCACATTTGGAGGATTGGCTGATGTTGTGCCAGAGGTGGAGGATCCTGATGTTCCGGCAGGAAGGGAGGTCGGCTCCACCATGTGCTGGCGAACGAGCTGCTCCAGGGCATTGGCGATGTGGATGTTGGCCCTGGTATTTTCCGCCAGGGCCTGACCAATGGTCACGTTGGCCGCAGCATTTTGCTCCAGGGCCTCAGCCACCCGTACCAGACTGGCGTCCATCCTCTGCAGAATCGCCGTATGGAAATCCGATTTAAAATTGAGTTCTGTGAGGAGGGACACTGCCTGCGAGGGGGATTGCCCGGGACTGGCTTCTGCAGGGTCCTCAGCCGGATGTACTGGTTCCTCCCCTGCAGAGCCAGCAGAAATTCTGCGGCTTCTGGAGCAGACTCATCCGCCTGTGTCTCTGTTGGAAAAATGAAAAAAGACTCACATTAGAATCTACATATTGGCACAATAACATTTCAGAGTTGGTTACATCCCAATATTTACCTGGGACAACATGAGGAGCCGCAAAGTCTGGCATGTCCGTATCCATGTTGGACACGCCAAACACCTCCACAGCCTGCACACACCCCTGTGCCAGTTCTTCTAAATCAGTCAACTCCAATGACACAGGGGTGGGACCCCCACCTGTCCCCCTTGCATGCCTAGCCCTGTCCGCCATTTTTTGTTTCAGGCGATATTTGAAGTCTTGCCATCTGTGGGTGAAAAAGGAACCATTATTCTTTTTTTTTTGGTTTTGGTTTTAGGGGGCTCAAGTTTTTACTTACCGCAGTTTGACATCCCGGGCTAGACGGACATAATCACCCACCCTATTGACAGCAACGGCTACCTCCTCCCACATTCTCCACTTCTGGCTTGCACTCATATTCCTGTCTGCCTGTGGCAGGATGTCCACACACTTCTGAATCAAAACCTCCATCTCCTTTCTTGTGAATTGTGACTGCCTTTTCTTTTTGCCAGCTTTGCCCGGAATACTGGGCCCGGCAGCCTCTTCCATGTCATCCTCCTCACCTATTTGTGTAAATTTTGAGATTTGTCAACTTCACAACTTGCACTATATGATGTTTCTAATAAATTATTGATTCAAAATGCCTGAAATACTTACCGTCAGACTGTTGTCCATTGTTTCCCTGGTCTGTAGCCATGTCTGAGCTCGAAACAAGAAATACACCAGAATGTTTGGTTTGGCTCGTGACGTATTTATACATGCGTCCTTATTTTTCGGCCGCATCATTGATTGTGCGTTCCTATGATCCCTCCTTAATTTGTGCGGGAAACTAAACACTATTTATGGCTTGGGGCGTCTCTAGTCGAGGTGGCGTTTTTGGATTGTTGGAGGTTACGTTGGTCGGAGTTGATTGTTGGCGGGTTTTGGAGTTGGCGTTGGTGGAAGTATTTTTTTTTAGATATTTTTTTTTTTTTACGTTCGCATTTTTTCTGTTGGATTTCTTTTTGCCGTTTCTTGTTTTGGTAGGTTTTTTGAAGTTAAACTTTGGTTCAATTTGTGTCTCCTTCTGTTTCAGAATTTTCTAACGTTTTTTTGGCGTCATTTCATCTCTCTTAGGTTTTTTTTGGACTCTGCCCCAAAAACCTTTTGATCCGTAATCTTATATATTATCTCTTGGTAAGTTCATTTTTTTATTTGTTTTGTAAATGTTCATGTTTTTCTTTACGCAACTTTGTGTGGCCTTACACTTGTAACCTTTGTTTTTCTTACTCAGAATAATTTTTTTATTTATTTAGCTGCGTATTTTTTAACTTGTATTTGCGAACTAATTAGCGCATTTTTCTCAGTTTATATTGTGACTTGTATTTGCGAACTAATTAGCGCATTTTTATCAGTTTATATTGTGACATGTATTTGCGAACTAATTAGCGCATTTTTATCAGTTTATATTGTGACTTGTATTTGCAAACTAATTAGCGCATTTTTATCAGTTTATGTTGTGACTTGTATTTGCGAACTAATTAGCGCATTTTGAAATGCTTATTCATCCCGTTAAATTGTTTGTGTTTTCCCGTTAGCATTTGTTGCTTACATTTGGCCCCAATTTGACGTAGTGTGCGCAATGTCGTTTTGCTCTTTGGGCAAATGTGTGTTTCTCCCCTTTTATGTTGTGTCTTGCTCAAAATTTTAAAACAGAAATGCCCAGCATAAAATTTTTTATTTTTATTTTGTGATTTTTTTCAGTTTGCACGTATCATGACAATACCCCGGCATGTAAGCATCAATGGATGGTATCATCAAACTAAGTTATTTTTTATAAGTTTGGGGGGGTTAAAAAGCCTTACATTCAAATTTTGCCATTTCAGGTTGATCTGGGTCGGATTGTTCCGGCCATGCTCCCGGAAGCCGACCAACCTCAATCTCGTTCCAAGCGTAGGCATCGTAGGCGTGCAAGGCCCCAGATATTTCGAACACGTGTCACCCTTTTTGGAATGCCCGATGATGAGGTTTTAAGATGCTACCGTCTTCCTCCCAAAATCATCATAGACACTCTCTCATTAATAGAGAGTGATCTTGAGCGGCAAATTGACAGTCCTACAGCAATACCACCACTTACGCAATTTATGGCGGTGTTACATTTCTGTTCCTCAGGATCGTTTCAAACAACGATGGGAATAGTGGCGGGCATCTCACAATCCTCCTTTTCCCGGATCCTGAGGGCAGTGATGGAGGCACTTTTCAAGCACTTCCATCATTTTATTCAAATGCCTTTGGATATGGGTGCCCTTAGTGTGGCCAAGGTAAATTTTTACCAAATAGCTGGCTTCCCACACATCATAGGGGTTGTGGATGGTACTCACATACCACTTCAGCATCCAGCACGGCTGGAGGCCATATTTCGAAACCGTAAACACTATCACTCCCTGAATGTAATGGTGGTATGTGATGCCTCCCTCCAGATCCTGTCCCTGAATGCAAAATTACCAGGAAGTGCACATGACTCCTTCGTCATCCGGCAATCAGGGATATGGCACAAATTAAACAACCTACAAGCTGGTGATGCGTGGCTTCTGGGTAAGTGTAGACCTTTAGTACATAACAATGTTAAGCTTCATACAGAGTGATCCTGATGTTGTCTATTCTTTTTCACAGGAGACAGTGGCTACCCTTGCACGCCCTGGCTGCTCACTCCTTATTTGGCTCCCACACCAGGGCCACAAAGTGAGTTTAATGCCGCACTTACAGCCACCAGGCAAGTGGTGGAGCGCTGTATCGGCCTTTTAAAAGGCCGATTCAGATGCCTCCACCGCTCTGGTGGCGAGCTCATGTATTTGCCGGATATGGTTTTGAAAATTGTGGTCCTGTGTGGGATATTTCACAACATCGCCATAAGGAGTGGTGTCCCAATGCAGCCAGAGGATGCCTTACCTGAGGATGGCCCCCCGAGGTTGGTCGGAGGTCAGTATGTGGGGGGGCCATACGCGATGATGTGGTGGCCAGATATTTTAGGTAATTATTGTCAAAACAACAGTGTTTATACCCAATGTGGTACGGTTTGTTTGAGAACATCTAATTAATTGTTTTTATTTTCTCCATCTTCTGTTTTTTAACATAATCTTTGGCACTCCAACGATGACTACTTCCTGCTACCCTTAAAAAACCTTTATGTGGAAATTTTGGGAATATATTCTGGAACCCATATTGCAACGCCATATTTGTGGAATCATGTTGGCATGGTCCTTCGTCAACCAGTTCTTGATTTGTTGTGTGTTTTTTTTCAGTTTTTGGTATGTGTTGTATTTATGATTATCACTGTGTGTTTTGTTTGTGAGTGACCACTTTGATTTTGGAGTTATGTTGTGAATAAATGTCTTGAGAGTGTAATTTTGTACCTTTTTTTGAACGTTACAAGCAAGTGTAACCAGGATCACACACGTTACATTGGCCTAAGGGGTAATCCAGTAATGACGCAAGTTGAGCTAAAATGTAATATGTTTTCTGGGTCCAAACCAACACCCGAAGGAATCCTGTACAATCAGTTGGCTTCGTAGTATCGCCCTAAGCAGCTTGCACCCCAAATAGGAACCTGTAAAATGTTGTAATATCTAATTTTGACTACACCAAAAAAGGGTAAAGAAAAAAGAAACTGTTAGGTGTTTCTTGTGCCTGTTTTCCTTAAAAAAACAACACACAATCTTAGTGACAAAAATTGCAAATCCTTGCTGGAAGAGTCTACTTATGTCAGTGTAAACAATCTCTTATTTAGAAACAACGAAGGAGACAGAACGTTAAGTTGAAAATAATAATTTATTTACATTTATCAAAATAAAAATAAAAAACTAGTCCCTAAGGAGGACCGACATATGGTCAAGGACCACCAGCAGACCGATTATATTTTCCCGCATACGGGCCACACAGCCGGCTAATTCAGTCCTACGCCTCTGTTCCTCTGTGGGTTAGAAAAGTGTGGGGATTAATACATCAATAATGAACACATTAAAAAACCTGCCAAAACAAACAAAACAAAAATGAAAATATTTTGTCAAAAAACATAATTACACCATTAAAACCCAGCCCCCCAAAATGGTGTAGCCCAAAAATACAAGTCCAAAAAACAGATTCCGACAGGTGTGATATGTGTATGGTGAAATCAACAGTAACAGGTAAAGGCAACCCGAAAAAACCCCAAAAGTCTACCAAAAAACACACAAAAAGGGAACGACACATGATTACATACAAACAGTTTGTGGCAAAAAAAAACAAAAAACATACCGTTTGAAAAAATGGCAGCTCCAGATGGCACTCCCTCGTCCTCCTCGGAGGTGCCTCCATTCCCCAACGATCTGGGCGGGGTTATTTCGGAATCCGGGGAGGGGGTAGTTCGAAGAGGGGTGGTTGGAGGAGAGGGGGAATTGGGATGGAGGGGAAGGAGACCAGAAATATCCTCCACAGGCTCTTGGCAGGCTGGGGAGGAGTGGGAAATAGGGGAATTTTGGGTTGTGGAGGGTTGGCTGGGGGTTGGGGAGAGTGGGCGTGAGCGCCGTCTTGGATGACGATGACGCCATAGTCTTCGCTGTGCCCCTAAAAGATGTGAAACAAATTGTGGTTAGTTTCAACCAAAAACAGCGAAAACCACTATTTTTGGACACAAAAAAACGAAAAACATGGCCATGCAGATATGAGTACAATGAAGAAATATGACATACATGAAAACATGGGCATGCAGATATGAGTACAATGAATAAATATGACATACATGAAAACATGGGCATGCAGATATGAGTCCAATGAATAAATATGACATACATGAAAACATGGCCATGCAGATATGAGTCCAATGAATAAATATGACATACATGAAAACATGGCCATGCAGATATGAGTACAATGAATAAATATGACATACATGAAAACATGGGCATGCAGATATGAGTACAATGAAAAAAATTATGACATACATGAAAACATGGGCATGCAGATATGAGTACCAATGAATAAATATGACATACATGAAAACATGGGCATGCAGATATGAGTCCAATGAATAAATATGACATACATGAAAACATGGCCATGCAGATATGAGTACAATGAATAAATATGACATAAATGAAAACATGGCCATGCAGATATGAGTACAATGAATAAATATGACATACATGAAAACATGGGGCATGCCAGATATGAGTACAATGAAAAAATATGACATACATGAAAACATGGCCATGCAGATATGAGTCCAATGAATAAATATGACATACATGAAAACCATGGCCATGCAGATATGAGTACAATGAATAAATATGACATACATGAAAAACATGCACACGCAGTTAGGGCCACAAAGATAAACAGGAAAACCACAGTCCCTAAAACTTACTTTCAGCGATCTGCATGCGAAAGCATGCCAGCAAGCGGGGCGTCTGCCGTTGCAGGTCCGACCACCTGCGCTCCAGCTGCCCGATCTGGCGGCGTGAGCCGAAGGAGCGCAGGCGGCCCCATACCTCCGCATATGCGGAACGCTTTTTCCCGCGATTGGTGATGGGTGGAGGCTGGCTGGTGATCCGCCTATCCATCACCTCCGTAAGCACCAGCAGCTCGCGGCCTGGTGAATGCGGAGGCTCTCATGATGGCAATGGTGGATTTGTTAAAAATCATTTTTAATAAAGAGGCAAAAATTATTTTGATTGGCTAATGTATTTGGGTAATTAACAGGACCAATTGTATTGGTTAGTGTATGAATCATGTGTTCGACAGGGCCAGAAATCTCTTGAGAGTTATGATAGGCTTGATGCAGTTACATGCGTAAGCAAATTTAAATAAAGAAATGAACCCCGGGAAATATGCGGGGATAAAAACAAATAGAACAACTGTTTAATTGGGGCTAACATGTATTTTGACAAATTAAAGCGAATGTTTAATCCGTACGTATTCTGCGGGTAAACACAAACACGGACAAGATTAAAGATTATTGCATGGTGTTAAAAAAAAACAAAAAAAACAATTAAGCTAATTGATATATTGATTGCCATGATACGATTGAGGAAGGTAGGCAGAATAAACGAGCAGTTAATCGAAATCTGACAGTCCCACTTCCGGGTTGTACTTGTGCGTGCGTTCCCTTCAAGCCATTTCGGGGATGTACGCTCGCCTATTTGGCACGCTCGTTAGTTAGAGGAGGGGTCGTTTGAGTTTGGGGAGGATGTTTGGCTGCGTTCGAAAATACGAGCGAGTGCTTGAATTTACCATATTTTTTTACGTACGCCAAACATACGAACGGCCCACTTGCATCCGGGTCTGAATGAGGGCCAATGTCCACTGTAAAATGCCTTCTGAGGTGGGGTATAAAAGACTTTCCTTTAAAACTTGTCCCTTTTTTGTTTAGTTTTCAGCAGTGTGCTGTGAGGAGAGAGGGGTACTGTATGGAGAGAGCTTGGAATTATCTGCTGGGGCACCAGCCAAAATCTTGCCTACTGCACCATATTCGTTAGGGTCAGCTCTGGACCCCCACATTCTCACTGTCACATGGTTTTTAGTGTGACACAGCACCAGGAGAGAGTTATGTGCAGTGTGTGTGTCTGTGAGATGTATAGATCCCAGGGCACCAGGTCATGTAAATCCACCATTACATTTACTCAAAGTGAAATCCAACTACAGCAGTCCAACCATTCATCTATGTGACAATGGGAAGAAGCTAAGGGTCCTACGTGAAAAGGGATATAGAGGGACGTGTGTGTCAAGGGGTGGTATATTATTATTACCCAGGACCAGGAAAGAGGAGCATGCGGCAGGAACATGCAAGTCTTGACTAGATGTCAAATATTAGATATCAAATATACATTTTGAGTCACATCACGCATCTGCTTTGAAATTGTGATTTGCGTGTGTGTGATGGGGTTACTGTCCAGGACCCCAGGTTATCGTAATCAACCCCTGCACATGCTGAAAGTGTAAAAGGCACTTACAACAGTCAAACCGTTCATTCATTCAATCATTGATATAATGCAAACATACAGATATGCAAAGCAGATGATAGATTTGCACTTTTAAATGCTTTTGAAGGTCAAATAATGTAACTGTCTACTTAAGTCTAATGACATAGATTGGTTTACAAATGTTTTGTTAAGATTCTCACCAATTGTCCCCTAACTAGCACCCATACAACTTGGCCTTTAATACAACCCCGGACGTGCAGAAGGTATTATCAGAAGGCCTCATTAGCAAAGAAGTGACCTTTGATGGGTGACTATCAGGCAAAAGGACTGTGTTCGATTAGCACTTGCAATTTGTTCATTATATTTTGACAAGAACCTGGAAGCGTCAGAGACAATTCTGTTATCAAAAGGTCAAGGCTTGATCCACTAAGAAGAAAATACATCTGTCATATAAATTTAGCACCACAGCTAATAAACAGAACATTAAACAGGGTCTGATTCTCGTCTGCTTATCAGGAAGCCAGGGCAGGTCTGCTGGATTCTGGGCTAATTTGTTTTTCTAGGGTTTAAATCATACGTAATAAGAAATGATTTTCTGGGTTTTTTTTATACCTAAAAGTATGGAAATTGCTGCTGACAGCGTATTGCCTCAAAATTAATTTATAGACGAGGCAGAGAAATGCATTGTGGTGTTCTTTTCTGTGTTTCCCTGAACTAATTATCAGAGCCAAATTCTCGGAAATAATTAGATTTTGTGTTGCCGAATCAAGATACTTGCACGGAAAGTAGATCTTATCAGACAAATTTAACATTAACAAAGCAATGCAGGATGGCAGACAGGCAGGCACAGGAGTGCTTATCCCACTGTTTTATACACTATAAAAATGGCCTCAAATAACTTCCCTTGGCTTTCATCGAGATGTGACTCATGTTTCAGCTAATGCCTCAGAATGAACGGAATTAAGGCCTTCATCCCTCGCTTTCGGAAACCGAGAAGATGAGGTAAATTCATCACCAGGCTGCACCGCTCACATGTAAAATGAATAGTCCTCACTGGAATTGCATTTCATTAACTAATATTTAATTACAATTTTACAATATAAATTAAATGTTCATTAAAAATCCTCTAGTACAGTGTTTGTTGACGCTCATGAATACTAACAGAGAAAGATTACGGGACATCCCTGCTTGTGACCTGCCAAGTTAATTAGCAAATACTGTATTTTAATTGACTGACCACTGAACGCCCAGGGAAGTATAATAGGAGTATGCCCAGGATCAAAGACTAGGCCTAAATATATGGGTTTAGAGAGAGCTGCTAGTGTAGGATACTAAGGGGTATATTCAAACTTGCCTACTCTCCTGGGACTGTCGGGAGCCTCCCGGCGCCCCGCAAGAGTAGGCAAATTGCCCGCATTGTGTGCCGACCCCTCACAACCCACCACGCCCACGTGTGAAAGTGGGTGGTGCCTGATTTAAGTGATTTGTGCTGAATCGCGTCATCATAGCCCCACCCGCTGCTTTGTAATGCTGGTATTAATCAGCATTATAAAGCGGGGATGGGGCTGCGATCGCTCTGATACGCCCCCACTCCGCTCACCAGCTGCCCCCACCCTCCCTGCTGCACCGACCTGGCAGCCCCCTTCCGGAGGGAGCTGCCAGAAAGTTGGTAAGTATGGGTATATTTACTAAAGTGTGGGTTGCTATAGGCAACATCTTCACTTCTAAAAACCAGCACTTTAGTAAATATATCCCTTGCCTTATCCCTTTTCCTGTCAAGGGTTGGTGCAAATTTGCAGCTCAGACTTTCCCGCCATTTTTGACCGTCTTATTGACCATCTTTTCCACCATGTCTAGGCAGCTTTCACAAGGAGTAATTCTCTGTTATGTATTCTACACAGCTAAGTTATTTATTGGTATTTTTGGGGGACGGATAGTGCGTAGTTTTTGCACCGGCATTATAGTGATTAAAAAAGGATGAAAAATACACTTTTTATAAAACTATTATGATTCTTTCCTTACCGACTTCAAAATACTGTGAGGTCTATTTACTAAGCAGTGTTAGGAGACAGAGTGAAAAGTGATAAGAAAGTGATAAGGTGCCAGCCAATCAGCTCCCAACTGTCATTTTTCAAACACAGCCTGTGAGTTGGCAGTTGGGAGCTGATTGGCTGGCACCTTATCACTTTTCACTCTGTCTCCTAACACTGCTTAGTAAATAGACCCCTGTACCCTTTATTTAATTCAGAAACAACATTCAAAATATGAGCACTTATTTGTGGATTTGATCTACAGATCTGCCCAGCTATTTTGTTGCTCATGGCGTGGCGTACAGGCCCTCTGAGTCACGCCATGGACTTGTGGCGTACCATGGTATTCTTCAACGAAGGATACGCTACAGCATGTAATACAGCGCTTAACCGCTGGGTGGCGACTGCTCCACTGTTGTAATTTGTACTGAATGCCATACTGTTAAACTTAAATTGGATAGATAGCACATTCACAGCATTTGCATGTTCGCACAACCAATATTTTTAATGTCACATACTGTACATACAGTAAGATCTTATAACGGGATGCAAATAAGTACACATACAATATTGTACATAACTGAAAAGTAGAGAAGTTGCCCAAGTTGTTATCACGGTATAACCGATACTGTCGATTAATGAGATGCACGCACAGCTTTCACTGAGATGGGATGAATTACAGTATGACAATTTTTTTTATACTTAAAAACAGCAGCGGGAGGAGTGCACAAAGATGAGGCCGCTCTGTGCGGTTCTTAATATACTGTAGCTGGCATGTGGGCTAGTGGTTAGGTGATCACTTTGCAAGAATTATGGTCCCGGGTTCGATCCCTGGAAAATAATATATATTTTTTTTGGCACTGTCGGCTCTGGACACTATAGTGAAACTACTGTAGTAGTGTTGTACTGTAATACTGTACAACACTACTGTAATACTGTTGTGTTGTTGTTTAAAAGGCTGCTTAAAAGTAAGACATTACAAACTGATTGTGCATTTAAAAAGTGCAAAACTTTTGTCAATGTCTGCGCTGTGGTGGCTGTAAGCTCCGAGGGGTTGCAATGGGATTTCTTGCACATGCCCAGTGGAGGGGTTACAATGGGATCTGTGGCGCCAAGCCATACGCCATGTAGCGCTATGCCATGGCGTATGGAAGATCATCACTGTGCATGCGCAGTTGTCTGTAATACTACAGTACTGTATGGTATGCTGTTGAATTTTCACCCTTGCGCCACTCTGTGCTGTCCAAGACTTGAACACAATAGTCATTTCATGACTTCAGAAACTGCTACAGTAGTGGGCTCTGTTTGAGAGGGAAGCCTCTAAAATACAAACTGACTGTGTGTTTAAAACATGAATTTTGCACCACTCTCTACGCTGTCCCAGACTTGGACACAATAGTGATTTCTGTATTACAAACTGACTGTGCGTTTAAAACATGAATTTTGCACCACTCTCTACGCTGTCCCAGACTTGGACACAATAGTGATTTCTGTATTACAAACTGACTGTGCGTTTAAAGCGCAAAATAGCATTACACCGCAAATTTGCGACAATGTATATGCTGTTCCAGCTTAGCACACTATAGTGACTTCTCTTGAGCAGTGACTAAGAGGGGTTTCTGTCTGTGAGAGAGCTCTCTGTATTACAAACTGCTTGTGCGTTTAAAGTGCAAAATAGCGTTACACCACAAACTTCTGACAATGTCGATGCTGTTCTAACCTTGTACACTATAGTGATTTCTTATGTCCAGTAAGTGGTAGTGGGATCTGTATGAGAGAAGAGCTTTGTTAATCCATTTACTGTAAGCAGTCAGCTCTGCCCTTGAGTCCTGAAAAAGGCTCCGAATAGTGACCATTGCCAAGGACACCATCCCCCATCTGCTACGACAACTAGTGTTCCTTTATGAATGTGTCTGTACTGTATATTAAAAACTGACGGTGCGGTTGAATTTTGCACCACTCTCTACGCTGTCCCATACTTGGACACAATAGTGATTTCATAACTTAAGAAACTGGTAGTGAATGGGCTCTGTACAGTATGAGAGAGAGGTCTCTGTATTACAAACTGACTGTGCATTTAAAGCACAAAATAGCATTACACCGCAAACTTGCGACAGTGTTGATGCTGTTCCAACCTTGGACACTATAGTGATTTCTCCTGTCCAGGAAGTGGTAGTGGGATCTGTATGAGAGAAGAGCTTTGTTAATCCATTTACTGTAAGCAGTCAGATCTGCCCTTGTGTCCTGAAAAAGGCTCCGAATAGGGACCATTGCCAAGGACACCATCCCCCATCTGCTAGGACAACTAGTGTGCCACTATGAATGTGTCTGTACTGTATATTCAAAACTGATGGTGCGGTTGAATTTTGCACCACTCACTACGCTCTCCCAGACTTGGACACAATAGTGATGTCATAACTTCAGAAACTGGTAGTGTATGGGCTCTGTACAGTATGAGAGAGAGGTCTCTTTATTACAAACTGACTGTGCGTTTAAAGCGTAAAATAGCGTTACACCGCAAACTTGCGACAATGTAGATGCTGTGTCAGCCTTGCACACTATAGTGACTTCTCTTGAGCAGTAACTAAGAGTGGGCTCTGTCTGTGAGAGAGCTCTCTGTATTACAAACTGATTGTGCGTTTAAAGCGCAAAATAGCGTTACACCGCAAACTTGCGACAATGTCGATGCTGTTCCAACCTTGGACACTATAGTGATTTCTCATGTCCAGTAAGTAGTAGTGGGATCTGTATGAGAGAGAGCTCTCTGTATTACACGGTTGGCACTATGGTGGCTATCAGCCATCTCTGATGGATTAGAAATGGCATCTCTGGCAGGCGCATGCCCAGTAAGAGGGTTGCAATGGGATTTTTGGCGCATTCCCAGTGGGTCGAGAGTCATACACAGTGCATCAGGTTCCTTCCCCCAAAGCAAGCAAGAGCCTCTCATTACCATAATAAAGGATGCTTTGTTAATCCATTTACTGTAAGCAGTCAGCTCTGCCCTTGTGTCCTGAAAAAGGCTCCGAATAGTGACCATTGCCAAGGACACCATCTCCCATCTGCTAGGATAACTAGTGTGCCGCTATGAATGTGTCTGTACTGTATATTAAAAACTGACGGTGCGGTTGAATTTTGCACCACTCTCTACGCTGTCCCAGACTTGGACACAATACTGATTTCATAACTTCAGAAACTGGTAGTGAATAGGCTCTGTACAGTATGAGAGAGAGGTCTCTGTATTACAAACTGACTGTGCATTTAAAGCGCAAAATAGCGTTACACCGCAAACTTGCGACAGTGTTGATGCTGTTCCAACCTTGGACACTATAGTGATTTCTCATGTCCAGTAAGTGGTAGTGGGATCTGTATGAGAGAGAGCTCTCTGTATTACACGGTTGGCGCTATGTTGGCTGTCAGCCATCTCCGATGGGTTAGAAATGGCATCTCTGGCAGGCGCATGCCCAGTAGGAGGGTTTGTGCGTCAATACCTGTATGTGTTGGTATAAATGACAAATTGTAGCCTTCCAGGCTTCGATCCCTGGATGCCCACACTGCTTTGCCCAAATACCACACCACAGACGCCTGCCATAACGAGTGACGCACCTGTGTGTAATGAATTAGCGTCGTGCATCATGCTGTACGTGTGTAGGTAAAATGGCAGCCAGAAGAGAGAGGAAGTTTTCTCCAGGCGAGCTCTTTCTCTTGGTCAAGTGTAGAGACCAGCCATTCTCTACCAACCAAGAGAAAGAGCTCGGTTACAGGAGAGCCAGAAGGGAGATACTGGCTAAATATGGGCACCTCTGGACCATCCTGGCCCTGCAATGGCGGTGGTCTGACCTGCTGCGCAGGGATGCGCCTCGGCTGCCGAATAAGGTGGCGCCTCCAGCTTAGTAAGTACAATATTGCTGTACAATTACATAAATTACAGTATACACTACAATAACAAATACAATGCACTACTGTGACATACTGTACAGTACACTGCACTATAAGGTGTTGGATATCTGATGATGACTGACACTTGTTACCATAAACTCACATGACTGGCAGAGATTTGATTGACAGGGTCATTAAATTTACATGGACTAAAGGGCGACACACTATTGGTCGACATGGGTTGTTTGTATAATAAATCTACAGTAACAAAAGGCAAGTGGATACACCATACTAATGCCTGATGGTGCGGTTGAATTTGCACTCTTGCGTTCAGTAACTGGTAGTGACAGAATTCTCACACCACCAAGTGATTTCTGTGACAAATTGTAGCCTTCCAGGCTTCGATCCCGTGATGCACACACTGCTTTGCCACAGACGCCTGCCGTAACGAGTGACGCACCTTTGTGTAATGAATGTGCGTCGTGCGTCACTGGCTAGTGAAAATGGCGACGAGATCCAGGCGCTTCTCTCCTGGGGAACTCTTTCTCCTGGTTAAGTGGCGGGAAAAAAATTTCGCCACTAACCAGGAAAAAGAGGAGGCCTACAGGAGAGCGAGCAGGGAGATTTTTGCCAAATATGGCAGCCGGCGTGACACCAAGTCCCTGCAAAGAAGATGGTCTGACCTTCTACGCAGGGACAGGCCACGGCTAAAGCGTATACAGAGGCGTCTCAGATGCAGTAAGTACAGTATTGCTGTATAATCACATGAATTACAGTATACAGTACAATAACAATTACAATGCACGACTCTGACATACTGTACAGTACACTGCACTGTAGGGTGTTGGATACTATCTGACGATGACTGACAGATGTTACCACACACTCACATGACTGGCAGAGATTTGATTGACAGGGTCATTAAATCTACATGGACTAAAGGGCGACACACTATTGGTCGACATGGCTTGTTGGTATAATAAACCTATAGTAACAAAAGGCAAGTTGATCCACCATACTAATGCCTGTCGCATAGAGCTCGCGAGCGGGTCTGAATCAGGCCCAGAGTGAAAAGTGAGAAGAAAGTGAGAAGGTGCCAGCCAATCAGCTCCCAACTGTCATCACACAGGCAGTGTTTGAAAAATGCCTGTTGGGAGCTGATTGGCTGGTACAGTACCTTATCACTTTTCACTTTGTCTCCTAACACTGCTTAGTACAGTAAATAAACCCCCTAAATCACTTTAAACGCCAGGGTGTGCCTATAGCATCCAAAGTAAAGGTAAGCAATTCTGGCAGCATACTTTTTTATGTTTGGCCCAATGCCAGCTTCACAAACCACAGTAGTTTAAGGCCATCTACTGTACAGTACTGTACCGCAATCCCTCTCCAATTTGGAATAGAGGTCTGAACTCTTGTTTTCAAATTCTCCTTAATGACGATATGTACTGTATTTTTTCCCCACAGTTCGAGAAGCCCCCTTGCCCCTGCAGCTCCACCACCAGCCCCCCCCATGCCCCTGCAGCTCCACCACCAGCCCCCCCCCCTGCCCCTGCAGCACCACCACCACCTCCGCCAGCAGCCGGGCCCAGTGGGCTGAGTAGCCTGAGTAAGTACCCACTACTGTACATTGTTCTCTCTCTCTCTCTTTTTTTCTCTCTCTTTTTTTCTCTCTCCCTCTTTCTCTCTCTCTCTTTCTCTCTCTCTCCCTCTTTCTCTCTCTCTCTCTCCCTCTTTCTCTCTCTTTTCCTCTCTCTCCCTCTCTCTTTATCCCTCTCTCTTTCTCTCACTCTCTTTCTCTCACTCTCTCGTGTGTTTTCAGGGAAAATGACATGTTTTTGTTCCCCACAGTTCGAGAGACCATACCCCCACCTGCCCAGTGGGATGAAGCCGGCCCCAACGAGAGTCTGCTTAAGTACAGTACTGTACACTACAGTACATTGTTCTCTGTCTCTCTTTCTCTCTCTTTCTTTTTCTCTCTCTCTCCCTCTTTCTCTCTCTCTCTCTTCCCCCCCTCTCTCTCCCTTTCTCTCTTTCTCTCCCTCCCCCCTCTCTCTATCTTTCTTTCTCTCTCTCTCTCTCTTTTTCTCTCTCTCCCTCTTTCTCTCTTCCTCCCTCTCTCCCTCCCTCTCTCTCTCTCTTTTTCTCTCTCTCCCTCTTTCTCTCTTTTTCTCTCTCCCTCTCTCTCTCTCTTTCTCTCTCTCTTTTGCTCTCCCTCTCTCTCTCTCTCTCTCTCTCTCTCTCTCTCTCTTTTTCTCTCCCTCCCCCCTCTCTCTCTCTTTCTCTCTCTCCCTCTTTCTCTCTCCCTCCCTCTCTCCCTCCTTCCCTCCCTCTCTCTCTCTCTCCCTCTCTCTCTCTCCCTCTTTCTTTCTCTCTCTCTCTCGCTCTCTCTTTCTCTCCCTCTCTCTCTCTCTCTTTTTTTTCTCTCTCTCAACGCATCTCCAACCTCTTCTCCTTACACAATAATTATTTCTGTCCTTGTGTTTTTTAGTAGAAGACATTGAAGGGCCTCAGCCCTCCCCAGTCGAGGAGGAGGACCCAGACTCCCCTCCCCAGCCAAGTAAGTACTGTATACAGTTGTATACTGTAGGACATTTTGTATTAATATTGTAATACAGTACAGTACAGTATATACTGTAGTAATGTTACAGTTGAGTATGTTTACCCTCTACTTTCCCACTGAGTACTGTACATTACTGTATGTTTTTTTTCTCTCTTTATTGTGTTCTGCTGGGAGAAGAGAAGGGACCAAAGCACCAGAGGGAGACGCCGGGGGACCTGCCCACGCTGACACAGGTAAGTGTCACCTGCTATTCGCCACCTTACGTAATTTTCGGAATTTGATGAATACCATAAATTCCATATCCTCATACTAATATATGGGGAGTGTGGAAATTAACGCAGGGGGACTTAGCAAGGAGATATCAGTGATATCTCCTGTGTTAAGTCTCTTCATGAATACTAAAATAACGGTAATCAAGGAAAATGTCCTTAAAACTTTATTTTAGTGTTGATGAATAGGACCCTTAGATATGGGACGGTTGTTTCCTACCCTGAATCAGTCTCGTTATACTGTATGTATAAATAAAATACAATCATAAGATTTCACAGCAACATTTGAAACTGGACATTTCGCATAGTACGCAGATTGCTCCAGCTCTACAAATGCAGCATACAGTATGCACCAGTTTTATACAAGGTAAGAAGAACAGTGGTATATGTGCACAGTTACAGCACACAGGGCCTGATTCAGACACGCTCGCGAGCGCGAGACCCGGATAGCGACGGGCAAGCTATCCGGGGGTGTGCTGTCGATGGTGAGTGATGGTGAGTGACAGTACGCCCCCTTTGGTGGGCTTGCCGGGGGCGTGGCTGCCCAGACGGAGGCGTTCACATGGGATCACCTACCGTCTAGGGCCGGCCCCACTGACATCACAAGTGCTGTCAGTGGGAGTGCTTTTGGCTCTGGTAGAGCTGAAAGCACTCTAGGGCTTGCGGCAACGAGACCCTACCACAAGGGTCTCGTCGCAAACCCGATGGTCGCGATGGTCTTGACCATCGCGACCATCTTCCTGGCCGCTCGCTATAGCTGTGGGTGGTCACTCACAGCTATGCGAGCGGCCAGGAGGCAGATCTAAAAAAACAGAGGGACGGCCCTGATGCAGAGTGAGCGCTCTGTCAGAGCGTCCGGCTCTGAATCAGGCCCACAGTTCATACACAATATAGTACTTGAATGAAATGTCTTATAACTGACAGTCTATCTATGGACACCGCAGCTCATTCAGACCCGTTCGCTAAGCCACGGATGCACGCTATGGGTAATTGTCGCCAGTCTGCGTATATGGTAAAATACACATTTGTGAACCAGTCACTGTGATCAGGAATTGTGCGCTCGTAGTACACAGACTGGACGCTACTTTGAGTGACAGAATGCACCGTTTTTGGGTGGTAACAGGGAAAGGTCCTTGTGAACGGGGGAGTGGTGCTGCGAACGCAGGCGTGTCTGGGCGTCAAAACGGAGTTTTATGGGTGTGCATAATTAGTAGGGGTGTGCACCGGCCACTTTTCGTGTTTTGTGTTTTGGTTTTGGATCTGGATCTTTCTTCGTGTTTTGGATCTGGATTGGTTTTGCCAAAACCACCCTTCCGTGTTTTGGGTTCTGGGTTTTGTGTTTTGGATCTGTATTTTTTTGAAAAAAAGCATAAAAACAGCTAAAATCACAGAATTTGTAGGTTTTTCTGCTCCTATGCTATTATTAACCTCAATAACCTTAATTTCCACTCATTTCCAGTCTATTCTGAATACCTCACACCTCACAATAGTGTTTTTATGTCCAAAAGGTTGCACCGAGGTAGCTAGATGACTATGCTAAGCGACACGAGTGGGCGGCACAAACACGTGACCCATCTAGGCGTGAAACTGCAGTGGCAGACAGGATGGCATTGAAAAACTAGGCCCCAAACTGTACATAATGCAAAGTAAAAAAAGAGGTGCAAGATGGAATTGTCCTTGGGCCCTCCCACCCACCCTTATGTTGTATAAACAGGACATGCACACTTTAACAAACCAATCATTTCAGCGCCAGGGTCTGCCACACAACTGTGGCTGAAATGATTGGTTCTTTTGGGCCCCCACAAAACAAGCTGGCAATTTATCTGTCCCTGCACAAACTGGCTCTACGGAGGCAAGATGTCATCCTCATCCTCCTCATCCACCGATTCCTCACCCTCTTCAGTGTGTACATCCTCATCCTCACAGAGTATTAATTCGTCCCTGCTGGAACCACAGGTCCCTCTGTACGTTCTGGAGGCTGGTCTCCCTGGAAGAGTTGATAATTCATTTTATGAACATCATCTTCTCCACATTTTGTGGAAGCAACCTCCTACGCCTTTCGCTGACAAGGTTCCCGGCTGCACTAAACACTCTTTCGGAGTACACACTGGAGGGGGGGCAACTCAGGTAAAATAGAGCCAGTTTGTACAGGGACCTCCAAATTGCTTCTTTTTCCTGCCAGTACAGGTACGGACTGTCTGACATGCCTACTTGGATGCTGTCACCGATGTAATCCTTTAACAGACAGACGCACGCTTGTCGCTGCTGCTTTGAGGATTCAAGTGCGGCTACAGCCCACACAATTCACAAAGACAGAAAAAAAAAAAGAATATTTTTATTGTTTGTGGAGCACACTTTGAGGGTTACACCACCCTTTAACAGACAGACGCACGCTTGTCGCTGCTGCTTTGAGGATGCAAGTGCGGCTACAGCCCACACAATTCACAAAGACAGAAAAAAGAAGAAGAATATTTTTATTGTTTGTGTAGCACACTTTGAGGGTGTCACCACCCTTTAACAGACAGACGCACGCTTGTCGCTGCTGCTTTAAGGATGCAGGTGCGGCTACAGCCCACACATTTCACAAAGACCGAAAAAAAAGAACAATATTTTAATTGTTTGTGTAGCACACTTTGAGGGTGTCACCACCCTTTAACAGACAGACGCACGCTTGTCGCTGCTGCTTTAAGGATGCAGGTGCGGCTACAGCCCACACATTTCACAAAGACCGAAAAAAAAAGAACAATATTTTAATTGTTTGTGTAGCACACTTTGAGGGTGTCACCACCCTTTAACAGACAGACGCACGCTTGTCGCTGCTGCTTTAAGGATGCAGGTGCGGCTACAGCCCACACAATTCACAAAGACAGAAAAAAGAAGAAGAATATTTTTATTGTTTGTGTAGCACACTTTGAGGGTGTCACCACCCTTTAACAGACAGACGCACGCTTGTCGCTGCTGCTTTGAGGATGCAAGTGCGGCTACATCGCACACAAGTCACAAACACATTAAAAAAATAGTTTTTTATTTTTTGGAGCACTTTGAGAGTTACACCACCCTTTAACAGACAGACGCACGCTTGTCGCTGCTGCTTTAAGGATGCAGGTGCGGCTACAGCCCACACATTTCACAAAGACAAAAAAAAAAACAATATTTTAATTGTTTGTGTAGAACACTTTGAGGGTGTCACCACCCTTTAACAGACAGACGCACGCTTGTCGCTGCTGCTTTGAGGATGCAAGTGCGGCTACATCGCACACAAGTCACAAACACATTAAAAAAATAGTTTTTTATTTTTTGGAGCACTTTGAGAGTTACACCACCCTTTAACAGACAGACGCACGCTTGTCGCTGCTGCTTTAAGGATGCAGGTGCGGCTACAGCCCACACATTTCACAAAGACCGAAAAAAAAAGAACAATATTTTAATTGTTTGTGTAGCACACTGTGAGGGTGTCACCACCCTTTAACAGACAGACGCACGCTTGTCGCTGCTGCTTTGAGGATGCAGGTGGAATCTAGACGGGATTTGGAACCGAGGACACACTACCTCCATCAATTGTCTAAATCCCACTGCACTAATGTCGGATACCGGACGCACGTCTAACACCAACATAGCAGTCAAGGCCTCAGTTATACGTTTTGCTTCAGGATGACTGCTGTCGTACTTCATCCTCATCGCTAGGGACTGTTGGAGGGTCAATTGTTTAGTAAAAGTAGTGATGTTCCTACTTCCTCTCTGGGATGATGAACAACTCCCAGCAGCAGCAACAGCACTAGGAGGAAGTGGTTCTTGATCTTTCCCTATTTTATTTTTATCGGAGAAAGTTTGGTCCTCCATTTATGTTATATTGATATATATACGTGCGGCTAAAGCGCACACAAACACAGAAAATATTTTTTTATTTTTGCTGGAGAGTAGTGCACTTTGTGGGTTACACCACCCTTTAAGAAATGAGCCAGCCGGCTCTTTACTTATGGGACACAGGCGCACGCTTGGCGCTGCTCCTTTGTTGATGCACGTGCAGCCACAGTGCACACAAGTCACAAACACAGAAAATATATATTTTTTTTGTTTGGAGTGTACTTTGGGGGTTACAGAACCCTTTAACGGTCAAGCCAGCCGGCCCTTTACTTATGACACAGGCGCACGCTTGGCACTACTTTGTTGATGCACGTGCGGCATCTGCGCACACAATTCACAAACACAGAAAATAATTTTTTTTTTGGTTTGGACTGGAGTGTACTTTGGGGGTTACAGCACCCTTTAACGGTCAAGCCAGCCGGCCCTTTACTTATGACACAGGTGCACGCTTGGCACTACTTTGTTGATGCACATGCGGCTACTGCGCACACAATTCACAAACACAGAAAATAATTTTTTTTTTGGTTTGGACTGGAGTGTACTTTGGGGGTTACAGCACCCTTTAACGGTCAAGCCAGCCGGCCCTTTACTTATGACACAGGCGCACGCTTGGCACTACTTTGTTGATGCACGTGCGGCTACTGCGCACACAATTCACAAACACAGAAAATATATTTTTTTTTGGTTTGGACTGGAGTGTACTTTCGGGGGTTACAGCACCCTTAACGGTCAAGCCAGCCGGCCCTTTACTTATGACACAGGCGCACGCTTGGCACTACTTTGTTGATGCACGTGCGGCTACTGCGCACACAATTCACAAACAGAAAATAATTTTTTTTTTGGTTTGGACTGGAGTGTACTTTCGGGGGTTACAGCACCCTTAACGCTCAAGCCAGCCGGCCCTTTACTTATGACACAGGCGCACGCTTGGCACTACTTTGTTGATGCACGTGCGGCTACTGCGCACACAATTCACAAACACAGAAAATAATTTTTTTTTTGGTTTGGACTGGAGTGTACTTTGGGGGTTACAGCACCCTTTAACGGTCAAGCCAGCCGGCCCTTTACTTATGACACAGGCGCACGCTTGGCACTACTTTGTTGATGCACATGCGGCTACTGCGCACACAATTCACAAACACAGAAAATAATTTTTTTTTTGGTTTGGACTGGAGTGTTCTTTCGGGGGTTACAGCACCCTTAACGGTCTAGCCAGCCGGCCCTTTACTTATGACACAGGCGCACGCTTGGCACTACTTTGTTGATGCACGTGCGGCTACTGCGCACACAATTCACAAACACAGAAAATATTTTTTTTTTTGGTTTGGACTGGAGTGTACTTTCGGGGGTTACAGCACCCTTTAACGGTCAAGCCAGCCGGCCCTTTACGTATGACACAGGCGCACACTTGGCACTACTTTGTTGATGCACGTGCGGCTACTGCGCACACAATTCACAAACACAGAAAATAATTTTTTTTTTGGTTTGGACTGGAGTGTACTTTCGGGGGTTACAGCACCCTTTAACAGTCAAGCCAGCCGGCCCTTTACTTATGACACAGGCGCACGCTTGGCACTAATTTGTTGATGCACGTGCGGCTACTGCGCACACAATTCACAAACACAGAAAATAATTTTTTTTTTGGTTTGGACTCGACTGTACTTTCGGGGGTTACAGCACCCTTTAACGGTCAAGCCAGCCGGCCCTTTACGTATGACACAGGCGCACACTTGGCACTACTTTGTTGATGCACGTGCGGCTACTGCGCACACAATTCACAAACACAGAAAATAATTTTTTTTTTGGTTTGGACTGGAGTGTACTTTGGGGGTTACAGCACCCTTTAACGGTCAAGCCAGCCGGCCCTTTACTTATGACACAGGTGCACGCTTGGCACTACTTTGTTGATGCACATGCGGCTACTGCGCACACAATTCACAAACACAGAAAATAATTTTTTTTTTGGTTTGGACTGGAGTGTACTTTGGGGGTTACAGCACCCTTTAACGGTCAAGCCAGCCGGCCCTTTACTTATGACACAGGCGCACGCTTGGCACTACTTTGTTGATGCACGTGCGGCTACTGCGCACACAATTCACAAACACAGAAAATAATTTTTTTTTTGGTTTGGACTGGAGTGTACTTTCGGGGGTTACAGCACCCTTAATGGTCAAGCCAGCCGGCCCTTTACTTATGACACAGGCGCACGCTTGGCACTACTTTGTTGATGCACGTGCGGCTACTGCGCACACAATTCACAAACAGAAAATAATTTTTTTTTTGGTTTGGACTGGAGTGTACTTTCGGGGGTTACAGCACCCTTAACGGTCAAGCCAGCCGGCCCTTTACTTATGACACAGGCGCACGCTTGGCACTACTTTGTTGATGCACATGCGGCTACTGCGCACACAATTCACAAACACAGAAAATAATTTTTTTTTTGGTTTGGACTGGAGTGTACTTTCGGGGGTTACAGCACCCTTAACGGTCTAGCCAGCCGGCCCTTTACTTATGACACAGGCGCACGCTTGGCACTACTTTGTTGATGCACGTGCGGCTACTGCGCACACAATTCACAAACACAGAAAATAATTTTTTTTTTGGTTTGGACTGGAGTGTACTTTCGGGGGTTACAGCACCCTTAACGGTCAAGCCAGCCGGCCCTTTACTTATGACACAGGCGCACGCTTGGCACTACTTTGTTGATGCACGTGCGGCTACTGCGCACACAATTCACAAACACAGAAAATAATTTTTTTTTTGGTTTGGACTGGAGTGTACTTTCGGGGGTTACAGCACCCTTAACGGTCAAGCCCGCCGGCCCTTTACTTATGACACAGGCGCACGCTTGGCACTACTTTGTTGATGCACGTGCGGCTACTGCGCACACAATTCACAAACACAGAAAATAATTTTTTTTTTGGTTTGGACTGGAGTGTACTTTCGGGGGTTACAGCACCCTTAACGGTCAAGCCAGCCGGCCCTTTACTTATGACACAGGCGCACGCTTGGCACTACTTTGTTGATGCACGTGCGGCTACTGCGCACACAATTCACAAACACAGAAAATTATTTATTTTTTGGTTTGGACTGGAGTGTACTTTCGGGGGTTACAGCACCCTTAACGGTCAAGCCAGCCGGCCCTTTACTTATGACACAGGCGCACGCTTGGCACTACTTTGTTGATGCACGTGCGGCTACTGCGCACACAATTCACAAACACAGAAAATAATTTTTTTTTTGGTTTGGACTGGAGTGTACTTTCGGGGGTTACAGCACCCTTAACGGTCAAGCCAGCCGGCCCTTTACTTATGACACAGGCGCACGCTTGGCACTACTTTGTTGATGCACGTGCGGCTACTGGGCACACAATTCACAAACACAGAAAATAATTTTTTTTTTGGTTTGGACTGGAGTGTACTTTCGGGGGTTACAGCACCCTTAACGGTCAAGCCAGCCGGCCCATTACTTATGACACAGGCGCACGCTTGGCACTACTTTGTTGATGCACGTGCGGCTACTGCGCACACAATTCACAAACACAGAAAATATATTATTTTTTTAGCACTTGGTGGGAGCACCCCTGATGGACAGAGCACCCCCTGGACAACACTACAGCACCCCTTTAGGACTGGGACACTGCACAGGACTTTGGAGTGGACACAGCCCCTATGGAGAACTGACTGCACAACACAGTCCAGCCAGCCCCTATGGACTTTGAAGTAGTGGACACAGCCCCTATTAACAACAGCAGCACAGCACAACACAGCCAGCCCCTATGGACTTTGAAGTAGTGGACAACAGCAGCACTACACTACACTACACTACATAGCCCTAACTCCCACCCTCCCTCTTCACTGTCCACAGCCGAGTGAGAAAATGGCGCCGACGCGGGTACCTTATATAGGATCCAAAACCCGCGAGACTCGGAAGGCGGGATGATGACGTTTTGCCTCGATTTCAGATCCGAGTCAGGCAGGAAAAGTCGAACCTGATTCGGATCGGACTCGGATCGGGGGGGCTCGGGGGGGTTCGGATTTCAGAAATCCGAACCCGCTCACCCCTAATAATTAGCATTTCAGCCTGCAGTGATCGCAGTGCTTGTGGTGGTGTAGGGTCTACCTCCAGCGCTGTGTGCAGCTCCGATGGCTCTTTATGGTTCTGATTAATCATACATTTCTTGGAGGTGACGTGTGTTAAGAAAGAAAAGTGGGCGTCTTTGGACTGGAGTGCATTCGCTCTGCCGTCGTTCTCTAAGACATAGAGGGCTCCCTTACACCAGACAGTGCGATCGCGGAATTTGCAAACCTGGCCCCTTTTAGCTGCGAGAGTGCGCAGCTTAGCGTCCTGGTATGAATCTACCCCACTGTTAATAATAAGAACTAAAGTTGCATCTACCAGGTAAAATACAATTAAATACAGTGCCAAGACAGGGTCAGCCAATCAGATGTGGTTGCCAATCTTCATCATCAGCTATGTGTATTTAGCAACAAGGGTTAAACCACCCGTAAAGTATACGCCATCCAACAGACTCATATATGTCTATGTTCTGTCTGACTCCCATTTGCAAAGGCACGCCCTTACTGTTCTATGCCATACTTGTCTACCCTCCCTGAACCATACTTGCCGACAATCAGCTCCCTCCTTCTGGGAGGGAGCTGATTGTCGGCTAATAGCGGGGGCGTGTCCGGACAGGTGTGACACGTTGGGGGCGGGTCCACGTGATCGCGTCATCGTGGTCCCGCCCCCTCTTCACAATGCCGTTACTTCCGCACTGTGAAGCAGGGGGCAGGGCCACGATGATGTGATTCAGCGTAAATTGCGTCACTGGCCCCCCTGCTGCAGGGATTTCTAGTGTATTCTGGGGGGAGGTCGGGAGGGTTGGAGGAATGTCGGGAGGCTTGCCTGCCTTTCCGGGGGGCGAGAGCGGCACCCGATATTCGGGAGGCTCCCGACCAAATTGGGAGGGTAGGCAAGCCTGCCCTGAACAGATTTTTCAGCATCCCTAATAAAATGGGCTGTCCACAGACAGACAGGGCAGATTTACTAAACTGTAGGTTTTTAGAAGTAGAGTTGTTGCCCATAGCAACCAATCAGATTCTATTTATCAATTATATAGCACCACCTAGAAGAAAATAGCTAGAATCTGATTGGTTGCTATGGGTAACAACTCCACTTCTAAATACCTGCACTTTAGTAAATATACCCTGCAAACTCTCCAGGAGGGAAAATAAGAAAAGTAGGCACACCACATCCCTCCCTCACTCTGCCTCTCTAAACGTAATGAGGCATAAGTGCTAGTTGCAACTTTATCTGCATATGGATGGGAGTGTAAGACTTTTTGTGCCTTTTTTTAATTATTTGCGGTATACCCCTCCAAATATTAATGCTGCATATACTGGCAATAAAGTTCACCAACCTACTGTAAGTTGCTGGGACATTGGCTCCTTGGTCAGTGACGTAAGTTCATCGCAGACGCCCGGAGGCAAGTTATAATTTGGTGCTACCCCCTAAAAAAGTGAAAAAAAAAGTGCATATCTATCTATCTATCTATTAGGGGTGTGCATCGGCCACTTTTCGTGTTTTGTGTTTTGGTTTTGGATCTGGATCTTTCTTCGTGTTTTGGATCTGGATTGGTTTTGCCAAAACCACCCTTCCGTGTTTTGGGTTCTGGGTTTTGTGTTTTGGATCTGTATTTTTTTGAAAAAAAGCATAAAAACAGCTAAAATCACAGAATTTGTAGGTTTTTCTGCTCCTATGCTATTATTAACCTCAATAACCTTAATTTCCACTCATTTCCAGTCTATTCTGAACACCTCACACCTCACAATAGTGTTTTTATGTCCAAAAGGTTGCACCGAGGTAGCTGGATGACTATGCTAAGCGACACGAGTGGGCGGCACAAACACGTGACCCATCTAGGAGTGACACTGCAGTGGCAGGCAGGATGGCAGTTAGAAAAACTAGGCCCCAAACTGTACATAATGCAAAGAAAAAAAGAGGTGCAAGATGGAATTGTCCTTGGGCCCTCCCACCCACCCTTATGTTGTATAAACAGGACATGCACACTTTAACAAATCAATCATTTCAGCGCCAGGGTCTGCCACACAACTGTGGCTGAAATGATTGGTTCGTTTGGGCCCCCACAAAACAAGCTGGCAATTAATGTGTCCCTGCACAAACTGGCTCTACGGAGGCAAGATGTCATCCTCATCCTCCTCATCCACCGATTCCTCACCCTCTTCAGTGTGTACATCCTCATCCTCACAAAGTATTAACTCGTCCCCACTTGAATCCACCACCACAGGTCCCTCTGTACCTTCTGGAGGCTGGTCTCCCTGGAAGAGCTGATAATTCATTTTGATGAACATCATCTTCTCCACATTCTGTGGAAGCAACCTCCTACGCCTTTCGCTGACAAGGTTCCCGGCTGCACTAAACACTCTTTCGGAGTACACACTGGAGGGGGGGCAACTCAGGTAAAATAGAGCCAGTTTGTACAGGGGCCTCCAAATTGCCTCTTTTTCCTGCCAGTACAGGTATGGACTGTCTGACATGCCTACTTGGATGCTGTCACCGATGTAATCCTCCACCATTCTGTCAATGGTGACAGTATCATATGCAGTGACAGTAGACATGTCAGAAATTGTTGCCAGGTCCTTCAGTCCGGACCAGATGTCCAAACTTGGTCCTGCCTGCCCTGCATCACCGCCAGCGGGTTGCTTAGGATACCTAAGTTTTTTCCTGGCAGCCCCAGTTGCGGGAGAAAATGAAGAAGGAGCCGTTGACGTGTCACGTTCCGCTTCAGCTGACAGTGTGTTCACCAGCAGGTCTTTGCACCTCTGCAGGCTTGTGTCGGCCGGAAAGAGAGACACCACATAGGCTTTAAACCTAGGATCGAGCACGGTGGCCAAAATGTAGTGGTCTGATTTCAACAGATTGACCACCCTGGAATCCTGGCAAAGCGAATGAAGGGCTTCATCCACAAGTCCCACATGCCGAGCGGAATCGCTCCGTCTTAGCTCCTCCTTCACTTTCTCCAGCTGCTTCTGCAAAAGCCTGATGAGGGGAATGACCTGACTCAAGCTGGCAGTGTCTGAACTGACTTCACGTGTGGCAAGTTCGAAGGGCTGAAGAACCTTGCACAACACGGAAATCATTCTCCACTGCGCTTGAGTCAGGTGCATACCCCCTCCTTTGCCTATGTCATAGGTGGATGTATAGGCTTGTATGGCCTTTTGCTGCTCCTCCATCCTCTGAAGCATATAGAGGGTTGAGTTCCACCGCGTCACAACCTCTTGCTTCAGGTGATGGCGGGGCAGGTTCAAGAGTGTTTGCTGGCGCTCCAGTCTTCGGCACGCAGTCGCTGAATGGCGAAAGTGGCCAGAAATTTTTCGGGCCACCCAAAGCGTCTCCTGCACGCCCCTGTCGCTTTTCAGAAAATTCTGCACCACCAAGTTTATTGTGTGAGCAAAACATGGGACGTGCTGGAATTTGCCCAGATGTAATGCCCGCACAATATTGGTGGCGTTGTCAGATATCACAAATCCCCAGGAGAGTCTAAGTGGGGTAAGCCACTGGGCGATGATTTCCCTCAGTTTCTCTAAGAGGTTGTCGGCGGTGTGCCTCTTACTGAAACCGGTGATACACAGCGTAGCCTGCCTTGTAACGAGCTGGCGTTTCTGAGATGCTGCTACTGGTGACGCTGCTGCTGTTGCTGCGTAAGGTGATACATCTACCCAGTGGGCTGTCACAGTCATATAGTCCTTAGTCTGCCCTGTTCCACTTGTCCACATGTCCGTGGTTAAGTGGACATTGTGTACAACGGCATTTTTCAGGACACTGAGGACACTTTTTCTGACGTTTCTGTACAGTCTCGGTATCGCCTGCCTAGTGAAGTGGAATCTAGACGGGATTTGGAACCGGGGACACACTACCTCCATCAATTGTCTAAATCCCACTGCACTAATGGCGGATACCGGACGCACGTCTAACACCAACATAGCAGTCAAGGCCTCAGTTATACGTTTTGCTTCAGGATGACTGCTGTCGTACTTCATCCTCCTCGCTAAGGACTGTTGGAGGGTCAATTGTTTAGTAAAAGTAGTGGTGTTCCTACTTCCTCTCTGGGATGATGAACGACTCCCAGCAGCAGCAGCAACAGCAGCAGCGGCAGCAGTAGGCGTAGCAATGCAGGATCCTCCGGAGGAATCCCGGATAGGAGAGTCAGTCATGCCAGTGATATGGCCTGCAGGACTACTTCCGATCCTGACTAAGGAGGAAATTGACGAGGAGGGAGTTGACGGTGTGGTTTGCAGGCGCTTGGATACAACAGGACAACGGGATTTAGGTGTCCCTGGACTGCTTACGGTCTGAGCCAAAGTTTCTGAACTTGACAGTAACTTTTTATGAACGCGCTGCAGGTGCCGTATAAGGGAGGATGTTCCTAGGTGGTTGACGTCCCTATCCCTACTTATTTCACCTTTACATATGGTACATATGGCAAGACAGTTGTTGTCCGGATTTGGATAGAAATATTGCCAGACCAAAGAGGTGGAATGTTTGGTCTTCTGCCCAGGCATGACCGTGATGGGCTTTTTCATCCCACGGACAACAACTGTCTCCCCCGGAGCCTGATTTAAACAAACCACATCACCATCAGAATCCTCCTCGCCAACTTCCTCCTCAGCGCCAGCTACACCAGTATCCTCATCCTGTTGTACTTCAACAGTGACATCTTCAATTTGCATATCAGCAAGTGGACTGTGGGTGCTCCTTTCAGCACTTGCAGGGGGCGTGCAAATGGTGGAAAGAGCCACCTCTTCCCGTCCAGTGCTGGGAAGGTCAGGCATCGCAACCACCACCACACTTGGACTCTCTTTGGGGATTTGTGATATCTTCTTAGAAAGCACAGTTCTTCGCTGTGCTTTTGCCAGCTTAACTCTTTTGATTTTTTTAGTGGGAGGAGTGCTTCCATCGTCATGTGAAGCTGAACCACTAGTCATGAACATACTAGGGATCGACCTTAGCCGTTCCTTGCCACTCCGTGTCGTAAATGGCATATTGGCAAGTTTACGTTTCTCTTCAGCTGATTTAAATGTCTTTTTCAAGGTCATTTTCCTGAACTTTGCCATTTGGGATTGTATGTGCCCTCTACTATGACATTGGGCATCGGCCTTGGCAGACGACGTTGATGGCATGTTATCGTCTATGTCATGACTAGTGGCAGCAGCTTCAGCACTAGGAGGAAGTGGTTCTTGATCTTTCTCTATTTTATTTTTATCGGAGAAAGTTTGGTCCTCCATTTATGTTCTATCGATTTGATATATACGTGCGGCTAAACACAGAAAATAAATTTTTTTTTGGTTCGGACTGGAGTGTACTTTGTGGGTTACAGCACCCTTTAACGGTCAAGCCAGCCGGCCCTTTACTTATGACACAGGCGCACTCTTGGCACTACTTTGTTGATGCACGTGCGGCTACTGCGCACACAATTCACAAACACAGAAAATAATTTTTTTTTGGTTTGGACTGGAGTGTACTTTGGGGGTTACAGCACCCTTTAACGGTCAAGCCAGCCGGCCCTTTACTTATGACACAGGCGCACGCTTGGCACTACTTTGTTGATGCACGTGCGGCTACTGCGCACACAATTCACAAACACAGAAAATAATTTTTTTTTGGTTTGGACTGGAGTGTACTTTCGGGGGTTACAGCACCCTTTAACGGTCAAGCCAGCCGGCCCTTTACTTATGACACAGGCGCACGCTTGGCACTACTTTGTTGATGCACGTGCGGCTACTGCGCACACAATTCACAAACACAGAAAATAATTTTTTTTTAGGTTTGGACTGGAGTGTACTTTCGGGGGTTACAGCACCCTTAACGGTCAAGCCAGCCGGCCCTTTACTTATGACACAGGCGCACGCTTGGCACTACTTTGTTGATGCACGTGCGGCTACTGCGCACACAATTCACAAACACAGAAAATAATTTTTTTTTTGGTTTGGACTGGAGTGTACTTTCGGGGGTTACAGCACCCTTAACGGTCAAGCCAGCCGGCCCTTTACTTATGACACAGGCGCACGCTTGGCACTACTTTGTTGATGCACGTGCGGCTACTGCGCACACAATTCACAAACACAGAAAATAATTTTTTTTTTGGTTTGGACTGGAGTGTACTTTCGGGAGTTACAGCACCCTTAACGGTCAAGCCAGCCGGCCCTTTACTTATGACACAGGCGCACGCTTGGCACTACTTTGTTGATGCACGTGCGGCTACTGCGCACACAATTCACAAACACAGAAAATAATTTTTTTTTGGTTTGGACTGGAGTGTACTTTCAGGGGTTACAGCACCCTTTAACGGTCAAGCCAGCCGGCCCTTTACTTATGACACAGGCGCACGCTTGGCACTACTTTGTTGATGCACGTGCGGCTACTGCGCACACAATTCACAAACACAGAAAATAATTTTTTTTTGGTTTGGACTGGAGTGTACTTTCGGGGGTTACAGCACCCTTTAACGGTCAAGCCAGCCGGCCCTTTACTTATGACACAGGGGCACTCTTGGCACTACTTTGTTGATGCACGTGCGGCTACTGCGCACACAATTCACAAACACAGAAAATAATTTTTTTTTAGGTTTGGACTGGAGTGTACTTTCGGGGGTTACAGCACCCTTAACGGTCAAGCCAGCCGGCCCTTTACTTATGACACAGGCGCACGCTTGGCACTACTTTGTTGATGCACGTGCGGCTACTGCGCACACAATTCACAACCACAGAAAATAATTTTTTTTTGGTTTGGACTGGAGTGTACTTTCGGGGGTTACAGCACCCTTTAACGGTCAAGCCAGCCGGCCCTTTACTTATGACACAGGCGCACGCTTGGCACTACTTTGTTGATGCACGTGCGGCTACTGCGCACACAATTCACAAACACAGAAAATAATTTTTTTTTAGGTTTGGACTGGAGTGTACTTTCGGGGGTTACAGCACCCTTAACGGTCAAGCCAGCCGGCCCTTTACTTATGACACAGGCGCACGCTTGGCACTACTTTGTTGATGCACGTGCGGCTACTGCGCACACAATTCACAAACACAGAAAATAATTTTTTTTTTGGTTTGGACTGGAGTGTACTTTCGGGGGTTACAGCACCCTTAACGGTCAAGCCAGCCGGCCCTTTACTTATGACACAGGCGCACGCTTGGCACTACTTTGTTGATGCACGTGCGGCTACTGCGCACACAATTCACAAACACAGAAAATAATTTTTTTTTTGGTTTGGACTGGAGTGTACTTTCGGGGGTTACAGCACCCTTAACGGTCAAGCCAGCCGGCCCTTTACTTATGACACAGGCGAACGCTTGACACTACTTTGTTGATGCACGTGCGGCTACTGCGCACACAATTCACAAACACAGAAAATAATTTTTTTTTGGTTTGGACTGGAGTGTACTTTCAGGGGTTACAGCACCCTTTAACGGTCAAGCCAGCCGGCCCTTTACTTATGACACAGGCGCACGCTTGGCACTACTTTGTTGATGCACGTGCGGCTACTGCGCACACAATTCACAAACACAGAAAATAATTTTTTTTTGGTTTGGACTGGAGTGTACTTTCGGGGGTTACAGCACCCTTTAACGGTCAAGCCAGCCGGCCCTTTACTTATGACACAGGGGCACTCTTGGCACTACTTTGTTGATGCACGTGCGGCTACTGCGCACACAATTCACAAACACAGAAAATAATTTTTTTTTAGGTTTGGACTGGAGTGTACTTTCGGGGGTTACAGCACCCTTAACGGTCAAGCCAGCCGGCCCTTTACTTATGACACAGGCGCACGCTTGGCACTACTTTGTTGATGCACGTGCGGCTACTGCGCACACAATTCACAAACACAGAAAATAATTTTTTTTTGGTTTGGACTGGAGTGTACTTTCGGGGGTTACAGCACCCTTTAACGGTCAAGCCAGCCGGCCCTTTACTTATGACACAGGCGCACGCTTGGCACTACTTTGTTGATGCACGTGCGGCTACTGCGCACACAATTCACAAACACAGAAAATAATTTTTTTTTAGGTTTGGACTGGAGTGTACTTTCGGGGGTTACAGCACCCTTAACGGTCAAGCCAGCCGGCCCTTTACTTATGACACAGGCGCACGCTTGGCACTACTTTGTTGATGCACGTGCGGCTACTGCGCACACAATTCACAAACACAGAAAATAATTTTTTTTTTGGTTTGGACTGGAGTGTACTTTCGGGGGTTACAGCACCCTTAACGGTCAAGCCAGCCGGCCCTTTACTTATGACACAGGCGCACGCTTGGCACTACTTTGTTGATGCACGTGCGGCTACTGCGCACACAATTCACAAACACAGAAAATATATTATTTTTTTAGCACTTGGGGGGAGCACCCCTGATGGACAGAGCACCCCCTGGACAACACTACAGCACCCCTTTAGGACTGGGACACTGCACAGGACTTTGGAACTGACTGCACAACACAGTCCAGCCAGCCCCTATGGACTTTGAAGTAGTGGACACAGCCCCTATTAACAACAGCAGCACAGCACAACACAGCCAGCCCCTATGGACTTTGAAGTAGTGGACAACAGCAGCACTACACTACACTACACTACACAGCACTAACTCCCACCCTCCCTCTTCACTGTCCACAGCCGAGTGAGAAAATGGCGCCGACGCGGGTACCTTATATAGGATCCAAAACCCGCGAGACTCGGAAGGCGGGATGATGACGTTTTGCCTCGATGTCAGATCCGAGTCAGGCGGGAAAAGTCGAGCCTGACTCGGATCGGACTCGGATCGGGGGGGCTCGGATTTCAGAAATCCGAACCCGCTCACCCCTACTATCTATCTATCTTTTCATATGCACAGAAACATTAATATAGAATATGTGAATTTGTTCCTGTTAGGCTTATTTGCTACAGTAAATTTGCAGGATATCCTCCCACCCCTCTTATTCGGGTATATACAGCTATGCGTTAGTCACAGATAAGATAGTGACCTCCCGATGGAGACGAAAACCACCTGATGTGGATGGAGAGCCCTCCTGATACCCCTGGTGGAGGGAAAAATCACCTCATGTGTGTGGGGAGCCTCCTGATACCCCTGGTGGAGGGAAAAATCACCTCATGTGTGTGTGGAGCCTCCTGATACCCCTGGTGGAGGGGAAAATCACCTCATGTGGGTGGGGAGCCGACCTGATACCCCTGGTGGAGGGGAAAGCCACCTGATATGGGGGCTTTGAGGACTACGTTTGAGTAAGATACTATAAGACTGCTACTGTGGTGGAACTACAAATCACAAAACGCCCAGCCTACTGTCGACTGCTTCACATGCCGGGAAGTTACTCCACCAAAGATCTGCCCCCAGACTCAGTCGCTGGTGCCCCAGGCCCCCGTCTCCCATACCCTTGTACCCGCAGCTTCGTCTGGTACATCTTTGTTGACATCCAGCTCCTGGAAGATCTGTAGCCGTGCTTATGCTCGAGCCTACATCACAGGTGCGCGACTAGAGCTACCACCAGGGAGGAGAGGGACGGGGAGTTTTGAGTGGGGACGGGGGCGCCAGAGTCACCCTGGCATGAGAAGCTGCTGAGGAGCAGCGACACCAATGAGCAGGGACAGGCTATAGCTAGACGGCATCTGATGGTTCACCAGTATATGGTTATCGTAGTCTCTCAGGTTCCGGGAAGAGGTGCCGGTACAATCTGGGTACATATTTACAGCAATAAGTGGGGTTAATATGTTGTGGGCATTGGAGGAGGTGCCCCTTCAGTGCTGGCGCCCGGCGACAGGTGCCTCCATTGTCTCCCATAGTTCTGCCCTGTCCTTGGTGATCAGTAAGAAGTTCGACCGCGGCACTGCTACTGCGCATGGGTGACATGCCAGCTGCACATGCCTAATGTGGAGACAACGCAATAGGCATCGGATCCCCTACATCTCATCAGAGAGGGATCGGAAGATTTCTCTCCAGCAGGACTGCCTCATTGAAGGCAACAGAGTAGCACCATCTGAAGATGGAGTTAGCCCACACATGCAAGACCTGGGGCGGGATGCACTAATACTTACCGCCTAACATCGCAATTGTACAGATCGCATATACACTAACATATGCAATCTGTACAGCAAAGGACAGCTCTTCCGATAAGAGCTGTCCTTTGCAATCTCTCCTGCACAGTGGATCTCCGGGTTTATGACCCGGTAGTCCATCTGCGCATGTGCAGACTGATGCGGCGGCCGCGGGGCATGCTGGGAGGGATCATGATCGGATCGCTCATAGCAGCGCGATGCAGCAGAAGCCCATAGGCTTCTATAGGGTAACACCAGCAAAAGCTGGCGTTACCCTCCACATCGCAGCCCGGCGGCCAGGAGATTGATGCATACAGAAAATGCGGTAAACAGGGGTTTTACCGCATTTTCCGTTTGGTGCATCCCGTCCCTAGAATGGAACGCTTTGTCGATCTTTTTAAATACAGATGTATCCTCAAACATCTTAAACAAACATATTAAACACCTTACATTATAATTCTACAAAAGTAGGTGGAAAATCAACATTATCACCTACTTTTGTTGAAAATAAGGATCAGAGCCATTCATCATAAAGGTAACGCAGGAAATATTACAGATCTCTCCTGCTAGCCATTCAGCCCTAATCTGTCCCCAGACACTAGTATGGGGACATAAATTCATCAAGCTCCGAAAATATAATATTTCAGAGCTTGACTGTGGGAATATTCACTATCTTTAGATGGTGTTCGGTCCCGCACCCTGCTGCCTGCCTATGGAAGGAGTCCCGCATTGTGAAGAGGAATTCCTTCAGGATCCCTCCGCCTCGGTCTGGCTCCTTCCACGCCTGCGTAAACCCTAGTTATAGTGCATTATTAATTATCATGGCACCACTTCCTTACAGAATGCCGGTTGTGTTATCACACACCCACACGCTTCACTGCAGAAGTGGCCGGAATTTTGGAAAGCTGTCTACTCTGCCAGGACCCAGGGAGAACTCTGAAATTCAGGTGTCTCCAAGACAGTCTGGGAAAGTAGGCAAGTACTCTTTGCAGTATTCTGATTGGTAGATTAATGGGTAATATTTGTATTGAATTAATAGCATACACATGAGGTAAACAACCTGCAGCTCTTAGCACGTCAGCAAGATGGCAGACCAGGGCATTGTAGTGCCACATCTGCTGCAGGCAAGTGGTCTAATACACAGGCTTTTGGATTGTAGGGTGTGCTGGGACTTATAGTTCCACAGCAGTTGAAGATGCACAATATGCCTGAAATTGGTGTACATCATACTAAAACAAATATATATGTAGGCTTATATAAATAGCACCACTGGTTATTTGGTGATTTGCAGCAAAACGATACAGGATGAAATACACAATTCTAGGAATCGGAGATGAGTACGTGCAATGTCAGGCACAGGAAAAAGTATATACATAAGGGGTTATATGTACATAAGCACATTCCTCCCTTTATGCAACATATTTGTCGGAATGTTTTGCATATTAAGAAGGAAATTACATATTTTTGACACTAAAAACACTTAAGGAAAAGTTATAGGATCACAGTGCAAACTCTGGTCACACTGTAAATTGCAAAACACGAGTTTACAGGACATGAAAAATGGGAGACATTAGGTTTTTATTCTCCAGCTATAACAAACACTAATTAGTTATAAAACTGAGGCTAGGGCAGTCATTAATCCATAATACACTATTAACATTATATAGCAAGTACTATTGCAAAGCATGCTGAGAAATGTGTTATTATTATTAGTAACAGTGAAAAACAAGTCAAATCTTTGGAGATAAACCACTGTGTTATCCTCAGCATCTCCCCAGAACAGTAGGCAGAGTATAAAATGAATAACTTAAAGAGGACGTATAATTATTAGGTCTAATGCTGCATACACACCTAACAATTTTGTTAATGAACGATTTCCGTTAACGATTTTCGTTTAGTTTTTCCCTTGAAAAAGTGAACGATTTTTTGAAGTGTAATGAACGATTTTTTAAACGATTGTTTCAACGATGAACGAAAAATGTTCCTTCCCTTAATGAAAATCGTCAACTTGGACAGTCTGAAATGGACGATGATCTACAAACTACAAACGGGAGCGCGCTTGAACGATTATCGTTCATCGTTGTAACTCAGAAAGTGAACGATTTTTTAAATGATAACGACGTCGTTATTGTTAAATCGTTAAAAAAATCATTACGTGTATATGCACCTTAACTGTTGATCGAACTTAGAGATGAGCAGAGCTGCAGTAAAGTTTTGCTGCGGAACAGATTGTTTAGTAAAAGTGCACATTTACCTTTTTGCTATTAAGCCTTTATACTGTATTTGTCAATTCTTGTTTTACTGAATCTATAGCATAACACCTGACTTTGTGGGACTCCCATCACATGGATCTTGGTAGATGAAGTCCCAGGGTCAACTGCAGGGGGCGTTACGCCATGAATCATGTCATCAGGATTTTCTGCATTTTACAGCGGGAGGTGCCAAGAAGACATGACTCACATTAAGGCCCGTATTCAATTGCTGTTGAAAAGTCCGAGTCCCCAAAAAAGTATCGCAGATGACGTCATTTCGCCAGGCGGAAAAGTATCGCCGTATTCAATTGCAAAGACTGTTCGCATACGCGGAAAGTCAATGCAATGTAATAGGCGAAAAAGATTTTCCTATGAATAGCAGGCGGAAAAAAGTGCAGAATTGCGGTTTTGGGGTACAAAGGTGAGGAAACCACTCTGCATCCTTGGTACAGCCCCCCAAAGGATAACTGCTTCAAAAATCCCTAAAAAAAAGTGAGGGACACCCCAAAAAATGACTTTGAAAATGGGGGAGAAAAAGTACAAAGTGGGGTACACACATGAAAAGTACCAAAATAGACTTTTGGGGGGTCTGCAAGTATGGGGGAGGTGTTTTTTTGATTGCAGGTGCTCGCTGAAGGTGCATTTTTGGCATCACTTAAAACTTCACTTTAGCTAATTTAAACCATGCTAGCACCCATTTTCATGTACCCCAAATTTGACAGGACTACTTATTTTCTCGAAAAAATACTGCTTAATGCTATTCTTCTCCACTTGGCAAAGACGCTATATAGAGGCAATTGAAAGCACTTAAGTACCCCAAATAGCTCCAGGGGGCCTAATTGGCAACATCTGTACTGATCCCCAATGTTAGTGCATGTTTTGGGGGGTGTTAGGCTGATTTCCCCATTTTTGACAGCACTTTTCACCTGGTTGAGTTTCGCCGGGAAGCGTTTCGCGTCCTTTGGAACTGAATACGGCGAATAGCGGGGACGTGCACGAAAACTTTTCGCAAACACGCGATGTAGGCGAAAAGTCCGGCAGGTGGAAAAGTATCGCCGGTGCGAAACTAATTGAATACCGGCCTAAATGATGTAATTACAGCGCAGCACACTTCCTGCAGAATTGGGTGGAATGAAGGTGCGCTATCTACTCTGGAGAGAGCTCCTTGAAATCATGAGTCTCACGGACATTCCGGGAAAGTAAGCAAGTACGATTTATATTTTATAGTCTGTAAATAGAACCGGGACAATGGAAATCAATTACTTTCACTGTGTGTTGTAGCTGATGTAGGATTAGGATTGGTTACAGCACATTTCACTGATTTCACAATCAAAACCGAAAAGATGCAAATATTTTGCACAACAGTTTAGAAAATGTTGCTGAGCCACTGCTCCAGGGAGGCACGATGGCCCGTCTCTGCGTTGTTTAAGGGGTTATTGTGCCTGCCCCGCATTGAGTAATGGTATAGATAAAATTTTACATAGGGCAACAAATTGGTCAGGGTTTTCTTGACATGTTTATAGCATGTCACAGCTGACAGCTCAGAGCTATCCAAATGCCAAAATAAAAGGAGCACCACTGCAAAATCTGTGTAATAACTGTATAAGGTCTGTCCTGTCTTCAATATGCGAATACTCCAGTGGCTCCCCATGCTAGGGAGACAGGACAGACCTTATCCTAACAGGAGCCAGAAAAGGAGGAGGAGCATGCCTGTAACATGATAAATATGGAAGCGAGTGTTGGGACAGTGGGCCTGATTCAGACCCGCTCATGAGCGCTGAGCGCTCGCAAGCGGGTCGATGTTGACCAAGTGCGCATGCGCACGAGGGAGCCGGCTCCGTCGTGCGCATGCGCGAGACCCGCATAGTGACAGGCAAGCCGTCGCTATGGTTCTCGCTACAAAGGGGGTGTGCTGTCGATGTTGAGTGACAGCACGCCCCCTTTGGTGGGCGTGCCGGGGTGGTTGCCGCCCAGATGGAGGCGTCCCCATGGAGTGATTTTGGCTCTGTTAGCACTCCAGGATGCTCTGAGCGTATGTACTTTCGCGTATGTACTTAGGGTGCATGGCATGCTCGGATAGTCTAGTGATACTGGCTGAAGGATGCCGTTCCAGGCAAAAACAAGGACTGTGGGGCAGCGATGGTGCCGCCTACAGAACCCTGCGATCTGTGTGGTACAACACACCCATAGATACAGCCCTGCACTCAGGCCTCCCCTGCCGGAGGGAAGCAGAAGAATTCAACAAGTATATATAATGCCATGAACTCTTCACAAATCTTGTTTGTTAGTTTATCTTTTCAAAAATCTGTAATGCTTTTAAACTGATTGCTGCTTTGTTCTTGTTATTGCTATATAATCCTTCACTCCATCCTCAGCTTCCAATCACCATGTTAGGTATACTTGCCAACATTATGGCTGACTAATCCGGGAGGAGGCAGCCAGGTTGATACTGCATGGGGCGGGGCTGGGCAGAGGTGGGTGGGTCTGGGGGCTGTGATGGGTGGGGCTTGGTGGAGGTAGGTGGGCCTGGGGACTTGACGGCGCAATCGTGTCATTAAAGTCCTGCCACCCGCTATACAATGCCGAGATTACTAGCAGTGTGGAGCAGGGTGGCAGAGCCACGATTACGCAAATCAACTGGAATCGCATCATCAGCTGCCTGTCCCTCCTACTGGGGAATGGGTTGGCCGCGGCTCCCGGGAGACTTGTCCACCTTTCCGGGTGACCAGGAGTGACACCCGAGTTTTGGGAGCCTACCGGCCATTCCAGGAAGGTAGGCAAGTATGACATTAGGATCCCCCAGACTGCAAATTAGCTTGAAACGGCATGATACAGTAGTTTAACCTGAGGGTCCCAGCAAAGAAGCTGATGGCACAAGCCAATAGCAAATCCAGCACTGATTTTATTTATAAAATACTATGTATAGTATTGTCCGCAAACCTTTCACTGTTACAATAATACTATTGCTAGGTAGCACATAACCCCCAAAATGTCATAAATATTTATATCTTTTTATCGCGGACCTTTATGGAGACAATATAAAAGCTATGTACACATTTACTCCACATGTGTCCAAAATTTGAGTTTTTCTTTCTTACACATAAACAACAGACAGCAGCTGTCAAGTCCCAATGCTTTGTAATCTATCCCACGTTATCATTGTACAAGCAAGCGATACAGACATCTGAATTGCTTATACTGGCTGCATATCCCGCTATCAATAAACCTTTGTCCAGCCATTTCAGCAACAATATGTTTCACAATATATCAGTCTTCAACTTTAAGACCCGTCTTTTCTGTACAATTCTTCAATAAATATATTTATACTCTGGCAGTGTGCCCAGGAAGATGTAAGTTACAGAAGGCATCAATCTTATGCATGGCAGGTTCCTGATACATTCAGTACTTCCCAACAATCCCCATTTTCTCAGGCAAGTCCTAATTTTCAGAAGTGTGGGCTACTGGAAAAGATGTGTAACTTCAGTGGAAGTGGGCGTGGCACTGGTAGACTATTATGGGGTTCAGTTGTGTCAGGGTCATCAATTAATTTGTCCCAGTTTTCCAGTTGGAGTTATGGGGCCCATACATCTCATACATCTCCGATGTTGCCGCAATTTCCTGTTCTCCCGATGATGGTGTCAGGTAATCAGGGAAATCCAACATTTTGGAAATACCCGATTCATCGATCCTAACCAAAAAATTATTGGGATTGACAAGTTTTAAACCTACTGTCTTTCCCCGATCAACCGACGAATTGCCAATCATAGGTGTCCGCTGATCAGCATTTTTTTAATCACCGATCTGCATCGGCAGAATGGGGAATAGGGCCGTAAATGTATGACTCGCGTTAGTTTGGTCTACGCCTTTATCCTTGTTTTGATATTTGCTGCAAATCCAATCCCACCACTATGTTTTCTCTGTCACCGCTTATAGTAACAACAGAGGAAAAATCAATACCGCTGCAGTTTATTAATTAAAAAAATATATTTAATTCATAATTAAATATCACCAGAACAGCCATTCTCTCCATGTGATCACTGGAGAGGAAAGACAGTATTTCAATGAGGTTAAAGGTATTGTCAGTAAATATTCATGAGAGGTCAGCCTATCAATTCACTAAGAACCAATCAGTGTAGGCTCCAAAGGTAAGGCTGCAGTGCAGTCCAAAATTCAAACAGGGAAGCCACACCAAGTGCCCTATCAAACGCTGCTGGCCGAGACTCGCTGGCAGTTGGTGTGGCTCCCCTTTTTGAATTTGGACTACCCCGCAGCCACACATCTGGAACCAATCATGCATGAATATTCTATGCACTGCACTGCAAAGGGTGAAATTTGCCTCCTCAGCCGCTGTCCTGGGGCTGCCAGGCTCCTCCAACAGGCCCGGGTAATTAGTACCCGCCACATTCCTGTTGGCGCCCCTGCCTGGTCTTAGTGTAATAACCCGACAGTGTAATGTGAGGTTTTCTGATCTTACCAGATTGAAATGGTTTGCTTGTTTCCTCTTGGTTCACAGAGGTAAGGAGGGTTATCCACATAACAAAGAAAATTATTTACTTTGCAGGAACACTGGAACCCTTACTACTATGAAAACAAAGAAACACTTTACAACATAACAGTTTATTGTACAGGAACACTGGATCTGGTGCTATTGGAATTCAAACGTTAGTATCCCACGAAGACAACAATATCAGTGACATATTACCTGGTCTGATACTGTAACATATTACGTAAACAATTTGCAACATTTAACTCAGATTCATACGATCTATTCCTAGGTGTAACAGTAAATTAGTCTGAACTCAATAAACTATACTCCTATCAAAAGATCTTAGGGCCCGATTCAGACCCGCTCGCTAAGATGCGCTCGCACATAGCCCGCTGATGTTTGCAATCTGCGCATGCGTACGCATCGCAGTGCGTGTGCGCGAACCAGTCCATGCGATCTTGAAGGACTCACTCGCTGAGCATAGCCACCTCACTAGAATGAGTGACGGGAGAAGCCATTTGTGGGTGGTGACAGGGGAAGGCGAAGAAAATGGGGGAGTGGTGGTGCGAACGCAGGCGTGCTCGAGCATCTTAACATTGTTTCAGAGGCGTGCATAACTAAGACGCAGTGTCATAGTACAGTTCACCTGGCTGAATTTTACACTGAAGCACTCGCAGTGCTTGTGGTAGGGTATGGTCTACCACAAGTGCTGTGATCGCATCCGATGGTCCTCGATGGTACCAATGGTTGCATACACTTCCTGGAGATGATGTTTATAAGTGGGCATCTTAAGACAGGCTAGTGGGCGTCTAGTTACACATCACGATCGCACGCTAAGACATAGTGTGCAGTGGCAAACGCAGGATTTCTATAGGGGGGTTTCCAAATGCTTGATTTTAGAGCGAGTGTCACCAGTACATGAAGAGGGTATAAGTAGCACTTAACCAGCTTTAATATGCATCATAGAAAGTATATTGTATTGCATAATCCCAGCATATACAGGACCAGCGATCACAGTAAGCCATTAGATGCAGTAATAGGGCCATCCTGTCTGAGCAGAATGTTTTTTTTTCAGATGTGGGGATCATTCCAGAGCATTGGAGCCAGTGTGGGAGTCTGGGGGAGCAGCAGAAGAACCTAGCACTGCCCTGGACATATATGTACATATTGCTCTCCTTATGTACTGGATAGTGTATTATTATACAGTATTAATAATTAACCCTATTGATGGTCTATAACAGTGCATGTTTTCCACATCTCCTAGTTGGGGCACAGGTATATTTATTATTGGCTGACACATTTTAAAAGATCCACGGGTGATGCTAATCATTTCATTTGTGATAATGAGAAGAACATGCAGCACTAGTAACATTGTGTTATATTACTATTTCTATTGTGGTCATGGTGTGTGCTGGGGAGGGGGATTCCAGGCAGATGGAAACCCCCCCTGCGTTTGCCTCTGGTGGGCACACTAATGCCTTGCCGCATGTTCGCGGGATTTGCATACGCTGGCTGCGTGCGAACGCATCTAGCAAGCGGGTCTGAATCGAGCCCTTAGTCCGGACTATACTAATTCCCCAATAGAGTCTATACTTGTTGGCCAATGATGCCGTCATCGGTGCACATACAAGGAAGTCAGCAGATTCGCAGTTTGGGGAGATTTTAGCTCAAATAAACTTTGTGTTGTTTGTTTGTATCCTGACCTTTTTTACTATATTGACCTGAGGGTTATTATGGGAATTATAAGGTTACCCTTATTAGGACTTATGGGGCAGTTCTGGCTGGTCTCACTATGCTGAACTGGTTCTTCTTTCTATGTGAGTGCAGCTTGATAGGGTAATATGCTCTGCTACCAGTAGTTTGTGCAGGATGTGAGCAGAGTACCGTATTTGGTGTACTCACTGTTCCCTTGGCAGCTCATCGGCAGTACAGAGCTCTGCAGGCTGGCAGCTCCAGCTGTCAATCAGTGGCAACCGAACCTCCTTCCTCCTTGGACACTCCCCGACTGAGAGGGAACAGCTTAGCCCCGTCAGACATGCCCTCCTCTCAACACCTTGTCACTGCTCTCCACTGCCATCACAGCTCCGCCCCAAGACTATCCCCAGACTTCTCTCTCTATCGGCGGTCACCGGAATGTGACGCACACATTGCCGCGCATGTTAGCAGCGCAGTCTGTCTTCTCTGCTGTCTCGGGTGAGTGTGCTGCGTCTCACCACTATCCTCACTCTCTCCTCAGTCACCACTACAGTTGGGGAGTCTGTGGCAGCTCAACTGTCCTCTCTGCTGCACCTGCCCACCAGAACCAGGCACCCGGAAAGTTCTGGCACTGCAAACCGCATGCTTTAAAGAGTTGTGCTGGCCACTGAAGTGGGGGTGGCAATACATTGTCCATTACCCCCAAAACAATTAGCATAAGTGCAGAGTCTAATATTCGACATTAAATGCAAACAGTCCCCTTTTAATACAATAAATACTCACATATCTGCTTATTACATAATGTGGGCAGCCCAAGACTACCCAACAGACTAGTGGGGTAACTCATTAGTCCATTGACAGGGTGCAGCCCCCAAAATGGCTGACTCTACTTTGTGTAGGTGGCAGATGCACTTTAATATCAATGAACTAAGGGCCTGGTTGAGAGATGTATGCAAGGGATCGGTATGAAATCTAATCACAATGCTGGAAGACCGGCAGTGAAGATCCCGACAGGTGAGTATTTTATGTATTCACTACCCTAACCCCCCCTAACCCTCCCTAAGGGGTGCCAAACTCTAACCTCCCCCCCAAGTGCCTAACCCGATGCCTGCCATTAGACCCCTGCTGGGATTAGACAGTCAGGAAGCTGGCGGTCGGCATTTCGACCATCGGCTTCCTGACTGCATCCCGTATGCAATGACGATTTTTGCGCAGATCGAGTGATTGTTTGCGTGTAAGCTACCTTGCGCACACGTATCGATTGTTTTGCATTTATACCCAGAAAGAGGATCCATTCGCAAAGTGAGTGACAGGTACTCAGATTTTGGGTGACGTATAAAAGCACACAGTGTAAAGGGTTATGCTGGCTGGTATGTGCTAGCATTGAGCGTATGAATGTATGAAAATATGATCCCCTTTTTTCCTGCAGTAGAAATGTCAATTAACTTATGAAATGTGAACAGACAGCTGCAACTTCATTTAAAGTAGCCACAATGTTTATAGTTTAAGTACTATAGAGGAGGGTCAATAAGCAATCCGCCAATCAAATGCAGCTAGATTGGCAAATCTAAGTATCCGGCCACGTCTAATGCTGGCCATACACTAGTGCGATTTCGGGCCGATTGCACCATTTTAGACGCGTCGTATGATGAATTGTGTGGAAATCGCCACTCTTAAATTGTATCATATGATCATATGTGCAGCCCATAGTATCCATCGTAATCGTATGCAGATTGTGTGTGAAAAAAGCACCAAATCGTGCGACCGGGACTGCCAGGGAGCTGCCGGGGAGTTACAGGGAAATTGTATGATGAATCGCATCATTCTAGTGTATGGCCAGCATTATAGAGTCAGAATAATGCCAGTGAAACAAAGTTGAACTGGCCAAAATGTGTGCAGGGGAAATTTTCATAGGGCCCCCTACCCCATCTAGGGGTCAGTATCTTGGTGGAGCAGAACTTGAGTGCTTGGTTTGTTTCTATGAAAACTATACCAAGATTAGCCCTCATGTCAATTAAAGTGTGTGGTCCTGACAGAACCCTGTCCCCTCCTTTATAAAGGGGCCCTATTCTTTGCATGTCCACTCTAATTAGTTGACAAAGTCCCTCTGTGTTTCCTGGACAGCTCCCCTCCTTAAGCTTAGGTGCCTACCACTGCATTCCCTGGTTGGCCCTAAATTCCCCAGTCCAACACAGTAGTGAAACAACCTATTTTTCCACCTCTCCAGACATAAGGAGACAGAAGCCAATGATATGCCCAATACCAGAGCTGTAACTAGACTTTTTGCTGCCCTGTGCCAGAGAGAGCATTGACGCCCCCCCCCTCCAGTTAGTGCACCTGAAAAAGGGCCATGGCTTCATGGGGAAGGGCCAGGGAAGAGATAGGGGTACTCCTGGGGCAGCCAGGAGATGCTGGGGATAAAAGAAGAGGAAGCTACAAGTGAGAATGATAGTAAAGGGGAAAATTGACAGACCCAAACAGCGCCCCCTGCCCTGCGGTGCCTTGTGCCTGCACTGGTCACACCACCCTAGTTACGGCCCTGCCCAATATATACAGATGTACTGTATGTTTGCGCATGTTTGTTCAGATTGTGCAGAGAGAAGTGTATATCTTATACAAAAACAAGTGACAGCCATGAAAAATTAGATCCAGAATAAGCCAACTTTGCACTGAAATGGTAGCACAGTATCTTAGGTAGTTAAATTGAAGGGATAAAGAAAATACAAAAACATATTGGATCCAGTTTGCCGCTATACCAATATTCACACAAACAATGTTTTTTCTTCTGCGCATGCATCTGAGTTGCACCATGTATGTTTCCCAATTTTGTTCATACAGAGCTGCAGATCGAATTTAGATGCAGTGTAGCAATAACCTAAGGGGCGTTCCCAGACAGTTACTGGGTGGTAACAAGGGAGTGGCTAAAAAGTTGCACGGAGCTGTTGGGCCTTATGTTGCAGGTGTGTTGCTGAAAGCAGTTGCGTATAAAGAGGCTGAACTGCTCACACAGGAGGCCTCAGATGGAGAAGCTGCACCTGCCATAGGGCTGGTGCAAGCTTTGATGGTGCACTGATGGTGCACTGATGGTGCTACTAAAAATACACCAGACGGTAATGCAGCCTCTATAGATGCTGATAGTGTGCATCTCAGTCCTTGCACATTCGGACGTATGGATTACACCGTAGAAGGACTTTGTTCTGAAAACAAAATTTTTGCGACCATGTCCAACTCAGAATCAGCTACACTATAAGCCACAGTAGTGTAAAATTAATTTTATGCAAGTACATAAAAAACGTTTTATAAAAGTGTTATAAGAAAATAAAAAAATATCATAAGAAAGTGAAGGTCTTCTTACACAATTGTATAATAATCCATCTGTCTAATCTCAATCTCTATTTATAAGATTGTACGACTGAAGTCCCAGATGTGGGATGTCCCCCAGAGTTTGTATCCATTAACAACAGTCAGCAACAGTGGTGGCTCCTACATCTATTTCCAGGGTGGTCTGTCGGTCTGCAAACGACGTATGCACGGGACCGCCATCCCACACATTTGCAGGAATCAACAAGCAGGCTTATAGAGACTGCATCGGCTCCAGCCCCTAGAAGCTAGTCTGCTGTTATAGCAGGGCAGTGGCTTCACATTGGAAGCGCTCTCTGCTGATTGCAGTCTAGACTGGCAGTCCCAGGGTGAGAAATCACCTCCCCCTGGGGAGGTCTGTCCGGCTGTGATTAGTAGAGAGCGCTTCCAGTGGGAAGCCATTGACACTGCCAGGCTGTAGTAGATATTACTGGGGTAGCTGCAGCTCTGCAGCCAGTTACTAAAATAAGCCACTGACTCTCTCAGTAGCAAGATAACATGGTTTCTGATGCAAGTTACCTAATAGTAAGCCAAATTATGGCAGGGGTGGAAGGTGTGTGACAGACAATCGTTAGGGGTTATAGGTGAGTAATGGGCAACAGGCTGCCCTCCAAGCCTTTACATGAAGCTCCCAGCTCCTTCCTACTTTATTGTCATATTAGCTTGTTACAGCTTGTAAAACGTGTTTGTATGTTATTACAGCTAGGTATTTAATTGATTAGTTGCATTGTTATATTACTGTTATATTACTGAATTATTAAAGCTAATGTGCACTCCCATTGTTTTAGGTAGAGAGTGAAAATGCCATCCTCCAGCTCCTTATTGGTACGGTTCAGGTGATTTTGGTTTGGTGTTTTCCCAAGATGCCCTATAATGGTTTGCTTACCCACAGTTCATATTGAGGCTCTCCTACCTGGCATGGAGGGTTGTGATGTGAGGATTAGTTTTATCTGTCTATGTGTTGTTTAGTTTGCATGTATGTTTTATTTGTTCAAAGTAAATTCAATAAATGCCTGCTGTGGCCTTTTGTAATTGATGCTGCTTTAATCATATGAATTAACAAGAAACTCTAATGGCAATTTAATCAGCAAAGAATGTTCCCAGATTCCAGACGTAGGTTCACAAACGCCCCCTCCTGAATATCCTGAGGGATAAATCACCCTGAGAATATGCTGCAATATGTTTATTTTATTTAGCATTAGCCAATTGCAAATGGATAATGTCAACAATTATTTAGACATCAGAAACGACATACACACTTCTTTAGTAGTACATACACTCACTTGAAACCTGCCCTTACGTCTAGAAAACTTCTCCAATCCAAATGAGCCGTCTCAGTCGCCGTATTTGGCTGGAGTTCCACTTTAATTACATTAATTGAAGTGTGGTTTCACAGCTGGTCACTTGCTGGAGGTTTTAATAGCGCTCAATCAGTACTTGCAATCAACACAAGTCTTCCAACAGCCAGTACAGATCTACGTCGCAAAGGTATTCCGCTGATCAATCACACAAAACAAACAGCTAATTATGCATAATCTGCAAACCATCCTGGAGTAAAATATCATTCTTATGAGCAATAACATTGATCTTCTCACAGATGTTTGGTCCCCGTTCAGCCATTAAAATCAAATGCTTGCCGTCTTTGTGTCGCACAAAGTCTAGATCTGGAAAAATTACTGGATATGTGCGCCCTGATCTGGCGTGTAGCAGGTCCTTCCATGAATGCAGTATAATATAAAGCAAATTGTTCTATATAATAAAAAGATAGGCACTGCCACTTTGCTGTGATAACAGTGTAGCCTATATTTTATTTGATCATTTAGGGGTCTATTTAACAGAATGTGGCGATATAATAAATATAGTGGAGAGTGATAATACTATTTAATTACAAGACAATATATATATATGACCCCTCATTATATAATTAGATTTTGTACAAATAAGGTATGGTGACATTAATATTTACGACTGTCATGATACATCGCTACGCAATCCTTGCACAAACATTATTATGGGGTGTAATAATATACCAACTTACTAATACCTCTTTTACACCAGAGCTAATACCTGTGTTATTGCAGGGATAGCCCAGGTAGCTCCTTGGTGTAAAAGGGGACAGGGTTGGCAATCCAACCCAGGTAACTTGCAGGATTTAACACAGGAATGACCTGTGAAACCCTGCAGTGTAAACGGTGCGATCTGGGTCACAATGACCTGGAGCGCGCCGCATGCCGGCCAATTGGCCGGCTTCAGTGGCGCTTGGAGTTGATGTTATCTCCAAGCGTCCAGTTCCCCGCCGGAAAAGCCGGGCCTTGCAGACCCGGCTCCGGTGTGAACGGCGCCGACTTGGGAATATCCTGGGTCGGTGCCGGCTAAATTCTGGGTGTGATCCGGTTTGGAACCCTGTTCCAACCTCCGCGTCAGACCCGGAAGTTAGGTGTAAAAACGGTATAAGCCTGATGAATGCCGGAAGCAAATGCTACTGTTTTCTAGCTATTTGCATCTTGTGATGCATCCAATCAACATATGCTTGTAAATGTGCTTTTTTACATGCGTCTTTGAGGTGCCCAACTTTAAATGACCCCCTCTGGTATTTAAGTTTAAGGAAGTTATGTTGTGTTCATACAAGCAGGGGCTTTAATTATGAAAAAAACAACATATCAACTGTGTTCTTCCCACTTTAAACCAGAGGTGAAGAATCTCAAAGAGTTAAGTAACCACATTTCCTAAATAATATCATAACTTGGGGGATAATTTCCCTGGCTTGTAAAAAAGTCCAGCTGGCTTGTAGATTTAATTAACTGGATAAAGAGTTGTATTTTATTTCCTCCATTGCTAACTTAAGCTTGGTACACACGTAAAGATTTTCTGTCCAACCATCCAACTAGTTGATTGGTTGGAATGAAAATCTGGTAAGGGATGACAGGGGTGTATCTACCCATTGGCCAGGATGGCACTCGCCAGGGGCGCCGACCAAAGGGGGGGGCGCCACCTGGCAGTGCCACCAGTAACCAAGGGGTGGACAAGTCCCTCGGCCCCACAAGTGTAGGGCAGACCGCAGTGAGGGCCTGATTCAGAGCCGGACGCTATTTGCGCTCGCTCGTTCAGAAAAAAGGGGTGGCTATTCAAATGAACCGTTCGCTCTTTGCGGTCTGTTCACGCCTCTAGGTCTGAACGAGCGTACAAAACATGCGGTCGTTTTTTGGAAAGCTACGCCCCCTGGCCGCTCGCATCCTACGTCATGTCCGCTATTTATTAGATTAATCGAGTACATCGACCAGCGTATGAACTGCTCGCTATTCTTGTGGTTGGTTTTTCCTACCACAATCTTGCGAGCAGTTCTGACTATAAAATAACCCAGTGATGTGGTCAATGACGCTGCTGTATTAATTATGCACACCCATAAAACGCCCGTTTTGACCTTTAAGCACTCGGATCTCCACTCCCCGTTTTCAAGCACCTTCCCCTGTTACCACCCACATATGCCTCCTCCTGTCACTCAAAATAGCAGGCCTTCGCTATTTAGCGAACAAACGATTTTCGGCCGCACTGACTGGTTTGCGCATGCGTATTACGATCCGTACGCATGCGCAGTTTGGCAAACATCGCTCGGAACGAACGAGCTGCCGCTTACGAGCGGCTCTGAATCAGGCCCTGAGAGCGGTCTGCCCTACACAGTTTACAAACACGCAGCCGTCAGCGGTGGCTGTGTGTTTGTAATAGCAGCCAGCTAATGAGGATCAGACAATCTCTCATTTGCTGCTGCATCGTCCACGGAGGGAGCAGGCTGGAGCTCACTAATGAGCTCCGTCTTCCGGCTCCCTCTGCAGCATGTGATGGGAGAGACGTCATGATGTATGATGTATCTCCCAGGTAGGAGAAGAGCGGCCGGGTTGAGTGGACAGCGGTGGTTGCGTCAGGAGCGAGGGTCAGGTAAGTTTTTTTTGTGTATGTGTGAAAGGGGGGCACTGAAATAGGGGGTGGCCACTACTGGGGGCAATTTATGGGGGGGTGCCCACTACAGGGGGCTCTGTATAGGAGTGGCCCCTACTGGGGGCACTCTATAGGGGAGGCCACTACTGGGGGCACTCTATAGGGTTGGCCACTACTGGGGGCACTGAAATAGGGGGTGGCCGCTACTGGTGCACTTTATGGGGGGGGTGCCTGCTACTGGGGGCTCTGTATATGGGTGGCCACTACTGGGGACAATTTAGGGGGGTGGCCACTACTGGGGGCACTCTATAGGGGAGGCCACTACTGGGGGCACTGAAATAAGGGGTGGCCGCTACTGGGGGGACTTTATGGGGGGGTGCCTGCTACTGGGGGCACTCTATGGGGTGGCCACTACTGGGGGTACTCTATAGGGTTGGCCACTACTGGGGGCACTGAAATAGGGGGTGGCCGCTACTGGGGCACTTTATGGGGGGGGTGCCTGCTACTGGGGGCTCTGTATATGGGTGGCCACTACTGGGGACAATTTAGGGGGGTGGCCACTACTGGGGGCACTGTATAGGGGTGGTCACTACTGTGGGTAATTTAGGGGGGTGGCCACTACTGGGGGTAATTTAGGGGGTGGCTACTAGTGGTGGCACTGTATAGGGGGGACTACTACTGGGGGCACTGTATAGGGGGGGCTACTAATGGGGACAATGCAGCATAGGGGGATTGCTACTGGAGGGTTACTACTGGGGGCACTGCATAGGGGGGGCGCCAGTCCATTACATTGCCAGGGGCGCTTGGATCCCTAGATACACCTCTGAGGGATGAAAGCAAATGACAATCAGCAATTTGCTCCGAAACGCCGGAAAATGGACAAAAACTGTTGTTTGAACAAATTGTTTAGATCAAATATTTAACAAACTTGTCTGAACGTCCATTTTCATCTGTTTTCTGTCATTTAGGAGCAAATTGCTGATCATCATTTACTCCCATAAGTTACCAGATTTTCATTCAAACCAATCAAGAAGTTGGATGGTTGGACAGAAAATCTTTACGTGTGTACCCAGCTTTAGATTTGATGGCAAATGAAGGGAGCAATAAAGCCACATATCGGGGCATATAGCAAATTTAGGGGTGCACTTTTTTGTCCCTACATCGAGAACATCAAAAAGACAGAGCTAAAACCAATAAAGAATTTTTTACATTTTGGAAATGCATGTGGGCAACATGAAATTATTGGGAAAGTATCTGAATTTTTAAAGAAATGAAAACACAAGAGATCTTTATCTTTTTTATTATTTATTTGTATTTTTGTTATTTATATTCAAATTACATATGCAAAGTACGGCTGCCAGAAGAAATAGAAGATCCATTTCCGGTGAAACTATGGTTGGGGAATAAATTAAGGTTTGTGGTGGTGGCTCCAAGGCAACTACTGAACCAAAATAGTCAATATAATATGCTGGCGATGTATTAATAAAGTATAATGTATAAATACTCCCAGCACTACAAATGTGTTAAATAGTTCACGTTATGCCACACAAAAACTCCAGTTCACATATGCCATCAGTGCCCCTGGTAATGTAGCTACAGTCTGTGTGGTGGGTGCCTCAGTATGTGGGGACCCCTGTCCGCTCTGTTGTTAATCCAACTATGACTATAGACTACAGCTGTTGGAGCTATTTGAGTATGGCATTACCCAATGGACAGAAGATTTGTCAAAGATCGCAGTGCCAATAAACCATGACATTTAAATTGACATATTTCTATGTCTGCATGCCCCTTTAATTCCAATAGGGATGGTTTGATCTGCAGCACAATAGGCATACCGGGGGGAATTCAATTGCGGGGATGTACAGTAGCTTCTGAGTTCCAGGCTACAGCGGCAAACACCATCTTTAGATGGAATTTGCTACTGGAGCCAAATCCGCAATGCTTCACAATCCGGAGTAAAGCTCTGCAAAAACCCATGGGGGCGGCTGCTGCTGTCGGTAATGGAGGAACCGCAGCCGAAATGGAGATATCTACTGCAGTCCCTTCATACTGTACATTCGGGAGATCCTAAAAAATGTGCAGGTACCCCACCGAAATCACAGGTATGGCGCAAATATTTTTTGATAAATAGGCCCCTATTTGAGATTGCTTCAGTCTTGTTAATCACTGTGTATGGTTCCTGCTTGTAATATAAACACCTGTTATGTATTTATATCACAGCCTGGTTTTAATTGCCCTGTAATTAATTACCATGTTACACTGTTCAATTGTTAGGCATGCTTAAATAATATTTTTCGCAATTAGCTGCAACTTTTTCCTATTCAATTTGAAAATCACGTTAAGTTTAAGTTTGCCCCTTCATAGTAGATGAAAATTAGGAAATAAATCCATATTTAAATAGGAAAATGTCAGGACACGGCCTGATTCAGAGATGGAAATAGAGTAATATCCCTTTTACACCTAAATTCCGGGTCTGACCCGGAATTTAGCCGGCGCCGACCCAGGACATTCCCGAGTCGGCGCCGTTCACACCAGAGTCGGGTCTGCATAGACCCGGCTTTTCCGGAGTTGGAGTGGATGCTTGGAGATGACGTCATCTCCAAGCGCAGCTGAAGCCGGACCAATCGGCCGGCATGTGGCGCTCTTCAGGTCATCGTGACCCGGAGTGCGTCGCTCACACTGCAGGGTTACTTGGGTTGGATTGCCGGGTCACTCGACTCGGCGATCCAACCTTCTCCCCTTTTACACCAAGGAGCTACCCGGGTTAACCCTGCAATAAAGGTGTATTAGAAATAGCAAGTTACTGAGTACCAGGACAAACCATGATGCAATGCAATGGGGTACAAATACATAGATTTATTTTGCATGCAGGGTAAATACTGGCTACTTTTGCATGTAGCCTACAAATGCTGAACAGCTTTATTTTTAAACTGTAATTTTGATTTCAGTTTAGACACACTACTCCCAAATCTAAATCTCTCTGCTCATTACACATATGACCCACCTGCAGTGCAGCACGGTTTTACCAAGATGCTCAGGGACTGAGGCCCTGATTCAGAGCCGGACGCTCTGACCAGAGCACTCACTCTGAACCAGGGCCGTCTATTTAAATGTGGAGCTGCCTTTTGGACGCTCGCATAGCTGTGGGTTACCACCCACAGCTTATGCGAGCGTCCATGATGATGGTCACGATGGTCAAGACCATCGCGACCATCGGGCTTGCGACGAGACCCTGCGGTAGGGTCTCGTGGCCGCAAGCCCTGGAGTGATTTTGGCTCTATCAGAGCCAAAATCACTCCCACTGACATCACTAGTGATGTCAGTGGGACCGGACCCAGATGGTAGGCGTTCCCATGGGAACACCTCCGTCTGGCAGCCACGCCCCCGGCACGCCCACCAAAGGGGGCGTGCTGTCAGTCACCATCGACAGCACGCCCCCTTTGGTGCGAGACCCGGAGCGACAGCTTGGCTGTCGCTGTCCGGGTCTCACGCATGCGCACGACGGAACTCCCTCCATCGTGCGCATGCGCATTGGGGTAACACCGACCCGCTTGCGAGGGTCCTGCACTCGAGAGCGGGTCTGAATGAGACCCTGATTCAGCTTTGGAAATAGAGTGAGATTTAGCACTTAACTGATCATCTTGGTGAAACCATGCTGCACTGCAGGTGGGGCAGATTTAAATTGTGCAGAGAGATTTAGGGCACGATTCAATTCAGCGCGATATAAATAGCGCCGGGAGATAGCTCCCGCAGCTATTCAATTCATCGCGCTGTTAGGTCGGGGAAGGCTCGTTATCGCACCTTAAACAGGGTTTTTAGGTGCGATAACGGGCATTCCCCGACCTAACTTCCCGGCGCGAGGCTGTTTTCCCGGCGCTAAGGGCAGAAAACAGCCTAGCGCCGGGACTTTTGTCGGATTTCTTCTCTCATCCCCGGAGGGATGAGAGAAGAAATCATTAGTCGGACTTGTCAGCGCGGTGTATTGAATAGCTCCGGGAGCTCACTCCCGGAGCTATTTACATCGCGCTGAATAGAATCGAGCCCTTAGATTTGGGAGGGAGGTGTCCAAACTGACATCTAAAGTGCAGTGTAATAATAAAGCTGTGCAGTATTTGTGAGCTACATACAAAAGCAGACAGTATTTACACTACATGCAAAAAAAGTATGTATTTACACCCCTTGCATTGGTTTGTCCAGGTGCACAGTTAAGTGCTAATTCCCACTCTATTCCCAACTCTGAATCAGGCTCACAGTGCAGTACCCCTGGGACCCCTCTCTAAATGAAGGGGGGTGCTGGGTCAGTGTTGAGTAACTTTTCCTAGGGCTCCTGGAAAACTTGCACCGGCCCTGGCTTTCTTTTTTGTACTGGCAACACATCTGGGGATGATCCCCTATTTTTTTCTTTATATATATATATACAACAAATATTTTTATTAGAGATGAGGGGGTCCGGTTCACTGAGAACAGGACCCACCCAAACTGCAGGGATCCGAGGCAGATACGAGTCAGCTTGGGTTTTCCCGCCTGACTCGGAGCTAAAAACGAGGCAAAACGTCATCATCCCGCTGTCGGATTCTTGCGTGTTTTGGATTCTATAAAGGTCCCACGAATCGCCGCCATTTTTCATTCTGGCTGTGGAGATTGAAGAAAGAGGAGCTGGGAGCTGTGCTGTTGTTATTGTAAATACTTAACACTTGTTACTGGCTGGCTGTTGTCTATAGAGCAGCTGTCTGGCTGTTGTCGTTTCCACAGGGGCTGGCTGGCTGTCGTCCTGTCCATAGGGTCTGGTTGGCTATCGTTGTCCTGTCCATAGGGGCTGGCTGTTGTACTTGTCCTGTCCATAGGGTCTGGCTGGCTGTAGTGCTGTGTTGTTCAGGGGGAGCTCTGTCCTTCAGGGGTGCTCTTCACCCACCCCCAGTGTTAATTTAGCCACACTTGTCATCAGTGCAGGGGTGCTGTGCTGCTGTCTGTTAAGGGGCTGCTGCCTCTTTTCAGGGGTTCACTCCAGTGTTAAAAAAAAATAAACTAAACAATTTTTTTGTGTGGCGTGTTAGCCACACCTGTCATCAGCGTAGGTGCACAGGGATGCTGTGCTGCTGTCTGTCGAGGAGCTGCTGCCCAAAAAATAAATAAACTATTTTTTGTGTGTGTGTCAGCCACACCTGGCTGTCACTGTCATCGGCGTAGCTGTGCAGGGGTGCTGTGCTCCTGTCTGTCGAGGGGCTGCTGCCCAAAAAATAAATTAACAATATTTTTTGTGTGCATGTGCAGGGGTGCTGTGCTGCTGTCTGTCAAGGGGCTGCATGAATATGGCAGTGAAAACTTTTTTTTAAAGTTATTGGGTTAAGGAAGAGGATGCTGCAAACTGGGTGTCATGTTATGATTTGGCCATATGGGGTATGTTGCTGTTAAGGGATCAGGCTGGTTATCAGTGGACACATTATTATAGTTGTTGTTGTTTTGGGTTGCCATCTCCTGAAGGGTGTTTACCAACAGACAGAGACTACCTACCTATCAGCTCAGGCATAGACACTTCTTGAGGAACAGAGCTCTGTTCTCTGGAGGGAAGCCAAATAGGAGGGAGTCCCTATTCCAACATCTGAAGCTCTTCTCTGTCCACATCATCTAAATATAGATGAAAATTTTTTTAATCATGGACATCTAGCTCTTCTTTCTGTACCCTGCTCACCCTTTTTGGACAGGAAGTCCAGGATGGATAGTTTGGAAGAAGAAGGCTGTCACGATCCAGTGCAAGAATTCCTCTGTGGAGGACGGTGAGCCGAGAGGTTTGGGTGACTAGGGGAGTGACTAGACTAGGTCTCCTAGTTGCGGCCAAACCCAGGTTTGGCTAGACCTGCCCAGAGGCGCGGAGTTTAACTCATTCGGTGGTTTTCTCCAGTGACCCCCCCAATTGGGATTTGGTTTTCAGCTGCACCAAGTGAGCAGGTCGCGGCCCTCTGGACAGGTACCTGGGAATGGCAGAAGACCGGAAACTATAATGAATGCAATAGCACTGGAGGTGAATGGAATGAATGAACTCTGGAAATGGAACTGAATGCTATAACACAGGCATGGACTGGAAACAGATAAGTATGCAGAAAAACACAGACATATACTGGGGATTGCTAAGGCAAGAGCAGAGTGGACTCAGGGAATATATGGGAATGCTAGAAATGATTGGAGCTGATTACCAGAGACAAGACACTGAGCAAAGAACACAGCCATATACTGGAGATTGCACAGACAAGAGCAGAGTGGACTCAGGGAATATATGGGAATGCTGGAAATGATTGGCAGAGACAAGACACAAAGAGAAGTCAGGCATACACTAGGAGAGTGCTAAATGCAAGTGCAGATTTGCACTGACAAGACACAGGGCAGATTGACACAGATATGTGCTGGGAGGTCCAGCTGTGAGCTAATTAATACCAGCAGGTAATCTGACACCTCAGTGACACAAGGAAGCTGCAATACTAGCAGCACATATACAAAGACACACAGACATAGAAAACAAAACAGTCTGGATACTGGGAGAGAACTACTCTCAGACTAAGAATAGCTTGGAAGCTAATACTGGAAACTGGAGAACTGTGAACAGGCTGAAGTAACTCTCTGAAAGATTAGCACAGAGCAACGCTGGTATCACTGGAACAGAGAAGAAGTTGAACAGCAACTTCCTGGAGTTCTGGAGGCGGATTTATACCCAGGGGTAGCAGATTATTGGAGCACAGCGTCAGCTGACTGAGATCATGCTACCATTGGTTAGGAGGACTGTCACATGAGAGGAACTGTCATGGCGGTGCCCATGATGGGAATTCCGATCCCCAAAACACACAGCCGACCATGGAAGTCCGCAAAAGCACCTAAGGTAGAATACCCAGCATCTCACCCCTCACTGCACCAGGCGTCTGACCACAAGGAAGTCAGGGGAAGTCGGCACGGAGGTAAGAGATAGCCGATCCTAGGCTGAACCCTGACAAAGGCCTAGCAACTAATGGGGATGGTCATTATCAAGGCCTGGTCCCCCCAGTGGGTGTAGTCTGGGAGGTATTGGTTGGCATGCAGGCAGCAGAATAACAAAGGCCTCCATGTTGTCTGTGCTCACTATTCCATATTTCAGTTTGTGATTCAGATAGGAATAAAGTTGGCTACAGAACACAGAATCACTGGATGTCTTAGTGCACTCAGGCCAGATACGATCCATGAATTCCCAGACAGATTCCGGACGGATGAATCCTTTGCTTGTGATAATCTTTGGAAATTCCTGGCAAAGGTGGGTGTTATAGCCAGACACTTTGAAGGCTGTAACTTTGAACTACTTTATATAAAACATGTGAATGAAACCTTTCCTCACTGCAGAACATGATGGAGTAATACCTTGAAGTTCAGCACCTACTGCATCTTTTTTCATGTACTTTGAGGCCTCTCCTGACTGTGAAGAAAGATTCTCCACACCGTAGTCTTCCATTGTGACTTTTTAATGGTGATTTCAATGTTGTCCACTGGCTGAAATCCATCTCATCTGAGGGTTGGGTGTTCCCCATGCAAATAAGACAATTCACATCCAGAAGGTGACTCTTATGTTTATGGTGTCATGTCTCTCTTTTGGCAGAATTTGCACAATCTTAGTCTTGGGGGTGCCATGATGAATCAGACAGATCCTCCAGGGTAAACATCTGATCTGGTGTTGTATCTATTTCTGTTAAACCTTTGTGTGTGAGTTTAGTCATCTGCCGCTTGTGGTGGAGCTCTTTTTCTGCTTTCTAAATGATCTCCAGTCACAACATAAAACTTAAACCTTAAACTGAAATGTTGCATTTAATGCTCTGTTCCGCTTGTTCACATATCTAAAAGTGGACAGTGGGAACAATGGCAATTTGAAGGTCACTAACTAACTCTGTTTTATTTAATGTCCCTGTACAGATTGAGAAATTCCTTTACAGAACAGAAGGTTTGCAAAGGATTATTTAAGACAATTATCTATTTTTGGAAAGCACACTTCCTGTTCCTGGTCCCCTTCTAGGATGAAAAAAATCCACTCCCAGCAAGCAGGCATGGCGCTCAAGAAAGAATTCCCAAGAAAGACACAACGTAAGACTTAAACCTTAAATGTGAAATGTTGTATTTAATGCTCTGTTCCGCTTGTTCACATATCTGATATGGTTAAGTGGACAGTGGGAACAACGGCAGTTTTAAGGCCACTAACAAAATCTATTTGTTTTAATGTCCCTGTACAGGTTGGAAAATGCCTCTACAGAAGGTTTGCAAAGGATTATTTAAGTCAATTGTTTTTTGGAAGAACTCTTCATGGTCCCCTTCTGGGATGAATTTCCACTCCTAGCCGCAGAAGCAGGTGCAGGATTCTCAAGAAAGACACAACGTAAAGCCTTAAATCAGGGGTAGCCAACCTCGGTCTTCGAGAGCTCACATTTTTCAGATGACCTAGCTGGTACACAGGTGTATTCATTACTCACCAAAACATTTAGAAAGATCCACAGGTGGAGTTAATTATTATAGTTGTGATTCTGTGAGGAGACCTGGAAAACATGCACTGTTGGTAGCTCTCAAAGACCAGGGTTGGCTACCCCTGCCTTAAATCATAGATCTTATGCTTGTCCACATATCTGTGCTGGTTAAGTGGCACTTTGAGGCCACTAACCAACTATTTTTTTATGTCCCTGTACAGGTTGGGAAATGCCTTTATTGAAAGTTTGCAAAGAATTATTTAAGTCCATTGTTGTTGTTTTTTTTGGAAAGCACTCTTCCTGGTCCCCTTCTGGGATGAGAAAATCAACTCCCAGCAGCAGCAGCAGCCATGCTCAAGGATTCTTCTGTGGCAAGGACTGATGTGAATGTATCAATTTTTTTTGTAAATGCCTCCTCCCCTCCCCTTCTCCCTCATAAATTTTCTTTTGAATCAAAAAACTAACTTAGATTTACTACCAAATCAACCCTTCCTGTCCCTGCCCTGCCTTCAACTACATACATACTCCAACTCCCTCAGGCCTCTCTTGAATAATAAAAGTGTTTCCTGATGTGCCATGTTTGAAGTTGAACTGCCATGTGTTTGTGCCACCCCTGCTGCAGCTTAGCTTAGTCAGCCAGCTATCTTGGTGCAAATTTTGGGCCTAAACTAGATGAAAAAAAATCAATATTGTGAGCTGTGATGTGGTCAAAATTGACTGGAAACAAGTGGAAATAAATGTTATAGAGGTTCATAATACTGTAGGAACAAAAAAAGGCCCATGTTATGTGATTTTAGCTGTTTTTATGATTTTTTTAAGAAAAAATCCAGATCCAAAACCAAAACCGAAAAACAAACCACAGAGGTGAGGTTTTGGCAAAACCAATCCAGATACCAAAAACAGGGGAGATACAGATCCAAAACATGAGGGTCAGTGCACATCTCTAATTTTTATATATTCTAGTTGAGTAGTCAAGTATTTCTTAAAATCCCTTAGATACTGTGCTTGATTACACTTTCTGAGCAGTATCCGCTCAATTGCCTTCTAACGCTAGCCAAAAATGGCATTAGCTAATGGCTTTTAGCTCAGAGAAAAAAGCTTTTGCAGAGCTTGATACATTAGATAGAAATATCCATTCCTATAGATGATTTTGTAAAGAGCTCCCAGGTTCTTAAGTAATGCAGGAGTTACTTCTGTTTGCTACATCTACCCGGAACTTAAACTACACTGAAAACATGCAGAAAGCACAGTTTCCGCCTGTGTATTGATAAAAATGATTGATATTTAAGACGGAGTGCATTTCATATGCAAAGAGTTAAATTAAACACTCAAGCCAGTATTTCTGACTACAGGCTATGGAGGGTTAATGTTTTCGTTACTAGGCAGTGTTAGGGAATGGGGTGAGTTGGGTCAGCCTGTAAGAAGGATGCTAGGGGGTGGGGTTTCAGGGACATTTCAGGGAGATTGCTGTAGCAGTCATTTTAGGCCATCTTCCTTTTGGTTTGTTCCCCACCCACCCTTCCTGTTTTTCAGTTTACTATTATAGGTGTCAGCTTTGGCAGGAAAGAACAGTTGCAGTCGCCATCTGTCTATGGAGCTTCAGGTGCTCTCCCTCCCCAATACATGGCTTAAGCTGATTCTTCCTTATTGGGGTCAGCTCTACCTTCGCTACAGGTGAGCTCATGTTGCGTCATTGGGGTGGGAGGTGGATACCTTGGGCGTGGTAATAGGCTGGCTGGCCACCTCCCATGTTGGTACGGGTTGAGTATGGAGTGACAGTTGGTGGATCTTGCATTGTGGGGCCGTTCTTTCGGTGCCACCATTCTTTATCTGTCCTTTCCTCTTCTTAGTTATTTAGTATTGTTTAGTATTTTTATTATCTGCCAGTATAAATAGCCATTTATAGTTTAAATAAGAAAATGAATTAAACTTTACCTTCCTTTCCCCTTAAGCAAGTCTCAATGTCGTTATTTCAATATTGTTATGGTTACTGGTTTTGCACTACACTGGGAGAGGGTAGTTTAATAATGTATAACCCTTAGGGTCTAATCATCAAGGTGAACGGGTCTGTTACACATGTGGAAACAGTAGTTTAGTGTAATGGACCCATTAACCATTGTAGTCACGTTGTGCTCGATGTCCATTAATCAAGATCTGAAAACTGAAAGTTGCTGGAGCTAGACTGGGAGAACAGATGCCATCTTAAGATGGCATAAGCATGCTGAGCCCTGCTCCTTCCTATTGGAAAGAGATCCAGAGCGTAAAGAAGTATCCGAGTATATGACAGTGTAAACTTTCGCTGCTAGTGTACTATTTTGCGGCAAAAGTTGTAGTGGTAAGGATCGCGGGACAGATGCTTTTTGATTAATTGCCACAAAACACCAGAGCAATACTGAATATATCTGATGCATTGGTGTCTGCAGCCACAAATTGCACTGAGTTAAATACCTAATTAACCACGAGGCCAATGCATATTATAATGAATAAGCCCCTTATTGTTCTACAATCTTATTCTGCAAATTTAGGGGGCGGAACCATAATGCCAGGCGCTCTTTGCTGATACTTCACCATAGCTGCTGAACTCAATTGTGCTTAGCAGGGTCCATTCTAATTTACCTTTGTCTCCCGTGGTGGTCGAGATTTACAACCTATTTGCCACCTTAGCAACCAGCTGGAGTCCAGAGCAAAGTGACCTGACCCAGACCCAGGAGACCCATGTGTATGCTTTTTAGCAGCTGCAGAGGATCTCCCTCTTGAGACCTGTTTGCAGTCAGCAGCCGACAGAGGTAGGAGACTGAGTTTATCACCCTAAGTAGGAGAACAATTTTCAAGGGCACTATTTTTTATTTGCCCTTCATGCCATTCATTCTAGTTACACCTCTGAAATAAGATATCTGCTGCGTTCATCTTTTGGTAAATAAAGAGCAGAGATATTTGAACCATGCGGTGACTGTAGTATTGTCATGAATGTCAATGGAAGAGGAAGAAATATATAGGCCCCTAAATCATACAGTCCTATCACAATATAGCACATCATATAATGTATGGAATAAGGCAGGTTATAGCCAGAACTTTGTGGGCCAAATAACAACATTTTGAAGGGGCCCCTGTCTCAATGCCCCATAATAGTGCCCTAATTCATTTGCTGAGCGCTATTTAATGTTATGCCCCATAGTAGTGCCCTATTTCACATTATGTCACATTGTAGGGCTGCCAGTACATATTATGCCACACATTACCCCCAATTCACATTATGACATATAGTGTCCAAAGTTCATATTATGCCACATTACAGTGCCCCCTTTTCATATTATGCCACATTACAATGATCCCTGTTCATATTATGCCACATTACAATGCCCCCTGTTTGAGTTATATGACATTACAGTGCCCCCTGTTCATATTATGCCACATTACAATGCTCCCTGTTCATATTATACCACATTACAATGCTCCCTGTTCATATTATGCCACATTACAATGCCCCCTGTTCATATTATGCCACATTACATTGTCCCCTGTTCATATTATGCCACATTACAGTGCCCCCTGTTCATATTATGCCACATTACAGTGCCCCCTGTTCATATTATGCCACATTACAATGATCCCTGTTCATATTTTGCCACATTACAATGCCCCCTGTTTGTGTTATACCACATTACAGTGCTCCCTGTTCATATTACGCCACATTACAATGCTCCCTGTTCATATTACGCCACATTACAATGCTCCCTGTTCATATTATGCCACATTGCAGTGCTCCCTGTTCATATTATGCCACATTACAGTGTCCCCTGTTCATATCATGCCACATTACATTGTCCCTGTTCATATTATGCCACATTACAGTGTCCCCTGTTCATATTATGCCACATTACAGTGTCCCCTGTTCATATTATGCCACATTACAGTGTCCCCTGTTCATATTATGCCACATTACAATGATCCCTGTTCATATTATGCCACATTACAATGTCCCCTGTTCATATTATGCCACATTACAATGATCCCTGTTCATATTATGCCACATTACAATGTCCCCTGTTCATATTATGCCACATTACAATGATCCCTGTTCATATTATGCCACATTACAGTGTCCCCTGTTCATATTATGCCACATTACATTGCCCCCTGTTTGTGTTATGCCACATTACAGTGCCCCCTGTTCATATTATGCCACATTACAATGCCCCCTGTTCATATTATGCCATATTACAATGCCCCCTGTTTGTGTTATGCCACATTACAATGCTCCCTGTTCATATTATGCCACATTACAGTGCTCCCTGTTCATATTATGCCACATTACAGTGTTCTCTGTTCATATTATGCCACATTAGTGTCCCCTGTTCATAATATGCCACATTACAGTGTCCCCTGTTCATATTATGCCACATTACAATGTCCCCTGTTCATATTATGCCACATTACAGAGTCCCCTGTTCATATTATGCCACATTACAATGCCCCCTGTTCATATTATGCCACATTACAATGGTTCCTGTTCATATTATGCCACATTAGTGTCCCCTGTTCATATTATGCCACATTACAGTGTCCCCTGTTCATATTATGTCACATTACAGTTCTTCCTGTTCATATTATGCCACATTACAATGCTCCCTGTTCATATTATGCCACATTACGATACTCCTTGTTCATATTATGCCACATTACATTGTCCCCTGTTCATATTATGCCACATTACAGTGTCACCTGTTTATATTATGCCACATTACAGTGTCCCCTGTTCATATTATGCCACATTACAATGATCCCTGTTCATATTATGCTACATTACAGTGTCCCCTGTTCATATTATGCCACATTACATTGTCCCCTGTTCATATTATGCCACATTACAATGTCCCCTGTTCATATTATGCCACATTACAGTGTCTCCTGTTCATATTATGCCATATTAGAATGCCCCCTGTTTGTGTTATGCCACATTACAAAGCCCCTGTTTCTGTTATGCCACATTACAGTGCCCCCTGTTCATATTAGGCAACATTACAGTGCTCCCTGTTCATATGCCACATTACAATGCCCCCTGTTCATATTATGCCATATTACAATGCCCCCTGTTCATATTATGTCACATTACAGTGCTCCCTGTTCATATTATGCCACATTACAGTGTCCTCTGTTCATATTATGCCACATTAGTGTCCCCTGTTCATATTATGCCACATTACATTGTCCCCTGTTCATATTATGCCACATTACAGTGTCCCCTGTTCATATTATGCCACATTACAGTGTCCCTTGTTCATATTATGCCACATTACATTGTCACCTGTTCATATTATGCCACATTACATTGTCCCCTGTTCATATTATGCCACATTACAATATCCCCTGTTCATATTATGCCACATTACAGTGTCCCCTGTTCATATTATGCCACATTACATTGTCACCTGTTCATATTATGCCACATTACATTGTCCCATGTTCATATTATGCCACATTACAATGCCCCCTGTTCATATTATGCCACATTACATTGCCCCCTGTTCATATTATGCCACACTATTGCAACTTCAATTCATATTGTGCCACATTACAGTGCTCTCCATTTCAAATGATGCCACATTACAGTGTTCCCAGTTCATTTTATGCCACACTATAGTGCCTCCACTTCATATTGTGCCACATTACAGTGCCCCAGTTCAAATTATGTAACATTATAGTGCCCTCCAGATCATATTATACCACATTACAATAAACAGGTCAGATTATGCCACATTACAGTACCCTCCAGTTCAGGTTATGCCTCATTGCAATGCCCATTTCAGATTATGACAAATAACAGTGCACCCTTACCATTATAACATCAACTACACACACCTCTCACTGAAAATGGAATGTCAACCCATTCAGGCTGGTCAGTAGGTCAGACCCAATTGCATAGCAGGCAAATCCGTGAAAATTGGTATGCAACGCCAGTTTAAACCCTGGGTCTTCGGCCTTCTAAGCCTTTGGGCTCGATAGCAATGACACTCCCTGCACCCACTATAGCTATGGCCATGTAATAATATACCCTCTATGTCCATGCTTATATTAAGGCCCAAAGCCACAGACTGTGTGCTTTAATACAAATCTCATGAAATACAAGGTTACTTCTAATTATATTACCTAATTTTACATAAAGCACAAATATACCTAATTGATGTCATAACTCACCCTTTATTTGTTTATTATTCTAGGAGTTTATATACATATTAACATCATTTGTGTATTATAATCACAGATGGCAAAGGAGCATGGGGAAGGATCCAGGATATAGAATAAGTGCTAATATAGTGTTTAATATAGCAAGTGTGGCTAGCGTTGTATATTAAGTAAGCACTATCTAAATGGCATTGCATTGTGGGGTAAGTAAAATAAATAATTTAGGGCATGACCCCCTATAAGTTTTGTTATATGGCATAAGAACTTCCGTTAGTGCATGCCACAAGACACTGTTATATTAGATCAACAACTTTTACTTTAAGATTAGTGCTTACAGTTGGCAGGAATACTGCCAGCTTGCACAGGGCATTGAGGTCAACGGAAATAATTTGCAATAAAGGTGAACTGGCAGTTTGAAGATAAACAGCCAGTAAGATACAGTCATAAAGAGCATCGGTCACAAGGTAAAAACCTTATCTGATTTTCCACTACCACAACTAATTCCTGCTGACCTTTTAAATATGTATCTTGTATATTTTAGAACCTTGAAGAACAGACACAAACTGCCCGGGTAAATCTTGCATAGATGTAAAAAGAAGATTTGTGATTTCCTTCCCACGTGTTACCACAATATCCAAATATCGAAAAAGCTTTTATTTGTCTAATGAGCACATCAATTACGATAGTCATGAGAGGGAGAGTCCCGTTAAAGGTTATTTCAAGGATGATGGTTATCATACAGCCTTTATCCTGCCGATCTGTCTTTCTGAAAGCGTTTGACCTTTTAATAGAATCCAGGAAAACAAGAATAGGGACTAAGAGTTAATTTGGAACTCTATAATGCAACAGAAAAGATGAAAGAGCATTCAAATCGATAGCAGAACAATAACAAGCTGATGAATGTTTGTACCCAATTTACTCATTTTTGCTAACCGGATTTTGAATAGTTTTCAAAGCCCATATTCTCTCTGTGGTGTGAAGTATGTGTTATTGTGTCCAAACAAAGCCAGGCGATAATCATTACGGAGTGCTGAAAAGGTCATCTCGTTAGAAATGTCAGCTTTCAATGGAGAGCGCTGGACTTTTATACCCAAGTATCCAATTAATGGGGCATACCAAGGTGTATGGAAACGTTGAGGTGACCTGGAAAAAATAATTCAGCGAGTGGTCGCTTAGATGTAAAAACAGGAGTTGGATAACAAAATAAATAAAAACTTTTTAAAACCCCAAGACAGCATTAACTTTAAAAAGGGCACAGAAATATACCCCGGACCTTATGGAAGATTTCAAATAGCCAACAATAGACAGTGCACACAGGCGTCCATTTTGCTATTTTGCTTGTACGACTTTATACATTAGAAAATTTGATTCGTGCCGTCCAACTTTTGATCTTCCCAAATTGGGACTGCATGCCCAGTCATAGGGTTTGGCCATGTCATGATGGAGTCCCCAAGCTCCTTCCCCTCTCCTACAAACATCATTATAATACCATGGGCACCTGATGTTGCTAGGTGCAGCACTGAAGGGGTATTCATTATATACCAAATATCCTGGACGGGGGCGATGAGAAGGCGGTGGGAGGTATATTACTTCTGGCTTGTATGGGTGGCCCAGTGGGGGACCAAGTTAGCCAGGGAGGAAGACCACTGCCCAACCTTGGCACGGATAATATTCACAGCAAAATGTTTCCAGAGCATACCTGGTTATGCTTAGCCACGCCATCTCTCTTATACGAGGAACGACAAAATGTCTCAGGAGCCCTGGTCATGGAATCGGAACTACAGTTCTCTTCCGTGGGACAGTCTTCTCAGGCAAGGACTAAATCGGTCACACATTAATATGCACAATTGTAAAGAACACAAAAGCATTAATACATACAACAATGATGAAAAATTATGTAAAATATGGGAGCCCGGCAGACTTGCATAAGGATCTATACTTGTGTATGTGTGTATATATATATATATATATATATGCATTCTTCTTAACAACACTATCTGCATCATTACGAAGAAACTGCTTGTTCTCTTGGGAGTTTGAGAAGCCTTGCCCTAATTTAGGAGAGTCTAGTTATCTATGTAATAAACTAGAGATTGTTTTTTGATAAATTGCTTTTCTTGCCGATCTGGCGGGAATACACTTCGTGGGTCAGTTCTACCAAAGAAGTTCTGCAATGCTCTGCAAAGATTGTGTTTTTGGGTGTAAGGCACATTTCCTATAATATGCAGGATAGGAACGTGTTCATATTGCACCAAGTTTTTGTGTAGTGGGTTGAGATATTTAAATTATATTAAAGCGGCAGAGATATAAGGAAAGTTCCCAGTTTAGCAGGTGACAGTAGGGAATCGGTATGATTGGCGGTTCGATTCCCGGCAGCACCTGGCCAACAAAGGCAGAGTTCCCGGCAGCGGAAGCCCGACAGCGCTGGAAATCCCGATCGTCGATATCTAAGTACTTACTAACCTAACCTCACCCCCTAACCCTAACCCGCCTTAGGGGTGCCTAACCCTAACCTCCCCCCCCCCAAGTGCCTAACCCTAATCCTCCCTCTAAGTGCCTAACCCTATCCCCCCCATTCCCCGCTGCCTAACCCTGTCCCCCCCAGGGGGTGCCTAACCCTAACCCTCCCGGGGGGTGCCTAACCCTAAGTCCCCCCCGGGTGCCCTAACCCTAACCCCCCATGGCTGTCCGCTCGCGGCGCCCGGCGTCTGGAAAATGTCAAGCATCTACATCTAGACGCTCGGCATTTCACCCTCGCCGGAATATGACAGTCGGGAAGCCGGCTGTCAGTATTAAGGCAGCCGGCTTCCCGATTGTATACCGACAGTAGACGTTTTTACATGTTCTCCGAGGGTAGAGATTGGGTCTTGCAAATATAGTATATGTATTGGACTGTGCTATTGGTAGTGCAGTCCAATACAAATACTATATTTGTGAGCTTTCCTGTTTTGGGGTCAGCTAGTACTGACCCATTGGACTTGCAGCAACAAAGGTGGTCAAACCAAGCAAAAGGATAATAGTTGTTAGGTTCTAACACACTATACTTAGTTCAGAAATTGACCTATATTTTTAGAGGGATGCCTTTCATACCAACCATGTGTACTTTATAGCGGAAACCACATTCATATGCTAAAGTAGTGGCTCCCAAACGCTGTGTGCTGGGCTGCTGTGAGGGAGGGTGGGAGGGGGTGGCGCCGGGCCCCTCAGGAAGCCCCTCAGGAAGCCCGGGTAATCTGTACCCGCTCCCCCCCCCTCTCGGCGCCCATGCACATTATCAATAAATTATTTTATTTGGTCCTAGAAGCGCCAACCCGCAGCACCCCTGCAAGTGCCCCATCCACCCCTGCAATAAGATGACTGACAACTCATTCTTTATGTAGGAGGGGAAAAGCTGAATCATAAGCCCTTTATTGATTAGTTATTCTTGAAACTGCTACATATTATGTTAAATAATGGAAATAAACAAAGATATCACTATTAGATTTGAAAATGAACCTGCACTGACTGGATTATGCATGTCCACGTTTCCTGTATCTCCCACATTTTACAACTGTAACAGGGCATTTACAGAAATATATATATTTTTGGTGGCTACGAACATCTGATCATTGGGAAGTTGTCAGTAGTAGCGGGATGTCATCATTAGCTTTATTGCTGGGAAAGCATTGAGCATACATTAACTGGATTACTTGATACTGAATGCTGCTAAAAGGAATAAAATGCTTCTATTGCCAAGGGGTGGGAACAGCTGTCAGAGTGATCCAGGACTACTAATGCAAATGGTGATTTCTGGGTGATGTAGGTTTTCTAGATGTGCATTGTTATAGCCCACCATATACAACATATGCTGCCTTTATATCGAATCTAATCTTATACACACACACACATATATATATATATATATATATATACACACACATACACACTATATATATATATATACACACACACATACACACTATATATATATATATATATATATATACATAGTTCAGAAAACTGCACTCACTGTTATAGAAACTCCAATAGTGGGGTGCTCCATTAAAGACGTTAGAAAGTCCAAAAATATGTAAAGTCCAAATGAATGGAATAGGCACTCACCAGTCAGTAGAAAAAAGTTTTTTAATCACTCACATGATATAAACCACTTGGGGTTACTTATGGTGGAGTCATGGTGGTGAATTCTCGTCTTGATAAAGGTCTTCTTGGACCGAAACGTCGACTATTGGTTTATATCATGTGAGTGATTAAAAAACTTTTTCTACGGACTGGTGAGTGCCTATTCCATTCATATGGACATATATATATATATATATATATATATATACACACACATACACAGTATATATATATGTACATATATATATATATATATATATATATTCCACTTGCAATGCCCAGCATTCAGCCCAAGTCACAAAGCAGCTTATCCGAGTGCCTTTCCTAAATAAATAACATAGGGTCTCATTCGGTAGGGATCAAAATTGTGATCGCATTTGCGAATTTGCATGCAATGCATCTGCGAAAGTATACTAATGCCTGCCACAGCTCAGCCAGCATAAAGACACTGCTGCTTTCTCACCTCCTTCCAACCAGGGTTATCGGATATATTAATGTTGTACTGTATTTAACATGCTTGAATATGAAATGATCACCGATCAAGATAATGAAAAATAAAATAAGCAAGTATACAATATTATATTATGATAACAAAACATTCATATTACAATGAGCAGAAACACTCCTGACACCACAAGAAAAGATTCCTATGTAAAAATATGCTAATTGGCTACAGTTTGTTTGGTTATGAGCACAAATGAAAATCTGATAAAATGGCTACATCAGGATGTGCCTGAGGACACTGGCTAAATGCTCTTCACAAGGTCTAATATAATCCAGTCATTCTTCCGAACAACTAGATCACTGGTCCATCAAATGTGAGGCCACATCTGGTTGTTTGAAGTCTGTAATATGTTGAGTTTTTTTCCCTATAATATTGGTACTCTCTGACCTGCCCCCAGTTCTGTAGCCATTCTTTGAATCCAAATATGTGTTTTTTTTCTTTTTTTTAATCATTTATTTTATTGATACAAAAGCAACAATGACAAGAAAAAAAAATACAAGAATCAGAGTCATACAATTTGACATATCGTATAAATTCAAGCAAGGATATAAATATCACATAATAGACAAATGGCAGGACAAATCATTAAATCAATCAAACATAAAACTAAAATAAAGCATTGTAGAAATAAACAAAACAAAATAAATAAATGAAAATAAATAAAACCTATAATACCTAATAATAAATAAATGAATAATGCTGTGTGGACTAGAGAATCCCTAACAGTGACACAGGAGGGTCATTATCTATTAAGCGCCTCAAATACCACGAGGTGGATGAAAAGCATTGAATGAGCAACGTTGAGTTTGCGATGGGAGTGTCACTATATAGCTTTCCCAGATGTTGAAAAATGTTGACACTTTAGATTCTTTATACAGAGAGGCCTCCACCCAATCCATTCTAAACAAATAATACAAATTTTCTTTAAATAAAGGGAAGGGAGGTATCCCCGGCTGGATCCATACCTGTAGTTTAGTCTTTTTAGCAGCCGCACTCGGAGCAAGCGAGAGTTTATGACTGCTAGGAGACACTCTGTGCCCTTGAGGTAGGATCCCTAATATGGCCCATTCGGGATTAAAAGGCATATAGTTGACCAAATGACCCAAGGCAAATCTACAAATCTGAAGCCAAAAGGCTCTAACCAATGGGCAAGACCATAAACAATGGTACAAATCTGCATTATCGTCCCCATAGTGAGGGCAATTGTGTAAATGAGAAGAACCCATCAAAAGCCCCTCCTAGGACTAATATATGTTCTACGGAAAATATTTAGAAATAACTTCCTATAAGAACTCATATGAAGGAGACGACAGGAATCATCGAGGGCCTTGAGCAATTGGTCAATATTTAAATTTGGGAACTGTTGTAACCACCTAGGAAGGCCTGATTGAAGTTTGGTACAGTCTATATTATCACGTACAAAAACATAGTGAAGCGAGATAGCATTACGAGTAGGAGTGGGACAGGACAAAAGCTTATCCAGGGGATTATCCCAATCCATGTCAGACAAATTATGGACCACTTGATTAATGTAATGATGAGCCTGGAAATATGCAAAAGGGTGGGGAGCCAAAAAGTCAAACTTGTCTACTGCCTGGTGGAATGTGAGGGGCCGTCTATTAACTTTATCAGCCAACCACCCAATAGAAGTGATACCCTTTTCTGACCACGATGAGAAAGGGTTAGAGGCTAAGCCCCGATGGAAATCTTGGTTGCAAAGGTTTGTTTTCTTTTTTTTGTTTAAATAATGTATCATTTGAAAATCAGCCCTCTACAAACAGAGGAGAGGTATATAGAGATAATGCCATTTAAATGACATAATCCAGCACAACGGGTTATTATAGCACGTGCACCTACAGAAAGACTGTTTCTACCTTATTTATTTCCTCCGTGGAAGATATGTTGCTCTGGTCAGTATGAGAAGAGTTACTGTAGAACAACAAACTAACTTACAGTAGGGAGATTTCCAAGTCTCTGAACAGTATGCAAATAAGCTGCTTTAAAAGAGAAAAGAGACGCCTGGGTAAAGTTTGTTACTGTACTTACTGGGGTTGGTTATGGTAAGGAGATCTAGTCTTCGTTGCTGCTGCAATAGAAGCGAAAGAAAAGCGTTACTTTATATTATATGACTTTCCAGACATAAGCATTGTACTCATTCACTCTGTACATGGGTCATACACTACTTGCCTAAGTTTTTACTTTCCCCTCTGGGAGAGTCAATTTGGCACCTGAGGAACAATCCCATGAATCGGATCATCACACCCCCCCTTCCCGTCTATTACTCTAGGAAGTGGGACAATGCTGGACAGGAACTTGCTCTCCCTTGAGTCCTGAGACTCCCCAAAAATGTGGGTGTCTTCCGTATGTTCAGGGAGAGTAAACAATCATATGACATGCGCAGAAGCCAGCAGGTAAGTAACACTGCTACAGAAGTACCAGTGCTACTAATCGTGGGGACAGCGGCTTTTCAGAGCAGCTGTCCCGGCACCGGAGCAATGCTGAATTACTCAGGTGATAATAAGTGTCCCCCGCAGCGAGTCTTACTCATCGCAAATCATGACCAATTTGATTTAAAAGCAATGTTACAACTTTGTAGATCCTTATTAACAGGCCTATCCTATACAATGGTGCACAATAGAATTTATGCACTATGAGCTGCAATCTCCCTGTGTTAGCTGGAGTCTCAAAGGAGTGACAAAGATAGAGGTTTATTCCAAAGTGGTTAGAGGCTTCAAATAAGGGGCAGGCGCATCCTGCAAACCAAGCTACGGCTCAGTTACTGTTCCCAGATTGTCCATTGTTCAGTGTATATCTGTGTCTATGGGACTGATTCAGACTTGTACGCAAAGCCGATGGTTTGCGTACAAGTCCGATGATGAGTGGACTGTGCATGCGCCAGGGCCGCAGTGCTCATATGCTGCGATGCCACCCTGGACGCTTAAGGACATAGAATGAGCAGAACAGAAGCGTCCTGAGCCTTCATTTTATGACAGCGCCCAGGCCAGGGTCTAGGTCTTCGGACCCAGATTGCCTGGCCCGGGCTGAGGGGTTCCATCGTCCATCCTGAATAAGCTTCGACTTACTCAGATGGGCGATGACTGCGGCCATTGCAACCAATGGTCTTGAAGGTGATCCGGTGCTGCATCTCCTGACGCAGCACTCAGATGTGCGATGCCGACAGAAGGTGTCTACTTTCTTTAGACGGCTCCTGCGGCATTAGCATACTTTAGCATCGCTGCTGCATCCAAAAACATTATCCATAATAGATATTATACAGTATCGGCAAAGACATTGGTACTTACTCTAGTGAGTCATTTGAATTTATGTGTTAAATGTTTCTATAAAGTTAAGTGGATATGGCTAAATACATCATTATTTTATCCAATATTCGGTACATAATTTGTCTTAACAGACACACCTCTTATAACAGTGCTATCCCTATAGTAACTAAATGCAGCTCCAAAGTTTTCTGAGAATGACATTACTTCCTTGTATAGTTATTTATTTTAGGCAATTCTGCCACCTGAGACAGTCAGTCTGCCATCTGAGACAACCATTCTGCCAAATGAGACAGCTATTCTGCCCCCTAACACAGCCATTCTGCCAAGTGCCAACTGAGACAGCCATTCTGCTAACTGAGACAGCCATTCTGCCATCTGAGACAACCATTCTGCCAAATGAGACAGCTATTCTGCCACCTGAGACAACCATTCTGCCAAATGAGACAGCTATTCTGCCCCCTAAGACAGCCATTCTGCCAAGTGCCAACTGAGACAGCCATTCTGCTTACTGAGACAGCCATTCTGCCATCTGAGACAACCATTTTGCCAACTGAGACAGTCATTCTGCCTTCTGAGACAGCTATTCTGCCAAGTGCCAAATGAGACATCTGTTCTGCCAACTGAGACAGCCATTCTGCCGCTGAGACAGCCATTCTGCCCCCTGAGATAGCCATTTTGCCCATAGAGACAGCTATTCTGCCCCCTAAGACAGACATTCTGCCCAATGAGACAGCCTTCTGACCCCTGAAAGAGCTATTCTGACACCTGAGAGTCAATCTGCTACCTGAAACTCTGCCACCTGAGGAGACAGCAGCTGTAATGGTGTCCCTACCATCCTGATACAAACAATGGGTCTGATTCAGAGATGGATGCTGCTGTGCACGCTTGTGAATCTGTTGCCGGAGTCGCAGCTATGATAATATGCAATTGCTAGTATCAGCCTTCCCCCGGTGTAGTGGCCTGTATCTAAATGTGCAAGCACTGAGATGCTCACTTTAAATATCTCTGTACACCGTAACACCACCGGTGATCCTTGACACGCCACCATTGGCGCTCCATCGCTTACTCCAGCCCTACTGCAAGTGCAGTGTCTCCATCTGAACATGGCCTCTGTGTCTGCCATGCATCTAAGAACTCTGTCGACATTGTGAATGTTGACATGTTGACATTATAAACATGTCGACATTCTAACTACATCCCCATTTCTGGATGTACTTTGCCCAATGTAAAATAGAAATTCAAATACATAAACATGGTGCAATAAAGAAAGCCCCGGTGTCTGCTCATTGGTATGATTCATTTAGGCCACAGACCAGGCAACCCTACGCTGTATTTTAGTAGAATAATAGTGTGATACTCAAGTAAGCAGTATCGTGTCGTGAAGTGTCTTCCTTACCAAAAAGTATTAGGGGTCTAATTACTAAGCAGTGTTAGGGGACAGAGTGAAAAGTGATAATGTGCCAGCCAATCAGCTCCTAACTGCCATCTCACAGGCTGTGTTTGAAAAATGACTGTTGGGAGCTGATTGACTGGTACCTTATCACTTTCTTATCACTTTTCACTCTGTCTCCTAACACTGCTTAGTAAATAGATCCCCTTATTCTGTTCCGCCGCTTCAGTGCAGGTTCCACTGTTACACAACAGAGAAGTAAAGCAGGATCGTTGCACACAGAAAATATTAAAATATCTAATAATTTTTACCACAATAATGTTTTATACAATTTATTTAACTGGAAACTTGATTGGGTAGACTTCTTTTGCTGAAACAACTTCTGGTTAATCGGCATAAACAATTGTATCTTACAATAAATGCTTTGTAATATGACACTTATGCAGTTGTATTATCCCATTACATTTCTTATACTTACAACCAATTTAAAGCATTACACAATAACAGATCACAGTGTCAACAATATTTTACATGGAACGAGGCAGCTAATATATTAACTTTAACCTTGGGGACCCATAAAGTAAGATATATCAGTTCAGTACGATGGAGCTCGGTGGTGCACTCGTCAGAACGTATTTCCTCTTTCTAGGCTCTTTATCAGAGTTACGGAGCCTGTGATTTATATATATTACACAGCACATACTGTGTTTGCTAAACTGTGCTGAATTAAGGACTAAAGTGTCTTAAGGTGCCCACACACATACCGACTTTTCATCCAATTAGGCCGATTTCGACGAATCGTGACGACGAATCGGGTAACAAAAGTACAAATCGTGAGTTTATACTCAAGAGCATGATCCGCGTCCCCGCTCGTCGTACATCGCATCCTCTGATCTGCCGTGCTGTAGGGCAGATTAGCCAACCATGAACACGATGGAAGCCGATCGTGAGGGTTTTTTTCCCTCACGACGAATCGTAGGATTCATCGCACAAGCGGAATTTGACTGACAGGAGGCTGGACACGCCCCATTGCCATCTTGTGCAGCATCGTGTATGGAGCAAGACAGTTGCACATTGAGGAGCCTGCACACTGGATTCTTGTTTTGGACAATTTTTGGTGAGTATTGGTACAGTTTAAATACAACCACACTGACCACAAATATGTGCTCCCCACTGCCCACCAATGTGTGCCCCCAGGTAATAAATGCATGACCCAGCCACCGCCCGCCGGAATGAGGCGGGAATTGATTGGGTCATGCATTAAGCTCCCACTGCCCACCAATGTGTGCCCCCAGGTAATAAATGCATGACCCTGACACCGCCCACCGTATTGAGGCGGGCGGTGGCTGAGTCATGCATTTAAGCTCCCACTGCCCACCAATGTGTGCCCCCAGGTAATAAATGCATGATCCAGCCACAAGCCCGCGGTATTGAGGCGGGCAGTGACTGGGTCATGCATTTAAGCTCCCACTGCCCACCAATGTGTGCCCCCTTACTAACCATGTAATGGGGCCACCTAATAATTAATTAGAAAACCAATAAATTTTTTTTAAATTAATAGACAAAAATATTTAATCAAGATAAACAAATACATTCCAGGAAGATTATTCATATTGAAATAACATTATATTAATAATTAACATGTTTAAAAATCAAATCAATACAGATAAAATAAAAATACAGTTTAAGTAATATAACAAAATAATAAATAAATAAACACGTATTTTACAAAATAATCACCATACATTACATTTAAAAACACACATTATTTAAAAGCTGGGGGTGCTCTACCTTTCGGTCTCCAGCTGTTGTGGAACTACAGATCCCAGGATGACCTGCCACCCACCTTTGGGAAATAACAGCATGTTAAAACTGTTTTTAGGGCATCCTGGGATCTGTAGTTCTACAACAGTGACAGGCCCAAAGGTGGAAGTCCCATGCTGTCAAACAAAGAAAAACATTATATTACCAAGCAATGAACACATGACATTCCTGTAAAAGAAAATACGATTAGAATACCATAACAGACCTTTAAAAACCTGTAAAAAAAAGAAAATATTAAAACATTAAAAATGTGAACAAAATTACATTTTTAAAACCTGTAAAAAAGAAAATATTAAAACATTAAAATGTGAACTATAACAACATTACATTTTTAAAACCTGTGAAAAAGAAAATATTAAAACATTAAAAATGTGAACTATAACAACATTACATTTAACAAAACTATATACACAAATATTTAAATGTCCTTTTTTTTCTTCTTCATAGATAATGTCCATGGATTCTGAACGTGAATTCGTTACAGGATTCATTGAAATCCTGCACTCGAAAGACTGTCTGTGGAAGATCAGTTCTCGGAAGTACCACAACAAGTCGCATAAGTTGGCCGCACTAGAGGAACTTTTGGTGTATATGAAAAAATACATATCTGATGCAGACCTGAAAACTGTACGGCAAAAGATTCAAAATCTCAGGACAGTGTACATCAAAAAAAAAAAAGAAGGTGGATGACTCCAAAAAATCAGGAGCGGGCACAGATTAAATATATAGTCCTGCGCTGTGGTACTGCCACATGATGTCATTCATCAGTGAACATGAGCCTCAAAGGGAATCTATCATCTTGATGGCTGAGCGTGAGGGAGAAGAGGAGGTTGCAGAAGTCTTGGTAAGTAGTGACACAGTTTAAACCAAAATCCTTAATGTTTTTGTTGTTAAATCCCAATTGTCCAATTTAGTCAGTAGTTCACAGACAGTCCTCCTGCCATGGTACAGCACCTAGTCCATTAAAATAGGTCATGTACTCCTCCCTCACTTCTTTGGCACGTGCTGTGGATGTTGTTGTAGTTGGTGGTGCAGACACAGATGTCAGATGTTCAATGTCCTCCATCTTCTGGTCTAGCTGGGACTGGTCCTTGTTGAGTAGACTTTCTTCACAGAAGGTTGTGCAGCACACAGCATGCCATCACGACCCAGTCTATCTTCTCCACACGTAGATTGATAGTGGTGTGGAAAATGCGGAAGCGGTTGCTCATTATTCCAAACGCATTTTCCACAATGCACCGTGCCCCGGATAGACGGTAGTTGTAGATCCTTTTCTCTCTGGTCAGGCCCCTCTGTGCAAATGGCTTCATCACATGTTCATGTAATGCAAAAGCCTCGTCTGCGACGAAAACGTAATTTAGGCCGTGCTTTGTCGTGCTTTGTCTGTTCCAGTTAGGGCAAGTTGAGGGTTTTGTTGGTGAGTCTCTGGTAGAAAGCTGTCTTTTTGAAGGACCCACCATCCAAAGCCCGGCAATTCTTGCCGACATCCACAAACATAAATTCATAGTTGGCATTCACAACTGTCATGAGAACGATGCTCAAGAATCCTTTGTAGTGGTAGTAATATGATCCGGTGTTGGCAGGTGGGTTGATGGGGATGTGTTTCCCATCAATGGCTCCTCTGCAGTTAGGGAAATTCCAACATTGTTCAAAATCTTCCGCGATGCTGGTCCACTCCTCCACGGTGTTAGGAAACTGTAAAAATAGTAAAAAAGGGGTTAAAACATGACTATAATATTTTTTATATATTTTTTCCCTATATAGACTCCCACCCAAGACCCTGATTTAGCATCCACACCGGACCTCAGTCTGCTCGGTGGTGACAGTGAGCCGGAGAATACCACAAAAGTGGAAATTCCACTTCCACCTGGACGCTCATCTTCTCAACAACCCCAAAAAAAGAAAAAAAAATACAAGGGAGAAAGGAGAATCTTACTGAACGTGAGGACAATTTTTTCCAAAACGCAGAACGGCTGCTGCAGAAACCCCCAGATGCAATAGATGATTTCACAGCTCATGTGACAGCACATTGAGAAATATGGATAGAGATATCCGAAGAAATTTTCTAAGGTTAAACTATGACCTGTTGAGTCGATGAATGAGCAAAAATATCTCAAATTCTACATACATTGCAGATCCAATGCTATTTTCCCCTGCCCCAAATAGGTATGTCCGTACCCCCCCCCTGCCCAGTTAGATATTACTCCCCCACCGAGCACCAGCACGACCTTGTATAATGCTCTGCTGGATGCAGCGGATGAGTCGCCCTAATATACAGAGATATACATTTTTTCTTACTTTTAATATCATCAATTTTATGAATTCTAATAGGTGCTTGCTGCATGGGATAGGGTGGTGATGACGCCATTTGGACAAGTTCACTACGCACATGGCACAAGTACACATTGCTGGAAGCTGGGGCCACAATGTGTACTTGTGCCATGTGTGTATTGGCCTTTTCAAACTGGCGTCTGACCCACCCTATCACATACAGCAGGCTACCTATTGGGATTTATAAAATTTGGTGATAATGTTCTTTTGTGAAATTGTTACAAAAAAAGTATATTGCACACAGTTTAGTGCACACTTTCTTTTGCCTGCAGGTCAGTGCACATTGTACTAAATGAAGGCTATTTTTTGCTTTATATTGAGTAAAAAAAATAAATAAAATTTTCTTTACACAAGTAACCAATGTGTGGTGTGTTTTTTTTACTTACCTTGCAATAGTGGTACTGTAGCACTTTATCGATGGCTTTGAAGGTCTCCGGAATGATGATGCCCAAGGACTGAGGTGAGATGTGTCCCAAACTTCAGGTCTTCAAATGACCTTCCTGTAGCCAGGTACCTCAGGGTAGTGTTGAAGCTGGATAATTGGCTGAGACAAGATCAGTTTAAAATTGAATTGCGGCGACGCCATCTTGCGACTGGCCGCAAGACGCCATCTTGGAAATGAGATCGCAAGACGCCATTTTGCGAATGGCCGCCCAAGCGCCGTTTTAGATAAACTCACAATTAAGTACATATGGCGATATTACTATTAGCACCATGCGATTGCATCTTTCATCATTTCTCATATACACATTAATACGCATAATTGCGCTGTTAACTAGTCGCATATTAGCGAATGCATAAGACCCTATATTGTTAAGTAGCTAAATGCGCACGCATCTGTCCCCAATTAACTAGCATTGTTATATCAAACCCAGCATACTCATACATTACATATCCACGTACAAGGTTCCATAAGCTTTAAGGTATAAGATTTAAGTTCGTTCATTCAGTATAAATGCTGTGAAATAAAGATTATTTGGTAACTAAGGTTTTATACATGCTAAGTAAGCCGTGTTTGGTTTTGTACTGATGCGTACTCTTTCCACAGTATTTCGGTATCATCGGTGTGGAGATCGCATCATGCATTCTCAACTTATGGACCGCAGAGACTTCAAGCAACAAAATGTATATTATATGAACAACTGTTAGGATGTTGCATGTGGCGGGAATCCAGAGACCCCCAGTTGTTGGAGGCTGGGTTGGGTCTATTTGAATCAGCCTGTTAAACACTCTGTAACAGATGTATCCCCCTTGGGAACCAATGACATCAGCAACAAACGTCTCTATTGTTTTATTTATTCCTGGGGGGTATAAATATGTGTGCTCAAACGCTGGATTTTTAGTCTTCGTGCTGAATGCTGATAGACAAGGGGTTTCTTGCTGATGCCTAACATCTGGTCCGGAGGCGCTGCGTATGTATACTGTACTTGGGTCTGTATAGTTCCTTTGCACCGAATTGTGTCTGGATCAATAGCATGTAACTGACTGTACTTTTACTTGAATAATACTTGTGCTTTGGAACCACAGATTCCAGGTCTGCAGTCTTTATTTACTGTATGACTGCGTACCCAAATTAGCGTCATCCTTAGACATTTATAGGTAGGATATTAGAAGGTACAGGCAGGGATATATAGAGGTTGTAATCCAGTATTGTTAGTAGCCACCAGTCTCTCTTCAGCAGGGATTGCCCTCCGCCACCTTGTGTCCTGTCTCTGGATGTGTGGGGTCACCAGATGCAGCAATTCTTGGAAGGTGGCGTCATCCATGCGCAGGTAGTTCAGATAGACATCCGGGTTGTTCTACTTGATCTCCATCAGCAGGGACATGTGAGAGCGGGTATCCCTGTGTAGAAGCCACTCCTTGGTCCAGCATGCTCTTGTCCCTCTTCGCTGGGCCCTCTTCCTAATCTACCAGACCCCAGCTTCAGCGACCAACACTCTATACCAAAAGGGATGCATCAGTACAGAATTCAGGAACAGGATAGAATGCAGGTAGGTAGCACACACTTGCAGGTGGAATAAACTTTGTAAAAGGCAAGCCAAATACATAGAGCACAGTAGCAATGTACAGGATTCAGCAGGAATACACCTAGCCTCATCTAGTAGCAGAGCAGAATGTACACAGAGTTTAAAGGGTGCCTGCTTCTTATACTAACTAGATAGCCCTGCCCATTGTTATGGCTATTTAAATTTCCCACCAATAGTCAAGAGCGTGTTTTTTCTTTTTTTTAAACTCGCGATTTGTTATGGCCAATCTCACGATGCGTACGATCCGATAGATCGTGAGATCGTAAAACAGATTGGGTGTCTTTTTTGCAAAAATCGTGATCACGACGGCAAGGAAGCTCCCGTGAAAGTTCATGAGGAAATTGGACAAGAAATCGGATCGTGAGCACATCAGTATGTGTGTGGGCACCTTTAGTTTTGCATAGAAATAGTCGCAACACACTGTTGTGATCTCAATTGTTACTTTGTAAACATCCAAGCATTAGCAAAAACGTTTCATTAGTTCTGTGCTCCAGAAAGTCTCTGAGAATATTATTACTGGAAAGTTTGCTGGCTGAAAAGATGTTAATAAGATTCTGGCGCTGATCCTTGGTCAGGGCTGAACACTAAACCCTCTCTGTTTTGACTGGGTGCTTTCATTACATTGCCCAGTCCTGGCTCCTCCTAAAAGGCGCAGCTATTAGCTCTGTGCAATCAGCTGACTGACCCTCTATAGTCTTTTCTGGCACTCTCAGAGAAACTGTCTGTTAGATTATGGCAGTAACTCCTCACTCAGTAGTATTAACAAAACTGTTCTGGGAAACAGCAAATAGTTGAAGCTATGCTTTGTTCAGCACAAGCAGGGATGGGGAACCTCCTGCCTGGGGGCCATTTAAGGTCCTCAGTATCAATTGGTCTAGCTCTCAGAGCTTTTTTCTACTAGCCTCATTTGGCTAGCAGGGTGCCTAGAATGGCACCCTGCAGCCAGAATCTATGCAGCAGTGCCACCTGGAGCATCCTTAGGATGCTTCAGATGGACACACCGCTGCCCTTACAGCTCCCCGGAGCATCCTCAGTATGTTTCGGGCAATGCTGTAATCACTGGCGATTTTGGCCCCGCCCCCATGTCACATCATGTGGAGGAGGCATGGCCTAAACTAGGCCCGCAATACTGTTATATATATATCAAAATGGCCCTCAGCAGAAAAAAGGTCCCCCACCCCTGAGCTAAAGGGTTATACTGTCTCTGGCATCGTCCCTCTCTAATATGGACTTGGGTTGTGTGTGGATAGTAATGCAGGACTATCGAACTGTACCATGACTCCAACTGATAACTGAAGGCTGACAAGATGTCCTCTTTATATGTAGCCACTGCTCTCCCCAACTGACTGGATACCTTCTTCTGCCGCCCACCCAGTGTCTGTCAAGGTAGATGCCCTCCGGTCACCAGACTCAGTACTCACTGGTCCCCAAATATCCACCACTGCTGAGGCGGTATTGCAAAACATTCCTGAACTCTAAGGAAAACCGTTAAATCATGCCCTATATTAGACAATGGCAGGAGTCACATTCTACCTTTACATATTTGTAGGAACACCTCAGCATGGGTATGCACACCAGGGTCTTGGTGGGGTGCCACAATAGAAAGTAATAATAATAATAATTTGTGTAATGCTGTGTACACACTGGCAGATATCAATTGATAGCCCAATATATCTTGTGCCCGTCGGCCAGTGCGTACCAGTGACATGTCTGTGAAAGACGACATTCACAGACATATCGCGTCGGTTGTGCTGCACCACCGATGCCCAATATATCTGCAGATATATTGGGGCATTGTGCTGTGTGCGTGGGCGGTCAGGTGACCTCCTGCACACTTGCTGCAGAGGCCGCAGGGAGGGGGGTGCGACACACCCCCAGCCAGCGTGACCCGTGGCCAGATGACATTATGGTTGTTCAGTGTATATGAACAACCATCATCTGCAGATCACTAGATATATCTGTTAGGTGTGTACCCAGCTTAAGGCGTCTGTAGTGTTTACACTCTTGCATCTCCTCAGATACGTATGTCCACCTTGATGTGTGTAGTGAGTGAAGCAGCTGGATGCCTGGATTCAAAACCAATGTGATTTGCGTTTTCATAAATCTCCTTCACTTGTGTCACAGTACTGGAACATTTCCACATATATTTGGGAATGACACAAAACCACGTGTTTTCATATTTGGACAAATACTACAGTTTCAGATTTTGTGATGCTTTCCATGATGGGTGGCACTATAATATTCACCAAGGCCTTAGGGGGGAGACTTAATAAAAATTGGAGAGAGATAAAATTGTGAGAGATAAAGTACCAACCAGTCAGTTCCAAACTGTCACTTTACAGGCTGTGTTTGAAAAATGACAGTTAGTAGCTGATTGGTTGGTGCTTTATCTCTTACAATTTAATCTCTCTACAAGCTTTACTAAATCTCTCCCCTAGGGGGTATATTTACTAAAGTGCAGGTTTATAGAAGTGGAGGTATTGCCCATAGCAACCATTCAGATTATAACTATTATTTTCTAGAATGTGCTAGATAAATGATAAGTAGAATCTGATTGGTTGCTATGGGCAACATCACTTCTATAAACCTGCACTTTAGTAATTATACCCCTAAGGTGGCACGACATTGTGTAATCCTATGCTATTTGCCAGGTTAAACAAATCTTTGTTGCCTCTATGGTATCCCATTGGTTAAAGTTATAACTTACAGTAATCTATGCTTGACAGGGCATTCATTCACATCCCCTATCTTTTCGTATGATTTCACATTCATCTAGACCCTAAAACTGCCCACTGCCTGGAATCCCCTGGCATGCATATTTCAGGAGAAAAGCCGTGGGCAGTTTGTTTTATGAGCGAATCCTCATCTCTTTCTGCGAGTTACAAAAACACAGCCAGCCTGTGTTATTAATGTTTACTTGGGTATTAAATATATTGTGCTCTGGGGAGCTATACGTTCCCATACAGCTGTTACAAAACACTTCCACCTCTGTATTAGACGCCAAAAGTGGAACAGGCAGAAATCATTACAGCTTCTGAGCTTCAATTATTTTAATACAGGGTCACCTTGGTAGTGTCGCAATGCAGTATATAAAGGATGAGGGAGGATTGTGGCAGCAGGAGAGTCAGTTTGTGTGGCAGCAAAGTCCCTTTCGCTTCATGATCTTTCAGCCTCAACCAACCCTATTGCTTTCATCTTGGGTAAGGGACAACGTTCTCAAACTGGGGATTTTTTTGTTCTTAGTGCAACATGTCTGAACTTTACTCTTCTGTATCTCACTTATTAGAATTACTGGCTTGGTTTTGGTTGAAGAGGGGTAAGAAAAAACTTTATGTAAAGGCTTACCTATCTAATCGCTCTTTCACTGTTCGCTTTTCTGATTCTACCTCCACTTCGCTACCTCTATCAGTTGGAGTACCACAAGGTTCAGTATTAGGTCCTCTGCTTTTCTCAATATATACCACCTCTCTTGGCAAACTAATCAGCTCTTTTGGTTTTCAGTATCATCTGTACGCGGACGATACTCAAATTTACCTATCCTCCCAAGATTTGTCACCATCTGTGCTGGTCCGTGTCACTGAATGTCTCTCTGCCATTTCATCTTGGATGTCATCTCGCCACCTCAAACTTAATATATCCAAAACAGAATTAATTATATTTCCACCGGCCAATAGCAGTTACCAACCTGATATCTCTATTACTGTTGACAACTCGACAATCTACCCCACCCCACAAGCTCGCTGCCTAGGTGTGATCCTTGACTCTGAACTGTCTTTTGTTCCCCTCATTCAATCTGTCTCTAAATCCTGTTACATACATCTAAGAAACATAGCCAAAATTCGACCATATCTTACGCAAGACACTGCAAAAACTCTTATACACGCACTCATAATTTCCCGCATTGACTATTGCAATAGTCTCCTTATTGGTCTTCCCAAAAACAGGCTCTCCCCACTACAATCCATTTTGAATGCAGCTGCGAGGTTGATCTTTCTCACCAAACGTTCAGTGTCTGCTGATCCACTCTGTCAGTCCCTCCATTGGCTGCCGGTCTTCTACCGTATTCAATTTAAAATACTTACACTCACACATAAAGCTATTAACCAAACCACACCAACATACATCTCTTCACTTATCTCAAAATATCTTCCAACCCGACATCTCCGTTCTGCACAAGATCTGCGTCTCTCATCCCCGCGCATTACTTGTTCCCATGCACGGTTACAGGACTTTTTTTCGGGCTGCACCCACCCTGTGGAATGCCCTCCCATGCACAATAAGACTTTCCACTAGTTTCCAAACATTCAAGCGTTCTCTGAAAACTCACCTCTTTAGACAAGCTTATCAGATTCCAGGACCGCCCACCTAACCTTTTATAGCTCCCTATCTAACTCTCTTCTTATAGTAAACACCTATCACATCTTCTCTTTCTTCAATTGAACATCCTCCTAACCCTAGGCCAACTTTCCAGTGTGATTGAATTATACAGCCCACCAAGAATATCTGCAATTGGGCTGGACCAATTTGCAATAGCACCTCTCCTTGTGTATCAACACCTATTTCCCTATAGATTGTAAGCTTGCGAGCAGGGCCCTCTTACCCTTATGTATGTCATGTATGTATGTCTTTTACAACCCTGTATAATGTTAATCTTGATTCAAATTGTAAAGCGCAACTGAATTTGCTGCGCTATATAAGAAACTGTTAATAAATAAATAAATTATTTAATCCATAAAAACTTGTTTAATAAAATGCATGCCCCCTTACACAAACCAGAATTTTGGGGATTCCCCCAAAATTGGTATCCCCTAACTAGGTGATAAGGGCTGTGAGCACTGAAAAAGGGCGCACAGCTGAACGTCTTCAGTCATAAGTGGAGATGTGATGGAAATGATTTACAATTCTTCAACACCTGTAGTTGCGTAAACTCAGCTCAGAAGCACGCTCTCAGCCAACAGGCCTACGTTCAGATCAGCATCAGGCCAACACAGAAGCTCCCTTCTTGGAGATCCAGTGCCAATAGGGACCGAGGAAATGATTACAAATATATATATATATATATATATATATTATTTTTGAGGAAATTGGACGTAAGGCAATACTTACTACAATCCACTTTTAAAATGCGGTTGTAGTGTGAAATTTTCGACTAAATTCGCATTGCGAATTTAGGAAATATCATAGGAATTTATCAAAAATCCCTTGCGATAAAGCTCTGTCCCTGCGAATCCCGTCCGCACACTTCACACTGTATTTTTCGGAAAAAATACAGGAAGAATGAGTCTGAACATACGCCGCAGCCGGCTACTGCAACCCCCCCCCCGCGACCGCCCTGATCACTGGGGGTTGGCTCCCAACTCTAGAGCAGAGCAGGAGTTGGGGAACAGGGGGAAACCCTGAATAATGCCATCACCAGGTGGCATTATTATCACAGGGCTTCCACGAGTATTTTTTCACATTTTGTATTTAGTAAATCTGGGCAGATCACATTTCCCATTACAAGTATGTGAAATGCGATCTGCTTACCAAAAATATATGTGATAATTAGGGTTTTACGAATTCTACTCCAATTGCCTTTTAGTAAATTTATGTGATACTAAAGTAATGTGAAAAGGGAGTGAAAAAAAAGTAAAAAAAAAACCCCAAAAACCTCAGACACTTATCTGCAGCCAGGGGACCGCCAATCAGTGATTGGTGATTGGTGAGCTCTCTCCTCTAGTTAGCTGGTCGCCGGGGCTCCTGCACTGTGACCCCGGCATCTCAGTTTACAGCACAGCTGACCAGGGTCACAGACCAGGAGCCCCAGCGACCAGCTGACCAGAGGAGAGAGCTCACCGATCACCTAGGTAAGTGTCAGCTAGGGGAAGGGGGTGGGGGAGTCATAGGGGGGGGCCTTGGTCACTGGGGGGTGGTTCATTTTCCATGCTTTCTACTTCGATGTTCTTTGAAGCAGCACATGTGCAGTAGCAGACTGTCTACGTTGCTGCAGGGAAAGGGATTTGCTGGAATAGGGCTTTATCGCAAGCTCTGTCCAATGGTTCTCTGCTATCGATGGCAGTCTAGAACCCGATGGTTCCCCTTTATTGGTTGGGTCCCCACCTCCCCTGAGCACCCCTGCTTGGGCTGACCAGCTTGGGCTGATAATGCTTTGGTCGAGGAAACCCTGTGAAAAGGTCCCCTGGCTGTGGCATTGCATCCCAGCTGGATTTGAGCCCGGTGCTGGTTTTAAAAATAGGGGGAACCCTATCTTTTCCCCCCTATTTTTAAAACCAGGGCTGGCTCAGCAGCCTAGTGTTGGTTACTAAAATATGGGGGAACCCTACACATATTTTTGGGAACCAGGACTGGCTGAGTAGCCCGGTGCTGATTATGCTTTTCGGGGGGACCTTACATAATTTTAAAAAAAAATAATTAACCCTTTAGGTAGTGTTTAAAGGCAGAAACATACACAAATCACACTGATCTGTGTATGTATCTGCCAAACTTGCAGCTCAAAGGGTGGTCTATTTGAAACTTCTATTTAGGTCCGAGTTTGCTACAATTACACCCATGATTGTAATCACGATTCTTGGTAAATTCCCGAGATTTTATCCATGAAAAGTACTTACGAGTTTGGCCGATGGTGTAGTTAATCGTGTTTGCAATCTCACCCGAGTTTTTCAGTGTAAATAGAGAAATCTCTCCCAAGTTTGCAAAAATGGCAAAACACACCATATATTGCAATCTCGACCAAACACGATTCTTAGTATATGTACCCCTAAATGATAAATAAAGAAGAAACCATATTCTGTATTGAGACGGAACAACCAAGCTTGGAAACATGCTGCCAACATATTGTAATATGATATTGTATGAGATATCATTACATACACAAAACGTTTTTTTTTTTTTTAATTCACCACGGACTTCTGTCTGAATAGTGACCAATCATAGAAGCAAACTGAGTATATTTGGGAATTTGTTCCCTTATTGCATTACACTATGAAATGTGCATCTCTTTCTTCTTGACCCTTTCTAATTTGCACATTTGCATGCTTCTATTTTTTAAAATATGATTGGTGTATTTTTTTTCTGTCGCCACTTCTGGAACGTTTGATGGAGTTTCCTTTCCACACCTGTATTTTCCATTTTATTTTTTCACAGGCGCCGATTATTACTTCAAACTCTATGCTTTACACTCTGGAGCTTCCCCTCAGGGTAAGCACAATAATAAGAGCAATGAGGGTTAGGGTTAGGCTGCGGGAGGGATAGGGTTAGGCTGCAGGACGGGAGGGTCAGGCTGTGGGGTGGGACAGTTAGGGTTAGGCTGCGGGAGGGATAGGGTTAGGCTGCAGGAGGGGAGGGTCAAGCTGCGAGGTGGGTCAGTTATGGTTAGGCTGCAGAAGGGTTAGGCTGCAGGAAAGGTGGGTTATGTATAGGGCTAGAATACTTAACTGCAGTGCCAGGATTGCGTACCCAATCCACACATCAAATATATCCCTTAACATTGCTGCTGCTCCAGCCACTGATTTTACCCCAGCACTTTCACCATTATTGCTAGTGAAGATATTGTGATGATATATAAATTTGTTTGAATTATAGAACATTTCTCAGCTAAACTTAGACATTAAATTATTAACTAAACTTTTAGCAAACAGATAGGCCACAGTCATTACATAATTGACCAACAGTGACCAAGTGAGGTGTTATCTCTGGTCGTTGGTGTCGGACAATACTAGGAAAGCCATTCATTTCATATACTCTACTAATAGGATGACTCATGCTCTGATGATGACTTTTGATGCAAAGAAAGCCCTTGACTGCTTGGTATCTGGTCAACTCCTCAAATGTATAATAGCACTATAGTCAAACCGTATGGCAGCAGTCTTAGCAAATGGCTGTGCACCATTGTTGTCCATCCTCTATTCTTTGATCATGGCAACTAGATTCCACAGGAAAGAAATATGCCCGCGTTCCACAGGACGTCAGCATCTTGGGAATCAAAGTTGGTCACCGAAGACTACTCTTTTAAACTCCAGAGGAGGTACCACCTGGTTCCCTCTCAGTTTCGTGCTATCTACCCGACCTCATTAAATCTCTGTTGGGCAGATAGCAGCCCGACATGTACCCTTCCTCCCGTTCCCAAATGCACATTCTTATGGTTGCAAGATTCCTTATAGGACTTAACTGGTAGAGACTACATCCTCTCACACTGCCCACTGTTATTAATACATTTATTGTGATCATTTACTTATATTGAGCACCCATATATCACAGCGCTGTGCATAATATTTATTAGTCACATCAGTCCTCAATGGGCTAACAGTCAAAATTGTCACACACGTGCACTAGGAAGACCTCTGTTGAGGTCGAGAACCGGGGGGTTAGGATAACCTGTGAGACACATGATGGAAGACAATAACAAAGTCTTCTAATTGTGGCCAAACCCAGGTTTGACTAGACCTGTCCAGAAGCGTGGAGTCTAACTCACTTGGTGGTTTTCTCCAGTGACCCCTCCAATTGGGATTTGGGTTTCGCTGCACCAAGTGAGCAGGTCGCGGCCCTCTGGACAGGTACCTGGGAGTGACAGAAGACCAGATCTATATTAAATTAATATGGGAACACAGATGATGAACTAAATATTTGAACACTGGTGATGAATGGAATACTTGAACACTGGTGATGAACGGAATACTTGAACAATGGCGATGATTTTGAGAATGCTTGAACACTGGTGATGAATGGAATACTGGAACACTGGTGATGAACAAAATACTTGAACACTGGAGATGAACTCAAGAATGCTTGAACACTGGTGATGAATGGAATACCGGAACACTGGTATTAACTAAATACTTGAACACTGGTGATGAACGGAATACTTGAACACTGGAGATGAACTTGAGAATGCTTGAACCCTGGTGATGAACGGAATACTTGAACACTGGTGATGAAGTAAATATTGAACACTGGTGATGAACTTGAAAATGCTTGAACACTGGTGATGAACTTGAGATTGCTTGAACCCTGGTGATGAACGGAATACTTGAACACTGTTGATGAAGTAAATATTGAACACTGGTGATGAACTTGAAAATGCTTGAACACTGGTGATGAACTTGAGATTGCTTGAACACTATTGATGAACGGAATACTTGGACACTGTTGATGAACTTGAGAATGTACTAGGAATTGTTAGAGGTCCAAGTGCTGATTTGCACAGAGAAACACAAAGGAAATGGACACAGGTATGTACTGGGAACAGCTAGAGCTTCAGCTGAAAGCTAACTAGCAATTAGCATGAAAACTGACACCACAGGAACACAGGGAGGTGATTAAAGAGCTCAGCAGCACACTAAAAGACAACACAGGGTTTTACAAGAGTGAGAGCTGAAGTAACACATAGGGATTTAGCATGGAAGCTAATATAAGCAGCACTGATGATCAGCGTGAGGGCTGCACCAACAAACTGTAGGTTCTTCTTGAGAAACACCAGAGAGCATAGTAATCACTAGAACAGCAAAGTTGATCAGGCAACTTCCTGTTGCAGGAGTCAGACCTAAATACTCCTCGGCAGTTGGTTATTGGATCATGAGATCAGCTGACAGACCACAGGACTGCCATTGGAGGAGACTGATCAGGTCAGATGAACTAACATGGCTGCACCCATGCCTGCTAGCACAGGAACCAGGACGCATGCATGGAAGCCCTAGCAGGCCCCAGGGAGAATACTCAACCATAACTCATAACTACAACTAGTGCCTGAATGCCTCAGAGCCTAAAGACACCAGTTCAGCGGTGAGTAAAGGCCAATCCCAGGCTGCATCCTGACATAAATTTTCTAATACACAGGGTCCCTTTTTGCCCACCCTCACATACATAGCAAGGGCAAACAAACTGAAAAGTTTGGCAAATATACAAGCTAAGTAAGTATTATGGTTAGAGGAGGGTTAGGTTTAGGGTTACGGGTTAGGCACTAGGGGGAGGATTAGGGTTAGGCTGCAGGGGGAGGGTTAGGGTTAAGTTGTGGAGGTGTTAGGGTTAGGCTGTGGGAGGATTAGGGTTAGGCTGCAGGGGGGGAGATAGGGTTAGGCTGCAGGAGGGTTAGAGTTAGGCTGCAGGGGGGAGGGTTAGGTTGCGGGGGTGTTAGAGTTAGGCTGCAGGGGGAAAGAGATAGGGTTAGGCTGCAGGAGGGTTAGAGTTAGGCTGCGGGGAGGAAGGGTTAGGGGTTTCAGTTATGGTACTGACCTAGTTGGGTCGGGATTCTGACTGTTGGGATGCTGCTGTCGGTAGTCTGACCGCTGGCATCCCGACCACAGGGATCCCGTACCCAATCTCCTCATTTCCCTTTTGTTCTCTTTATTATTATTAACCTTTATTTATATGGCGCCACAAGGGTTCCGCAGCACCTTTCAAAGTACATAAACAAATGAGCACACAAGAAAACAGTTATTAACAGTACAAAACAATGCAGGACATGGACATGGATTATAAACATTGCAGCATTAGCAATCACAACACTTAAGCAGCAGGGCTTCAGCAATCAAGTATGAGGTGCTATTGTGGGGAGTTAAGAGTAAATGATAGTATGAGTAATGGAAGGAGAAGCACATGAGCGAAAAGGGCCCTGCTTGTGAGAACTTACATTCTAAAGGGAAGGTGCAGACAGATAGGGGTAACACATGGGGAGAGACAGTGAGGAAAGAGCATTGAGCAGTGGGTTAGGATGACAGCTGGAAGGCTTTTATGAACAAGTGGGTTTTGAGAGCCTGTTTGAAGATTAGCAGAGTGGTGGAGAGTCTGCAAGAAAGAGGGAGAGAATTCCAAAGGTGGGGAGCAGCACAGGCAAAATCCTGGAGACAGGAGTGGGAGGAAGTGATCAGTTGGCAGGAGAGGCGACATGTATTTTTGGAGCGAAGTGGGTGGGTGGGAGTGTGAAAGGAGATAAGGTCAGAGATATAAATGGGAGAGGATTGAGTCAGAGCTTTGTAAGTGAGTGTGAGAAGTTTGAATTGGGTTCTGAAGGGGAAGAGGAGCCAGTATAGGGCTTGTAGGAGAGGGGATACAGATGTAGTGCGTTTGGAGAGGAAGATGATTCTAGCAGCAGCATTGAGGACATATTGGAGTGGAGAAAGATGGGAGGCAGGGAGGCCACAAAGTAGGAGGGTACAGTAGTCCAATCTCGAGATGACCAGTGAGTACATGAGGGTCTTAGTTGCCTCCTGGGTGAGAAAAGGTCTGATCCTGGAGATATTTCTGAGATGGAGATGGAAGGATATATGCTTTGAAGGAGAGGGAGGAGTCAAGGATAACTCCAGACAGCGCAATTGTGGACTAGAGAATATGGTTATGCCGTCAATAGATAACTTAATTGTGGGAAGTGAGGTTATGCGGGAGGGTGGGAAGATGATCAGCTCAGTCGGTCCAAGAACAGAAACCTGTTGGACACCAACTGGTAGTGGAAGTGGGGGGGAGGTAGAGTCATGAGAGGAGATGGAAAAAGAATGGTCAGAGAGGTAGGACAACAGCCACAGTGTGAAGGCCCACAGTGTCGAAAGCAGCAGAGAGGTAGAGGAGAAAAAGCATATAGTGGCCCTTGGAGTTGGCACAACTAACTTTCGTGAGGGCAGTTTCTGTGGAGTGGATGAAAGCCAGACTGAAATGGGTCAATCAGGGAGTTTGAGGAGAGAAAGGCAGTAAAGTGGTTGTAGACAATCCGTTCAAGGAGTTTGGAGGCAAAAGGGAGGAGAGAAATGGGTCGGTAGTTTGGAAAGAGTGTTAGGATCAAGTGTGGTTTTTTAAGAATGAGGGAGACAAGGGCATGACTGAATACAGAGGGCACAGTGCCTGATGAGAGGAAGAGACTGAAGAGATTGGCAGGGTGGGAACAGGCAACAGGAGAGAGGTTGCAGAGGAGGTGATAGGGTCAAGGGAGGAGGTGGAAGGGGGGAAGGACCACTGATGGTGGAGTCATCTGATTAAAGACACTACAGATAGGCTCAATATTTCTGATTATATGAATGTAAATTATTGGATTAAATATTAGTTTCTTTTTAAATAATAATATTCTATGGGCTCCCCCTCCCCTTTAGTGTACCGCTCCCCTTTAGTGTCTAGATTCCTATAATTGATCCGTTTCCTGCTGATTGGGACCGGAAAGGAGGAGCTACATTTAGACTTACCTGTATTATCTACTGGACATTTTCTGTGCTCCAAGAGGCTTTTTAGTATAAATGTACTGTATATTGGTAAGCTAACATTTTTAAAGTGTTCACGTTATGTTTGTATTACAAATAACTGGCTATGAAGTGAAAGGAAATGTATGCCACAGAGCTTCAAAATTTCTTCCCAAGATTATTTTGTACTTGCTGAAGTAATGTGAACCAGAAACACTGCTTGCAGGAGGGGAAAACTAGCAACACAGAAGGACGCTGATAAAAAGGAAAGACGTTTGCTGTTCACTGAGCTGGGAAAGTAGTAAAGGAAAGAGGATTTACTTTGTTGACTGATTATAATTTTCTACTGGGTACAAACTCTGCTAAAACTATAACTTGGAAATCCGAAACTGGGGGAAAATACTGATATGTAGTTTGTGGTTAAATTTGCTGACTGCATAACAGGAACACTGAGATACAGTGGTACCAATTAGCATTTCCAAATATTATCTGCCAAATTGTCATACTTGAGTTATCTGTTATTCACATTTCTCCTCAACATAAAGGTGTGTTACATTTTGCCAATCTCAACATCAAAGGATTTACTTATCGATAAGAGGTTTTTTTTTCCGTGGTATTTAACGTGGCAATTTTTTTTACATGGTGTGTATTACCTTTAAATCCCCTAGTAAAACCACCAATTGATAAATAAGTCTTTAATCCTTTTATAATGAGTGATTCATTATATATGCAAGGCCACTGCAGTTTTAACATTTGTATTACTTTTAAGTTATATTAAAAATAACTATTTTTTTTCAGAATATACTGTATCAGAGTTTATTTTATACATTTAGGGAAAATGGATTAGAGAAGTGAGGGGAGGTAGTAAGAGGTGATCTCAAATTCTTTAGTCTTAAGCAACAGGACCTACACATACCTCCCAACTGTCCCGGCGTCCCACACATGGGGTGTAGTATCCCGTGTGTGGTGGAAATTTGGGGGAGCACTGTCACCGCTGCTCTGCATAGCAGGCCGGCGTCACCCCCACCCCGCACCCAAACGGCTGCAGCTTGTCAATCATGCTCAATCTTGCCGACTCACCCGGAAAGCTCCTGAAAATCACGTGCCGCTCCCAGTCACCCGCAAGAGAGGGCTCGCGGCCACCCGCAAAAAATGTGATGCTCTAATCATGGTGGCCGAGGGTTCAATTACCATGGCAAATACTAGAGGAATAATGGGCAAAGATTGTGGGTTAGCGATATTTCTGGCCATAGTTTGGTCCACAAAAATGCTACCCAAGGATTTCTCAGTATCAAATGAGAGAATAACTGCTGGGGATTTATATTGTTATTGATCATCATTTGAATAAGATCAATTGTTCTTTTTATATTGTCTTCAAGTCTTTTTAAATAGTGAATGAAAATGAATACAAATAATACAAATATGTTTGCCAATGCTAGAATATTAGGAAGAACCTAGAATGTATATTGTATGAGATGCTATAATCGGTAAACACAGTTTTGATCACTTATTCAGATAGTGTTCTGTAATGAAATGCAAAACAATCATCAATGTGTTTTAGTAAACAACAAAACAGCAGCAGAAAGTTTACCAATGAATTATAGATAAATCATCAAGTCTGTACTTAGCATGCAAAAAAATAGCTGTGAAAATTGCACATTAGACGTCTGTATGCGTAAATGAATCCTCATAGCTAATAGATTTTGGGGTGATTGTTTAAAACATTCTTAGCAAGTGAAAGTCATTTACGCTGGTATGAGAAAATTTGGGAGCCATTTATCATTATCTGATTCCTACATTTGTTTGACCTCAAATATGATCTGATCTTCATCTCAGTAGATTAGATGTTCCTACGCATGAACACAAAATAACAAGACGGCTTTTGGGAACGGGTGTGGATTAACAGATAGACAGTAGAAAGGTTGACAGTGTCTAGATAGACACCATGGGTGGGATGTACTAAAGGGGAAAATGCGGTAAAACCCCCGAAAATGAAATTTTCTGGGGTTTTACCGAATTCCCCGAATAAGCTAAGCAAGCAGAATGCATCGCTTCCCCAGGTAGCGCCACCTTCAGGTGGTGTTACCCAATAGAAGCCTATGGGCTTCTTATCGCGACGATTCTGGCACTAACTCCATAACTGCACATGTGTGACCTTTCCCTATCTCCCCAACTGCACATGTGTGACCTTTCCCTAACTCCCTAACTGCACATGTGTGACCTTTCCCTAACTCCCCAACTGCACATGTGTGACCTTTCCCTATCTCCCCAACTGCACATGCACGACCTTTCCCTAACTCCCTAACTGCACATGTGTGACCTTTCCCTAACTCCCCAACTGCACATGTGTGACCTTTCCCTAACTCCCTAACTGCACATGTGTGACCTTTCCCTAACTCCCTAACTGCACATGTGTGACCTTTCCCTAATTCCCTAACTGCACATGTGTGACCGTTCCCTATCTCCCTAACTGCACATGAACGACTTTCCCCTAACGCCCTAACTGCACGTGTGTGACCTTTCCTATCTCCCTAACTGCACATGTGTGACCTTTCCCTAACTCCATAACTGCACATGTGTGACCTTTCCCTAACTCCATAACTGCACGTGTGACCTTTCCCTAACTCCATAACTGCACATGCGTGACCATTCCTTAACTCCCTAACTGCACACATGTGACCTTTCCCTAAGTCCAAAACTGCACATGCGTGACCTTTCCCTAACTCCATAACTCCACATTCGTGAACTTTCCCTAACTCCATAACTGCACATGCGTGACCTTTCCCTAACTCCATAACTGCACATGTGTGACCTTTCCCTAACTCCATAACTGCACATGCGTGACCATTCCTTAATTCCCTAACTGCACACATGTGACCTTTCCCTAACTCCAAAACTGCACATGCGTGACCTTTCCCTAATTCCATAACTCCACATTCGTGACCTTTCCCTAACTCCAAAACTGCACATGCGTGACCTTTCCCTAACTCCATAACTCCACATGCGTGACCTTTCCCTAACTCCAAAACTGCACATGCGTGACCTTTCCCTAACTCCATAACTGCACATGCGTGACCTTTCCCTAACTCCATAACTGCACATGCGTGACCATTCCTTAACTCCCTAACTGCACACATGTGACCTTTCCCTAACCCCAAAACTGCACATGCGTGACCTTTCCCTAACTCCATAACTCCACATGCATGACCTTTCCCTAACTCCATAACTGCACATGCGTGACCTTTCCCTAACTCCATAACTGCACATGCGTGCCATTTCCCTAACTCCATAACTGCACATGTGTGACCATAACTCCACATGCATGACCTTTCCCTAACTCCATAACTGCACATGCATGACCTTTCCCTATCTCCATAACTGCACATGCGTGACCTTTCCCTAACTCCATAACTACGCATGCATGAAAATAATATTGATTAGAATTTTTTATTATTCTCTGTATTAAATACAAAGATGCTGATCCTGATTGGCCATCCCTGTGATTTTTGAATGGAGAAAATGTTACCTATGACTTACAAAATAGTAGCCACTTGGCAGCGCCTTTCAGATATAACAGTTATGATGTCATACTATGGGGCAGTGAAAGCCTGTTTTTATCCCTGTGAATCATTATAAGATAAGCATGTTATGTGTGTGCCTGCATATTGCGAATAAAGCTTTCTGCAGGTACACAAGAGGAGTCCCCTATTTGCTCCTATTTGTGCTCTGGTTAACAAAAAAAAGTGTATTTTCTAAGACTTCCTAAAGCTGAGAGTTCTGTCGACACAATGTATTTTGCTTTGCATAAAGGCATCACATTGCTTCAATGAACAGCTTATCTGCGGAAGAGACACAGGCACATTTGCAATCCTAAAATGGAGAGCGCTTCCCCTGCCGTGTGACTTTTCCATTTGTATACTAATCTTCTCTTTGTGTTTCCATGAAAGAAAAGATTTTCTGCCAATGCATTTCAGAAAACAAAATCTCCATTTAAATGGCCGGAAAATTAAACAGCTAAACTCTTTCAAACTGTAGAACATAGGTGGCCAATCTGTGGTCCTACAGCTGTTGTGGAACTACATGTCTAAGCATGCCCTGCGAGCTATAACAGCCGGAGAACCACAGGTTGCATACACCTGCTGTAGAGCATAAAGCTATTACCAGCTAAACACAACTGACCTTCCATTACGCTTAGACTATTTCCTATTGCAGACTTCACAGAGTGCCTATTGTGTCTCAGATATAGGACATCGCAGATTGGCTATTACTAGGTTAATCAAACAGAACACTTTGCACATTTGTCTGCAGCTGATGACTTGTGAGTTACAGAAAACTGTTTTGTTTGTAAAGTCTTTTTTCAGCCTCAGGGGCCTATTCATCAACACTAAAATAACGTTTTTAAGGACATTTTCCTTAAATAACGTTATTTTGGTATTCATGTAGCCACTTAGCACAGGAGATATCACAGATATCTCCTTGCTAAGTTCCCCTACGTTAATTTCCACACTCCCCATACATTAGTATGGGGATGTGGAAATTATGGTATTCATCAAATTCCGAAAATTATAAATTTTCGGAATTTGATGCAGTTACTATTCGCCACTGTGAGGTGGCGAATAGCAGGTGAAACTTACCTGTATCCACGTGTGCAGGTCCCCCGACGAGTCCCTTCGGCGCTCTGCCCCGTTTTTGTTTTTTTTTTCTAATCTGTCATGTGGTCTGCTGGGAAACCACATGACAGACCAGCAGGATGGAGCCGGAGGCTGCTGCGCGGACAGGTAAGTCGGGGGGGGGGGGGAAGGTGAGCGGAGAGGGGAGGGGTGGGGGGGATCGGGGGGGTACGAAACTTAACGCATCTGTAGGCAGTGCTGCGCATGCGCTGGTTTTACAGATGTAACAGCGCATGCGCAGCACTGTTTCCAGATGCGATAAGGTAGTGTAGGCAGGGAAAAGTATCTATTTCCCGAAAAGCTGTCATCGCAAAAATGACAGCTTTTCGGAATAGATACTTATGGAGAGGTGGAATGATGAATTCCACCTATAATTAGATAGAACTCCATGAGAGTTCTAAAGCTAATTATCTCCAGAGAAGTTTTACGTTTAATGAATAGGCCCCTATGTCAGTTAAATGACCACTGAACTCCCACACTGATGTTGTTTTCAGATAGGAACTGGGGGTCTATGTACTAAGCCTTGGAGTTAGATAAAGTACCAACCAATCTGCTCCTGCCTGTCACTTTACAAGCTGTGTTTGAAAAACGACAGTTAGGATCTGATTGGTTGGTACTTTATACCCGTCCTCTTTTTCTCTCACCAAGTCTTAGTACATAGACCCCATTAAATCCAGTACATTGGGCGTGATGCAGCAAGGATCCCTGATGCGATCGCGGCTGCAATCACACACACAGTTCTGCTGCTGAAGTATGCTAATAATTACAATCGCAAAGCACTCGCACGGACAACATGCAGACGCCCACTTCCCCTCACTCACATCCGTAATACCTTGCAATCCAGCCAAAACATCAGTAACATCGAAGTACATCGGAGCCACTCGCACATTTAAGGCAGGTCTGACCCTACCACTAGATTGCTCACTTTCCTGCACGCAGTGAGAGCTCAGACTGTGTAGGCCCTTGCAGTGGCTAATTTATGCACGCCCCCACAACGACGTTCAAACGCACTGGCACGCCTGCATTTCTCCGACCAACTCCCCATCACCACCCCCAAATGGTACTTCCTGTCAATCACTCTGCGATGGGTGTGTGTACTCACTGCGATCGCAGTCTCGATCACAGTGAGGCATTTGGGCACACGCTCTGTGATGCATACGCATGCGCAGTACGCAACTATCGACCATCTGCATACGCTTTAGCAGTTGCGATCCTTGCTGAATCAGGCCCACTCTTCACTAGGAGTAGATTTACTACAGTTTCTAAAATGAGGAGGTGTCGCCAATAACAGCCAATCAGATACTATATTTTCTCTATTGCATTCTAGAAAATGATAGACTTAGGGCCGGATTCAATTAGCCACGATAAGCCGCGTTTGTGCGATAACTTCGTGCAAGTGAAAAGTGAAAGCTTATCGTGCAATTTTATTTGCTGTGTTTTTTCGGAGATGCGAAATCTCCATAGGCAAAAGCCACGAAAAGTTTTCACCATCTCAAAGCAGATGATAAGTTGTGCAAAATCCCTATTTTTGCCTAAAAATGTTGGGACTTGGGGCCTGATTCAGACCCGCTCGCAAGCGCTGAGCGGTCGCAAGTGGGTCGATGTTGCCCAAGTGCGCATGCGCACGACGGAGGCGGCTCCGTCATGCGCATGCGCGAGACCCGAATAACGACGGCCAAGCTGTTGTTATGGGTCTCGCACCAAAGGGGGCATGCTGTCGATGGTTATTGACAGCACGCCCCCTTTGGTGGGCGTGGCTGCCCAGACGGAGGCGTTCCCATGGGAACGTCTACCGTCTGGGGCCGGCCCCACTGACATCACTAGTGATGTCAGTGGGAGTGCTTTTGGCTGTGATAGAGCCAAAAGCACTGCAGGGCTTGCGGCTGACGAGACCCTACCACAAGTGTCTTGTCGCAAGCCCGATGGTCGCGATGGTCTTGACCATCGCGACCATCATTTTGGCCGCTTGCTATAGCTGTGGGTGGTCACCCACAGCTATGCGAGCGGCCAGGAGGCCGCTCCAAAAAGTAAGGAAGACGGCCCTGATTCAGAGTGAGCGCTCTGTCAGACCGTCCGGCTCTGAATCAGAGCCTTGGTTCAGAACCCCTTGGACAACCCTCATTAGGCAAAATATTTTTAATAATTAGCTTCATTTGGCCAATAATGACGTAATTTTTGTGGAGAAAATGTTAAATGTTTTGGAAACTGGTTTTAAAGTAGTGGGGTAGGTATTTGGGGGGGGTGTATGAATGGGACAGATGTTTTTAGGGTTGCATGTGTAAGTGACAGGTGTATTTTAACATTTTTCAAAAATGCACTATTATGACAGAAAAACATATTTACACCCATTTTAATGTCCCCCTAATTTAACTACAGCATTTATTTTTCCCCAAAAATATTGCTTTCTATCGTTATTTGACAGTTAGAAATAAAATGCATATAACAACCATTTGACACAATGTAAGAACCCTAATTCATTTGATTTTGGCCGCTAATACACTTCTACACTATTACCCTATCTTAGTTTACCTTTTTTGGGGGTACTGGTAGGTTTCTCAAGTTTTACCTGCACTTTTTGTATATAACAAATTGAAACGTTTTTGGGCGAATGCTGCTTCGCCTCTTTTAGAAGTTTTAGTAAATCTACCCCTAGGTCTCCATTGAAGTATCTGTCTCTTCCTTACTACAGTATGTGTTCCCACACAGAGCAGGGGCCTTGAATAAAAAAAAAAAGTTTCCTTCTCTCTGAAGGTCTGTCTGCGATCGAAACTTCGAACAATTTGCTTTGCTCTCAGATACCCCCTCTCTCTTACCCCTCTGGGACAACACCTTCTTCGCTCTTGGCTTTAACTTTCACTGCGTGAATTAGGCAGGGCCTGCTGTTTTTCATGGGTGTTACTTATTGCCTCATTCGCAGATGTAAAAGTCAAACATCAGATTTCTAAATAAGCCTTCAATATTGCCATCTGCGGCACTTTTTCAATTCAGGCTGTAACAGCAACACTTGTGCGCGCCGCTCTAGGCTTCAATGCCTGTGCTGGCTTAGATCCTCTGCTAATGTTTTCCCTTCTCGTGGCACAAGGGAGGCCCTAGATCCAGAAACTTGGTTGCCTATGAGAACTAACGTAGCTGTGTATTCATCCAGTGTGCGCATCAGTAAGAGCTCCGCCAAGATTTTTCTTCTATGGTGCCTAGTCCCAAGTTTGCAGAGCTGTGGTGAATGAGATTTACCTCCCAACTGCGTGGGAGACTTGGGACAATGAAGTCCCAATCGGGAAGGCAGCACGGAGCCCTCAAATCGGGACTGTCCTAACAAAATGGGACTGTTGGTAGCTATGTAAACTGACAGGCTATACAAGTAGTTATTGGAACAGTAGTAGGAACATTTAACAAAGGCACTTGTTTAGTAAATGTCTATAGATAGTCAGGCAAGAGAAATGTGGTTAAAGTTAAAATATTAATATACCTTTATTAGTATCTACTTAAAATAGCAGGGTAATCAGACTCATGAGAGTGATGAGTATACCCTTCAAACAATTTTTCATATCATAGTATTTCCGCTTACAAAAGCCTGACACAAGTTACATTTACGGCAAAAAACTATAATACTACAAATCAACACTTAAACGTGACCAGCCACAATGGAGAAAATGTATTGCGTATAATTCATTTAAAATGACAACTCGGGATGTAGTCAGCATCCCGGCATGCGGGATGCCAATGGACGAAATACCGGCGCCGAAATCCCGACAGTGTCAGGATCCTGGCACCAGAATCCCAACCGCCAGCATCCCGAAGGTAAGTATCGGGTGCTAGGGGGAGGGTTAGGGTGCGGTGGTTAAGATTAGGTATTAGGGGGAGGGTTAGGTTTAGGGTGTGGGGAGGGGGAGGTTAGGTTTAGGCACCGGGGAGTGAGTGTTAGGTTTAGGGTGCGGTGAGGGGGAGGATAGGTTCAGGCACTAGGGGGGGAGGTTAGGGTTAGGCACCAGGAAGGGAGGGTTAGATGTAGGGGTAATAGTTAGACTTACCTTCTTTCCTTATGGCGTTGGGATTCTGACTGACAGGATGCCGCTGTCAGTATGCTGACCAGATATGGGTCGCGGCCCCCTGGTTAGGTACAGTACCTGGGAGTGACAAGGAGACTAGGAAATGTCACTGCAATAATGAGTGGAATGAAACACCGGTATGTTTTTGGTAACTCAGTAGATCTGGATGCAAGGTAGTGTAAAGACACTCTGTAGATCCAGGCATGGATTACAGTAGCTATACAGGTACTCAGACGCAGCACAATCGCAGAGGAATAGTTTCACAAGATGGTACTAGATGAAGGTACCGAGTACACAGTCTGCAGCTTTAGACGAAGGACAGTCACAAAGGAATGGAATGAGATGATCCAAGATGAAGGTACAATGTACACACACTGTTGTTATAATCACAGCACTTATCACTGGAAGATGATATCATAAGATGGTACTGGATGAAGGTACAAAGTACACACACTGTGGTTTTAATCGCAGCACTTGTCACTGGAAGATGATATCGTAAGATGGTACTTGGCAACTGGAATGAGAATCAATGGTAATCAGCACTTGGAGTGAGACACTGAGAATCGATGGTAATCAGCACTTGGAATGAGACACTGAGAATCGATGGTAATCCGCACTTGGAATGAGACACTGAGAATCGATGGTAGTCACAAGGAGGGTTCACTGGGAAGGAAAACTGTGGAGCCTGAGATGCAGTCACAGTAGAATCCACTCTAGGAGCGAAGTAAACACAGGGATGCAGCTAGACAGCTAAATTAGTAATTAGCTTGAAAGCTGACACATGTAACACAGGGAGGCAGCTTGGGAGCTGAGCACAGGAACTGCTACAGGAAACACTGGAGTTCTGTGAGAGCTGAAGCAACACACTGAGAGTTAGCATGGGAGCTAATACAGGTAACACTGGAGGTCAGTGTGTGGGCTGAAACAACATACTGGATATACGTTGTGGAAAACACCGGAGAACATAATAATCACTGGAACAGCGAAGTTGAACAACAGTTTCCTATTCCTGGAGTCAGACTTAAATACCCTTAGGTACAGTAGCTGATACTGGATCAGGGGATCAGCTGAGTGACTGCAGGACTACCATTGGGAGAGACTAGTCAGGTGATATGGACCAACATGGCAGCGCCTATGCCCGGTACCTCGGGAGCCAGGACGCATGCACGGAAGCCCTAGCAAACCCCGGGGAGAATACTCAGTCACCACTCACCTCCACTCCCAGTGACTGAACACCTAAGCCCCAGGGACACCGCGTGTAGGAGAGTAGCGGCCAATCCCAGGCCGCATCATGTCAACTATTTTCCGCATATTTCAATTACCAGGCCATTCATCATCAGGGGTCTGATAGGACCCCCTAATATTCAGCAAACTCCAAAAACTGAATGTATTTGGAGTTTGTTCACGAGAACAAGCACCATCTTCAGACGGCACTTGCTCTCGTAGCCCCGCTCATTCCTATGGGAAGGAGTTCCGGGGATGTGAAGAGGGATCCAAGCTGATCCCTCCGCTGCCTTCTCACTGGCTCCCCGGTGGCTGTGTGCATGCGTGACCTCGCATGAGTAGCCGGACCGGCGGGGAGTAGGTAAGTAATGCAGCTATATCTGTAGCTGCGATACTAACCGATGGGACAGCTGCTTTTCGGGGTAAGCTGTCCCTGCACCGGAGCAATGATGAATTGATCCGGTGTAAACTATCCCTCACTGCGAGTTGTATACTTAAGTATCCCTAACAGCGAGAACAATACTTAATCATCAGAGGCCATACGGCTTCCGATGATGAATAGGCCCCATGGTGTGAAAACAAACAATGAGTTTATATTGTTTTTCATTTCATTTTTATATACCGAGTGTGGCATTTGTTATTGTTTTTGTTATTGTTTTCATTTGTATTTTATTTACGCTTATTATATGTGTGATATTGTTATTGTTTAATACTATATTTCAGCAGTATATATATATTGTGGAAAATATTTTTGGAATTTATCCATTTACTGTGTTTTTATTCTTATTTTTTTTGGAAGACATTTAATGGTGTGTCTAGTACTTTTTGCTGATGACTGTTATAGTAATGTCAAATATGCTATGTGAAATACATTTGTTTTTCTTTTCTCTTTCCTTTTTTGTTTTCATTGTACGAATTATGCAAGATATGTATATATGATTCTTTATTTATATTTACTGCTGTTATTATAAATATTTTTTTACACAAATTAATAAAATATACTCTATTAAAAAATACGGCAGTAGAGTCATCCTGCCTTAGCTGAATTTTTTTTATTTCACATGTTGGCTCCATTCCAGAGTATGGGAGAAAGTCTGGGAGTCTGGGGGAGCAGCAGAAGAACCTAGCACTGCCCTGGACATATGTGTACATATTGGTCTCCTTATGCACTGGATAGTGTATACAGTATTAATAATTAGCCCTATTGATGGTCTATAGCAGTGCACCCCTAACAGTGCATGTTTTCCAAATCTCCTAGTTCATGCAAAGGTGTATTTATTACTGGCTGACAGATGTTAAAAGGGATGTAGTATGTATTCCCGACATCGGAAGCCCGGCAGGGCTGAAGATCCCGATCGCTAATAAAGTAAGTATAACTAACCCTATTCTCCCCCCTAACCCTCCCTTAGGGGTGCCTAACTATAACCCCCCTTCCTTTAGCATAAACTTAACCCTCCCGGGGGGATGCCTAACCCTAAGTCCCCCCGGGAGCCCTAAAACCTAACCCTCCCCCCTGCGGCTGTCCACGCCCGGCTTACCTTCGTTCGTAATACCGGGCGTCGGGGTCCCAGTATAGGTCTAATGGCAGGCGTCAGGTTTTCGACACCTGTCATTTGTAACTTGCCGGATTTTGACAGTCGGGAAGCTGGCGGTTGGCATTTAGACCGTCGGCTTTCTGACTACATCCCATTAAACGCTCCACTGGTTTTTTTGGATTATTTCATGTGTGATACTGAGAAGAACATGCAGCACTAGTAAAATTATATTATATTACTATTTCTGTTGTGGTCATGGTGTGGTCTGGGGAGGGGGGTTTCCAGGCAACCGGAAACCCCTCTGCATTTGCATACGTGTAAATAGCAGATGACAAACTCATGAAGGTTTCTTTATATCTTCTACTCTGTGATGTCAGAGATGTCATTTAACATTTTTTTCTTTACAAATGCATCATTGGATGACATCATTGGAAGCGATTTGGAATTTGTGACTGCATCTTCAACCTGAGGACGTAATATACACTATGTAGACAAAAGTGATTGGACACCCCTGCGCAAGCGTAATGCATACTATGCACTAATGTCGCGGTTTCAACAAGACCACATCTTAAGAAGGCCTATGCGCTTGCAGTTCTATGGAATCAATGAATGTTTTTATCAGGAAGACAATGCCACCTGTCATGTTTCCAGGGCAACGCTGGACTGGTCGATAACCCGGATGGACTGGCCAGCTCAGAGTCCAGATCTTAACCCCACTTAGAATCTCTGGGACTAACAGGAGCGACGGGTGCTTCTAGGCCGAGACCGTCTGAGGGGCACAGTTGGTCACTGTACCTAAGGTGGAATGACAAAATATACAACCTGATGTTGTCCAGGAACTTGTGGACAGTTTGTCAATAATGGTTATCACTGCACGTGGTGGACCTACAAAGTACTGACGTCAATAAAATCTTGTTGATCTATTTGCTGTCATTGTCCAATCACTTTTGCCTGCATAGTGTATGTTGTGACAATCTTTAACGCATGTGTATATATCCTTTGTTTCATATAACTGGGCCCAAGAAGATATAGTATATGCAGGCAGATGTCAGAGTTGGCTGCTCTTTAGATCCCCCCAATTACTAATCTTCTCACACACATAAAACCGGTAAAAACTTGTTGTAGGCAGACAGGATCGTTTTGAAGAACTCCTGTCAGCGCTGCTATTCCAAGAGTGCCCATATAGAACAGAAGTAAGAGTCTTCTCCGTTAACCAGAAGAGGTTTGAGGTCCAGTTAAGATAAATGGTGAAGGACAGTCATGTTTGCCAACAGTGGATGACTGTTCCCCATCAGGAACACACAGCTGGCTGCAAGTCGGGACATATAATATATGCCTACCACAGGACAGCAGGATAATTCCCTCAAATCTGGACTGTACCGCTAAAATCAGCATAGTATGGTACCCAAATATCCCTTTGGGGGTTTAAGCTGAATTTGGGTGGGTTATTATTAGGGGTGTGCACCGGCCACTTTTTGTGTTTTGGTTTTGGATCTGGATCTTTCTTCGTGTTTTGGATCTGGATTGGTTTTGCCAAAACCACCCTTCCGTGTTTTGGGTTCTGGGTTTTGTGTTTTGGATCTGTATTTTTTTTTTGAAAAGCATGAAAACAGCTAAAATCACAGAATGTGTTGATTTTTCTGTTCCTATGCTATTATTAACCTCAATAACCTTAATTTCCACTCATTTCCAGTCTATTCTGAACACCTCACACCTCACAATAGTGTTTTTATGTCCAAAAGGTTGCACCGAGGTAGATGGATGACTATGCTAAGCGCACGAGTGGGCGGCACAAACACGTGGCCCATCTAGGAGTGACACTGCAGTGGCAGACTGAGGTGCAAGATGGAATTGTCCTTGGGCCCTCCCACCCACCCTTATGTTGTATAAATAGGACATGCACACTTTAACAAACCAATCATTTCAGCGCCAGAGTCTGCCACACGACTGTGGCTGAAATGATTGGTTTGTTTGGGCCCCCACAAAACAAGCTGGCAATTAATCTGTCCCTGCACAAACTGGCTCTACGGAGGCAAGATGTCGTCCTCATCCTCCTCATTCACCGATTCCTCACCCTCTTCAGTGTTGTGTACATCCTCATCCTCACAGAGTATTAATTCGTCCCCGCTGGAATCCACCACCACAGGTCCCTCTGTACGTTCTGGAGGCTGGTCTCCCTGGAAGAGTTGATAATTCATTTTTATGAACATCATCTTCTCCACATTTTGTGGAAGCAACCTCCTACGCCTTTTGCTGACAAGGATCCCGACTGCACTAAACACTCTTTCGGAGTACACACTGGAGGGGGGGCAACTCAGGTAAAATAGAGCCAGCTTGTACAGGGGCCTCCAAATTGCCTCTTTTTCCTGCCAGTACATGTACGGACTGTCGCACATGCCTACTTGGATGCTGTCACCGATGTAATCCTTTGACAGACAGACGCATGCTTGTCGCTGCTGCTTTGAGTATGCAAGTGCGGCTACAGCCCACACAATTCACAAAGACAGGAAAAAAAACGAATTTTTTATTTTTTGTGGAGCGCACTTTGAGGGTTACACCACCCTTTAACAGACAGACGCATGCTTGTCGCTGCTGCTTTGAGGATGCAGGTGCAGCTACAGCCCACACAATTCACAAAGACAGAAAAAAAAAGAATTTATTATTTTTTGTGGTGCGCATTTTGAGGGTTACACCACCCTTTAACAGACAGACGCACGCTTGTCGCTGCTGCTTTGAGGATGCAGGTGCGGCTACTGCGCATACATTTCACACACAAACACAGAAAAAAAGATTATTTTATTTTGGTTGGAGCGCACTTTGGTGGTTACACCACCCTTTAACAGACAGATGCACGCTTGTCGCTGCTGCTTTGAGGATGCAGGTGTGGCTACAGCCCACACATTTCACAAAGACAGAAAAAAAAAGAAGAATTTTTTATTTTTTGTGGAGCGCACTTTGGGGGTTACTCCACCCTTTGACAGACAGACGAACGCTTGTCGCTGCTGCTTTGAGGATGCAGGTGCGGCTACTGCGCATACATTTCACACACAAACACAGAAAAAAAGAAGATTATTTTATTTTGGTTGGAGCGCACTTTGGGGGTTACACCACACTTTAACAGACAGATGCACGCTTGTCGCTGCTGCTTTGAGGATGCAGGTGCGGCTACTGCGCATACATTTCACACACAAACAGAAAAAAAGAAGATTATTTTATTTTGGTTGGAGCGCACTTTGGTGGTTACACCACCCTTTAACAGACAGATGCATGCTTGTCGCTGCTGCTTTGAGGATGCAGGTGTGGCTACAGCCCACACATTTCACAAAGACAGAAAAAAAAGAAGAATTTTTTATTTTTTGTGGAGCGCACTTTGGGGGTTACTCCACCCTTTGACAGACGCATGCTTGTCGCTGCTGCTTTGAGGATGCAGGTGCGGCTACTGCGCATACATTTCACACACAAACACAGAAAAAAAGAAGATTATTTTATTTTGGTTGGAGCGCACTTTGGTGGTTACACCACCCTTTAACAGACAGATGCACGCTTGTCGCTGCTGCTTTGAGGATGCAGGTGTGGCTACAGCCCACACATTTCACAAAGACAGAAAAAAAAAGAAGAATTTTTTATTTTTTGTGGAGCGCACTTTGGGGGTTACTCCACCCTTTGACAGACAGACGCACGCTTGTCGCTGCTGCTTTGAGGATGCAGGTGCGGCTACTGCGCATACATTTCACACACAAACACAGAAAAAAAGAATATTATTTTATTTTGGTTGGAGCGCACTTTGGGGGTTACACCACCCTTTAACAGACAGATGCACGCTTGTCGCTGCTGCTTTGAGGATGCAGGTGCGGCTACTGCGCATACATTTCACACACAAACAGAAAAAAAGAAGATTATTTTATTTTGGTTGGAGCGCACTTTGGTGGTTACACCACCCTTTAACAGACAGATGCACGCTTGTCGCTGCTGCTTTGAGGATGCAGGTGTGGCTACAGCCCACACATTTCACAAAGACAGAAAAATTTATTTTTTTATTTTTTGTGGAGCGTACTTTGGGGGTTACTCCACCCTTTGACAGACACACGCTTGTCGCTGCTGCTTTGAGGATGCAGGTGCGGCTACTGCGCATACATTTCACACACAAACACAGAAAAAAAGATTATTTTATTTTTTGTGGAGCGCACTTTGGGGGTTACACCACCCTTTAACAGACAGACGCACGCTTGTCGCTGCTGCTTTGAGGATGCAGGTGCGGCTACAGCCCACACAATTCACAAAGACAGAAAAAAAAAGAAGAATTTTTTATTGTTTGTGGAGCGCACTTTGAGGGTTACACCACCCTTTAACAGACAGACGCATGCTTGTCGCTGCTGCTTTAAGGATGCAGGTGCGGCTACTGCTCATACATTTCACACACAAACACAGAAAAAAAGATTATTTTATTTTGGTTGGAGCGCACTTTGGTGGTTACACCACCCTTTAACAGACAGATGCACGCTTGTCGCTGCTGCTTTGAGGATGCAGGTGTGGCTACAGCCCACACATTTCACAAAGACAGAAAAAATTTTATTTTTATTTTTTGTGGAGCGCACTTTGGGGGTTACTCCACCCTTTGACAGACACACGCTTGTCGCTGCTGCTTTGAGGATGCAGGTGCGGCTACTGCGCATACATTTCACACACAAACACCGAAAAAAAGAAGATTATTTTATTTTTTGTGGAGCGCACTTTGGGGGTTACTCCACCCTTTGACAGACAGACGCACGCTTGTCGCTGCTGCTTTGGGGATGCAGGTGCAGCTACAGCCCACACAATTCACAAAGACAGAAAAAAAAAGAATAATTTTTTTATTGTTTGTGGAGCGCACTTTGAGGGTTACACCACCCTTTAACAGACAGACGCACGCTTGTCGCTGCTGCTTTGAGGATGCAGGTGCGGCTACAGCCCACACAATTCACAAAGACAGAAAAAAAAAGATTTTTTTTATTGTTTGTGGAGCACATTTTGAGGGTTACACCACCCTTTAACAGACGCACGCTTGTCGCTGCTGCTTTAAGGATGCAGGTGCGGCTACAGCCCACACATTTCATAAAGACAGAAAAATAAAGAATAATTTTTTTATTGTTTGTGGAGCGCACTTTGAGGGTTACACCACCCTCTAACAGACAGACACACGCTTGTCGCTGCTGCTTTGAGGATGCAGGTGGAATCTAGACTGGATTTGGAACCGGGGGCACACTACCTCCATCAATTGTCTAAATCTCACTGCACTAATGGTGGATACCGGACGCACGTCTAACACCAACATAGCAGTCAAGGCCTCAGTTATACGTTTTGCTTCATGTTGACTGCTGTCGTACATCATCCTCCTCGCTAGGGACTGTTGGAGGGTCAATTGTTTAGTAAAAGTAGTGGTGTTCCTACTTCCTCTCTGGGATGATGAACAACTCCCAGCAGCAGCAACAGCACTAGGAGGAAGTGGTTCTTGATCTTTCCCTATTTTATTTTTATCGGAGAAAGTTTGGTCCTCCATTTATGCTATATTGATATATACGTGCGGCTAAGGCGCACACAAACACAGAAAATAATTTTTTATTTTTGTTGGACACTAGTGCACTTTGTGGGTTACACCACCCTTTAAGAAATGAGCCAGCCGGCCCTTTACTTATGGGACACAGGTGCACGCTTGGCACTACTTTGTTGATGCACGTGCTGCTACTGCGCACACAATTCACAAACACAAAAAAATATATTTTTTTATTTTGTTTGGAGTGTCCTTTGGGGGTTACAGCACCCTTTAATGGACAAGCCAGCCGGCCCTTTACTTATGGGACACAGGCGCACGCTTGGCGGTGCTACTTTGTTGATGCACATGCAGCCACAGTGCACACAATTCACAAACACAGAAAATATTTTTTTATTTTGTTTGGAGTGCACTTTGGGGGTTACAGCACCCTTTAATGGTCAAGCCAGCCGGCCCTTTACTTATGACACAGGCGCACGCTTGGCACTACTTTGTTGATGCACGTGCTGCTACTGCGCACACAATTCACAAACACATAAAAAATTATAATTTTTTTTTTTGGAGTGCACTTTGGGGGTTACAGCACCCTTTAACGGTCAAGCCAGCCAGCCCTTTCCTATGACACAGGCGCACGCTTGGTGCTACTTTGTTGATGCACGTGCGACTACTGCGCACACAGTTCACAAACACAAAAAAATATATATTTTTATTTTGTTTGGAGTGCCCTTTGGGGGTTACAGCACCCTTTAACGGACAAGCCATCCGGCCCTTTACTTATGGGACACAGGCGCACGCTTGGCGCTGCTCCTTTGTTGATGCACGTGCAGTCACAGTGCACACAATTCACAAACACAGAAAATAATTTTTTATTTTGTTTGAAGTGCACTTTGGCGGTTACAGCACCCTTTAACGGTCAAGCCAGCCGGCCCTTTACTTATGACACAGGCGCACGCTTGGCACTACTTTGTTGATGCACGTGCGGCTACTGCGCACATAATTCACAAACACACAACAAATATTATTTTTTTTTGCACTTGGGGTGAGCACCCCTGATGGACAGAGCACCCCCTGGACAACACTACAGCACCCCTTTAGGACTGGGACACTGCACAGGACTTTGGAGTGGACACAGCACCTATGGACAACTGACTGCACAACACAGTCCAGCCAGCCCCTATGGACTGTGGAGGAGTGGACACAGCCCCTATGGACAACAGCAGCACAGCGCAGCACAGCACAACATTACACTACACAGCCCAGCCAGCCCTAACTCCCACCCCCCTCTTCACTGTCCACAGCTGATTGAGAAAATTGCGCCGACCTGGGTACCTTATATAGGATCCAAAACCCGCGAGACCCGGAAGGCGGGATGATGACGTTTTGCCTCAATTTCAGATCCGAGTCAAGCGGGAAAAGTCGAGCCTGACTCGGATCGGCCTTGGATCGGGGGGGCTCGGATTTCAGAAATCCGAACCCGCTCACCCCTAGTTATTATGGCCCACTGTAGTATGGAGAGATGCCCCTTCATTCCTGCATTCAAACTACAGCTTATTGTACAGTTATTTTAATACAATGCTAGTGCAGGGGCAGGGTCTAATATTCTGTAGAGGGGCCTAATAGTTTACAACTTCTTCTATATTACTAATGGATAGTAGACTAATGAAATACTGCACTATTAGGTACTTAGGGTTATATTAATTATATTCATTATCGGGGCGAGCGTTGGAGCAATTCATCATTGTATCGGCCAGTGGCGTAACTAGGGTGTTTGGAGCCCAGGACAAATTTGAAAAGGGAGCCCCCCAACATCCCGAGATGTGCGTGCGGCGAAGGCGCGCGCGCTGAAAAAAATGGGCGTGGTCACTTAAAAATGGGGCGTGTCAACATGACACACCCCTTTATTTTCACGCTGACCATTCCTATCCATATGCAGCTTAACCCCAGTAGTACCCCTTATACAGTACCCCCAGTATGCAGTTGTGGTCCCTCTTATGCAGGCCCATAGTAGTGCCCCTTATACAGTATCCCCAGTAGTGGTCCCCCTTATACAGCCCCCAATTAGTTCCCCTTACTCAGTGCCCCCAGTAGTGGTCCCCCCAAATGCAGTGCCCTATGTAGTGTTCTCCCTTATGCAGTGCCCCCAGTAGCAGTCCCCACAATGCAGTGCACCCAGTAGTGGTATCCCCTTATGCAGTGCCCTTTATATAGTGCCCCCAGTTGTAGTCCCCCCCCTATGCAGTGCCCTTTATATAGTGCCCCCAGCAGTAGTCCCCCCCATGCAGGTTTCCCAGTAGTGGTCCCCCTTATGCAGGCACCCAGTAGCTATCCTCCCTATCTAGTGCCCCCTGTAGTGGTCCCCGCAGTGCCCCTAGCAGTAAGCCCCTTATATAGTGCCCCCAGCAGTAGTCCCGCCCCTCCCATGCAGTGCTCCCAGTAGTGGTCCCCGTGATGCAGGCTCCCAGTAGTGACCCCCCCCCTATCCAGTGGTCCCTGTAGTGGTCCTTCCTGTTATTGCCCCCAGTTGTGGTCCCCCCAGTGCAGTGCCCCTAGTAGTAGGCCCCTTTTATAATGCCCCCAGTAGTAGTTCCACCCCCAAGTAGTGGTCCCCAGTTGAGGTTCCCCCTCCCGATTAAGTGCCCCTTGTAATAGCCCCCCCAGTAGAGGTCCTCCCAATAATGGTGCCCCCAGTAATAGCCCCCCCCAGTAGAGGTCCTCCTAATAATGGTGCCCCCAGTAATAGCCCCCCCCCTAGTAAAGGTCCTTCCAATAATGGTGCCCCCAGTAATAGCCCCCCCCAGTAGAGGTCCTCCTAATAATGGTGCCCCCAGTAGTAGCCACCACCCCCGTTGTGCCCCCACCCCAGTAGAGGTCCCCCCAGTGGTAGCCACCCCCGTTGTGCCCCCAGTAGTGCTGACAGGTGTTTAAAAAAATATATATAAAAACATACTTACCTGAATCCACGCTGCTGCTGCTCCTCCAGTCCGCGACGCCGATCCCGCCGACGCCGCCCGCCAGTCCTCCCGGGCTGGCGCGCTCAGCATAATGGGACAGATGTCATGACGTCTGTCCCATTACCCACTATTATCTGACTCTCATTGGCTGCTGTTTAACACACGCATCGCCGCCAGCGCTGGCGGCGATGCGTGTGTTATGCACAACCTGAGCCCGCCTCCTGGCGCTATTGGGCAAGCGCTCAGGGGGAGGGTACGGGCTCAGGTGTGCAGCACAGGACCGGCGCTGGAAGCCTAGCGCCGGTTCTGTGCAAATGTGTAGCGCTGACCGCACTCATTGCGGTCGGCGCTACACTGGTGGCTAACTAGGGCGGGCCGGACCGTGGCCGGCGCCCCCCCCCCGGCAGTGCTAGTGTGTCTGCGTGCACTAGAGTTCACACAGGCGCATAAAGCCCCAGCGGAAGGAGACGGAAAGTGGCAGATTGCTTTTCGCAACCCGGGACTCCTTTACATACGTAAGGAGAGGGGTGAGCTCCGTGTGTGGGAGCAAATGTCATCGGAAGATGGCGAATGCTCCCACAGTCAAGCTCCAAAAATATTGTATTCTCGGGGCTTGATGAATTTAGGTCTCCATACTAGCGTATGGGGACAGTGGGCTATATCAGGAGAGGAAGGTAAGCAGGAGATATCTGTGATATCCATTTCTTTACCTTGCTGATGAATGGCCCGAAAACTTAATTTCTACAAAGACAGGTGAAAATGTTCATTCAAGTGATAATGAAAAGAGCCCTAAATGTCTGTCATGCTTTCTTTAACCTCTTTGCAGTAGGTTAGCTGTAAGGTGCTAATTGATGTTATAACATTCTGGACACCGTGAGAGTGACTTGCTAGTTACATGGTATGGCTGGGTGAATATATCCATGGGCAGGGTAAGTGGTGATGTCACAGCAGCTTAAATGATTTAAAGTGCTCCCAAATGTCAACTTTTTGTCTTGTATTAAATCTACTTTAGGACGCAATCTTAAATTAGTGGACTGTTGCTCTACTATCTATAATGAAGTGAGACGTTTGAACTTCATTAACAGATCCAAGGTATGTAGTCAGGGCAGAACATAACAGTGTATTTTATCTTTTATGTAAACATTTTTTTATTTCTGGGTTTAGAGAACCAATAAAAACTTTTTTATTGTCTTTTCATTTTGCAATGCTTTACAATGTCGTTTGATGGCGTTGTGTGTTCTTGAACCTTATCAGTGGCCAGCCTGCAAAAAGCACATCACTCTCTGATTAATCATTTGTTCACGATAGGCCCGGTAGATGTGGTATACAAGCAGAAATGAGGCAGCACCGCCTCACTGTGTACACACCGAAATCTAATAATATACTCAGTTTTTTTTTTCTTTCCCTAAGATTCAGCAGTTAAAAGCTCTGATTGAATTTCATCTTGATTTCATTAAATATTCATAAAGGCCAATTAGAAGGGCAGCTAAGCACAAGCCTAGGCTCCTTTCCATCATCCTGTCACAGAGAGTCCATCCATCGGCTTGTTTGCCTTAGGACTCTCCAGTCAATATCCTCATTCAATCATTTATGGAGGAGACCTGCAAATCACTGTTCCCCTTCCAGTATATGACTTTATAGACAGATAAGGGACGGGAGGGCGGGGGGATCTAATCACTTGCGAAGGCAATATGCTTACACTGTAGAAAGCTAAATGCAAATGAGAGAGAGAAAAAAAACACACTCAATCAAAGGTTGGAATGAAAATCTTTCTTTTTAATGAGCAATGACATTGGTACAGCCCTGATTACATTGAAGAAAAACTGCTTAAAATTCTCAGTCAATCACGCAAGTTTATTTTAACCTTTTTGTGAAGAAACCGCAGGGTTACAGTTTAATTCATTGAGGGTGCTTATCTCTCCCTGCAACTGCTAATTTTAAAATTACTACCCGTATGGAATGTGCTGAGCTGTCCCTCAAATATATATTGATGTTTATATTCAAAAGAGCCTATTAGCCAGGGTCTGTTTTCCCTTTGCTGATGCAAGGACTTATTAAAACTGCCGTTATGTTTGTAAGGTTAAGATGACGACTATCGGCTGTAATGAAGGACAGATAATTTGCTGTGTGTGTGTTTATTTTTATTATATATATTTATCGTTTTATGGTAATTTATTCAAATGCATTTAAATTTGCTCAGCAGTTAACAAGCCATGAATGTCAAGGGGGTTATTTATCAAAGTGTGTCCACTAGTGGTGCAAAAAAAAAGAAGAAAACAGATAAAAATATTTATTAAAAGCGATAGGGATTGGGTTAAGCGCTTTGTTAGACAATTCTGGTTCCGTAATTGTGAAAAAAAGATAACATAATGTATACTGGAAAAACACATAGAAACCATTTCTGTGCAATACAAGAAATTTAGATATAAAGAGTGGACAAGGGCCTATGGACCTGATTCAGACCTGTTCGCCAGCAAGCGGCCGCTCATTGCAGACGATGTTCGCTAATATGCCCATGTGTGTAGTTCGCAGTGCGCCTGTGCAAACTAGTACCAGCGATTGGATTTTGCACGCTCGCACTGCAAAGACAGCCCAGTGGAATGAGTGACAGGAGAGGCCGTTTGTGGGTGGTAACAGTGGCAGGGCAGTAGTAATGGGGGAGTGGAGTTACGGACGCAGGAGTGCCAGAGTGTTTTCACGCCATTTCTGGGGCGTGCATAATTAACAGGCAGCATCATAGTACACTTCACCTGGTTGAAAAATACACTGAAGTGCTCGCAGTGCTTGCGGTAGGGTACAGTCAACCGCAAGTGCTGCGATCAGATCCGATGAAACCTGATGTACCGATGGTTGTATATACTTCCTGGAAATGACGAACGCAAGTGTGAGGCTAAAGACAGGCTGGTGGGCATCTATAAACACAAAGTGATCGCTCGCCAAGACATAGTGGGCGTGCTTATGCCTTTCCGAGCAAGCGGCTGCCTTGACGTCACTTTGCAAAATTTACATACGCAGGGAGCGAGCGGCCACATCTAGCGAGCGAGTCTGAATGAGCTCCTATGTAATATGTTGCCAAGTAATGTTGAGCATAGTTGTGCACAGAGCATACAGTATTTGCCAATATTTAATTAGTTAACTACCCTCCAAGGGATGTCCCGGAGGGACGATGGATGGCAAATCAAGTAATCTGCTCAATTCCCACAATGCAATGCAGTAGATCACAGCATTATCATAGGGTAATGTCTAAATCAACTTCACGGAGAGGACCCTGACGTCATCAGCTACTGCCCAACGTCATTCCCTACCATCCAAGTGGTCATAGAGGGGGAATATAACCTTGTGGCGAGCATAGCGAGCCCGCGAGGGGACAACTTTCTTCTTTAGATGGCCTTAATGGGCATCGAACTGCACTTCTGCCCTCACTCACCCTAGCACAAAGGGGAAATAAGCTCTACCATTATCATAGGGGTTGAAGCTATGAGTATGTGATTCGCAGTCACTCCCAGCATCACGCTTTCTGTGATAACCATCTTATTAAGAGATGGGTGGATGCAGGAGGTTGCTCTAAACCGTGTGCCTCCCCAAATATTGGGGAGTCTCTCTGATGTTCCTGGGAGAGGTGGACAGTATTTTATAGGGTGTGTGAGTTCTGTCTTATCAGGCATCCCTTTTCATTTAAACTTTTCAATTTCTCATCGATTCTTGGCCTTTTGGCTAAGATCAATTGTAGATGCCTATGTATGCTGTGAAGCTTAATGGCGACCCCAGCAGGCGATGGGCCGTCTACTGGCCAAGAGGCCGGCTGCTTGAAACCTCAGAGATGCCTGAAAAGTCACTGGTGAAGAAACGCACCACTGCAATTAGTAGAGCACTACACACTTTTTTTTCAGGTGGCAACATTTTTCCTTTGCCCTAGCCTTATGGCCGGGGCAAGGATCATTTTTTATAGTTACAGCTAAAAGGCTGGGGCTTATTTATTTATTTTTGCATTTGCACTTTTTTTCACGTTTGTAGGGTTTTGGGTGTAGAGTAGACCCTTATGGGCCGCCCTTTCCCCAAGTCCCTTTTGGGGATTGCTGAAGAATCCGTCCCCCAGGGGGAAGATTTGGCCAACTCTGGGTAGAAAGTGGCAATCCCAAGCCTTGCAGTAGATGAAAGCTGGAAGACAGTTGTTCCCTAAGGGGCCTTCTGGCTTCAGAAGTTGGGGATGTCAAGTGGCCCCCCCTAGCTTCAGGAAAGGGGGCCTGAAGATTAATTTGGGGCCCTTTTCCTTTTAGAGAATGTTCAAAAACCCAAGCCCTCAGCGCAGTTTTTCATTGTACTGGATGATTGGAGCACAAACTTCATGCTTCAATTTAAAAAAAAACATTACTGAGAGAAGAGAAATTGGTGTTTTTGATGACTTATCTTGGACCTATTGAACTACTGAGTCATCCATATGTCACTGCACCTTTTTGATCCTAAGGGCTCCGTGTTTCTTATCCTGAATACCTCAGCTGATCATTGAGCTACACAGCCATTGGACTGCATTATTATCAGAGTTTGGGTAGGGGATGCCAGCGCTCGGTTTTCTGACAGGTGTCTATCAACATACTCAGTGTGGACCATGTAAACACAGAGGCCACTAAGTGTATGGAGAAGGTGTGGGCTCTAGTACATGCTGCAATACTACATACTAGTCACCATTAGAGAAAGCTGTAAGTAGATGTAGTGGGTGGGAAGCATGTAAAAGACTGCAGGCATCTTTGTCACTGTGAATGTTTGTTTGTCAGACACTAGCTAACACCTACAGGGGTAGATGTTTTAACTGTCGAAGCGGCATCAGCGCACGTTATGTGCGCTGATACCGCTTCTCCCCCATGTATGATTGGGGGTTTGGTCGGTAAATGACAGAGGCGCACCTGTCATTATCGGCGCTGCTATATACAAGATAGCAGCGCCGTTCGGGTATGTATGAACGGTCAGTTCGCATGACCATTCCGCCAGCTGCAGCTATCGCTATCAACAGCTGCAGCCTGGCGATGCCCTTTCCCCACAGCAGGGGCAGCGCTGTCCCTGCTGTGGTGGCTGCCGGGTCCAGGGCTGCACGAGGGATGTCGCGATACTTGTGTGGTACCGCGCATGCTCAGGCTGATGCACTGTGGTCTCTAGTGGAGATCGCCGGAGGGGGGAGTTATCACTCCCCCACTCCGGTCGATGAGATGTTAATACATCTCATAGTTAGTGCATCCTGCTTCGCCTCTGTAAATTATCGCAGCTGCAAATCCAGAAAAAAATAGCAGCAGCGATTAGTGTCCACCTCTGAATTTTAGAATGTAAGCTCTCGCGAGCAGGGCCATCTACCCTCTTGTGCTTCTCCTTACTATAGTGTCATTTACTTCTTACTCACCACTAGGGCACCTAACCCTTGGTTGCTTATGCTCTGTTGCTTATCTGGGTGATATGGTCGCTAATGTAGCAATATATATTATCCATGTCCTGTATTGTATTGTTCTGTAAGTCACTTGTCTACAATTTGTTTATGTACTTTGTAAGGCGCTGCAGAACACTTGTGGCGCCATATAAATAAATGATAATAATAATAATTAGGCCCTAAGTGCTTATAATCGCCCTATGCAGAGGTATAGGCATCTCTGTGGCCGGAGCACCGCTACCCGCAAGTTTGGTGTGTTACAGCCGTAGCAGTGCACATTTGCACCAGTCCCATCGTTGGTGCAAAATATATGTCTGATGTAGCCGCGTGCTCAATGAATGCCCTATTGCTACCAGTTATGCCTCTACAACTGCAAGTGGGCTCAGCATTGCCTGTAATTCCATACACTCTGCTCTAGACCTTGCGCGGTGCAAAAACACGGAAGATACATACAAAAATAACCAATTGCATTAAACTCGGCATCAGCTCAATAATAGATTGATCCCTTATTGCTCTTTTAACAGACCATGTTAACGCTCATAATCATCAGAATTCACAGCCCGTAAGTTCGTAGATGAGTCTTAAAAGATGTATGTGTTGTGATAGAGGAAAAGAGCAGAATTTATAATGGTATAATAAAAGTGTGCCGTAATTTTCCCTGTAATCCCCGCAATACCAACCTGTTATCTGTATTTAACAGGGATGTCAGCTTTTTCTGCTCTCTGAGTAACGGCAGATCATCTCATTACCCTTTTCTGTCACTTTCACCCTCTGGTCACTTACAGAAGGTTGTGCCCCCTGCTTCTCTCTATGCGTGCCAGTTTGTTTCTGTGGCAGGCGTCCAGGTTACTATACTTCTTTCTTCACACAGGTGCTGGATGTCACTATCTTAGCCCTGCAACAGGGGAAGGTGCCTCGCAAATGGTCAAACTTGGCAGGCAGAGTCACCTCATATGTGCTTCGTGTACAGTGCTTTCAGGATTAGCAACGGGATTGTAAGCTTTAGCCATTAGCATTAAATTTGGTACAAATATACTATATTATATATATATATATATATATAAATTGTCATGAGAGCAATAGCACTAGTAATGATACATTCACAAAGCATATATGTGTATCTATAATATAGATACAGATGTGTCATACATCTAGCCTCAAAACACCACACAGCGCGACTTACCTGGTATGAGTGAGCTGCCAGGTCCCGTGCTGCTTTGCTAGCGTCAGACCTCTTCGAAAATGCAATACGATACGTCTAGGTCGCACCAGCAGATTGTGCTGGTTAATTTGATATGTGACACTTGTATATCTGTGTGCACCTGAGTCTGCATATGAAGCATAATGGAACTTGGAATGAAAAAAGCTGCAGCTGCTTTTCACATTGTACAGAGCATATTCCTCCTATCAGCGACTTTTTACACAAATTTTATTTTTTTAATCAGCATCCTGCTTCCCATGTCACTGAATGTCGCCCCCGTAGGGGCAGCTGGAGTAACCTACAACACCACCTAACTGCAGGGGAGCAGAGAGCCGTGCCGGGCCCAGGGGAATAAGGGGGAGTGGCCTAATCACAGGAGGCGTGGCCACGCCCCCTTAGAAAAAAAAGGAAATTAAAACATTTTTGCAGCGGCGCTGCACTGGGGAGGGGGTGCTGTGAGTCCCTCTGCCCGGCGCATAGCCAGTGGGGGGCACGATCAGTGTGATTGCTCCCTACACAGGCATAGGAGACTGCTGAGGCTGCTACTTAGGAGCCACGAGCAGTCTCCCAGTGCAGCCCCCCACCGGGCCCCTCCAGCAAGCCCAGGCCCAGGTAATTTGCACCTGCTCCCCCCCCCTCTCAGCGCCCCTGCCTACCTGATGACTGAGATCAGTAAGCCTGAGAGGTCTTTGGTTTTGCTGATTTGACATCTGTATGTGAACATCACTGCTCTCTCTCAACCTCCTCACTCACAGACACAACACTAACACAGCGCTAACACGCAGCTCCAGGAACACATGCAGCTAATGGCGCGTCCCTGTACAGACTATTTATCCAGCACTGAGAGAGGTGGAGAACAGTTACCAATTTGCTGTCGGGAGTTGTAGTTTAGCGTAGGCAACGGCGAACTGAACCTCGCTCTAGGACTACAGAGACCATCATGCAATGGCTCGCAGGACCACTACTCGCACCTAATAGGATTGAGGCCAATGTATGCACCCTGCTATTCCCTGTACTATACACACAAACCACTACAAATACTCTGTAGGTATAAAACAAGAAACAAATTCAAGGATGAAAAACAAAAATACATAGCTAAACTTTGCAAACTTTGCTCCGTCTGGCCGCCCTATGTACAGACATGACCACGCACATATAATGACTACAACGTCAGACTCCACCCAAATACAAACATAGGGACTCCCAATCCCTCCAATCCAGCAATTCATGCAACAACTAATAATGCAGTAAGTTTATCACAATAGGTGCAGTACACATTGCATTCATGCCACACATAGGAATAATTAGCAGACACCACCACCACATACAATATGCTGGGCAGGGTACACCCAGAGGAGGAAGGCATTGAGAGACTTCACCTTATAATGACCAAAAACCAACAACAACAAAAATTCTAATAAAAAAATAAATACCTCACTTCTCCTATTCATTGTGGAGACTCCATTCTTCCTCAGCATTCAACAAAGGTAACATAGGGTGAACAGCAGGCACTGCTGCACTCTGAGGCATCCCTCCCATGAGGCTGCTGCCGCTGATATCCTCCTCGGGTCACAGAAGCATGTGATGAGCTCCACCAATCAGCTCTGCCAATCAGAGCTCAGCACATGCCTCTATGACCTTTTGTGCTAAGTCTCATGGGATTTACTAGCAATGGCCATTGGTGGGGTGTCCATCGATGGTAGCCATTAATGGCACACAAACCATCTATGGTGAACCATCGATGGTTTGCACCATCGATGGCCACAGCTGCGGGGGAGAACGGTGGGCCAATCAAAATATAGGTGAGGGGCTTAGCAGTGCCAGGGGGCGAGGCTAAGCTATGTCACGTCCAGAAAAAATTAAACATCGGCTCCCACTCGTTCATCTATGGGTAAGAATCATTGGCTCTTAGCCATCAATGGTAAAAATACTGTATTCAACATCAACCATAAACCATCAAAGATTTTGAATCCCATTCCATCTCTAGGATTTACTCAGCTTCCAGCAATGCACTGCACTTGTGCAGTGCACCCAGTATGCCCCTGGCACCTCTCTCAGATGTTGATGGTGGTGACCTGCCCCTTTGCCCCGCCTGTTCCGTCTCCTATGTGTGTGTGTGCTATATACTAATATAAAGGTAACATATACAGTAACAATGGAAAGTATTCAATGCTTTCTCATTTTTACCTTCCGCCAACTGACTCTGCAAACCCAGAGAAAAGTAGTCCCTATTACTTGTAGCTAAAGACATTGGGGGCTTTTGAGTGCCTATGAGCATATAGCGCTCTATATGTAAGGTGACTAGCTATAGGTGAAGGCAGGGCCAGATTGGCCATCTGGCACTTCTGGCAAATGCCCGCAGGGCTGATGGCCTGATGGGCCGGTTCTTTGTTAAACCCTGTCCGAGCAGCTCCGCCTCACGGCGCTCTGCTCGGCTGGGATACTCAAAGACGGGGGTGTGTGTCGCGAGGCCAAGCCCCCATGACTCGCGGCATGCCCCCATGGGACATAACCATGCCCCTTTTGTGGCAAGGCCACGCCCCTCTTGCGAGCATGTGCATAGGGGGACTGCCAAGGCTGATCTGGAGCCCCAGTCCGTCCCTGGGTGAAGGCCTCACAAATGATTCTAGAGATCTCATTAGCTCTAACACATTAAACACATTTCCCCCTGACTAATCCCGCAAGAACTTATTTATTAGAGTTGTAAAAACTTAATTAGTAGTGTCAATAGAAATTCCTGTCTCTACAGCTGATCTGCATTTCATTTTCCAAATTCATTTTAGATCATTGAATTACTGAAAACTCTGACAAATTCTAAATGTGAGCAAATCCCTTTGCTCATTTCCACCAGTTATTCCGGCTCATCTATTGCTGAATGAGTTAATGTAGGACGCCAAATGCGTATTGAGCAGACACGGTATCACACCCTGGTATTTGTCTTAGCTAAAGATTTAATTCCATTGATTATACATTCCATTTTCCAAAGAGCCACTTGCCTGGATGAGCAGGTGGTGTTTGCAGTTCCCATTTAACTGATATATTAGCCATGTTTTGCACGCCATCGGCAGGCAATATTCATCAATTTAGTGCGAGATGACAGAGAAAATCACTCACCTCAAAACTGACAGTGAGGACAGAGAGAGATAAACATGAAATGAGAGAAATAATGATCACTAAAGGAGAACTTGGACAACAAGTTAAACTGCTAGAGGAAGATTATGTGTATGCCAAATAGTATGAGATTAAAAGGGTAAGTGTTCACCCAGGAAAATGAATTTGAAAGCTCACACACAAATTTAGTTGCAGAACAGGCACTCAGCTTGCTGACACGTTATAGAGTCAGCCCTTGGGTTGGGAACAGGAACTTCTTATTTGACACTTTCAAACGTAATCCAGTCTCATCTGAGCAACGTACAGTAATTGTTGTAGGCAGGCGCGTCTTAAGAGAGGAGGGGGCCCGTGTACATTCTCCGTGCAGGGCTCCCTCCTCTCTCCCTGGCAGCCGACTGACGCGGCTGGCCGGCCACCACAGAAGCAGCAGACTGGGCACTAGAGTGTGCCCAGAGTCTACTGCTCATGTGCAGAACGCCGGAAAAATGGCCGTGGCAGCCATTTTCCGGTGTTCTCTGCAGCGCTGACACCTGACGCGGGACCACAAACAGGTGAGATTTAAATAATATTGGTGCAGGGTGTACGGTGCGGGGGCCCCCTGGACCCGGGGGCCTGTGTGCCCCGCACGCCCGGCACACCCTGCACCCATTATTGATACGCCCCTGGTTCTAGGGATAGGTGCAGGCAAGGAGAGCGAGTCGCAGTTCAAGATTTGAGGACTGACTGTGAATAGTTTAGATTACAGAGATGTAACTTTTTTTAAAAATCACAAATTGCGATTAGGTTTCAGACTAAGGCCCCCATTTATCAACTTAGCATAACCCTGCTCGCTAGAGGGGTTATGCCACCCTTTCTGGATTTGACAAACAGCGGTAATCTAAGATTGCCGCTGTTTGTCACAGCATCACTCTCGCCATCTTTTACATGGCGAGAGAGATGCGGTCCCCATTGACGTTGCCCATGCGCATTACACCAAAGCCCCGTCGCTGCCAGCGTTAGGCTGCCAGCAGCCCAGCAGAGGACCTCGCAGAGGAGAAGGACTTCGCGGGACCTCACCGTAGAGGTAAGTATTGGTAAATACAAGCAGATTTTTCGTTTTTAACACAGTGATATTAAACAAATAAAATCCACTGGTATTTGCCTTCGTTGATATATGGGGGCTTAACTATGAATAGGCTCAGTATGAGAGTTAAATGAATAGTTAAACTATAGTAATATGGGACATTTGTTTATAAAAGGGAGCAAAGAACCCTGCTATATAATATGTGACTTTCTGTAAGTATACACAGTAGCGAACATCGTGTGCCGCTCCCGGCCCCCCAGAAAGGCAGGCAAGCCTCCTGGCGGCCTCCGACTCGTCCGGGGGGGGGGGCAGTGACACTATTTGCGCTGAATCGCGTCATCATAGCTCCGCCCCGATTCACAATGCCTTTAATTTTGGCATTGTGAAGAGGGGGCAGGGCCACAATTACGCAAACGCACGGAGTGTGCAAAGGGACCAGTGCAACGTTCATCACAGTATAGCTGTGAGCTAGTTCCTGTGCTCCCTTGCTCCGAACTTACTGCCGTTCCAGAGTGTCTCAGTGTTACCATCTCATAGCTCTGTACCTCGCCTGCCTCTGCGTTCCAACTTGCCACCTGTACCCGCTACCTGCTGCGGACCAACCGACCCCAGTCGCTGAGTATAGTCTGCATCCCTTTAGTGGCACCTCGCCCTCCGAGTACCCACTCACCTCATGAGTCTCCGTTAAGACCAGCTGCCTTTCAGTACCAACAGCCAAGCCTCCATTCCGCATCCGACTCCACTCCGGGTCCAAGCCCATGCCATACCGTGACAAAAAGGAGCCGCTGGGATGTCATGCAGGCCACACCACAGTGAATGACAGGTGGGGCGGGCAGCTGGCGAAGGAGGAGGAACAGTTATGGAGCCGGAGACCGAAGAGGGGGACGCGGCACTGGCCGGACCAGCCCATCTGGCCATCGACCCTTCTGGCATTTGCTAGAACTGCCAGATGGGCCGTCAGGCCCTGTAAGCATGCATCTATTAGTATCTTTTTTTAGTTGTCCTCCTATAAATCATTTTACCTCTTTCAAAATCGTTTATCGTGGCAATAACAAATTTACGGGCCTGATTCTGAGTCGGACGCAGTGATGATGTGGGACACAGTTGAGCAATTGCTTTCTGCTGCACATGCGTCTAAGTGATCCTATGCATGTGTCTAGAGTCAGTGTGCACAGAGTCGCAGTTTTGATTTAGATGCACGGTCTCAGTAATTTCGGGACTTTACAGTGCATACAGAGCTCAGATGGGCTTTCCAAAGCCTCGCTGTTGTGTACATCATGTGCAATGTGCTATGTGTCTCTCTTTACTATGATAATCACATAACACTGTGGAAAGTCTGCATATAATGACCATGTTTTGCCTATACCTTGCCAAAGTGATTTATCTTTAAAAAAAACAAAAAAAAATGTTTTCATGATATTGCTGCTTTAAGATATATGACCACAGTGTCACAGCTCAACCTACATGCTTAAATAGTTTTGTTTTTTTTGTTCGATATATAAATTGACTTTACATTTTCTTTTCTAATATTGCATACCGACATGCTCCAGCAGTTTTCAATTTCATTGAAATACTGATGTAAACAGTTTTTGCCGGGTTTGTTAGATACGGTCACAATTACTCATTTTATAACAATTGCCTTCTAATGGCAATCAGTGGCCGCCAGCAGAACGCATCTCTCTTAAATGGGAATTATACCTTACGGTCACAAAACAGAAGCCATCTAACGCCAGCGTGCCTCATATTTATTCCTGGAATTTAACTGCAAGCCTTATGATCTTCAAGGGTGTAAATTTACAATCCTGTTTTATGAGTCTAAAACTGTCACAGTAAAGATGTTGCAAAAGCATATAATTCATTTTGGAAGAGATGGAGATGAATTAAAGTAGCAAAAATGTCTTAAAGTGCACATGTGGCCACTACACACTGGAGATTATTACGAAGTGTATTACTCCATATATTTACACAAAGTGCAAAGTGTCTAGGCCTTTGAATCACGCATGTGTTCAAAGATGCGTATGCAACCCGCAAGGCGTATGCGATAAATCGGTAGATGCGTGGGAATGAAAATTAGGTCCAGAGTGTGCACTTATAGAGGAAATTCTGCAGATTAGCCTTGTGCAGTTATGCGGCAATGAGGCTAATATGCACGCAGCAGAGGGCGGTTTGGGCACTCCACTGAGACAGTCCGTGGTGTCAGTGCCCAGTAACAGGATGGTGGGGCACTTAGGTCAGCTGATGCCCCGGAATATTGTGGCCATGAGCCAGCCGTCTATTTGTAGTCTCCCTGTAAGCATCTTTTTCAATGTTCTAGGATGCTTTTTTCATTATTGTCACTGTACAGAACTGTGCATGCAAAACCTTTGCTGAGAAATGTGCAATGATTTATGTATTGAGGGAAGAATAAAATGGATAAATGAGAATAACCACAGAGCATCAGCGGTGTAAAATGATATCACCTCTTCTCATAAGTCCAGGCTGAATCATTGCTCTTTATCTATTCTGTGCTGGTAAAAGACTGCAAACATAACCATGGAGGGTAGGAGATAGAGAACTGCTCTTTAATATAGGGAACAATATTCTGCTAAATAGAGCACTGTAAGACTGTAGGGTGATAAAGTGGTTTATTCAATAACAGGACAATGGAAGTGATTATAAATATACTACATAATGCATTAGTACCACCTTACATAAATTAATAAATGGCAGACATCTTCAGAATTGAATTGCATTAATAATTTATAGTAAAGAAAATGATGCTGTGCAATTGATGAGTACTATTTATATATTGTATATAGCGCACACCTATTCCGCAGTGCTTTGCAGATAATATTTAGTCATTCACATCAGTCCCTGCCCCAGTGGAGTTTACAATCTTTATTCCCTACCACCTATACTGTAAAAACATACATACATATTAGGGTTCATTTTTTATCAGAACCCCATTAATCTACCAGTATGTTTTTGGACTGTGTGAGGAAACCCACAGAAACACGGGAAGCTAAACAAACTGTACACGGATGGTGCTTTGGTGGGAATCAAACCTAGGACCTCAGGGCTGTGAGGCAGCAAGCTAGTCTTTGTGCCACCATGCAGCCGATATTGAACAAGTACTGAAAAATAGAAACATTATGGGGTTCATTCAATTAAGGGCAAGGGGGCAAGTTGCCATTGCAACGGCGTAGAAACGCCGCAACGGAAGCGGGACTTGTCCCCCTTGCGGCCTGATCTTGCCCCAGTCCAGACTCGCTGATCTTTTAATGCAGCCCTATGGGACGGTGAACAAATATCAGCGAGTCCAGAGCTACTGTAAGTGCAACATACAGCTGCATTTACTCGTGGGCGCGACATAGTGGAGAGAGATAAAGTACCAACCAATCAGCTTATAACTGCCATTTTACAGGCTGTGTTTCAAAAATGGTAGTAAGGAGCTGATTGGTTGGTACATTATCGCTCTCATCTTTAGCGCTCTCCAAGGCTTAGAGCTTAGGGGTCTAGTTACTAAGCAGTGTTAGGAGACAGAGTGAAAAGTGATAAGAAAGTGATAAGGTGCCAATCAGCTATCAGCTTCCAACTGTCATCTCACAGGCTGTGTTTTAAAAATGACAGTTGGGAGCTGATTGGCTGGCACCTTATCAATTTCTTATCACTTTTCATTCTGTCTCCTAACACTGCTTAGTAACTAGACCCCTTAGTATGTTTACCCCAGTGGGAGATGTATCAAACCTTAGAGAGAGATAAAGTGGTGAAGTTACCCATAGCAACCAATCAGCTTCTAACTGTCATTCATCAAGCACAGTTTATAAAATGTATAAAATGGCAGTTATAAGCTAATTGGTTGCTATGATCAACTACTTCACTTTCTCTCTCTCTCTCTAAGGGGGCGATCCAGTTGTTGATAAGGCGGCCATTTTTTTAGTGCCTCCTGCGCCGGCATTTCTGCTTGCTCCCTCAAAAGGGAGCTAGCAAAAATGTGCAATAAACAGCAGGTAGGGCAATTGTCCTGGGCGCCCATCAATTATTGTGGTCTTCATGACTTATTACAGCGAGTTTAGCCAAGTAAAGTGCCTAAACCCGGTCCAATAAGGCGTAAAGATCGCGATAATTGATTGGCGCCCATTAATTATCACTGCAAAACAATTAAATCATGCGGTGAGCAGAAATGCCGGCTCTGGCGGCTATCGCAGCCGAATAGAGCAACAATTGAATTGCTCCGTCAGGCACCCTAAGAAAATAGCCTCCTTATAAACAATTGAAACTCCCCCTAAGGATTGATACTTCCCCCACTCATAGTCTATAGACCAGATTCAATTTAATGTCACTCACTTTAATGTCTTATTATATGACTGTTGAATTGATCCCATTGTATGGTCTATTTGTACTTTTCACATTGAAGCCCGTATTCAATTAGCGGCGAAAAGTCGGGATCCGCGAAAAAGTATCGTGGATGACGTAATTTTGCCTGGCGGAAACTTATCTCCGTATTCAATTCCAAATAATTTTCGCGTACGTGGAAACTCAATGCAATGTAATAGGCGGAAAAGTTTTGCCTATGAATAGCAGGACGGAAAAAAGTGTAGAATTGAGTTTTGGGATGCAAACGTCAGGAAACCACTCAGCACCCTTAGGACAGCCCCCCAAAGCATAACTGCGTAAAAAAAAAAAAAACAGAAAAAAGTGAGGAACACCCCAAAAAAAGAATTTGAAAATGAGGGCGAAAAAGTGCAGAGTGGGGGTACAAACTTTTAAACTAGCTAAATAGACTTTTGAGGGGGTCTGCAAGTAAGGGGGAGGTATTTTGTTGATTGCAAGTGCTTGCAAAAGGTGCGTTTTTTTACGATTTTTAAAACTTCACTTTAGCGGCTTTAAACCATGCTTGCACCCATTTTCAAGTACCCCAAATTTGACAGGACTACTTATTTCCATCCAAAAAACCTGCTTAATGCTATTCTTCACCACTTGTGCAAAGACGCTAATTTCAAGCAATTGACAACACTTAAATACCCCAAATAGCTTCAATAGGGCTATTCGGGAACATCTATATTGATCCCCAATGATAGTGGGGGGTGTCAGGCTGATTTTCCAATTTTTGACAGCAATTTTCGCCTGAGTTTCGCCGGGACGCATTTTTGCGTCCTTTGGAATTTAATACAGTGAATAGCAGGGGCGCGCACAATAAGTTTCCGCAGCCAAAACATGCGATGTAGGCGAATAGTCAGGCAGGCGAAAAAGTATCACAGGGGCAAATCTAATTGAATGCGGGCCTTAATTGGTTGGGTTTCCCTGTAAGCTTACCTGGCTGCACTACTTCCCGCACTACCTAGGAGACTTATCTCTAGTGACGGTGGGTCTGATATTCAGATCTGCATGTAAATGGCGATGTTCATCCAGGTTGAGCGTGCATGCATGAAAGCCGCAGTGTGCACGCACAGCATTTAAACTAGGATTACACCCGCACAGAGGATTCACTCTCAAACTGTGTGACAGGTAGTCAGTGTTTGGGGGAGGAAGCGTTGTGGCTACAGGAACGCAGGCTCGCTGGCAGCATTTAAACTAGGGGTGTGCACCGGCCACTTTTCGTGTTTTGTGTTTTGGTTTTGGATCTGGATCTTTCTTCGTGTTTTGGATCTGGATTGGTTTTGCCAAAACCACCCTTCCGTGTTTTTGGTTCTGGGTTTTGTGTTTTGGATCTGTATTTTTTTGAAAAAAAGCATAAAAACAGCTAAAATCACAGAATTTGTAGGTTTTTCTGCTCCTATGCTATTATTAACCTCAATAACCTTAATTTCCACTCATTTCCAGTCTATTCTGAATACCTCACACCTCACAATAGTGTTTTTATGTCCAAAAGGTTGCACCGAGGTAGCTGGATGACTATGCTAAGCGACACGAGTGGGCGGCACAAACACGTGACCCATCTAGGCGTGAAACTGCAGTGGCAGACAGGATGGCATTGAAAAACTAGGCCCCAAACTGTACATAATGCAAAGAAAAAAAAGAGGTGCAAGATGGAATTGTCCTTGGGCCCTCCCACCCACCCTTATGTTGTATAAACAGGACATGCACACTTTAACAAACCAATCATTTCAGCGCCAGGGTCTGCCACACAACTGTGGCTGAAATGATTGGTTCGTTTGGGCCCCCACAAAACAAGCTGGCAATTAATCTGTCCCTGCACAAACTGGCTCTACGGAGGCAAGAAGTCGTCCTCATCCTCCTCATCCACAGATTCCTCACCCTCTTCAGTGTTATGTACATCCTCATCCTCACAGAGTATTAATTCGTCCCTGCTGGAACCACAGGTCCCTCTGTACGTTCTGGAGGCTGGTCTCCCTGGAAGAGTTGATCATTCATTTTATGAACATCATCTTCTCCACATTTTGTGGAAGCAACCTCCTACGCCTTTCGCTAACAAGGTTCCTGGCTGCACTAAACACTCTTTCGGAGTACACACTGGAGGGGGGGCAACTCAGGTAAAATAGAGCCAGTTTGTACAGGGACCTCCAAATTGCTTCTTTTTCCTGCCAGTACAGGTACGGACTGTCTGACATGCCTACTTGGATGCTGTCACCGATGTAATCCTTTAACAGACAGACGCACGCTTGTCGCTGCTGCTTTGAGGATTCAAGTGCGGCTACAGCCCACACAATTCACAAAGACAGAAAAAAAAAAAGAATATTTTTATTGTTTGTGGAGCACACTTTGAGGGTTACACCACCCTCTAACAGACAGACGCACGCTTGTCGCTGCTGCTTTGAGGATGCAAGTGCGGCTACAGCCCACACAATTCACAAAGACAGAAAAAAGAAGAAGAATATTTTTATTCTTTGTGTAGCACACTTTGAGGGTGTCACCACCCTTTAACAGACAGACGCACGCTTGTCGCTGCTGCTTTAAGGATGCAGGTGCGGCTACAGCCCACACAATTCACAAAGACAGAAAAAAGAAGAATATTTTTATTGTTTGTGTAGCACACTTTGAGGGTGTCACCACCCTTTAACAGACAGACGCACGCTTGTCGCTGCTGCTTTGAGGATGCAAGTGCGGCTACATCGCACACAAGTCACAAACACATAAAAAAAAATAGTTTTTTATTTTTTGGAGCACTTTGAGAGTTACACCACCCTTTAACAGACAGACGCACGCTTGTCGCTGCTGCTTTAAGGATGCAGGTGCGGCTACAGCCCACACATTTCACAAAGACCGAAAAAAAAGAACAATATTTTAATTGTTTGTGTAGAACACTTTGAGGGTGTCACCATCCTTTAACAGACAGACGCACGCTTGTCGCTGCTGCTTTAAGGATGCAGGTGCGGCTACAGCCCACACAATTCACAAAGACAGAAAAAAGAAGAAGAATATTTTTATTGTTTGTGTAGCACACTTTGAGGGTGTCACCACCCTTTAACAGACAGACGCACGCTTGTCGCTGCTGCTTTGAGGATGCAAGTGTGGCTACATCGCACACAAGTCACAAACACATTAAAAAAAATTTTTTGATTTTTTTTGGAGCACTTTGAGAGTTACAACACCCTTTAACAGACAGACGCACGCTTGTCGCTGCTGCTTTGAGGATGCAAGTGCGGCTACAGCCCACACAATTCACAAAGACAGAAAAAAAAAGAACAATATTTTAATTGTTTGTGTAGCACACTTTGAGGGTGTCACCACCCTTTAACAGACAGACGCACGCTTGTCGCTGCTGCTTTAAGGATGCAGGTGCGGCTACAGCCCACACATTTCACAAAGACAGAAAAAAAAGAACAATATTTTAATTGTTTGTGTAGCACACTTTGAGGGTGTCACCACCCTTTAACAGACAGACGCACGCTTGTCGCTGCTGCTTTGAGGATGCAGGTGGAATCTAGACGGGATTTGGAACTGAGGACACACTACCTCCATCAATTGTCTAAATCCCACTGCACTAATGTCGGATACCGGACGCACGTCTAACACCAACATAGCAGTCAAGGCCTCAGTTATACGTTTTGCTTCAGGATGACTGCTGTCGTACTTCATCCTCATCGCTAGGGACTGTTGGAGGGTCAATTGTTTAGTAAAAGTAGTGATGTTCCTACTTCCTCTCTGGGATGATGAACAACTCCCAGCAGCAGCAACAGCACTAGTAGGAAGTGGTTCTTGATCTTTCCCTATTTTATTTTTATCAGAGAAAGTTTGGTCCTCCATTTATGTTATATTGATATATATACGTGCGGCTAAAGCGCACACAAACACAGAAAATATTTTTTTATTTTTGCTGGAGAGTAGTGCACTTTGTGGGTTACACCACCCTTTAAGAAATGAGCCAGCCGGCTCTTTACTTATGGGACACAGGCGCACGCTTGGCGCTGCTCCTTTGTTGATGCACGTGCAGCCACAGTGCACACAAGTCACAAACACAGAAAATATATATTTTTTTGGTTTGGAGTGTACTTTGGGGGTTACAGAACCCTTTAACGGTCAAGCCAGCCGGCCCTTTACTTATGACACAGGCGCACGCTTGGCACTACTTTGTTGATGCACGTGCGGCTACTGCGCACACAATTCACAAACACAGAAAATAATTTTTTTTTGGTTTGGACTGGAGTGTACTTTCGGGGGTTACAGCACCCTTTAACGGTCAAGCCAGCCGGCCCTTTACTTATGACACAGGCGCACACTTGGCACTACTTTGTTGATGCACGTGCGGCTACTGCGCACACAATTCACAAACACAGAAAATAATTTTTTTTCGGTTTGGACTGGAGTGTACTTTGGGGGTTACAGCACCCTTTAACGGTCAAGCCAGCCGGCCCTTTACTTATGACACAGGCGCACGCTTGGCACTACTTTGTTGATGCACGTGCGGCTACTGCGCACACAATTCACAAACACAGAAAATAATTTTTTTTTTGGTTTGGACTGGAGTGTACTTTCGGGGGTTACAGCACCCTTTAACGGTCAAGCCAGCCGGCCCTTTACTTATGACACAGGCGCACGCTTGGCACTACTTTGTTGATGCACGTGCGGCTACTGCGCACACAATTCACAAACACAGAAAATAAATTTTTTTTTTGGTTTGGACTGGAGTGTACTTTGGGGGTTACAGCACCCTTTAACGGTCAAGCCAGCTGGCCCTTTACTTATGACACAGGCGCACGCTTGGCACTACTTTGTTGATGCACGTGCGGCTACTGCGCACACAATTCACAAACACAGAAAATAATTTTTTTTTTGGTTTGGACTGGAGTGTACTTTGGGGGTTACAGCACCCTTTAACGGTCAAGCCAGCCGGCCCTTTACTTATGACACAGGCGCACGCTTGGCACTACTTTGTTGATGCACGTGCGGCTACTGCGCACACAATTCACAAACACAGAAAATAATTTTTTTTTGGTTTGGACTGGAGTGTACTTTCGGGGGTTACAGCACCCTTAACGGTCAAGCCAGCCGGCCCTTTACTTATGACACAGGCGCACGCTTGGCACTACTTTGTTGATGCACGTGCGGCTACTGCGCACACAATTCACAAACACAGAAAATAATTTTTTTTTTGGTTTGGACTGGAGTGTACTTTCGGGGGTTACAGCACCCTTAACGGTCAAGCCAGCCGGCCCTTTACTTATGACACAGGCGCACGCTTGGCACTACTTTGTTGATGCACGTGCGGCTACTGCGCACACAATTCACAAACACAGAAAATATATTATTTTTTTACCACTTGGGGGGAGCACCCCTGATGGACAGAGCACCCCCTGGACAACACTACAGCACCTCTTTAGGACTGGGACACTGCACAGGACTTTGGAGTGGACACAGCCCCTATGGAGAACTGACTGCACAACACAGTCCAGCCAGCCCCTATGGACTTTGAAGTAGTGGACACAGCCCCTATTAACAACAGCAGCACAGCACAACACAGCCAGCCCCTATGGACTTTGAAGTAGTGGACAACAGCAGCACTACACTACACTACACTACACAGCCCTAACTCCCACCCTCCCTCTTCACTGTCCACAGCCGAGTGAGAAAATGGCGCCGACGTGGGTACCTTATATAGGATCCAAAACCCGCGAGACTCGGAAGGCGGGAAGATGACGTTTTGCCTCGATTTCAGATCCGAGTCAGGCGGGAAAAGTCGAGCCTGATTCGGATCGGACTCGGATCGGGGGGGCTCGGATTTCAGAAATCCGAACCCGCTCACCCCTAATTTAAACACTGTTTTCTGGGTGTCCATAAATTATCCACTGTGTCCTTACTTGCAGCAGGATAACCGTCTGCGTGACTGGAGACCCGCTATGACAGCTTAGACATACTCGGACGTTACTACCACTTTATTTTTATATATCTGTATAAAGGAAAATCTAAATAACCGAGAATAATGTCTCCTTTTCTTTGGATGGTACCCTGCAACCTTTCCCTTTACATGGGCTTTACTGCATTTTGATTTCCATTAGCTTCTGGTTGCCTTTGTTTTAATACCTGGAGGCTCTGGTTAATGTGTAATAATATAACATCTTGCTGGACAGATCTAAAACTTCTAAAAGAACTGGCAAGGTGCAAAAACGCATACAGCTGTGTCCACATACATCTAGCCTTCTTGTGCGCTAAAAGCCCTAATCGTGCCGTGCCATGGCGTGATTCGGTAGCACCGAGCGTCTTTTCGTGCGGCTTTTTACATTCAAATGTGTCTTAATGGCAAAAATGATGCGAATAGTTAGCACAAGCAGCGTCTGCTGGTTAGAGTGATATACAGCATGCTTATGTTCTGTGAGATTCGGGTGTATCAGCATGTGAGACGCTACGTTGCAGTGTCAGCGGCTGTAACATTGTAACGTAGCATTTTGCATTCAATTACATCGGCAGTCACTCACAGAACATAGGCATGCTGCATATCATTTTAATCAGCAGAAGCTGTTTGTGCGACATATTCACATCACTATGTGAATAAGACGCATTTGAAGGTAAAAAGTAGCACGAAAAGATGCTTGGCGCTACTGAGTTACACGGAGCTCCGTCGTTATGTGTGGCGCGACTTGAGAGGATAGAAGTATGTGGACACATCTGAATGCCCGGAGCTGTTTTTTTTTTAATGTATATATATATATATATATATATATATCATACTTACCTTCTGGGCCACTCCCGACCCCCCGGAAAAGAAGGTAAGCCTCCCTGCCAGCTGCTGACTACCCAGACCTCCGCGAATCCCCCCCGCAGCGGACATATAAAGAGCACATCATCATGCTTTACTCATATGTACACAGTAACTCCTATATGCTGACTGACCATACCCTGCCGCAAGCACTGCGAGCACTTCAGTGTAAAAACAAGCCAGGTGACGTGTACTATGATGCTGCCTTATAATTATGCACACCTCTAAAATGCTGTTGAGATTCTCAGGCACACCTGCATTCGCACCTCCACTCCCCCGGCCAGCCCCTATTACCACCTACCACCTGCTGGGCTGTCTATGCACAGCGAGCGAATGCATTGTGAACTCTCACTAAGGTACGCGCATGTGCACAATGCAAACCATCGGCAGCAGCGAGAGTATGCATCTTAGCAAGCGGGTCTGAATGAGCTGCTAAGTTTCACTTGCATTCAGCTCTGAATCAGCCTCAGATAGTGTCCTGGATTGAAGATAACTAAAGTCACCAGCTCTGTGAGGTTGCAGTGGTAACCACTTTACCACAATACTGCCTACATAGTGAAAATACCAAGCTACAACTGTCTCACTTAATAATCTAGTGCACAAAATATTGCATTGCTTCCCATATGGTGCACAGCACAAATATTCACCTTGATCTACAAGCTTGATAAAACATATTGCAAAAAAAACCCATTGAGGAAACAACTAACAGTGGTGAAATGCGTGTAGTATTACTCATGCACTCCTAACTGGTTTTCTATTTTATTTAATGTTTATTTAAAGTTTTTACTTAATCTTCACTATATCCCCACTCAGGGGCGTAGAGAGCCCTGCCGGGCCCAGGTGAAGAGGGGGGCATGACCTAATCATGGGAGGCGTGGCCACGCCTCCTTGAGCTAAAAAAAAAAACACACTTTTGCAGCGCTGCACAGCGGCTCTGCGTACTGGGGAGGGGGGCGCTGTAAGCCCCTCAGCGCGGCACAAAGCCAGAGGGGGGCACATTCAGTGTGGGTCTGAATCTGGCCCGAAGATGGCAGGGCCCCCCCAGGGGATGGCGCAGAGGTGGGAGGAGCTGTGTATAATGTGGGTGGAGCTACACAGCGGGGGGCGTCAATTAGTGCATCACCCAGTTTAAAAATTCTCAAAGTTTGGGGTGGGGAATACAGGATGGGAGTGGGTGGCACAGAGCTGGGAAGGCTGGACTGGGAGGGCACAGGGAAGGTTGGACTGGGGGTGCACAAGGCAGGGAAGGCTGGACCTTAATTGGGGGGCACAGGGCAGAAAAAGCTGGCTGGACTGGGGGGGGTAGGAAAGGCTAGGTACACTAATGGGGAGGCACAGGGCAGAGAAGGTTGAACTGGGGTGGGGGACAGGGCAGGGAAGACTGGCTGGATTAGGGGGGACACAGGGCAGGGAAGGCTGGCTAGACTAGGGGAGCATGGGGCAGGGAAGGCTGGCTGGACTAGGGGAGCATGGGGCAGGGAAGGCTGGCTGGACTAGGGGAGCATGGGGCAGGGAAGGCTGGCTGGAGTAGAGTGTTAGGGCAGGGAAGGCTTTCTGGTTTCTTGCAGTAGGTGGAGCGGAGGGGCACAGGGCAGGGACTCTTCCTACCTTGTTTCTTCAGAGGGCCCGGGCCGGGAGACAGCAGTGCAGAATATATGAATCAGCAGCCGGGTAGACACATGGCAGCCAGTGGTAATTGAAATACGACGCTGCCCGCGAGCCAATCACAGCTCGCGGACCGGCAGCCAATCAGGAGCGGCCGCAATGGCTGCTCCTGATTGGCTGCTGGTCCCCCATTTGTAAGTCCTGCGGCCGGCACCATATATCAAATACCGCCGGCGGCGCTGTGTTTCCCCGGCTGCTGATTCCTATACTCTGCACTGCTGTCTCCCGGGCCCCCGCTCTCTCAGGGTCCGGGACTCCGGGCCCGGCAGTCCCCCCCTGACGGCGGCCCTGCCCACCATGTCGGCCCTGGTGCGTTTCCGCGGGGTCGTTCATCGCATCGACAGATCTGCAGTACTGTACATGCTGTTCAATCTGTCAATTTGATGAATGACACAAGGCATTTGGATGCGACAGGTGTACGATATATCATTCATGCATCCCTTCACCAGATCGTGCGGTGTGTACGGACCACACAATATGTCGTCCGTCACATCTGTCGTCAGCTGGGTCGTCCATCGCATCACGGGTCATCTGATGTGTACCCACCTTACATCTCTCTATGGTTGTCACAACCCCGTCCCTCTCACTCGCTAATATCCGGTTTTGCACTTATTTACCATAATACTTATATAACTCTACCCTCTAACAATTGCTATCCTAATACCTATGTATCAATATATAATATTATAAAATCTGTGTAATAGTATGTCACTTATCAGCTATCAATAATAATATTTCTATGTAGCACTATAGATTGCTTATTATACTTATGTGACTGTAATAACTCCATAGTTTAAGCATAATACAATCATATTTTCCTACCTACTAATATTCTCCTCTATTCCTTGCCTATAAACTCTCCATACACTTCCACATCTGTACCTAACCCATTCAATTCCATCACTCACCTTTCCCTTTTCCCATCCCATCTGCCTCCTATATACTCAATAATTTACTGTTACTCCACCTAATCCACTTTATTTAAATCTTCTTAATTCCAGAAGTCTTCTTGTTCAATTATCCTATCCTTGAATCAGGGACTGAAGCCTCCCTAGAGGAGTAATATGGAGTCTGAGCAGTAGTGCACTCCACCTCCAGCAGCTGGGACATTCAGTTGCACAAGAGCTGAAACGTACAGCAGTACTAATGGCAGCTGAGTGGATTAGAGAGAGATGCTTATGCTGTACAATAAACCCCACTCTATTATCCCTATACACTCACAGATATTTCTCCTCTGACTCCCCAAGACCCATCTGCATTATCTCACTCACTTCTCAGCTTGGGTGGGTGCAATGATGTCATGCACCTCTCACTACAAGTGGTTTATTTCCCCTTCTTACTGCCCCCCGTACCTTGCATAAATATAATGACCCTGATTTGCCCCAACTTATACTGATCTGATAACATATCAGTTCCCCTTGGTACCTCTAGATTGTCACCACTCAGCACGGCCTGTAGTGGGGAGGTAATGGGTTTCCCGCCTGTAAGTGACAGTTCACACCAGAGGAGAGGCTGCAATGACTCTACTTTGAAAAAAAGAGCCAGCGCTTCTGCTTTCTCTTGGTTATCCTCCAGAGCCACCAGCCACGCCTGTGCCTCCTAGTGCTCATCTGGGAAATCCAGCACCCACTAGGGGGCGATACCACTCACTTTAGGAATCATTGCTCTAGACATTCATACCTTGAGGAGCCATCCTCCACCAAGCCCACTCATCCACCGTCTACGGGCCATGATTTGATCTCCAGATCAACAATCTATGAATCACAGTAACTGTAGAACAGCACCGCCATAGCTTACTGCAATCAATACTCCATGGCAAGGGTGTATCTACCCCTTGGCCAGGATGGCACTCGCCAGGGGTGCTGGCTGAGGGGGGGCACCATCTGACGGTGCCACCTGCGGCCAAGGGGTAGAATCAAAATGGGGCTGCCAGGACTGCAGTCACGGCAACGCCCCCTGGTTCCTAGATGTCAAGGTCCGGGCAGCCGCCAGCGCTTGCCGGCGGCTGCATGCTACATAGAAATAATATATATTTTTTTTGAGTCAAGGCACATGTGACGTCTGTTGCTGCACTGAGGAGCCGCTGAGCAGCCCACAGCCACAGGCTGAAGGTGATAAGTATTTGTGGGCTGTGGGGGGCCGGATGCCGGGGGCCAGGGACTGGAGCCCCACATTACAGACAGGCAATAGACTATGGGCCTGATTCAGAACCGTTCGCAAGCGGCCGCTCGCTCGTATGCGGCTGATGTTATGCATTTGCGCATGCGTATGCAGTGCGCATACGCGAACTTGTTTGAGCAATCGGGTAGCGCTCGCTTGCCCAACAAAGACAGCCCAGTGGAATGAGTGACAGGAGAGGCCGTTTGTGGGTGGTAACAGGGGCAGTAGTAACGGGGGAGTGGAGTTGCGAACGCAGGCGTGCCTGAGTGTTTCAACGCCGTTTCAGAGGCATGCATAATTAACAAGCAGCGTCATAGTACAGGTCACCTGGTTTATGTTTACACAGAACTGCTCGCAGTGCTTGCGGTAGGGTACAATCAACCACAAGCGCTGCGGTCTGACCTGATGGTTCGCAATGTACCAATGGTTTAATACACTTCCTGGAGATGACGTGCGCTAGTGGGCGTCTCACCATATGCTAATGGGCGTCAGCATACACAAAGTGATCGCTCGCCATGACATAGTGAATGTGCTTATGCCTTGCCGTGCGATTGCCTGTCTTGATGTTACTTAGCTGACTTTTCATACGCTGGGACCGAGCGGCCGCATCTAGCGAGTGAGTCTGAATCAGGTCCTATATGCCAATTACAATTATTACAATATCAGAAAGGGAACAGTACTTTAATAAAAGTAGGGATGTGCGCCGAACCATTTTTGGCGGATTTGGATCTAATTCGTCGTCTGGCTTTGGATTTGGATTTGGATTTTTTTTACAAAAATTTACAAAAAAAGCTAAAATCACATAAATTGGTCCTTTGTTTTCTTCTTAGAGTATTATTAACCTTAATAACATTAATTTCCAGTCATTTATAGTCAATTTAGACCACCTCACAGCTTATAATATTGTTTTCATCATTATTGGCCAAAGGTTGCAGTGAGCTGGCTGGTTACCAAGCGACAAAGCAGCGGCGCAGCAGCACAGACACCACACTATAAAGCACATCTATGACACATTGCCACACAGCAGTGGCAGAAATGAAAAGTAGTGCACCCACCCAGTGGGGTACGGCCAGGAGAATCACAGTACTTGTTACATAGTGGGCTATGGCCCAAGGAGTCACAGTGCACAATCTTATTCACATTACACCGCACATAGGCCCTGATTCACATTACACCATAAAGTAGTGTCTCTTATTTATGTTACGACACACAGTAGTGACCCTTATACACAAAGCCCACAGCAGTAATGCACCTTATACAATGCCCACAGTAGTAGTGCCACTTATACAATGCCCCCAGCAGTGGTGTCCCTTACACAATGGCCCCAGTAGTGGTGCCCCCTATGCAGTCCCCTTAGTAGTAGGACCCCCTATGCAGTGCCCCCAGTAGTAGTTTGCCCCCAGTAGCAGTGCCCCCATTAGCAGGCCCACAGTAGTTGTGCCCCCATTAGCAGGCCCCCAGTAGTAGTGCCCCCATTAGCATGCCCCAAGTAGTATGCCCCCCAGTAGTATGCCCCCCAGTAGTAGTGCCCCCATTAACATGCCTCCAGTAGTAGTATGCCCCCCATTAGCAGGCCCCCAGTAGTAGTATGCCCCCCCATTAGCAGGCCCCCAGTAGTAGCAGTGCCCCCCTTAGCAGGCCCCCAGTAGTAGTATGCCCCCCTTAGCAGGCCCCCAGTAGTAGCAGTGCCCCCCCTTAGCAGACCCCCAGTAGTAGTATGCCCCCCCTTAGCAGGCCCCCAGTAGTAGCAGTGCCCCCCCTTAGCAGACCCCAGTAGTAGTATGCCCCCCCTTAGCAGGCCCCCAGTAGTAGTAATAGGGCCCCGCTTAGCAGGCCCCCAGTAGTAGTATGCCCTCCCTTAGCAGGCCCCCAATAGTAGTAGTGCCCCCCACTAGCAGGCCCCCAATAGTAGTATGCCCCCCACTAGCAGGCCCCCAGTAGTAGTATGCCCCCCACTAGCAGGCCTCCAGTAATGCCCTCTTACACACACACACACACACAAAAAACAACTTACCGGAATCCCCGCTCCAGCCGCCGTCCGCTCTGCTCTGCTGTATAACACGTGGAGGAAGCCGGAAGACGGAGCTCATGAGTGAGCTCCAACCGGCTCCCTCTGTGCAGCAGTCAATGAGAGTCTTTGTGACTCTCATTGGCTGCTATTACAAACACACAGCTGCCGCTGGCGGCTGTGTGTTTGATCTGTGTAGGGCAGACAGCTATCACAGCAGTCTGCCCTACACTAGAGGAGCCCTGACGTCGGATTCTCTCGCGAGAGTCCAACATCAGGAGGCTGTGGCTTGGCCTTGAACAGGGATCCGAGTCAGGCAGGGAACACCCGAATCCCCAATGTTCAGAGCAGTTCGGATTCCACAGAATCCTATTCCTCATCTCTAATAAAAAGTAGTGTCTGTAACATCAGGTAGTATACTGACATGCAACTGACAAGCCTTAGCTGTCAGCCTGCCCCAATAAAGGGTTGTAACTAGAGATGAGCGGTTCGGATTCTTTGGAATCCGAACCACTCCGAACATAGGGGATCCGAGTCCACCCGAACCCTGTTCGGGTGTTCTCCGCCTGACTCGGATCCCCGTTCGGGACCAAATGGGGGCCGCCTGATAGCGAGAATCCGACATCAGTGCTCCTCGAGTGTAGGGCAGACCGCTGTGATAGCGGTCTGCCCTAAACAGAACAAACACAGCCGCCAGTGGCAGCTGTGTGTTTGTAGTAGCAGCCAATGAGAGTCACACAGACTCTCATTGGCTGCTGCACGGAGAGAACCGGCTGGAGCTCACTCATGAGCTCCGTCTTCCGGCTCCCTCCTCGTCGCGTGGCAGCAGACCGGACGGCGGCTGGAGCGGGGATACAGGTAAGTTGTTTTTTTTTTTTTTCTTTAAGGGTGTATGGGTGGCCTGATAATGGAGGGGCCTGCTAAGGGGGGCCTACTACTGGGGGGCCTACTACTTGGGGGGCCTACTACTGGGGCGCCTACTACTGGGGGGGCCTACTACGGGGGGCCTACTACTGGGGGGGCATACTACAGGGGGCCTGCTACTGGGGGGACTTCTACTGTGGGGGCATACTACAGGGGGCCTGCTACTGGGGGGGCATACTACAGGAGGCCTGTTACTGGGGGGGCCTACTACTGGGGGGGAGCCAGTCCATTACTTTGCCAGGGACGCTCTCACTCTAAACCCTAGATACACCCCTGCTCCATAGCTATGGCCTGATAAGTATAACTATTTCTAGACTAAATAGGCGGAGGATTCTGGGCCTGATTCAGACTCGGACGCAAGTGGCCGTTCGCTCGTCCGCCGTACGAGCGGAAATATTTAAATTCAAGCGTTCGGTCGTATGTTCGCTCGTAGCTAATTTTCCGCCCCATAGTCTCCCAACCCGTCCTCTAGCTAGCAAACGTTCAAAATAGCGACCGTCCGTCTCCTCTTTGGTCGCAGGGAACGCTCGCACAAGTCACTTTCGGAAGTGGCCCTGTCAGTTTTCGATTGCCTGCTATTTCATTCAGCAAACATACTTGAATCGATTAATGGCAATTACTATATTAATTACCTTAATTGTTATTCACATGTTTGCAATCGTTTTTTTTTTCAATGTCAATAAACTTTATTATTGTTAGTGTGTGTCATTGCTTCCGCAGAATACGTACGGTTGGACCAAGGGGATGGTTGTTCAAAACTAAAAGTTTGCTAGTGTTTTTTTTTTAGGCCGATTTTACAAATGTATTTTTTATATTTAAATTAGCTTACGCATGTCACTGCATCAAGCCTATCATAACTCACATTATATTTGTGAGGGTGTAGGTCACATGACTCATACAATAACCAATAGAATGGTTCCTCTTAATTTACAAAGTACATTAGCCAATCAAAATTTTTCTAGGACCTTATTAAAACTGTTTTGTGTAAAAAAAATCATTGCCATCATGAGAGCCTCCGCGTTTTGTAGGCGTGAGCTCCTGGTCCTCACTGAGGTGATCGACCAGAGAATCACCGACCATCCGCCCCCCATCACCAACCTTCGCAAGCATCTGGCCTACGCGGAGGTGCACCGCCGCTTGCGTTCCATCGGCTATCGCCGAAATCTCGGCCAACTGGAACGCAGGTGGTCGGATCTGAGGCGCAGATCCCCACGCCTGTTGGCCAATTTGCGTCTGCAGATACATCAAAGTAAGCGTTTTTTGGGTATTTTTAAAATGTAAGCATACCTGCATGTGCATGTTTACCGTATAGCCCTGTTTCTTTATTTTGGACCTACCTACGTGTGCATGTTTACCGTATAGCCCTGTTTCTTTATTTTGGACCTACCTGCGTGTGCATGTTTACAGTATAGCCCTTTTTTTTTGGTGTTTAAAATTTTTGCACTAAAATTGACAATTTAAATAAAAATAATTTTTTCAACATTATTTAGGGGCTGAGTGCAGACTACGACGGCGCAGACGTCGGGCTCGTCCCCTATCCCCCACTCCCACCCAAACATCCTCTGCCCACTCTTCCCCAAATTCCCCCTCCACCCCAGACCTGGCCGACCGTGTGTCCCCTCCCTCTCTTCACATTCACATCCCTCCAACTTCACCCTCCCCTCCACCCCCCCTCTTTTCCTCACCCTCAACTTCCACCCAAATTACCCCTCCTCTATCCGTGATCCACTGGCCCACCTCTGATGAGGATTTCGGGGCTACAGGCCCAGTTAGCATTTTGACCGGTATGTTTCCCTTATAAACTATGGTTGTTTTTCATTATTTTAATTTTGGTTGATGTTGTCCTTTTGCCTGTGCAGTTCAAAATTGTAAAGTATTTCTAATGATTTTTATATATATCTTTGTGAAACAATGTCCAGGATGTTTTCCCCTTACACATATGACACATGTCCAAACACTCATACTTGTGTCTTTCTTGTTTACGGTACCAACAAATGACGTATTTTTGCGTAGTTGGAAATCTATTTTTTTTTATTTTGTTTCTTATTTTTTGTCCATTTCTTTTGTTAGAATCTTTTCGTTTTGCCTTCCTTTTGTTTTGGTCATGTTTTTTTTTTTTTTTTTTGTATAGTCTGATTTTTAAGTGGTTTTTTAACATCTAAATTAAGGTGTCATTTTAGTAATCCGCACATTTTTTAAACCAACAGAGGACCAGAGGCGTAACGCTGAAATTTCTGCTGGCTTGGTGATTCTGAGGGGCCATGTCGTTGCCATGCTTGTGGCATTGGACCATATTTTGGCGCTCCTGCGCCACTAATTTCTTTTATTTAGGCCAAAAAATTATAAAAAAAATAAAATGTATTTTGATTAATTTAAGTCTCATTCCTTGTCTGTAAATCTTAGATTGTTGAACCTTACATAAGTCTACTCTTTTACGCTGAGTTTTTAAGAAATGTAAATTTGATTGTAGAAAGCTCAAGTAAGTATGTAAGCTGGCACATTAAACACCTAACAATACCAATAGGTTTGTAGAATTAACGGCAAAAATAGTTTTTTCTTTTTTGGGGGTAATGTAAAAATTAAAAACAAACCTGCTTAGGCCTAGATTAGAAAACATACTGATTCACCATAATACCTTTGGTGTTTGTTTTTAGCCACAAAGCAGGGTAAAAACGTTTACAATTTAAGAAATTACAGCATTAGCCATTAAGCAAGTTTGCATTTTTTGGACCAGGTTACATTTGCTTGCAATTTACCAAGGAAATGTTTGTTTAACGTAAAAAATTTTTTTAATGCACACAAATAATAAACACCAAGTGAATTGACACAACAAAATCAAACATTGAAAACACACACACAAGTCCAAACAACCCCAAAAACCCCAAAATTAAATCAAGAATCAGAAACTGTTTGAAGAAGTAGCATGCCAACATGAATCCACAAATGAGGAGAAGAAATTATTGTTCCCGAAGTTATATCCAATGTGTCCACATAAAGTCATTTGTGTTGATCAGGTAGTAGGCATGGAATTTTAGGGTCATTTGAGGGATTAAAAACAATAAAAAAAAACAGTTAAAAGTGTACTTTAAAATATTACATGTCTACATTGTGGCAATAAAAAAAATTTGTGGAAATAATTACCTAAAAAATCTGACCACAACTTCATCGCGTATGGCCCCCCCACATACTGACCTCCGACCAACCTTGGGGGGGCCGTCCTCAGGCAAGGAATCCTCTGGCTGCATTGGAACACCACTCCTTATGGCGATGTTGTGAAATATCCCACACAGGACCACAATTTTCGAAACCATAGCTGGCAAATACATGAGGTCACCACCAGAGCGGTGGAGGCATCTGAATCGGCCTTTTAAAAGGCCGATATAGCGCTCCACCACCTGCCTGGTGGCTGTAAGTGCGGAATTATACTGACTTTGTGGCCCTGGTGTGGAAGCCAAATAAGGAGTGAGCAGCCAGGGCATGCAAGGGTAACCACTGTCTCCTGTGAAAAGATAAAAAAAAACATCAGGACCATTGTGTAACAAGCTTTGCATTGGTTTCAACAGAAGGTGTCAACTTAGCCAGAAGCCACGCATCACCAGCTTGTAGGTAGTTTAATTTGTGCCAAATCCCTGATTGCCGGATGACGAAGGAATCATGTGGACTGTCGGGGAATTTGGCATTCAGAGACAGGATCTGGAGGGAGGCATCACATACCACCATTACATTCATCGAGTGAAAGTGCTTTTGGTTCCTAAATATAGCCTCCAGCCTTGCTGGAGGCTGAAGTGGTATGTGAGTGCCATCCACAACCCCTATGATGTGTGGGAAGCCAGCAATTTGGTAAAAATTAGCCTTCGCCACATTAAGGGAACCCATATCCAATGGCATTTTAATAAAATGATGGAGGTTTTTAAAAAGTGCCTCCATCACTGCCCTCAGGATCCTTGAAAAGGAGGATTGGGATATTCCAGCGACTATTCCCACAGTGGTTTGAAAGGATCCTGAGGCACAAAAATGTAACACCAACATTAATTGCGTAAGTGGTGGTATTGCTGTAGGACTGTCAATTTGCCATTCAAGATCACTCTCTATTAATGAGAGAGTGTCTATGATGATTTGTGGTGGAAGACGGTATTGCCTTAACACCTCATCATCTGGCATTCCAAAAAGGGTGACACGTGTTCTATATATCTGGGGCCTTGCACGCCTACGAGGCCTATGCCTGGGACGAAGTTGAGGTTGGTCGGGTTCTGGAACCATGGCCAATATAATATGACCAACATCAACCTGAAATGTTAAGCCAGGTAGTTATTGTTTTAGACAAATGTGTTAAGAAAAATATACTTATCTTTTCCAAGCAAACCAAAGATGCTTACAGGCCTGGGACGTGTCATGTGCAAACCAACCTACATTTCAAAAGTAGAAAATATTTTTAAGATTAATTTAATAAACTATGATTGAAAACAAATATCGTTTTCCAAAAAAAAAAAAGAGGGAGCACACATTAGTTCTCAGAACCATTAAAAAAACATTAGTTCGCAAAGTAGTACGTTAATTTTACAGTTAAAAACAAAAAAAACATTAGTTCGCTAAATAGTAAGCTACTTTTACAGTTAAAACCACTAAAACATTATTTCGCTAAATAGTATGCTACTTTTACAGTTAAATAAGGACACATTAGTTCGCTAAATAGTATGCTACTTTTACAGTTAAAACCACTAAAACATTAGTTTGCTAAATAGTACGCTACTTTTACAGTTAAATAAGGACACATTAGTTCGCTAAATAGTACGCTACTTTTACAGTTAAAACCACTAAAACATTAGTTCGCTAAATAGTACGCTACTTTTACAGTTAAATAAGGACACATTAGTTCACTAAATAGTACGCTACTTTTACAGTTAAAACCACTAAAACATTAGTTCGCTAAATAGTACGCTACTTTTACAGTTAAATAAGGACACATTAGTTTGCTAAATAGTACGCTACTTTTACAGTTAAAAAAACACATTAATTCGCTAAATAGTACGCTACTTTTACAGTTAAATAAGGACACATGAGTTCACTAAATAGTACGCTACTTTTACAGTTAAAAAACACATTAATTTGCTAAATAGTACGCTACTTTTACAGTTAAATTAGGACACATTAGTTCGCTAAATAGTACGCTACTTTTACAGTTAAAAAAACACATTAATTCGCTAAATAGTATGCTACATTTAGTGGTAAGACATGATTGTTCACAGAAAAAAAAAAACATTACTTAGCGAAACATATGCTAAGACCAACACATGGAATTTGTAATTTCATGAAACCAAAAACACATACCAAAAACAGACAAATATCCCAAAGTTATAAAACGTCACTGGGTCACTGCCAAAATAACTGTAAAAAAAAATATTAAAAAAATTTGGAAACTATTTACTATTATTTTTTTAGGTGGATTTTTGAAATACTTACTCAAAAATTCAAATAAAAAAAGCCAAAAAAAATACAAAAATGATAACGGTAAAAAAACAAGTAAGAAAAAAACCAAAAATATAAAAAAAAACAACTACTCCTTCTACACAACCACAAATCACCAACAATCCACTACAACGCAAAACCTCCAACAATCATAAAATGCCACCTCGACTCGAGTCACACCAAGCCATAAATAGGCTTTATTTTCCCGCTCAAATTAAGGACGGACAATAGGAGCGCACAAGGAATGATGCAGCCGAATAATGCTGATGCATGTCTAAAAACATCACTGAAGGCCCAAATCGGTCTGCTACATTGAGAAAAAACAATGAGTACAGAGCAGCAAAGTACTAGCCAACAGGCACCATATAAGTGTTTTTATTTTTGATGGGAAAATGCGTATGTTTAACATTACATTTTAAAATATTTTACTAAAATTATTTTTTAACATTTTAAAAAAAAGGTGTGGAGGATGCCATGGAAGAGGCTGCTGGCCCTAGTAGGCAAACTAGGGCCAAAAAAAAAAGGCAGCCACAATTCACAAGGAAGGAGATGGAGGGTTTGGTGCAAATGTGCAATGACAACCTGGCACAGGCACCAAGGAATATGGGTGCAACCCAGAGATGGAAACTGTGGGACGACATAGCCAGTGCTGTCAATGGTGTGGGTGAGTTTGAACGTTCAACCCGGGAGGTCAAACGCCGGTACGTAAAAACTACATTTTAGTAAAAAGTGTTTACAGGTCAAAATACTGCAGGAATAATGCCAAATTTTAAACCAACAGATGGAGCGACTTCAAATATCGGCTTAAACAAAAACTGGCTGATAGGGCTAGGCATGCAGGGGGGACAGGTGGGGGTACCACCCCTGTGTCACTTGAGCTCACAGATTTGGAGGAGCTGGCCCAGGGGTGTGTGCAGGATGAGGAGGTGTTTGGCGTGTCGAACATGGATACCGACATGCCAGACTTTGCGGCTCCTCATGTTGCCCCAGGTAAATGTTGTAATGTTAACAACTCAGAAATGTGTTTTTGACAATATCTAGATTATAATTTTACTCTTTTCTCTTTTTTCTCACAGAGACACAGGCGGATGAGTCTGCTCCAGAGGTGAGCTTTGGCCGCAGAATTTCTTCTGGCTCTGCAGGGGAGGAAGCAGTAGATCCGGCTGGGGACCCTGTGGCAGACAGTCCAGGGCATTCCCCCTCGCAGGCAGTGGCCCTCCTCACTGATCTCAACGTTAAAACGGATCAGCAGACCGAGATTCTGCTGAGGATGGGCGCCAATCTGCTACGGGTGGCGGACGCCCTGGAGCAAAGTGCTGCGGCCAACGTGACCATTGCTAAGGCCCTGGCGGAAAATACTGGGGCCAACGTGCGAATAGCAAATGCCCTGGAGCAGCTCATTCGCCAGCACATGTTGGAGCTGGCCTCCCTTCCTGCCGGAACATCAGGACCCGCCACCTCTGGCACAACAACAGCAATCCCTCCAAATGTGCCTAGCCCTATGCCTAGTCCAGAGGCCACAACATCTGCCTCTGGCCAGCCCAGCCCGGACCCATTCAGGCTCCCTCCAACCCCCGGCCAAACGGCCTAAAAGGCGATGACAGCACTGGCTAATTTCCCCACAATCCATCTCTGTGTTTGCCCCATATTCCTGCATGCCAAAAACCTCCCTCTCCTTTCTTGTCAATTGTTTTTATTTGTTTTATTTGTGTTCAAATGCCACTTATTTTGTTGGGGTGTGGCCAAAATGATTTCTACATTTTGTTCCCTGAAAAAAAATATGTTTACTTTAAAAAAACTTTAAACCCCAAAAAGAAAAAAAAAAAACTTTGGAACCAAATTTGCCAAATTCTATTGTTAATTTATTCACAAACTGGTTAAAAGGTAATCCCTCTAACAAACTTACAAACAATACAACAGAAATAGAAATATTTAATATTTTTTGGTCCAAAAAAGGGTTAAAAACAATTTATGAGTTTTTATTAACAATTATCCAAAAACAAAAGGACGAGTGTTTTCTTGGTCAAAAAATAAAATTGAAAAAAACCAAACATGGGTACAATATTGTTTGCATTAAAAATAAACACTTACAAATATGCCAAAAGCACACAAAAATCAAAAAAATTTGTTAGCTAATTGATTGTATGCCCCAGAAATTAGCAGCTGAGTAGTTCACCTGCGTTCGGTTTTTAGCTACTAAAAAAGGTCTATTTGCTAAACACCTTACAAGCTGTTTAGCTATTAAAAGTTAATTTTTTTTGTTGCCTCACTTGATTAATCGCAACACCATCGATGAGTCCGGGGAAGAACGAGAAGACCATCGTCATTGCGGTAGACTATACCAGACCACAAGCTGAGCGAGCAGACTTAATGGAAATTGGATCACACAGTGACGTGTACAAAATAGCGTCCACATTGGACGTTCGCACAAGATAATACATGTACGCCCAAAAAACGCCTTGCCACGCCTGCGTTTTCTCATCTCCACCCACGTTACCACCCATAAACGGAACATTCTGTCAATCAAATGACATAGGTCACTTTCTGTTCGTTGTGTATACGAGCGCAATGAGAACCGGACGCATGCGTGGTTTAAAACAATCGAATGCGTACGAGCGAACGGCTGATAGCTTCCGGCTCTGAATGAGGTCCTCTGTGTTTACAGGGCGCACACAATCTCTCGTAATAGCCAAGTGCCATTGTGCACTATGCAGCATGATATGATTTGTCATCTATGAAACTTATTGGGCAAAACTCACAATAGGGATAATATATAATGCTGCATACAGTGTGTCCTAGCTCACATTCTAGCCGCGTGGCACTGAGTGCGTGCCTGAATAAAATACACAAATTAAACTCCATTGATTTTACTGTGGTCCCTTCACTTGGAAGATAGAATTTTGTTTTCATACAGATTTTCAGCACATTCTTTTGTTTTAGGCAATTACATGGTTGCCAGGGAAACTATTAATGGGAGTTAATGTAAGTGTAAAGTAAGGACAGAAGGCTCTTTTAATGGTAATTCTCCATCTATATAGAGAATGTCTCTGCAGAAAGACCTTTTGTTCTTTTGGATAATATGATTTTTGCTAGTTGCCTTGCCGCAGAGACTTTTCAACACGTGTGCCCCAGATGCAGTAATGTACGGCTCAGCTGAGAGATAAATGTTAATCTGTGACTAGAGACGATTGTATATGTTTATGCCTTTATAATAAACATCAATGGAATCGCTATAGTGACGTCTTGGTAAAAAAATAATTGTACATCCTCTGACATCAGCGACTGGCGCTCATACGTTCTAGTGAGCATCCCAGCAGCTGCATTATTTATTACTGTGCTCTGGGAGCTGATCTGTGACCCACAGTGTGTTGTGGCATCCGGATTTCTGAATGTTCAGGACATGAACAACTGAGGGTGAACTCATAACAAATGGCAGCATCCAATGGCGTAACTACCATAGGTGCAAGGGGTTCAACTTCTATGAGTCCCAAAACTGAAGGGGGCCCATCTTCCTTGTCAAAGTTACATGTGTTATATACTTTCACCATTGGGTGGTACATAGGGACCCTTACAAACTTTTGCTGTGGGGCCTGGCTGCCAAAATACGGGGGACAAATGACATAGGGGTCCCCCATATTCTGCGCAACCAGCACTGGGCTCTGATCCGGTCCTGGTTCTGGAAATACAGAAACACTGTTTTACAGGTGAACTACAGGTACTAGTGGGCCCTTAATGCCCTGCATGCTGGTACTCCAAGTACCAGCATGCGGGACAGGCTTGCTGGGACCTGCAGGTCTACTTGTAAAGACAAGGGGCCTGATTCAGACCTGCTCGCGAGCGCTATCCGCTCGCAAGCGGGTCGATGGTGGCCCAGTGCGCATGTGCACGACGGAGCTGGCTCCGTCGTGCACATGCGCGAGACCCGGATAGCGACGGGCAAACAGTTGCTCCGGGTCTCGTACCAAAGGGGGCATGCTGTCAATGTTGAGTGACAGCACGCCCCCTTTGGTGGGCGGGCCAGGGGAGTGGCTGCCGAAACGGAGGCGTTCCCATGTGAACGCCTCCGTCTGGGGCTGGCCCTACTGACATCACGAGTGATGTCAGTGGGAGAGATTTCGGCTTTGTTTGAGCCGAAATCTCTCTGGGGCTTGCGGCAACGAGACCCTACCACAAGGGTCTCATTGCAAGCCCGATGGTCACGATGGTCTTTACCATCGCGACCATCTTCCTGGCCACTCGCTATAGCTGTGGGTGGTCACCCACAGCTATGCAAGCGGCCAGAAGGCCGTTAAAAAAAAAAATAGCCTTGCCCTGATTCAGAGCGAGCGCTCTGTCAGAGCGTCCAGCTCTGAACCAGGCCCAATGTTTGCTATTATTTAATACACCACACTATACAATCAACCCACCACCCACGGCCACCAGAGGTGGCGGGGATAGCGCCGGGCTATCAGCCTGGGCCTGGGGTGCCTGATGGAGAGGGGGACCCCTTTATTGGGGGGTCTAAAGCTCTCCAGGGATCCCCAGCCTGGGCTGACTAGTGGTCAGGGCTGATGCTGCAGCTGGGGGGCCTGGTGAAAGGGCACCCCTGGCTGTGGCATCAGCCCCCCACTAGAAAAAGTTTGGTGCTGGTTCTGGAAGATACAGGCGAACCCTACTTATTTTTTTCCCCTGTATTTCCAGAACCAGGACCGGATCAGAGCCCAGTGCTGGTTGCACAGAATACGGGGGACCCCTACGTCGTTTGTCCCCCATATTTTGGAAACCAGGGCTGGTTCTGACTAGCCCGGTGCTGGTTGTGCTTAAGTACAGGGGACTCCTACATCATTTGTCCCCTGTATTTATGCACACCCAGCACTGGGTCACTAATGCCTGGGGCTGGTTGCTCTTTTTTTTGGGGGGGGGGGGGGGCACGCCATTTTTTTCTTTTTTTTACACAAGTTTTTTTTTTCACAGCGGCAGCACAGACGGGTCTCACAGACCCGTCAGTGCTCTGTGTCAATGACACAGATGCAAGTATGCAAGTAGCACGGATCTCCTGGTCAGATCCGACACAGAGGATCTCGAGGTTTTGCCTCGATTAGGGATCCAGGCCAGGAGGAGAGATCCGATGGGCGACTCGGATCACCCCGGATCCCCTCAGGGAACCAAACCCGCTCATCCCTCATATATATATGTGTGTGTGTGTGTGTATATATACACACTACAGTATATACAATACCATTGTTCACATAATTGAGCATTTTTTTGCATTTTTTTGCTACTGCGCATGCATGAAAGACCCTAAAAACTCCTACAGCGCATGCCTTATACAGAGTGTACCCACAAATGCGCTGTTGCGATTAAGACACACGGTATCAGATATATATTGGAAACATCCTGGGCGGTAACTGGGGGGTGGCTAGACAGATGCACGGAGATGGAGCTTATTATGGGCATGTTACGGCAGTGTCACCGGCTTGTCGCTGTAGTGGTTACATTCACAATCGCTCACTTTGGGGGATGCCTAATCTGCACCTGCTGTAGTACTGCTGTAAGCTTTTATGGTGCAACTGATAGTGGATTCTAAAGACTCACCAGGCGGTATTACACCGTCTACAGATGCTCGCAGTCCTTGCACATTGATACACACCTTTGTAGCGGCATTTGCATACAGTCACAAATGGGCGACCACCAGAATATACTGAATCAGGCCCTTAATGTCTCTGTATAAAGCAAATATAAAGTTTGTGTTTTATTGGAAACTAGGAAGGGGGTTGGGCTGCAAAGTACCAGAGCCTGTGTCAGGCAGAGAAGCGTAACCATGTGCTCCCTCACCAAACAGCACCACACAGTTGCATCATGCCCGCGTTCTGCACAGGTCCTACAGTGGGATGTTGTCATGAAAAAACACTTGGCCAACTCCCCCTAGTACCAGGACATGAGCAATCTCTTGCATCATTGAGGAAAACAGTATACTCCTTACTGTACATTATGAGGACTTCACACCATATACTGTATAAAGCACAAGTGACATGAATATACGTTTGTTGTGGTAAAGTCACACCTCTTAGTAAATGAGCCCCAAATGTTTCTGTGAGCACACCGATGACCACAACATACCGCACAATATGTTGATTGAAACTTTAATATTTAGAAGATCAGATGTTTACTGATACACTTATACACACATGGTGACTGGTACACCTATACACAAATGGCGACAGGTATACTTATACACACATGGTGACTGGTACACCTATACACAAATGGCGACTGGTACACCTATACACAAATGGCGACTGGTACACCTATACACAAATGGCGACTGGTACACCTATACACAAATGGCGACTGGTACACCTATACACAAATGGCGACTGGTATACTTATACACACATGGTGACTGGTACACCTATACACAAATTGCGACTGGTACACCTATACACAAATGGCGACTGGTATACTTATACACAAATGGTGACTGGTACACCTATACACAAATGGCGACTGGTACACCTATACACAAATGGCGACTGGTATACTTATACACAAATGGTGACTGGTACACCTATACACAAATGGCGACTGGTATACTTATACACACATGGTGACTGGTACACCTATACACAAATGGCGACTGGTACACCTATACACAAATGGCGACTGGTATACTTATACACAAATGGTGACTGGTACACCTATACACAAATGGCGACTGGTACACCTATACACAAATGGCGACTGGTACACCTATACACAAATGGCGACTGGTATACTTATACACAAATGGCGACTGGTACACCTATACACAAATGGTAACTGGTACACCTATACACAATAATGGAGACTGGTACACCTATACACAAATGGTGACTGGTACACCTATACACAAATGGTAACTGGTACACCTATACACAAATGGTAACTGGTACACCTATACACAAATGGTAACTGGTACACCTATACACAAATGGTAACTGGTACACCTATACACAAATGGTAACTGGTATACTTATACACAAATGGTGACTGGTACACCTATACACAAATGGTAACTGGTACACCTATACACAAATGGTAACTGGTACACCTATACACAAATGGTAACTGGTATACTTATACACAAATGGTGACTGGTACACCTATACAGAAGTAGTAACCGCTACACCTATACAGAAGTAGTAACCGCTACACCTATACACAGAAGTAGTAACCGCTACACCTATACACAGAAGTAGTAACCGCTACACCTATACACAAATAGTAACGAGTACACCTATACACAAATAGTAACCGCTAAAACTATGCACATGCATTCCGGTGCTTCGACCTGGTGGGTTACACCATCTTCAGGTGGTTTTACCCAATAGAAGCCTATGGGCTTCTTTTCGGGACGCCTCCTCTGAGAGGGATCCAATCGAAATCCCTCCCATCTCCCCCCGTGGCCTGCCTCATTCTGCACATGTGCAGAAGGACGCCAGAGGGACTTCTGGGTATTAAACCTGGAAGCCCCTCTGTCTTATCTCCCAATAAGAGTTGTCCTTTGCGATATTCTAGATATATATCGCGGTAATCAACCATGGTATGTACCCAATGTGAGGCGGGATGTATCTCTGTATTTCTAAGGGCATGAGTGACATAATAAATTAACTAAACTGCCTGGGTCTATAAAGAATAGCAAAAGCATTTACATAATTAAAAAATAAATGTTGAAAACAGAAATAACAAACAATTTACAAAAACAATTACTTAAAACATTAAATTGAAAAAAAAAAAAAAAAAAACTAACTCTTCTGCATTTTGTTAGACAGCTTCTGACCTATCAGCGCCTGATTCAGAGCCGGACGCTATTTGCGCTCGCTCGTTCAGAAAAAGGGGCCGGCTATTTAAATTGAGCGCTCACTCTTCGCGGTCTGTTGACGCCTCTATGTCTGAGCGAGCGAACGAAACATGCGCTCGCTATTTTGTAAAGACGCCCTCTGGCTGCTCGCATCCTACGTCATCTCCGCTATTTATTAGATTAATCGAGTACATCGAAAGGCGTCTGAACTGCTCGCAGTGCTTGTGGTAGGATTTTCCTACCGCAATCATGCGAACAGTTCAGGCTAAGAGACAACCAAGTGACGTGGTCGTTGACGCTGCTTTGTTAATTATGCACACCTTTAAAACACCCGTTTTGACTGTTTGGCACGCCTGCGTTCGGATCACCACTCCCCGTTTTCAAGCACCTTCCCGTTACCACCCACAAACGCCTCATTCTGTCACTCAAATTAGCAGGCACTCGCTATTTTGCGAGCGCTCGATTTCCGACCGCACTGACTGGTTGGCGCATGCGCATTACGACCCATACGCATGCGCAGTTGTGCGAACATCGCTCGGTGCGAACGAGCGGCCGCTTACGAGCGGCTCTGAATCAGGCCCATAATGCGGAGGCAACAATTTTGTTGCAGTGTCAATATTCAGCTGATCAACTCACTAGAATCTAAACTAGTGACATTATCAAGGCATGGGGAACAATCTGCAGCATTCGCAAGGTTTCAGACTCGGCCCAGAAAATGGCGGTGGGTACACTTTCATTTGATTAATTCTCCATTTAGAATAACATTGCGTTTAATAACGTTTCCACTGACCATCAAACAAAATATGACATCAATGGGGTTGATGCAAATGACTACAAAAAAAAGTACACACAAAATAAGTCTATTTCTTTCCACACATATAACGGTCCGCACACATCGCAAGATGCATTCTCCTGCGCAGCACTCAGTGACTGGTTTATGACAAGTCACCATCATTTGTGTGTATTGTACCTGCCATGCAGAACTTACAAAGATCCACCTCCTAACAGGTGTATATGCAGCACTAGCTGGTCTTCATGGGGATCCACCTCCTAACAAGTGTATATGCAGCACTAGCTGGTCTTCATGGGGATCCACCTCCTAACAGGTGTATATGCAGCACTAGCTGGTCTTCATGGGGATCCACCTCCTAACAGGTGTATATGCTGTACTAGCTGGTCTTCATGGGGATCCACCTCCTAACAGGTGTATATGCAGCACTTGCTGGTCTTCATGGGGATCCACCTCCTAACAGGTGTATATGCAGCACTTGCTGGTCTTCATGGGGATCCACCTCCTAACAAGTGTATATGCAGCACTAGCTGGTCTTCATGGGGATCCACCTCCTAACAGGTGTATATGCAGCACTTGCTGGTCTTCATGGGGATCCACCTCCTAACAGGTGTATATGCAGCACTAGCTGGTCTTCATGGGGATCCACCTCCTAACAGGTGTATATGCAGTACTAGCTGGTCTTCATGGGGATCCACCTCCTAACAGGTGTATATGCTGTACTAGCTGGTCTTCATGGGGATCCACCTCCTAACAGGTGTATATGCTGTACTAGCTGGTCTTCATGGGGATCCACCTCCTAACAGGTGTATATGCAGCACTAGCTGGTCTTCATGGGGCGCATTTGTGCAAACTTGTCATTACTGAATGTTTCACATGTGAGATGTATCTGTAATACCCCTTATGAAGATTTTGGAAGACTTATTTTAGTTGAAACTTTAATTACCCCCATTGTAGACCTGCTTTTATGTGATCCTCAGCGAATCGAGCAGAAGAAATATGAATTACATTTATAGATATCTAACCAATAGCCATAGAATGTTACCGTACCTTCTGTGGATTAATAGATAAATCTTATAAATTCCACACATACATATTAATCCTTTCTATTACCTCCTGTCTGCCCATGCCCCTAACATGGGTAAACAGGAACCCGATGGTTTGTGCACAACTCTGATTTTGATTGGACTGCGCATGCCAAGGATCTGTACAGCGCATGTGTACACGAGTCCTGTAAGATCGCACGCAGTGCCCTGAAGCTGCAGCCTCATTGGCATACTGCAGCCTTTTAGGAGGGGGGACGGGGCAGCACCGTACTTGCCTACTGTCCAGGAAGTTGTGGGAGGATCCCGAATTTTCAGGTAGTCCCTCCAGCTCCCCCAGAAGAGTGTCTGGATCTACCACATGCCACCCACTTCATAGTGAATTGGGCAGAATGGGGAGATAATTGCTGTGAATCGTGGCTCTATATGGAGGGGACGGGGCTAAATGAGGCAAATAGATGTCACTTAGCCCCGCCCCTCCTTGCGGTCCCATGATTTGCGGCAGTTTGCCGTCACTGGGGTGTGGCTAAAGTGTCCAGTTGCCTCTCTTCTCCGGGATTCTCCTGGTGAGGAGATTTAAAAAGTCGGCAAGTATGGACAGCACTCCCTGCGTTTCCAGAAAACGGGGGAGGCGGCCTTGTTTTCTGGGTGCGCTGAGGCCAGTGTGTGCGACTCCGATGCAGATTTACTGACCTCGCAAGCGGACAGAAGGTAACCATTCTGAGCAGGGCTGCCATCAGAAACTGTGGGGCCCGGGACTGATAGAATAGGCAGGGCCCCCCCCCCCCCAGAGCCCCCCTCAGATACTTACCTTTGTTTGCAGAAATGCAGCATTGTAGGAGGCTCTGGGTCCCCTCACACAGAGGCTGCGGCCTGGAGGATAGGAGAACAGGCCGGGCAAAGCAGGAGGAGGCGGAGACTCGTGGAGAGGGTGGGGCCTCTGGAAATCGGCAGGGAGATGGCACCTCATGTGAGAAGGAGGGGCTGGAACTCGGGAAGGGGGCGGGGACTCGGGAAGGGGGCGGGGATAGGGGCTTCATACACCTGCAGAGGGGAGGGGAGATGACGTCCACTCCAGCCATGACGCTGTCGGGACACTGACAGTAGAGCTGCACTCCTATGCGAAGGGGGGGCCGTATACACCGGTAATTATACAGTCAGTGACTGACACTGACAGGGGGCCTGCAGAGCACCGTTGATCCTGACAGCACACTGCTTTGTACTCGCAGGCTGTCCGTGACTAAAAGAAGCAGTTCACTTCACAGCCGGGATCATCTGCACTCTGCGGGCCCCCCACTAAGCCCGGGCCCGGTACATTAGTACCGGCTGTACCCCCCTGATGGCGGCCCTGATTCTGAGTAAGCTTAGGGTTACTCAGATGGCCGATGCTTCAACACCGATGGTCACAATGTTGATCCGATCCTGCTTCTTCGGGTGCAGACATTAGTTCAAAGATGCCAGTAGGAGTCGTCTTTTTCCTTCAGATGCCTCCTGCAGCATTAACATATACGCACAGAGCAGCTGCGTCTAAAGACACCGCTAATGTGCTACTGCTTCCATTTCTGAATCAACCCCAATGCTGCCAGTATTAATGTGCTCAGGGCAATTTTAAGTAACAATTTTTACAATCTTAATCGTTTCTGCCATGACAGTGCTTCTTTGCTTGTCTAACGACTACTGTGAGTAATATATGTTGCAATGTCAGCCATCGCTCAGCCATGTGCAAAGTGAATTTAAATGACTACAGAGTATCAGAAAACTGTGTGAGCAGAACATCTGTATCTGTATCTACCGGTCTGCTTAGGTAGGAAGCTGTAGCATTCCCCGGAGGAATGTAATAATGCACAGATATACTGCATCAGTGAGCTGGCAGCTCTCCGGGGTTGGGGCATCACAGAAGGCCAGATAACTTTAGGCCTAAGGGATAGGAAGAATTAGTTTGATATATTCTGTACCATTAGTAAACTTGCCCAAGCCTAATGCAAAATCTTGGCATGACTGGCTACGCACTCAATGCCTGATAGGGGATGCGGAAATAATACCGACAGTTGTGATGCTGGCACTTAGAATGCCAGCTGAGCCAGAATCCCAAGACCTGTCGGAATCCCGACACCGGCATCCCAATGGTAAGTACTGGGGCAGGGGCGTTTTAAGAGAGGAGGGGGCCCGTGTGCAGCCTCCGTTTGGGCCCGCTCCTCTCTGACAGCTGCTCAGCTGCACTGAGCGCTTCATGCCAGAATCTACAGCGCATGTGCGGATCTCCAGGAAAATGGAGCCCGCGCCTACTTTCCCGGGGACATCTTTTCTGCGCATTCGCAGATCACTGAGAAAATGTCCGCCGCCATTTTCCCAGTGAGTCTTTGCTGCTTTACAGCGCCGGTCCGATGCTGCGGAACAGCACTTTGGGAATCGTCGGAGAGGTAAGTATAATTACCTATGGGTGTACGGTGTGTGCCCCCCTGGACCCGGGTGCCCGTGTACTCCGCACACCCTGCACCCATTATAGATACGCCCCTGTACTAGGGTTAGAGGGAGGGTTAGGCACTAGGGGGAGTGTTAGGGTTTAGGCACTAGAGGGAGGGTTAGGCACTAGGGGGAGGGTTAGGGTCAGGCACTAAGGGGGGAGGGTTAGATTTAGGATGCGGGGGGGTTAGGTTTAGGTACTGAGGGGGAGGTTAGGTTTAGGCAGCGGGGAGGGAGGTTTAGGGGAAGGAAGACGGGGAGGATTAGGATACTGACCGACAGGTGTCGGTATCCTAACCCTGTCGGGATGCTGACGTCAGGATTCTGACTGCAGGGATCCCAAGCCCATCCCATACCCAACCCCTTGATAGAATTGGTCTGTATACATTATAAAATGCCAATGTGTAATAATCTGGTTGCAGCTCAAACATCCTCCTGCTGTATAAGCAATGGATGTATTTAAAAAATCCAAGAACCAAAGATGTATATAATGCAAATATACAGTCTGTAATAAATAATACAAGGATATATTGCATTTTTTTTAGAACATTCTCTATTTTCCTAAAAGTGTATTTGCAATAAATACACTGAACCAAGGACAAGAAAGCAATTAACAGACATAGAATAAAAGCCTAAAAAAATTACTAATGGCAGTACTGTTCCGGTACTTCTATGAGAGTGTGACAACACTGTTATTCAGTAATTATGCTTTTACGGGAGGAATAATATTCAAACATGGTATTAGTAAACGGAATGGAGCACAGTGCAACTGAAAGCCCGTGTTTTAATATAAAATATGTAAAAAATAACTATTAAAAAGAAAAATCTTAAAACCTAAAATAAAAAAACTATTGCCGGTGAAAATGCTCTCTAGTCCATTACAGAGCTGAAGATGGATGTGCTGCAAATTACAAATAGACTATTCACAGTAATGGTGCCCACAGGTGTTGAGATGCTATGCTGCAGGGGATGGTGATATACTGCAGGGGATGTGGAGGTACTGCAGGGGATGTGGAGGTACTGCAGGGGATGGTGAGGTAGTGCAGGGGATGTGGAGGTAGTGCAGGGGATGTGGAGGTAGTGCAAGGGATGTGGAGATGCTGCAGGGGATGGTGATATACTGCAGGGGATGTGGAGGTACTGCAGGGGATGTGGAGGTACTGCAGGGGATGTGGAGGTGCTGCAGGGGATGTGGAGGTGCTGCAGGGGATGTGGAGGTACTGCAGAGGATGTGGAGGTACTGCAGGGGATGTGGAGATGCTGCAGGGGATGTGGAGATGCTGCAGGGGATGTGGAGGTGCTGCAGGGGACGTGGAGGTGCTGCAGGGAACGTGGAGGTGCTGCAGGGAAGGTGCAGATGCTGCAGGGAAGGTGGAGATACTGCAGGGGATGTGGAGATGCTGCAGGGGATGTGGAGGTACTGCAGGGGATGTGGAGGTACTGCAGGGGATGTGGAGATGCTGCAGGGGATGTGGAGATGCTGCAGGGGATTTGGAGGTAGTGCAGAGGATGTGGAAGTACTGTAGGGGATGTAGAGGTAGTGCAGGGGATGTGGAGGTACTGCAGGGGATGTGGAGATGCTGCAGGGGATGTGGAGGTAGTGCAGGGGATGTGAAGGTAGTGCAGGGGATGTGGAGGTAGTGCAGGGGATGTGAAGGTAGTGCAGGGGATGTGGAGATGCTGCAGGGGATGTGGAGATGCTGCAGGGGATGTGGAGATGCTGCAGGGGATGTGGAGGTAGTGCAGGGGATGTGGAGATGATGCAGGGGATGGTGATATACTGCAGGGGATGTGGAGGTACTGCAGGGGATGTGGAGATGCTGCAGGGGATGTGGAGGTACTGCAGGGGATGTGGAGGTGCTGCAGGGGAAGTGGAGGTGCTGCAGGGGATGTGGAGGTACTGCAGAGGATGTGGAGGTACTGCAGAGGATGTGGAGATGCTGCAGGGGATGTGGAGATGCTGCAGGGGATGTGGAGGTACTGCAGGGGATGTGGAGTTGCTGCAGGGAATGTGGAGATGCTGCAGGGAATGTGGAGATGCTGCAGGGGATGTGGAGGTACTGCAGGGGATGTGGAGGTACTGCAGGGGATGTGGAGATGCTGCAGGGGATGTGGAGATGCTGCAGGGGATGTGGAGATGCTGCAGGGGATTTGGAGGTAGTGCAGAGGATGTGGAAGTACTGCAGGGGATGTAGAGGTAGTACAGGGGATGTGGAGGTACTGCAGGGGATGTGGAGATGCTGCAGGGGATGTGGAGGTAGTGCAGGGGATGTGAAGGTAGTGCAGGGGATGTGGAGATGCTGCAGGGGATGTGGAGGTAGTGCAGGGGATGTGGAGATGCTGCAGGGGATGGTGATATACTGAAGGGGGTGTGGAGGTACTGCAGGGGATGTGGAGATGCTGCAGGGGATGTGGAGGTAGTGCAGGGGATGTGAAGGTAGTGCAGGGGATGTGGAGATGCTGCAGGGGATGTGGAGATGCTGCGGGGGATGTGGAGATGCTGCAGGGGATGTGGAGGTAGTGCAGGGGATGTGGAGATGCTGCAGGGGATGGTGATATACTGCAGGGGATGTGGAGGTACTGCAGGGGATATGGAGATGCTGCAGGGGATGTGGAGGTGCTGCAGGGGATGTGGAGGTACTGCAGAGGATGTGGAGATGCTGCAGGGGATGTGGAGATGCTGCAGGGGATGTGGAGGTACTGCAGGGGATGTGGAGGTGCTGCAGGGAATGTGGAGATCCTGCAGGGGATGTGGAGATGCTGCAGGGGATGTGGAGGTACTGCAGGGGATGTGGAGGTACTGCAGGGGATGTGGAGATGCTGCAGGGGATGTGGAGATGCTGCAGGGGATGTGGAGGTAGTGCAGGGGATGTGGAAGTACTGCAGGGGATGTAGAGGTAGTGCAGGGGATGTGGAGGTACTGCAGGGGATGTGGAGGTACTGCAGGGGATGTGGAGATGCTGCAGGGGATGTGGAGGTAGTGCAGGGGATGAGGAGGTAGTGCAGGGGATGTGGAGATGCTGCAGGGGATGGTGATATACTGCAGGGGATGTGGAGATGCTGCAGGGGATGTGGAGATGCTGCAGGGGATGTGGAGGTGCTGCAGGAGATGGTGAGGTAGTGCAGGGGATGGGGAGGTGCTGCAGGGGATGTGGATTTACTGCAGGGGATGTGGATTTACTGCAGGGGGTGTGGAGGTACTGCAGGGGAGGTGGAGGTACTGCAGGGAACGTGGAGATACTGCAGGGAACGTGGAGATACTGCAGGGAATGTGGAGATACTGCAGGGGATGTGGAGGTAGTGCAGGGGATGAGGAAGTAGTGCAGGGGATGTGGAAGTAGTGCAGGGGATGTGGAGGTGCTGCAGGGGACGTGGAGGTGCTGCAGGGGATGTGGAAGTACTGCAGGGGATGTGGAAGTACTGCAGGGGATGTGGAGGTACTGCAGGGGATGTGGAGATGCTGCAGGGGATGGTGATATACTGCAGGGGAAGTGGAGGTACTGCAGGGGATGTGGAGATGCTGCAGGGGATGTGGAGGTACTGCAGGGGATGTGGAGGTGCTGCAGGAGATGGTGAGGTAGTACAGGGGATGTGGAGGTACTGCAGGGGATGTGGATTTACTGCAGGGGATGTGGAGGTACTGCAGGGGATTTGGAGGTACTGCAGGGGATTTGGAGGTACTGCAGGGGATGTGGAGGTGTTGCAGGGGATGTGGAGATACTGCAGGGAACATGGAGATACCGCAGGGGATGTGGAGATACCGCAGGGGATGTGGAGATGCCGCAGGGGATGTGGAGATGCTGCAGGGGATGTGGAGGTGCTGCAGGGGATGTGGAAGTACTGCAGGGGATGTGGAGATGCTGCAGAGGATGTGGAGGTAGTGCAGGGGATGTGGAGGTAGTGCAGGGGATGTGGAGATGCTGCAGGGGATGTGGAGATGCTGCAGGGGTTGGTGATATACTGCAGGGGATGTGGAGGTACTGCAGGGGATGTGGAGATGCTGCAGGGGATGTGGAGGTACTGCAGGGGATGTGGAGGTGCTGCAGGAGATGGTGAGGTAGTGCAGGGGATGTGGATTTACTGCAGGGGATGTGGAGGTACTGCAGGGGATGTGGAGATGCTGCAGGGGATGTGGAGGTAGTGCAGGGGATGTGAAGGTACTGCAGGGGATGTGGAGATGCTGCAGGGGATGTGGAGGTACTGCAGGGGATGTGGAGTTGCTGCAGGGAACGTGAAGGTGCTGCAGGGAATGTGGAGGTACTGCAGGGGATGTGGAGATGCTGCAGGGGATGTGGAGATGCTGCAGGGGATGTGGAGGTAGTGCAGGGGATGTGAAGGTAGTGCAGGGGATGTGGAGATGCTGCAGGGGATGTGGAGAAGCTGCAGGGGATGTGGAGGTAGTGCAGGGGATGTGGAGATGCTGCAGGGGATGGTGATATACTGCAGGGGATGTGGAGGTACTGCAGGGGATGTGGAGATGCTGCAGGGGATGTGGAGGTGCTGCAGGGGATGTGGAGGTGCTGCAGAGGATGTGGAGGTACTGCAGGGGATGTGGAGATGCTGCAGGGGATGTGGAGATGCTGCAGGGGAAGTGGAGGTACTGCAGGGGACGTGGAGGTGCTGCACGGAACGTGGAGGTGCTGCAGGGAACGTGGAGGTGCTGCAGGGGATGTGGAGATGCTGCAGGGGATGTGGAGGTAGTGCAGGGGATGTGGAAGTACTGCAGGGGATGTAGAGGTAGTGCAGGGGATGTGGAGGTACCGCAGGGGATGTGGAGGTACTGCAGGGGATGTGGAGGTAGTACAGGGGATGTGAAGGTAGTGCAGGGGATGTGGAGATGCTGCAGGGGATGTGGAGATGCTGCAGGGGATGTGGAGGTAGTGCAGGGGATGTGGAGATGCTGCAAGGGATGGTGATATACTGCAGGGGATGTGGAGGTACTGCAGGGGATGTGGAGATGCTGCAGGGGATGTGGAGGTGCTGCAGGGGATGTGGAGGTGCTGCAAGGGATGTGGAGGTGCTGCAGGGGATGTGGAGGTACTGCAGAGGATGTGGAAATGCTGCAGGGGATGTGGAGATGCTGCAGGGGATGTGGAGGTACTGCAGGGGATGTGGAGGTGCTGCAGGGAATGTGGAGGTGCTGCAGGGAATGTGGAGATGCTGCAGGGAACGTGGAGATACTGCAGGGGATGTGGAGATGCTGCAGGGGATGTGGAGATGCTGCAGGGGATGTGGAGATGCTGCAGGGGATGTGGAGGTAGTGCAGGGGATGTGGAAGTACAGCAGGGGATGTAGAAGTAGTGCAGGGGATGTGGAGGTACTGCAGGGGATGTGGAGGTACTGCAGGGGATGTGGAGATGCTGCAGGGGATGTGGAGGTAGTGCAGGGGATGTGGACGTAGTGCAGGGGATGTGGAGATGCTGCAGGGGATGGTGATATACTGCAGGGGATGTGGAGATGCTGCAGGGGATGTGGAGATGCTGCAGGGGATGTGGAGATGCTGCAGGGGATGTGGAGGTGCTGCAGGAGATGGTGAACGGTAGTGCAGGGGATGTGGAGGTGCTGCAGGGGATGTGGATTTACTGCAGGGGATGTGGAGGTACTGCAGGGAATGTGGAGGTGCTGCAGGGGATGTGGATTTACTGCAGGGGATGTGGAGGTACTGCAGGGGATGTGGAGGTACTGCAGGGGATGTGGAGATACTTCAGGGAACGTGGAGATACTGCAGGGAACGTGGAGATACTGCAGGGAACGTGGAGCTACTGCAGGGAATGTGGAGATACTGCAGGGGATGTGGAGATACTGCAGGGGATGTGGAGATGCTGCAGGGGATGTGGAGGTAGTGCAGGGGACGTGGAAGTAGTGCAGGGGACGTGGAGGTGCTGCAGGGGACGTGGAGGTGCTGCAGGGGATGTGGAGGTACTGCAGGGGATGTGGAGATGCTGCAGGGGATGTGGAGGTAGTGCAGGGGATGTGGAGGTAGTGCAGGGGATGTGGAGATGCTGCAGGGGATGGTGATATACTGCAGGGGATGTGGAGGTACTGCAGGGGATGTAGAGGTAGTGCAGGGGATGTGGAGGTACTGCAGGGGATGTGGAGATGCTGCAGGGGATGTGGAGGTAGTGCAGGGGATGTGAAGGTAGTGCAGGGGATGTGGAGGTAGTGCAGGGGATGTGAAGGTAGTGCAGGGGATGTGGAGATGCTGCAGGGGATGTGGAGATGCTGCAGGGGATGTGGAGGTAGTGCAGGGGATGTGGAGATGCTGCAGGGGATGGTGATATACTGCAGGGGATGTCGAGGTACTGCAGGGGATGTGGAGATGCTGCAGGGGATGTGGAGGTACAGCAGGGGATGTGGAGGTGCTGCAGGGGATGTGGAGGTGCTGCAGGGGATGTGGAGGTACTGCAGGGGATGTGGAGATGCTGCAGGGGATGTGGAGGTACTGCAGGGGACGTGGAGTTGCTGCAGGGAACGTGGAGGTGCTGCAGGGAACGTGGAGATACTGCAGGGGATGTGGAGATGCTGCAGGGGATGTGGAGGTACTGCAGGGGATGTGGAGGTACTGCAGGGGATGTGGAGATGCTGCAGGCGATGTGGAGATGCTGCAGGGGATTTGGAGGTAGTGCAGAGGATGTGGAAGTACTGCAGGGGATGTAGAGGTAGTACAGGGGATGTGGAGGTACTGCAGGGGATGTGGAGATGCTGCAAGGGATGTGGAGGTAGTGCAGGGGATGTGAAGGTACTGCAGGGGATGTGGAGATGCTGCAGGGGATGTGGAGATGCTGCAGGGGATGTGGAGGTAGTGCAGGGGATGTGGAGATGCTGCAGGGGATGGTGATATATTGCAGGGGATGTGGAGGTTCTGCAGGGGATGTGGAGATGCTGCAGGGGATGTGGAGGTACTGCAGGGGATGTGGAGATGCTGCAGGGGAAGTGGAGGTACTGCAGGGGATGTGGAGGTGCTGCACGGAACATGGAGGTGCTGCAGGGAACGTGGAGATACTGCAGGGAACGTGGGGATACTGCAGGGGATGTGGAGATGCTGCAGGGGATGTGGAGATGCTGCAGGGGAGGTGGAGATGCTGCAGGGGAGGTGGAGATGCTGCAGGGGATGTGGAGATGCTGCAGGGGATGTGGAGGTAGTGCAGGGGATGTGGAAGTACTGCAGGGGATGTAGAGGTAGTGCAGGGGATGTGGAGGTACCGCAGGGGATGTGGAGGTACCGCAGGGGATGTGGAAATGCTGCAGGGGATTTGGAGATGCTGCAGGGGATGTGGAGTTAGTGCAGGGGATGTGAAGGTAGTGCAAGGGATGTGGAGATGCTGCAGGGGATGTGGAGATGCTGCAGGGGATGTGGAGGTAGTGCAGGGGATGTTGAGATGCTGCAAGGGATGGTGATATACTGCAGGGGATGTGGAGGTACTGCAGGGGATGTGGAGTTGCTGCAGGGGATGTGGAGGTACTGCAGGGGATGTGGAGGTGCTGCAAGGGATGTGGAGGTGCTGCAGGGGATGTGGAAGTACTGCAGGGGATGTGGAGGTACTGCAGGGGATGTGGAGATGCTGCAGGGGATGGTGATATACTGCAGGGGAAGTGGAGGTACTGCAGGGGATGTGGAGATGCTGCAGGGGATGTGGAGGTACTGCAGGGGATGTGGAGGTGCTGCAGGAGATGGTGAGGTAGTACAGGGGATGTGGAGGTACTGCAGGGGATGTGGATTTACTGCAGGGGATGTGGAGGTACTGCAGGGGATTTGGAGGTACTGCAGGGGATTTGGAGGTACTGCAGGGGATGTGGAGGTGTTGCAGGGGATGTGGAGATACTGCAGGGAACATGGAGATACTGCAGGGGATGTGGAGATACTGCAGGGGATGTGGAGATGCCGCAGGGGATGTGGAGATGCTGCAGGGGATGTGGAGGTGCTGCAGGGGATGTGGAAGTACTGCAGGGGATGTGGAGATGCTGCAGGGGATGTGGAGGTAGTGCAGGGGATGTGGAGGTAGTGCAGGGGATGTGGAGATGCTGCAGGGGTTGGTGATATACTGCAGGGGATGTGGAGGTACTGCAGGGGATGTGGAGATGCTGCAGGGGATGTGGAGGTACTGCAGGGGATGTGGAGGTGCTGCAGGAGATGGTGAGGTAGTGCAGGGGATGTGGAGGTACTGCAGGGGATGTGGATTTACTGCAGGGGATGTGGAGGTACTGCAGGTGATGTGGAGATGCTGCAGGGGATGTGGAGGTAGTGCAGGGGATGTGAAGGTACTGCAGGGGATGTGGAGATGCTGCAGGGGATGTGGAGGTACTGCAGGGGATGTGGAGTTGCTGCAGGGAACGTGGAGGTGCTGCAGGGAATGTGGAGGTACTGCAGGGGATGTGGAGATGCTGCAGGGGATGTGGAGATGCTGCAGGGGATGTGGAGGTAGTGCAGGGGATGTGAAGGTAGTGCAGGGGATGTGGAGATGCTGCAGGGGATGTGGAGATGCTGCAGGGGATGTGGAGATGCTGCAGGGGATGTGGAGGTAGTGCAGGGGATGTGGAGATGCTGCAGGGGATGGTGATATACTGCAGGGGATGTGGAGGTACTGCAGGGGATGTGGAGATGCTGCAGGGGATGTGGAGGTGCTGCAGGGGATGTGGAGGTGCTGCAGAGGATGTGGAGGTACTGCAGGGGATGTGGAGATGCTGCAGGGGATGTGGAGATGCTGCAGGGGAAGTGGAGGTACTGCAGGGGATGTGGAGGTGCTGCACTGAACGTGGAGGTGCTGCAGGGAACGTGGAGATGCTGCAGGAGATATGGAGATGCTGCAGGGGATGTGGAGATGCTGCAGGGGATGTGGAGATGCTGCAGGGGATTTGGAGGTAGTGCAGGGGATGTGGAAGTACTGCAGGGGATGTAGAGGTAGTGCAGGGGATGTGGAGGTACTGCAGGGGATGTGGAGGTAGTACAGGGGATGTGAAGGTAGTGCAGGGGATGTGGAGATGCTGCAGGGGATGTGGAGATGCTGCAGGGGATGTGGAGATGCTGCAGGGGATGTGGAGGTAGTGCAGGGGATGTGGAGATGCTGCAAGGGATGGTGATATACTGCAGGGGATGTGGAGGTACTGCAGGGGATGTGGAGATGCTGCAGGGGATGTGGAGGTACTGCAGGGGATGTGGAGGTGCTGCAAGGGATGTGGAGGTGCTGCAGGGGATGTGGAGGTACTGCAGATGATGTGGAAATGCTGCAGGGGATGTGGAGATGCTGCAGGGGATGTGGAGGTACTGCAGGGGATGTGGAGGTGCTGCAGGGAATGTGGAGGTGCTGCAGGGAATGTGGAGATGCTGCAGGGAACGTGGAGATACTGCAGGGGATGTGGAGATGCTGCAGGGGATGTGGAGATGCTGCAGGGGATGTGGAGATGCTGCAGGTGATGTGGAGGTAGTGCAGGGGATGTGGAAGTACAGCAGGGGATGTAGAAGTAGTGCAGGGGATGTGGAGGTACTGCAGGGGATGTGGAGATGCTGCAGGGGATGTGGAGGTAGTGCAGGGGATGTGGACGTAGTGCAGGGGATGTGGAGATGCTGCAGGGGATGGTGATATACTGCAGGGGATGTGGAGATGCTGCAGGGGATGTGGAGATGCTGCAGGGGATGTGGAGATGCTGCAGGGGATGTGGAGGTGCTGCAGGAGATGGTGAACGGTAGTGCAGGGGATGTGGAGGTGCTGCAGGGGATGTGGATTTACTGCAGGGGATGTGGAGGTACTGCAGGGGATGTGGAGGTGCTGCAGGGGATGTGGATTTACTGCAGGGGATGTGGAGGTACTGCAGGGGATGTGGAGGTACTGCAGGGGATGTGGAGATACTTCAGGGAACGTGGAGATACTGCAGGGAACGTGGAGATACTGCAGGGAATGTGGAGATACTGCAGGGGATGTGGAGATACTGCAGGGGATGTGGAGATGCTGCAGGGGATGTGGAGGTAGTGCAGGGGACGTGGAAGTAGTGCAGGGGACGTGGAGGTGCTGCAGGGGACGTGGAGGTGCTGCAGGGGATGTGGAGGTACTGCAGGGGATGTGGAGATGCTGCAGGGGATGTGGAGGTAGTGCAGGGGATGTGGAGGTAGTGCAGGGGATGTGGAGATGCTGCAGGGGATGGTGATATACTGCAGGGGATGTGGAGGTACTGCAGGGGATGTAGAGGTAGTGCAGGGGATGTGGAGGTACTGCAGGGGATGTGGAGATGCTGCAGGGGATGTGGAGGTAGTGCAGGGGATGTGAAGGTAGTGCAGGGGATGTGGAGGTAGTGCAGGGGATGTGAAGGTAGTGCAGGGGATGTGGAGATGCTGCAGGGGATGTGGAGATGCTGCAGGGGATGTGGAGGTAGTGCAGGGGATGTGGAGATGCTGCAGGGGATGGTGATATACTGCAGGGGATGTCGAGGTACTGCAGGGGATGTGGAGATGCTGCAGGGGATGTGGAGGTACAGCAGGGGATGTGGAGGTGCTGCAGGGGATGTGGAGGTGCTGCAGAGGATGTGGAGGTACTGCAGGGGATGTGGAGATGCTGCAGGGGATGTGGAGGTACTGCAGGGGATGTGGAGTTGCTGCAGGGAACGTGGAGGTGCTGCAGGGAATGTGGAGATACTGCAGGGGATGTGGAGGTACTGCAGGGGATGTGGAGATGCTGCAGGGGATGTGGAGATGCTGCAGGGGATTTGGAGGTAGTGCAGAGGATGTGGAAGTACTGCAGGGGATGTAGAGGTAGTACAGGGGATGTGGAGGTACTGCAGGGGATGTGGAGATGCTGCAGGGGATGTGGAGGTAGTGCAGGGGATGTGAAGGTACTGCAGGGGATGTGGAGATGCTGCAGGGGATGTGGAGATGCTGCAGGGGATGTGGAGATGCTGCAGGGGATGTGGAGGTAGTGCAGGGGATGTGGAGATGCTGCAGGGGATGGTGATATATTGCAGGGGATGTGGAGGTTCTGCAGGGGATGTGGAGATGCTGCAGGGGATGTGGAGGTACTGCAGGGGATGTGGAGATGCTGCAGGGGAAGTGGAGGTACTGCAGGGGATGTGGAGGTGCTGCACGGAACATGGAGGTGCTGCAGGGAACGTGGAGATACTGCAGGGGATGTGGAGATGCTGCAGGGGATGTGGAGATGCTGCAGGGGAGGTGGAGATGCTGCAGGGGAGGTGGAGATGCTGCAGGGGATGTGGAGATGCTGCAGGGGATGTGGAGGTAGTGCAGGGGATGTGGAAGTACTGCAGGGGATGTAGAGGTAGTGCAGGGGATGTGGAGGTACCGCAGGGGATGTGGAGGTACCGCAGGGGATGTGGAAATGCTGCAGGGGATTTGGAGATGCTGCAGGGGATGTGGAGTTAGTGCAGGGGATGTGAAGGTAGTGCAGGGGATGTGGAGATGCTGCAGGGGATGTGGAGATGCTGCAGGGGATGTGGAGATGCTGCAGGGGATGTGGAGGTAGTGCAGGGGATGTTGAGATGCTGCAAGGGATGGTGATATACTGCAGGGGATGTGGAGGTACTGCAGGGGATATGGAGTTGCTGCAGGGGATGTGGAGGTACTGCAGGGGATGTGGAGGTGCTGCAAGGGATGTGGAGGTGCTGCAGGGGATGTGGAGGTACTGCAGAGGATGTGGAGATGCTGCAGAGGATGTGGAGATGCTGCAGGGGATGTGGATTTACTGCAGGGGATGTGGATGTACTGCAGGGGATGTGGAGATACTGCAGGGGATGTGGAGATACTGCAGGGAACGTGGAGATACTGCAGGGAACGTGGAGATACTGCAGGGGATGTGGAGATACTGCAGGGGATGTGGAGATACTGCAGGGGATGTGGAGATACTGCAGGGGATGTGGAGGTAGTGCAGGGGATGTGGAGGTAGTGCAGGGGATGTGGAGATGCTGCAGGGGATGTTGATATACTGCAGGGGATGTGGAGGTACTGCAGGGGATGTGGAGATGCTGCAGGGGATGTGGAGGTACTGCAGGGGATGTGGAGGTGCTGCAGGAGATGGTGAGGTAGTACAGGGGATGTGGAGGTACTGCAGGGGATGTGGATTTACTGCAGGGGATGTGGAGGTACTGCAGGGGATTTGGAGGTACTGCAGGGGATTTGGAGGTACTGCAGGGGATGTGGAGGTGCTGCAGGGGATGTGGAGATACTGCAGGGAACATGGAGATACTGCAGGGGATGTGGAGATGCTGCAGGGGATGTGGAGGTGCTGCATGGGATGTGGAAGTACTGCAGGGGATGTGGAGATGCTGCAGGGGATGTGGAGGTAGTGCAGGGGATGTGGAGGTAGTGCAGGGGATGTGGAGGTAGTGCAGAGGATGTGGAGATGCTGCAGGGGATGTGGAGATGCTGCAGGGGATGTGGAGGTGCTGCAGGGGATGTGGAGGTACTGCAGGGAATGTGGAGATGCTGCAGGGGATGTGGAGATACTGCAGGGAATGTGAAGATACTGCAGGGAACGTGGAGTTACTGCTGGGGGTGTTGATATGCTGCAAGGGGTGTTGATATGCTGCAGTTGGTGTTGATGTACTGCAGAGCGTGTTGGCAATATCAGCAAGTGTGTCCACAAAATAACTGTAATGGCCAATAATGATTGAGTCATTACAGGGTATCTTGCTAATTGCAGTCAGAACAGGTCCATTACTAACACACAGTTATATGCAAGGCCGTTTATGGGACAGATCTTTCAATGTTTAGTATGGTGCATTGAATGGAGGTAAAGTGGATGGAGCACCAGCCAAAAAACTCCTAACTGTAATTTTTCAAACACAGCCTGTGACATGGCAGTTAGGAGCTGATTGGCTGGTACTTTATCTCCGCTCACTTTATCTCCACCCTAGGCTTAGTAAATATACCCCCATATGAATATGAATAACAACAAATTCATACACATCTCAGCCACATCTCCACTTGTGGCTGATTGGGCATAAATGGGTGGTAATGAGACGTATGGACATAGGTTAAGTTTAGTCATGGAGTGTCCAGTGTCATAGATGTGTAGAAAGAATTGTGGACTAGGCTGAGTTACGGCTGTACGGAGAGATGCGTCTGATTTCAGATGGAGCTCTTGATCCAGGTATAGGGCTGGTGTAGTGTTCACTCTAGCTCCGCTGGCAGGCAGGGCACCGAAGCTAGAGAGTGCACTTCCGTGCGCGCTCCCATAAAGGGGCATGGCCATTGAAAAGGGGGCGTGTCTATAAGACGCATCCCCTTTTCGTCACTCATGGGTGCGTGCCCAGCACTTACGGACACGCCGGGCAGGCCCCAAGCGCTGCCGACAGGGAGAATAGATACCGGGTCACCGCACATTTCCCCACCCGCGGAACACTGCGACCAGCGGGTGAAGACTGCACCTGCAGGTTGTGAGGGCAGGGCGCTTTTTGCAACCCCCCCATAGAGAGACAAAGTATGGGGGCGTGATGCTAGGCCCCACTCTAATGATGTAAGGCCATGCCCATTTTTGGTGTGCATGCCATTAGCAGGTCCCTGGTCCTCACTCCCAAATTTTGGGAGGTATGGGTCAGATAGAAGTGTACCAATGTAAGTGAGTGCTGAGTTTGTATGATATTTTTTATGCAGATGGTGTGGTCACATACCAAGAGCACCCCAGATGGTTGAGTGCCGTGGATTAAGCCCGTCATTTATTTAAATGTTGTGGTCACACTTGCTAGGACACCTTGTTTTTCAAATGTAAGACAAACTTTGTCAGTTTATCCCCAGGTGCTTATTAGCTGATATCCCTGGGTGTGGTCCTGTCTCTTTAAGGCAGGACCCATACTCATGTTTAAAATTTGTGTGCTAGCTTGAGCCAAATGTGGCAGATCAAAGATCATATATCTGAGAGTCAGGTCCTCATTCAGAGCCGCTCGCAAAATGCGAGCACTCGCTCTGAATGAGGGCGGCCGCTTCTATGTTCAGAGCCGGCCTCCTGGCCACTCGCTAGGCTGTGGGTGACAAGACCATCGCGACCATCGGGGCTTGCGACGAGATCCTTGTGGTAGGGTCTCGTCTACCGCAAGCCCCAGTGAGCTTTCGGCTCTATTAGAGCCGGAAGCTCACCACTGACATCACGAATGATGTCAGTGGGGCCGCCCCCAAATGGCAGGCGTTCCGTCGGGAACGCCTCCGTTTGGCCAGCCACCCCCCCACCCCGCCTACAAAATGGTGCGAGCTGTCGATCATCATCAACAGCCGCCCCTTTTGTAGTGAGCCCCGGAGCGAGAGAATTTCTCTCTCGCTCCGGGGCTTGCACATGTGCAGGGCCTCAACATCGACCCGCTTGCGAGCGCATAGGCGCTTGCAAGCGGGTCCGAATGAGACCCTCAGTGTAGGGACTGGCCAGATGGGAAAACCGTGAAGTGGTTGGTTAGCTTGACACATTATTGCAATATTTCCTGTATTCAAAAGGAAATACAGTTTGAAAAGTAAGTGAGTGCCGAGTTTGTATGATATATATATATATGGATTTCCAGCACAACGAAAATTTCTTTATCATTTAATTTTTTTTAAAATTTTGTTTGTTTTCACTGTCACAACCAGAGCTGCGCTCAGTGGTGCTTTTCAGTTATCTTTCCCCATAGTGAACAGCAGAGTAATAAAGACCATGTTGAACTTGTGTTGTTTTATTTTCTACAAACTTAGCAACTGTGCTACTGTGTAACATGAGGTTTTTTTGGTTGAATAATAAAATGACTCATACTAATGAGACATCCTGGGGTTATGAAAACAGCCAGTGTTATTACTATTACAGTCTAATATCAAATTTTAAACTGATGTCGTATTTAGGTAGGCAGAGAGTCTGATTTAAATATGAACCTGGACATGTGATTTCCAGGCCCAAATTTGGCAAATGCAGAAATTAGAAATACAGCAGTATTCTGAACCACATTTTTTACACTTGTTTTTCTATTTAAGTGTCCTTTGTTTCCCATATTCTCTTCTGTTTATGACCACTTGAGCAGTGGCATAAGTTCATCCCAGATGCCCGGAGGCAAGTTATAATTAGGAGCCCCCCCCCCCCCCCCCCCCCGTTACAGCCGCTGACACTGTAATGTAGCAATTTGATGTAGACAGGCTATAGACACACGTAGGCAGCAGCTGCTGGTCTGACATGGACCTCTCCACTAGTGTATGGTGGCTTCCCAGGTGCCGGGAAGAGGTGCCATGTATTGGGCGGCTGTAACGGTACACTCTGGGTACATAGTTACAGCCCTAAGTGGGGTGAATATGTGGTGGACAATGGAGGAGGTGCCCCTTCAGAGCTGGAGCCGGGCGGCAGGCGCCTCCATTGTTTCCCATAGTTCTGCCCCTGCACTTGAGGGTGGTTTTGCAAAACCAAATTCAGATCCAAACCTTTGAAGGAGATTCTGGGCCTGATTCAGAGCCGAACGCTCTGACCAGAATCAGGGCCCTCCTCCATGAAAATGGAGCGTCCTCCTGGACGCTCGCATAGCTGTGGGTGACCACCCACAGCTTATGCGAGCGTCCATGATGATGGTCGCGATGGTCTTGACCATCGGGCTTGCGATGAGACCCTGCGGTAGGGTCTCGCTGCCGCAAGCCCTGGAGTGATTTTGGCTCTATCAGAGCCAAAATCACTCCCACTGACATCACTAGTGATGTCAGTGGGGCCGGCTTCAGACGGTAGGCGTTGCCATGTCAACATCGACAGCACGCCCCATTGGTGCGAGAGAGCCCGTCGCTATCCGGGTCTCGCGCATGCGCACGACAGAGCTCCCTCTGTTGTGCGCATGCGCAGTGGGGCAACATCGACCCGCTTGCGAGCGTCCTTTGCTCGCGAGCGGGTCTGAATGACCCCCTCAGATCCAAAACCATCTCTCTACCTAACACTTGGTTGCTGATGTCCTGCTGCTTATTTGAGCTAATGCAGCAATAAGTATAAGTATAAACCTTGTCCTGCATTGTATTGTACTGGCTGGGTACAAACTGGAGGGACCAGCAATCATTATGACTTTACTGACGATTTCACTTGAGCCCAGAACAAGCAATATTGAGAGTACACACACTGCAATGTTGTAAACGACTGAACGATATATCGTATACACATATCGTTTGTCATCCGGTTTTCCATACACACTGCACGGTAGGCACAAAATTGCTAGCGATATCGCCAGGTTTGATGTGCAGCACGATGACCAGCGACAGTCTCTAGCGACCAGCGTGAGCGAGTAATCATGCGTACACACTGAGCGATGTAGGCGATATGTGAATACGGAACAGCATATCGGCCCGACAATGCTCCAGTGTGTACCCAGCTTAAGTCACTGGTTTCTTGTTCGCTCATTTGTTTATGGGCTTTGTAAGGCACTGTAGAACCCTTGTGGATAATAACCCTGTATTTCTAAAGCTGGGCATCCACTATACAATTTTCTGTCAGATATCTGTCCAATCTGGTTGGTTGGAATGAAAACCTGGTAATGTATGGGAGCAAATGACAATCGTCCATTTACTAACAAACACTGGAAAATAGCCAAAAATGGTTGTTCAGACAAAATTGGTTAAAACATACAAATTTAACCAATTTGAACAATTTTTTTGTCCTTTTTTCAGTGTTTAAAACCATATGATCGACTGTCATTTGCTCCCATACATTACCAGGTTTTCATTCCAACCAGCCAGATTGAACAGATATCTGACAGGAAATTGTATAGTGGACGCCCAGCTTTAGGGTCGCACCCGGGATTTATACATGCTTCAATCCCGGGTGCAACTCGGCTGAGACCCCTTTCAGACTGCCGGGTCGATGATGTCACCGCCATCGCTGCTGAACTGGCTCTTCCTATGCTTTGAACAGGATCCCGGTTGCCTCGACCCGGCTAAACCGTTCGCACCGCACCGTGACCTGGGTTGAACTCGTGTTCGACTCTGCACATTACCCAGGTTAAAATGCCGAGTCGCTCGACCCGGGTTATGTCAACTGGGCCCTTTTACACTGCACAGCAACCCGGGTTGCTGCGTGTTCATGTGCAATAACCCGGGTTATTTGCTGGCAGTGTGAAAGGGGTATAATTTAGTATTATAGTCTGCAACTCCAGCTAAAGTCAACAATAGCTGGTAAGTGCTGTGATTGGTGAAGGTCGAATTACATCAGAAAAAGTAGACATTTTGTGGCCACAGAACAATGAACATTTTTTACTTATCTTTAATCCTAAAGTTCGCAATATCAAATTTTTTATAAACCGTTCCGAAAACATTTTTATAACTGTTTCTCAAAATATTGCCTCATTTGGCAGTTTCAAAAAGACTATCCCCAAGCAGAGGAGTATTAATGACATATTTGTTAGTACTTGTTAGTCTGGATGAAATCAATTGAATAATGGGCCTGATTCAGAGCCGCACGCTATTTGCGGTCGTTCGTTCTAAAACAAGGGGTGGCTATTCAAATGAACCGTTCGCTAATTGCGGTCTGTTCACGCCTCTTAGTCTGACCGAGCGATCTAAACTTGCGGTAGTAATTTTGAAAAATACGCCCCTGGCCGCTCGCATCCTACGTCATGTCCGCTATTTATTAGATTAATCGTGTACATCGAACAGCGTATGAACTGCTCGCTATTCTTGTGGCTGGTTTTTTCAACCGCTATTTTGCGAGCAGTTCGGAGTAAAAAAAAAAAACAAGTGACGTGGTCAATGACGCTGCTGTATTAATTATGCACTCCCTCAAAACGCCCGTTTTGACCTTTAAGCACGCCTGCGATCTAATTCCACACCCCCCTTTTTCAAGCATCTTCCCCTGTTACCACCCACATATGCCTCCCTCTGTCACTCAAAATAGCAGGCATTCGCTATATAGCGAACAAACGATTTTCGGCCGCACTGACTGGTTCGCGCATGCGTATTAAAATCCGTACGCATGCGCAGATGTGTGAACATCGGTCAGAACGAACGAGCGGCCGCTTACGAGCGGCTCTGAATGAGGGCCCATGTTTGTCACTGTTTATTACAGATCACTATTGTGAAAGAATCAGCTCATCATGAAGTTTAGTCCCATCCTATCCAGAGGAAATGACAAAGGGTCTGAAGAATGATCAGACTACCTGTATTCAAGGGCAAAATACTGGTCAGCAGACGCCCCAGGTGCTCATTCTCTGGTACTTTAGGCTGGTGCGTTTAAGAAATTAAAAGCACTTGGAGTGGCACTTTTTCTTATGGACACTTTCAATTTATTTGCCCTGGTCTTATGGCCAGGGAAGACATTCTTTTTTTATACTGTCTGCAATGAAGGTGCGCTATGCACTTTTTCAAATTTTCTATTTATCTAATCTATTGATTGAGAACTTATGCACCATGCACTTTTTTGTTTTCCGCAGTGGCGGATTTAAGGGTTACAATTACAACATTATTCCCTCCCACACCCCTCCATGATGGTGTTATTATAGTGCTATATGAAAAAATTATCACCACCTGCCCTGATGAACGGGGTTGGTGACATAGGCAAAATTAAACATTTGATAATTGGTGGTCCTGGAGTGGGGGGGGGGGGGCTTGCAATAGAAGTGGCGTGTGGGGGGAAGAATTTTTCGTACGGGACAGAGAGGAGTGGCAGTCAGAGCAGTCGCTGGACATTGGGGGCGGGGCAGAATGGATGGGGATAGACTGATATAACATATGCCTGGTCCCTTTACTGGTATCTTTATTTAAAGCATGGTCAAAGAGAAAGCCAAGTATTAGACATCTCAGGACATTAGCAAGTATGGCCTATGTGCATATAGCAAAAGAGAAAAAACTCAAGTGCATCACACTTCATAGCTCATATGAGAAACTTGGTTAATATGTACCAGCATATAACGTGGTTCTAGCATCCTGCACTGCTATCTGCAAGCAGCATACACTCACTGGCTGGAGAGCAGTATGGAACCCTGCTCCGCTGTGGCTGTGTTTCATCCAGGAAGCATGTAACAGTGAGTACGGCAGTTCCTGCTATTTATCAATAAACCAACAACACTGGTTAAGTAGCTGGGCTGTTCATAGTTAAAATCATCCGCTGGTGTGTGCCTATAAAACTCTGCAGTATCAACACCTGCCCACACATCATTTTCAACATTAAGAACACCCATAGCAGCTGTTTATCCATAGAAACTGTGAGCTGTGACTTCTGCAGAGTGTCACGGAGGAAATACACTATCACACTTTTTAATAAATCTGCAGTGGGAAGTCATAGAAAACAAAATTTAAATGTAATTGGCTTTTAATCTCCATCATTCTACCTCTGTGTACTGTGTACCTGTTATTCCGTCACAATAAATACTCATCTGCTGTTGCGTTTTCGGTAATCCACAGGCCCGGCACTAGTCGCGTAGGGTTAAAAATTATGTGTATTTCTGGAATAATCAAATACTGAAGGTAAACAATGAGAATAATAAAGATCTCCCCAACAAACACCTTTCCATATATCTAGAACCTGCAGCTCTTCCTTCTGTCTGCTTTTAATTTGCTTTCACAGTGCTTTGAACAAATTGAATTTGTTAATTAAAGCGGTAAAATGAAATGCTGAACATTATTGACTAGATGCTAATTACATTAGCAGAGGGATCGGTGGAAAAAGGAGACCTTGTTTTCTATGGCCAGGACAAATCATATTAAAAGAGACAAGCGAGCAGCCTAAGCTGGAATTCTGCAGGGAAAGAAATCCTGTTTACATGTTCTGCTTTCAAATTTGTCATTCAGCATGGAGCTCTGACAGTATCAACAGAATGCAGATTACATGGCTGCCATTTTACCTGGGCCTGCTCCTAACTGATGTGGACGCAGACAGGGAAGACAACAGGGCAGCAATTCTCCTTGTTTTCTGTATTTGTATCTGTATTACAGTAACAGCAGCACAGAGGGCCTGATTCAGCAAGGATCGCAGATGCTTATACGTACGCAGACAGCCGATGTTTGCTTTCTGCGCATGCAGTGCGCGTGCGGCTCACTGCGAATGGGAAAGCGATTGCAGAGATCATGCAGATTCATTGTAAAGTGATTGACAGGAAATGCCATTTGTGGGTGGTTATGGGGAGTGGTTGGCCGAACGCAGGCGTGCCAGTACGTTTAAATGCCTTTACAGGGGCGTGCATAAATTAGCCACTGCAATGCCATACGTAGCTTGAGTGTTCACTGCGTACAGGATAGTTAGCAATTTATAAGCGAGGTCTGACCTGCCTTAATTGTGCGAGTGGCTCCGATGGTACCAATGTTTTTGCTGGATTGCAAGGTATTATGGATGTGCAAGAGGGGAAGTGGGTGGCTGCATGTTGTCCATGCGAGTGCTTTGCAATTGCAAACATTAGTATACTCTCGCAGCAGACTTGCGTACGCGATTGCTACCGCATTAGCGATCCTTGCTCAATCAGTCCCTGAGTCCTTTTCTTTTTTCCAAACTGATGGGTACATTTACTAAAGTGTAGGTTTTTAGAAGTGTAGTTGTTACCTATAGCAATTGTGACACAGTCGGGATAGGGGCCTCTCTCCTGGGTAGATGGGCTCCCTCCTTCACACGAAGCAGCTATAGAAACAGGACACAATTCTGGGGTTCTCATATAAGCTGGTCGCAGCCAGTCTTTATTGTACAGGGCACATAAATAAAACAAAACATAAACAAAATCCTAACCCGTCTGGGCTGTAACTGGACAGTAGATTCCCTCACTATCAGGAGACTAAATAAGTTCATGGTCACAGTACTTACAGGTTGTAGCAAACAGTGTCTCAGAGCAAGCTAGCCTGCGGGCCTGCTCTCCCAGGTGTGAGACACTCAGCCACAACTAAACGCAGCTTATATCAGCCATTTCCAGGTGCAAGCCCTAATGAGCCTGCTACCAGGCTGAAAGGTCCAACACCTGGAGTGGCCTGTGGATGGAGCCCTCCCTCTTCACACATCCACACCTCCAGGATCCATTCCGGCTTTTCACCAAAGCAGATAATTCTAGTCTGTTTTCCAAACAGACTTCTCCTGGGGGTTTTAAAACACATAGGACAGGAATCTAGGACACACATAGTAGCCATACCAAACTTTCCCAGTGCTTCTATCACACAACCTATCAGGTTCTTCTAAAGCTGGGCATCCACTATACAATTGTCTGTCAGATATCTGTCCAATCTGGCTGGTTGGAATGAAAACCTGGTAATGTATGGTAGCAAATGACAATCGTCCATTTGCTCACAAACACTGGAAAATAGACAAAAATGGTTGTTCAGACAAATTGGTTAAAACTAGGGGTGTGCAATGGCCACTTTTCGTGTTTTGTGTTTTGGTTTTGGATCTGGATCTTTCTTCGTGTTTTGGATCTGGATTGGTTTTGCCAAAACTACCCTTCCGTGTTTTGGGTTCTGGGTTTTGTGTTTTGGATCTGTATTTTTTTTTTAAAAAAAGCATAAAAACAGCTAAAATCACAGAATTTGTGTGTTTTTCCGCTCCTATGCTATTAACCTCAATAACCTTAATTTCCACTCATTTCCAGTCTATTCTGAACACCTCACACCTCACAATAATGTTTTTATATCCAAAAGGTTGCACCGAGGTAGCTGGATGACTATGCTAAGAGATACGAGTGGGCAGCAAAAACACGTGGCCCATCTAGGAGTGACACTGCAGTGGCAGACAGGATGGCAGTTTGAAAAACTAGGCCCCAAACAGTACATAATTCAAAGAAAAAAAAGAGGTGCAAGATGGAATTGTCCTTGGGCCCTCCCACCCACCCTTATGTTGTATAAACAGGACATGCACACTTTAACAAACCAAACATTTCAGCGCCAGGGTCTGCCACACGACTGTGGCTGAAATGATTGGTTCGTTTGGGCCCCCACAAAACAAGCTGGCAATTAATCTGTCCCAGTACAAACTGGCTCTACAGAGGCAAGATGTCGTCCTCATCCTCCTCATCCACCGATTCCTCACCCTCTTCAGTGTTGTGTACATCCTCATCCTCACAGAGTATTAATTCGTCCCCGCTGGAATCCACAACCACAGGTCCCTCTGTACGTTCAGGAGGCTGGTCTCCCTGGAAGAGTTGATAATTAATTTTATGAACATCATCTTCTCCACATTTTGTGGAAGCAACCTCCTATGCCTTTCGCTGACAAGGTTCCCGGCTGCACTAAACACTCTTTCGGAGTACACACTGGAGGGGGGGCAACTCAGGTAAAATAGAGCCAGTTTGTACAGGGACCTCCAAATTGCTTATTTTTCCTGCCAGTACAGGTACGGACTGTCTGACATGCCTACTTGGATGTTGTCACCGATGTAATCCTTTAACAGACAGACGCACGCTTGTCGCTGCTGCTTTAAGGATGCAGGTGCGGCTACAGCCCACACATTTCACAAAGACAGAAAAAAAAAGAAGAATATTTTTATTGTTTGTGGAGCGCACTTTGAGGGTTACACCACCCTTTAACAGACAGACGCATGCTTGTCGCTGCTGCTTTGAGGATGCAAGTGCGGCTACAGCCCACACAATTCACAAAGACAGAAAAAAAAAGAAGAATTTTTTATTGTTTGTGGAGCGCACTTTGAGGGTTACACCACCCTTTAACAGACAGATGCACGCTTGTCGCTGCTGCTTTAAGGATGCAGGTGCGGCTACAGCCCACACATTTCACAAAGACAGAAAAAAAAAGAAGAATTTTTAATTGTTTGTGGAGCGCACTTTGAGGGTTACACCACCCTTTAACAGACAGATGCACACTTGTCGCTGCTGCTTTAAGGATGCAGGTGCGGCTACAGCCCACACATTTCACAAAGACAGAAAAAAAATAAGAATTTTTTTATTGTTTGTGGAGCGCACTTTGAGGGTTACACCACCCTTTAACAGACAGACGCACGCTTGTCGCTGCTGCTTTAAGGATGCAGGTGCGGCTACAGCCCACACATTTCACAAAGACAGAAAAAAAAAGAAGAATTTTTTTATTGTTTGTGGAGCGCACTTTGAGGGTTACACCACCCTTTAACAGACAGACACACACTTGTCACTGCTGCTTTAAGAATGCAGGTGTGGCTACAGCCCACACATTTCACAAAGACAGAAAAAAAAGAAGAATATTTTTATTGTTTGTGGAGCGCACTTTGAGGGTTACACCACCCTTTAACAGACAGAGGCACGCTTGTTGCTGCTGTTTTGAGGACAGTATCATATGCAGTGACAGTAGACTTCTCAGAAATAGTTGGCACGTCCTTCAGTCCAGACCAGATGTCCAAACCGGCCCTTGACTTATGACACAGACGCACGCTTGACGCTGCTACTGTGTTGATGGACGTGCGGCTACATCGCTCACAAGTCACAAACACATAAAAAAAAAAGATTTTTATTATTTGGAGCACTTTGAGGGTTACACCACCCTTTAACAGACAGACGCACGCTTGTCGCTGCTGCTTTGAGGATGCAGGTGCGGCTACAGCCCACACATTTCACAAAGACAGAAAAAAAAGAAGAATTTTTATATTGATTGTGGAGCGCACTTTGAGGGTTACACCACCCTTTAACAGACAGACGCACGCTTGTCGCTGCTGCTTTAAGGATGCAGGTGCGACTACAGCCCACACAATTCACAAAGACAGAAAAAAAAAGAAGAATTTTTTTATTGTTTGTGGAGCGCACTTTGAGGGTTACACCACCCTTTAACAGACAGATGCACGCTTGTCGCTGCTGCTTTAAGGATGCAGGTGCGGCTACAGCCCACACATTTCACAAAGACAGAAAAAAAAAGAAGAATTTTTAATTGTTTGTGGAGCGCACTTTGAGGGTTACACCACCCTTTAACAGACAGATGCACACTTGTCGCTGCTGCTTTAAGGATGCAGGTGCGGCTACAGCCCACACATTTCACAAAGACAGAAAAAAAATAAGAATTTTTTTATTGTTTGTGGAGCGCACTTTGAGGGTTACACCACCCTTTAACAGACAGACGCACGCTTGTCGCTGCTGCTTTAAGGATGCAGGTGCGGCTACAGCCCACACATTTCACAAAGACAGAAAAAAAAAGAAGAATTTTTTTATTGTTTGTGGAGCGCACTTTGAGGGTTACACCACCCTTTAACAGACAGAGGCACGCTTGTCGCTGCTGTTTTGAGGACAGTATCATATGCAGTGACAGTAGACTTGTCAGAAATTGTTGGCACATCCTTCAGTCCGGACCAGATGTCCAAACCGGCCCTTGACTTATGACACAGGCGCACGCTTGACGCTGCTACTGTGTTGATGCACGTGCGGCTACATCGCACACAAGTCACAAACACATAAAAAAATTGTTTTTTATTTTTTGGAGCACTTTGAGGGTTACACTACCCTTTAACAGACAGACGCATGCCTGTCGCTGCTGCTTTGAGGATGCAAGTGCGGCTACAGCCCACACAATTCACAAAGACAGAAAAAAAAAGAAGAATTTTTTTATTGTTTGTGGAGCGCACTTTGAGAGTTACACCACCCTTTAACAGACAGACGCACGCTTGTCGCTGCTGCTTTAAAGATGCAGGTGTGGCTACAGCCCACACATTTCACAAAGATAGAAAAAAAAATAAGAATTTTTTTATTGTTTGTGGAGCGCACTTTGAGGGTTACACCACCCTTTAACAGACAGACACACGCTTGTCGCTGCTGCTTTGAGGATGCAGGTGGAATCTAGACGGGATTTGGAACCGGGGACACACTACCTCCATCAATTGTCTAAATCACACTGCACTAATGGTGGATACCGGACGCAGTCTAACACCAACATAGCAGTCAAGGCCTCAGTTATACATTTTGCTTCAGGATGACTGCTGTCGTACTTCATCCTCATCGCTAGGGACTGTTGGAGGGTCAATTGTTTACTAAAAGTAGTGGTGTTCCTACTTCCTCTCTGGGATGATGAACAACTCCCAGCAGCAGCAACAGCACTAGGAGGAAGTGGTTCTTGATCTTTCCCTATTTTATTTTTATCGGAGAAAGTTTGGTCCTCCATTTATGTTATATTGATATATATGTGCGGCTAAGGCACACACAAACACAGAAAATATTTTTTTATTTTTGCTGGAGAGTAGTGCACTTTGTGGGTTACACCACCCTTTAAGAAATGAGCCAGCTGGCTCTTTACTAATGGGACACAGGCGCACGCTTGGCGCTGCTCCTTTGTTGATGCACGTGCAGCCACAGTGCACACAATTCACAAACACAGAAAATATTTTTTTATTTGGTTTGGAGTGTACTTTGGGGGTTACAGCACCCTTTAACGGTCAAGCCAGCCGGCCCTTTACTTATGACACAGGCGCACGCTTGGCACTACTTTGTTGATGCACATGCGGCTACTGCGCACACAATTCACAAACACAGAAAATATTTTTTTATTTGGTTTGGAGTGTACTTTGGGGGTTACAGCACCCTTTAATGGTCAAGCCAGTGGGCCCTTTACTTATGACACAGGCGCACGCTTGGCACTAATTTGTTGATGCACGTGCGGCTACTGCGCACACAATTCACAAACACAGAAAATATTTTTTTATTTGGTTTGGAGTGTACTTTGGGGGTTACAGCACCCTTTAATGGTCAAGCCAGCCGGCCCTTTACTTATGACACAGGCGCACGCTTGGCACTACTTTGTTGATGCACGTGCGGCTACTGCGCACACAATTCACAAACACAGAAAATATTTTTTTATTTGGTTTGGAGTGTACTTTGGGGGTTACAGCACCCTATTACGGTGAAGCCAGCCGGCCCTTTACTTCTATGACACAGGCGCACGCTTGGCACTACTTTGTTGATGCAAGTGCGGCTACTGCGCACACAATTCACAAACACAGAAAATATTTTTTTATTTGGTTTGGAGTGTACTTTGGGGGTTACAGCCCCTTTACCGGTCAAGCCAGCCGGCCCTTTACTTATGAAACAGGCGCACGTTTGGCACTACTTTGTTGATGCACATGCGGCTACTGCGCACACAATTCACAAACACAGAAAATATTTTTTTATTTGATTTGGAGTGTACTTTGGGGGTTACAGCACCCTTTAACGGTCAAGCCAGCCGGCCCTTTACTTTTATGACACAGGCGCACGCTTGGCACTACTTTGTTGATGAACCATTAAAGGGTGCTGTAACCCCCAAAGTACACTCCAAACCAAATAAAAAAATATTTTCTGTGTTTGTGAATTGTGTGCGCAGTAGCTGCACGTGCATCAACAAAGTAGTGCCAAGCGTGCGCCTGTGTCATAAGTAAAGGGCCGGCTGGCTTGACCGTTAAAGGGTGCTGTAACCCCCAAAGTACACTCCAAACCAAATAAAAAAATATTTTCTGTGTTTGTGAATTGTGTGCGCAGTAGCAGCACGTGCATCAACAAAGTAGTGCCAAGCGTGCGCCTGTGTCATAAGTAAAGGGCCGGCTGGCTTGACCGTTAAAGGGTGCTGTAACCCCCAAAGTACACTCCAAACCAAATAAAAAAATATTTTCTGTGTTTGTGAATTGTGTGCACTGTGGCTGCACGTGCATCAACAAAGGAGCAGCGCCAAGCGTGCGCCTGTGTCCCATAAGTAAAGAGCCAGCTGGCTCATTTCTTAAAGGGTGGTGTAACCCACAAAGTGCACTACTCTCCAGCAAAAATAAAAAATATTTTCTGTGTTTGTGTGCGCCTTAGCCGCACGTATATATCAATATAACATAAATGGAGGACCAAACTTTCTCCGATAAAAATAAAATAGGGAAAGATCAAGAACCACTTCCTCCTAGTGCTGTTGCTGCTGCTGGGAGTTGTTCATCATCCCAGAGAGGAAGTAGAAACACCACTACTTTTACTAAACAATTGACCCTCCAACAGTCCCTAGCAATGAGGATGAAGTACGACAGCAGTCATCCTGAAGCAAAACGTATAACTGAGGCCTTGACTGCTATGTTGGTGTTAGACGTGCGTCCGGTATCCGCCATTAGTGCAGTGTGATTTAGACAATTGATGGAGGTAGTGTGTCCCCGGTTCCAAATCCCGACTAGATTCCACCTGCATCCTCAAAGCAGCAGCGACAAGCGTGCGTCTGTCTGTTAAAGGGTGGTGTAACCCTCAAAGTGCGCTCCACAAACAATAAAAAAATTCTTATTTTTTTCTGTCTTTGTGAAATGTGCGGGCTGTAGCCGCACCTGCATCCTTAAAGCAGCAGCGACAAGCGTGCATCTGTCTGTTAAAGGGTGGTGTAACCCTCAAAGTGCGCTCCACAAACAATAAAAAAATTCTTCTTTTTTTTTCTGTCTTTGTGAATTGTGTGGGCTGTAGCCACACTTGCATCCTCAAAGCAGCAGCGACAAGCGTGCGTCTGTCTGTTAAAGGGTGGTGTAACCCTCAAAGTGCTCCAAAAAATAAAAAACTATTTTTTTATGTGTTTGTGACTTGTGTGCGATGTAGCCGCACGTGCATCAACACAGTAGCAGCGTCAAGCGTGCGCCTGTGTCATAAGTCAAGGGCCGGTTTGGACATCTGGTCCGGACTGAAGGACGTGCCAACAATTTCTGAGAAGTCTACTGTCACTGCATATGATACTGTCCTCAAAGCAGCAGCGACAAGCGTGCGTCTGTCTGTTAAAGGGTGGTGTAACCCTCAAAGTGCGCTCCACAAACAATAAAAATATTCTTCTTTTTTTTTCTGTCTTTGTGAAATGTGTGGGCTGTAGCCGCACCTGCATCCTTAAAGCAGCAGCGACAAGCGTGCATCTGTCTGTTAAGGGATTACACCGGTGACAACATCCAAGTAGGCATGTCAGACAGTCCGTACCTGTACTGGCAGGAAAAAGAAGCAATTTGGAGGTCCCTGTACAAACTGGCTCTATTTTAACTGAGTTGACCCCCCTCCAGTGTGTACTCCGAAAGAGTGTTTAGTGCAGCCGGGAACCTTGTCAGCAAAAGGCGTAGGAGGTTGCTTCCACAAAATGTGGAGAAGATGATGTTCATAAAATGAATTATCAACTCTTCCAGGGAGACCAGCCTCCTGAACGTACAGAGGGACCTGTGGTTGTGGATTCCAGCGGGGACGAATTAATACTCTGTGAGGATGAGGATGTACACAACACTGAAGAGGGTGAGGAATCGGTGGATGAGGAGGATGACGACGACATCTTGCCTCCGTAGAGCCAGTTTGTGCAGGGACAGATTAATTGCCAGCTTGTTTTGTGGGGGCCCAAACGAACCAATCATTTCAGCCACAGTCGTGTGGCAGACCCTGGCGCTGAAATGTTTGGTTTGTTAAAGTGTGCATGTCCTGTTTATACAACATAAGGGTGGGTGGGAGGGCCCAAGGACAATTCCATCTTGCACCTCTTTTTTTTCTTTGAATTATGTACTGTTTGGGGCCTAGTTTTTCAAACTGCCATCCTGTCTGCCACTGCAGTGTCACTCCTAGATGGGCCACGTGTTTTTGCCGCCCACTCTTATCTCTTAGCATAGTCATCCAGCTACCTCGGTGCAACCTTTTGGATATAAAAACACTATTGTGAGGTGTGAGGTGTTCAGAATAGACTGGAAATGAGTGGAAATTAAGGTTATTGAGGTTAATAATAGCATAGGAGCAGAAAAACACACAAATTCTGTGATTTTAGCTGTTTTTATGCTTTTTTAAAAAAAAAAATACAGATCCAAAACACAAAACCCAGAACCCAAAACACGGAAGGGTGGTTTTGGCAAAACCAATCCAGATCCAAAACACGAAGAAAGATCCAGATCCAAAACCAAAACACAAAACACGAAAAGTGGGAAAAGTGGCCGGTGCACACCCCTAGTTAAAACACACAAATTTAACGAATTTGAACAATTTTTTTGTCCTTTTTTCAGTGTTTAAAACCATATGATCGACTGTCATTTGCTCCCATACATTACCAGGTTTTCATTGCAACTAGCCAGATTGGACAGATATCTGACAGAAAATTGTATAGTGGATGGCCAGCTTTATTATTTATTTAGAAGATACATACATGCCAACTGTCCCTCATTGTCAGGGACTCTCCCGAATTGTCAGACTCCCTGATATAGCAGAAATCTCCCTGACTCCCTGAAGAGTCCAGCAATCTCCCTGATTACACCTTACCCCCATTATGAAGCTGTAATAAAAAAAAAGTTAGTTATATACATCCAAATGGGATCATTAGTATAATTTCCCTGCATTGGTTATAAGGCACAATGATCCCTACAGGCATTTTCTGAAAAGTATCAGTGTGTTTTCATCAACAAGTAGCTCTTTCTAACTGCTTTGGGGCTCTCTCGGATGTAGCAGTACACGCCCATCACATGTATGACACGCCTCTCAGATGTAGCAGTACACTTTACCGCCCCGCTCATAGGTGCTGTTTTCACAATCTCCCTGAAATGCTTTTTCAAAACTAGGTAAGTATGAGAAGATAATAGTTAGAATCTGATTGGTTGCTATGGGCAACAACTACTTCTAAAACCCCACACTTTAGTAAATATACCCTTAAGGGCCTGATTCAGAGTTGTACGCAAACTCAATGGCTTACATACAACTCCAATATGTGCCTATTGGTGCAGGATCTGTACTCCGCATGTGCAGACCTGTGTCATCGACATCTGGGTGCAGGTAAGGGGCAGCGACGGCCGGCGTCACAGAAAACGAGGGCACGGCGGCACTGTTTTCTGGGCTTGCCAAGGCCATACATGCCTACCCTCCCAGAATTCGCGGGAAGGGTAGGCAGAATGGGGAGAATTTCTGCGACGATCGCGGGACTTAATAACGTCATTCTTCATGAATAGTGTCATTTAGCTTTGCCCCCTATTTAAATTAATGGCAATTTACCGCGAAGGGGGAGAGGCCTTAACGACGTCATCCATCAGGCCCCGCCCCCGTCACAACCCACCTGCTTCTCCTCCCCAGAAGAAATAAAAAGTAGGCAAGTATGGCCAAGGCTAGTGCCTGTGTCCTTGGATGCAGCTTCACTGGCCCAGAAAGTGTGAAATCCCCGGCCATCCTGAGTAACATGAGGGGTTACTCAGATGACCGATGTTCACACAGATAATCCAATTCTGCTTCTTCGGACGCAGCGGCAGATCACAAAAGCCTGCAGTGGGTCTCTTTCTACTACAGACGACCACTGATTTTACTTATTTTCGCACAGCAGCTGTGTGAAGTGCGTATAACTCAGAATCATGCCCTATATCGAGGCGAGTTCTCCAGGACAACAATCGCTGTAAAGGCAGCAGACACACAAGCTTTCCCAGCGGTGAATGTCAAAGTTCACGGCTTTGGGCCTGATTCAGTGTGGTATGCTTTTAGCACATCAGCTGCGTTTCTGGACGCAGCTGCTGTGCAAAAGTATGGTAATGCCGCAGGAGGCGTCTTGTTTAAATTGATGCCTCCTGCCAGCTTATGTGATCTGCATCTGCAATCAGAGGACGCTGCATCGGATCACTCTGCGTGAACATCGGGCGTTTTCATGTAGCTGAAGCCAGTGAAGCAGCGTTTAAGTATGAAGGCACTGGTTTCAGTACAACCAGAAAACTGGGCCGGCACTCTTCCATAGTCTGGGATACTGCCTGAGGCCGCACCCGCTCTACCCCCAAAAAGGCTGCAGCCTGTCAATCAGGTAGCAGAGTCCGGGCACGAACGAGTGAGCAGAAGGAGATCTGTACATGCGCAGTACATATCCTGTGCACGCGCAGATCTTCAAACATCTGAGTTTTACGCAAACCATCGATATTCGCATTCAGCGATGCGAATAGATAGCACTTGCAGCTTCTGCTGATTAAAATGATATGGAAATGATATGAGGCTCACTGATTAAAATGATATGCAGCATGCCTATGTTCTGTGTGTGACTGCGGATGTATCTGCATGCTAAACACTACGTTACAGTGTTACAGCCACTGACACTGTAACGTAGCATTTCGTAAGCAGATACACCTGTATCATTTTAATCAGCAGAAGCTGCTTGTGCTACCTATGTGCATCATTGTGCGAATAAACCGCATTTGAAGGTAAAAAGACGCACGAAAAGACGCTCGGTGCTACCGAGTCACGCCGCGGCATGGCGCAACTAGAAGGGCTGTTTAACGTGCCAGGAGGTGTATTGTGGACCCATCTGTATTTCTCTGCACCATTTAGCTACTGTGTGCATACTTCTCACTAATAAGACTATGAAGCGCATGTGCTTTGATAGCTTTCTGTGCTGACACACTGCACTGAATACACACCTTGCTGTCTTCACTGTATGTTTGCAGGTGTCTGAAATGGCGTCTTTGTGCTGCTGGGTGTTTCAGTAGCTTGGGGCCTGTGTAACTGTAGCTTTTGTGCCTAGGCCCATAAGCTGTTGGAATATGTGTGTACTTGATGTAGTTAGGAAACCAGCGGCCGGGAAATCCCAACACGGAAAGCTCGACATGGGGCTAATTATAGGCATCGAAATCCCGATGCCCCATGACGAAATCCCGACACCCGGCATACCAAATCAATTTAAGCCAGGTCTTAGATTGTAGCTGCGGGGGGGAGGGTTAGGTTTAGGAACCCCCGGGGGGACTTAGGGTTAGGTACCACCCCGGGAGTTTTAGAATTGGCACCACCAAGGGAGGGTTAGGGGGGTGGACAGGGAAGGGTTAGGGTACTTACCTGCCCCAGTCATCTTGTCGGGCATCTGCTGTCGGGATTTCAATCCCATTCCGTGTGTACAACTGGTGACGGTATGGCAGAGTGTAGGTAGTAAGTACACACCAGAGGATACCCTGAGTCAATGAACAGCCCAGTACTTAACCACTGGGGTGGTTTATTCTGCATAAAGTGAAATGTACAACTGTACTCACAGATATGCATCACAGTCTTACCACATGGAGCGGAACATACAGGTAACCAACCGGTGAATGTCTTTGGGTAGTGGTGCATGGTGCAAGCTGTAAGAGTGTCATTATGTAAACATTATGGATCAGCTGTCTCTCTGAGCTAGGTGGAAGGTGTCCATTTTCCACTGTGGGGCTCCAACAGTGACAAGATATGTGCAGAAAATTGGCAGCCATCTTGGTTAGGCACTTAAAGCTACCCTGTAGGAACAAATATGAAGTACTGTATGTGCAGTAGCTCTCTCCAGCTTCAACAATATGCACTATATAATTAACTGTTTTTAAATTAATAATAGAGCTGTCACAGTTAGAATTTGTTGTGTCTTTTTTTTTCACACCAGCGCAATATGTGAAGGGATGGGGCCACCGGCAGAAGAATGGGGCGAGCTGCCCGGACACTCTGTATAGCTCTACTTACTCCTGGCCGGGTGAGTGTCCGGAGCATCTTTTGGGTGCTCTGAGAAACACTGAAGCAGCGCAGGGTGCTGTCCGGTCACACTGCTAGCCAGATGCAGGGCACTACCTGCACCCCGCTCCCTATGGCCTTCCTTCACTACAAATTTCTTCTTCCTAAATGTCTCTCCCATCTGTCCTGCAGCGTAAGCTCGGTCTTGAAAGAAGGAAGATATATACTGCGCTAAACACTGTATATCATAGGTAAATAATCAAAAATTTTAATATAAGTAGGTTTGCTGTCTGATTGAACAGGAGGCTTCAATAATTTAAAAGTTAATACATATATCACATATAAACAATGAACATACAACAAATAACACTTAGTATTTAGTATAACCACAAATATCTAATTTTGAAATGAGAGGTCTCTGACTAGGAGACTAGGTAGCAGTATATTCGTGTTGCACAGGTTACTGTATGTAACAGAGTCCCTATAAATTGATATATGATCACAAGATACTAGTGGCAAACGGCTGTCACTAGCTGAAACAGTTTCTTATATTTGATGCTCCTATATCTATTCATATAGAGGTCTCAACACACTGTGTATCTAAATGATAGTTATTTTGTGTCCACGTTTCCGCTGTCAGCGTAATAATATTTATATCCAATTTTACAAACAGTTGAGGCAACAAGAAAGGTTTAAATGAATGTTTACTTCACTACTGGCGTCCCAGTGTGATAATGTATCCGCACCTGGGAATGTAATTCAAATAGGTATAGTAGGAAAATTGAATAAAAACCTTTCCAAAAGACGTGTCCACGCTGTCATCTGTTCGAGTTCTAATCGTCTCTGTTCTCACATGCCACAATGGGAGAGGGACAGATAGCCGTATAGGCGGAGAACAGCAAGCCTGCACATTTTGTTCGTGTTAGCAGACGTCCTGGTTCTAAAGTACTCTGGCCGTATAGAGCCGCGTGAGGCGGTGGACCCAGAGCCGTGGAGCTGAAGCGGTAAGCTGGATATGTGGGTAGTCAGATGCAGTGTATGAGCCGCCAGAAATTGACAAGACACAGTGAATACTGCTGGTGTGGAGACCTCGTTTGCCTGGATTGCGTCAACGCATTTCGTCCCGTATACTACCGGGACTTTCTAAAGACAGAGTACCGTAACTTTTGGTACCTCCTTCAATCTTTCCAGGCATCACGACGATTGCATAATAAATTAGTAAAACTTGAACTACTGTAGTTTGGGCTCTGAGTGCCAGAGATGTAAGCTCGGTCTTCACAAAAATTCTTAAAATACTGTACCTAGCAAACAACAGTAAAATAAGGCAAAGCCACCAGCCTGACTGATTAGGCTGAGTAACTGGCTTTGCCATGCCTATGCTCAGCTGAGAACCCAGAAATGCCCAGTTCACGAATGGAGGAAAATGTCTGCGATACGCCTGACTCAGAATATCCTGGAGAAATGCAAAGATGCTTGTTATGGCGCATGCGCAGTTTACAAAAACTCACTAGATGCAGCCACATTGGAAGTTATATGTGACCCAGAATCAGACTCATAATCTGATAATCCGTAATTATATTGGTGACAGATCCATCCCTTCCTCTCCCCATTGCATGCTTACTGTAAGATGCTAATGGCTGATAGTCACCCTCTAGGCGTGCACTGATTGGTGTGAAGATGTCTGATGTTTGCACTGTGACTTATCTTTGCATTTCTGAATGCACAACTGGAGGGTGGTTATCGGTTATCTCCATTTTACAATAAGTGCACAGTAACTGTAACACTTTACCAGGAAAAAGTAAAACCAACCATGGATATGGCCACCAACTATCACTAACCAAGTACAATATTAGAGGAAAAAGTACAGTAGGACTCATCTTAGAGCACTCTCCATAAATGTGCAATTAGAAAAAAAAAAGTAGCTTTTTAAAAGATGCCTTTCAGCTTTGTTGATGCTGCATCATTTCAAAGATAGATTGCTATGGAAAGGAAATGTGTTTTAGTCATTATTATACTTCTGCAATTAAAGCTATACCTGCTTTATATTCCAACATCAAGAAAAAGATAATTTGAACTTGTAAGCACTCTCCCTGGCTGCCACCGGCTGTGTTGTGCTGCCTGCTGCTCCCACAGAGATTGCAGAAATAAGTGATCACTGGGATCTAACAAATGTGGAAAAAGAAATATTTTACCGATTCAGAATTCCCAAAGTCTCCAGCCCCGCCCCCTCGGCAGACACTGCTCTGTTATAGCGATGAGGGGAACTCTGCAGTTGCCTGGGGGGCCATTAGTTAAAGGGAGCCTAAAGTATGGATTGATATCCCTAACAAAGAGCTGGCATGGAGGAGAAGAAGCCAGCTTCTACCTACAGTATCTATTCTGCTGTCAGCTGCTGCTTCTTAATATCTTTGATGGGATGGGAGTGTGTTACTTTTTGGTAATGTCAAGTGCCTCACTACCAGTGAGGGGCCGAGGATGTCGCCCCCATCAGCATGATGGTGCTGCCAGGGGCGTATTAACTAGACATATGAAAGGCGCATGGTACTTGGTTTGATGCACGCCTACATTCAAATTCTATACATATAAAAATAGCCTACACATCACTGTCAAGTGGAAGCAGATTGCCACTCACGGATACGCCCCCGTTTCTGGGAACGCAGCACAAACATGTCCCCCTCCGGCCCCCAAATGCCTCAGCATGATTGACATAGGGGATCTGAAAGTGAGATTGAAGGACCTGTTTTTTGGTAAACTGCGTAAAGCCCCGCAATAGCGTTCGGACCTGATTCAGGCCCACAGTGTTGGAGAAGCCGCAGGCTCAGAGACAGGCTGTGGCCATTTGGGGGTGGGGACGGGGCGAAGATGGCCTGCGTCCCAGGAAATAATGTCTTCCCAGTTTCCTGGTTGTGCCACTGCCAGGGTCTGCGTCTTCCGACGCAGATTTCCTGGCCTTGGTGGGGGAGTTCTAGCGCCCATTATGAGTAAGCTTAGGATTACTCAGATGGCCAATGGCTGCTCGATAGTGATCCGATGTTGCGTCCTCGTTGGACGCAGCTGAGGATCGCAGAAGCCGGCAGGAGGCGTCTATTTACACAAAACACCTCCTGCGGCATTAGCATATGTGTGGGCGCAGCAGCGATGCTAACAGCATACAACTCTGAAACAGACCCTGTGTGTGCAAGTGAGACAGCACAGGCTGAGCGGAGGATCTTTTTTACCCAGTACCGAATACCAGGGCCTTATACTTGGTTCAGTATCTTTGCAGTGTGGGCTGTGCAGTGCATGCAATTTAGAAACCGGTAAGAAATGTTGGGAGGGGTGGTAGGAAGTAATCTTGCCCCTGGGCAGCTTATAAGAAGCTCCGCAACTGTACAGCGTTGCTGACATGCAATATTTAAGTCACTTAAAGCTGAGCAAAAACCAAGATGGCAATTTCACCAGCTTATAGGTTTTACACTGGCATTGGCCACAAGATTTGACAGTGTTAAGCTAGGGGAGCTTTAAAGATAAAGCAAAGTTCAAATCTGTAATGGGTGGCATCTGATTGGTTGCTAGCCACCCTATCAGATGTTGCTCTAATATGCACCAATCAGAAGACGCAGTTTGCTAACATGGTAGCAGCTGCTATAGCACTATTATGGTAATGCATGCAGGAGGCGCCATGCCATCTGAGGCTGCATGCATTACTGATCCAAGTTGTGTTGTGCAACGCAACATAAGATCATCTGCGTGTTCATGGGGTCATGCAAGCTGTTAGCCGCAGATGCACAATCCCGACCCCCGTGCGACATCGCAGACCTGTACTGAACATGCACAGTACGGGACCGGCGCATGCAGGGCTGCCAACAGCTCTGCCAAGCCAAGGTACAGGGAGGGGGCGTGGCCAACCGGAGAGGTGTGGCCAGACCCCCTCCTAAAAAAAATATTAATATGTTTGCGTTTGCGAAGCGAGGGGGCGTGCTGCACAGGGGGTGCTGGTGTCCTGGGGTGGGGTAGCAATCACTCCCCCCTCCCGCATATAATGCAGGGAGAAAAAGAACTGACTGCTGCTGCAGCAGCCTCTCTCCCTAGCCCAGCACACAGTCTGACAGCAGCGTGTGTGCATCAGCAGTCAGTCCTCTCTCTCCCTGCCCGAACTTAACAGCGGTAGCTTGGGCAGGGGTGGGCTGCAGGGTATGCATTCGGGAAGCCTAAATACCGGCAGCCGGCTTCCCGACTGTCATATCCCGGCAAGTATGAAATGCCGGGCGTCTAGATGTAGACGCCCGCATTTCCCCGACGCCGGGAGACCGGCGCCCGGCAACCCGAACGTAGGGATGCCAGGCGCCGCAAGCGGACAGCCGCGGGGTGTGGAGGGTTAGGTTTAGGGCTCCCGGGGGGGACTTAGGGTTAGGCACCCCCCCGGGAGGGTTAGGGGGAGGGAGGGTTAGGGTTATGCACCCCCGGGGGGGACTTAGGGTTAGGCACCCCCCCGGGAGACTTAGGTTTAGGCAGCGGGGAAGGGGGTGGTTAGAGTTAGGCACTTAGAGGAGGGATTAGGGTTAGGCACTTGGGGGGGAAGTTAGGGTTAGGCACCCCAAAGGAGGGTTATGGTTAGGGGGGTTAGGTTAGGTTAGTAGATACTCTCCTATCCACGATCGGGATTTGTTGGGCTTCCGCTGCTCAGAACTCTGCTGATGTCGGACTGCCGCTGCCGGGAATCGAATTTCATACCAATTCCGGCTGCAGGACCCGGGCCCCTTAAAAAGGCCCGGGCAAATAATACCCGCTCCCCCCCTCTCGGCGCACCTGGGTGCATGCACAGATTCCCGACCAATCTGCGTGATTTCTTCTCCTGCTTCCTCTGCTGAATCAGGCCCTAAATGCTTTCACCTTCAAAGCACTGCCGGCTGAACGCAGCAAATTCCAAAGATCAGCATTTAGGGTTCCGTTTACTATAGGGAGGAAACCCCAAATCTGTCACAAGCTGGTGTTTTGACAGGAGATGGGGCTTTTCTCTGTTTAAGAAGCTTCCTAGCTGGTAATATCCTTTCTTTTTGGCCACCTCTGGTAATAGTTCCCTACGCACAGCAAGAAAATGTCTATTTGAGGAAGATAGTGATTGCTGGGGATCTGTAGTGGAAAAATGCTTTATTATTGTAAATAAAGCAGTTTTTCCCAAAAGAACAAAAATATATATATTTTTTTAATTGTTCTTTTATCTATTTTTTTTACAATTACTGTCATATGTTGTAAGTTGTAGACGTTGGACCCAATTTTCACCGTGGTCCTGTGGTGGTTGCAGAATGCAACGTTGGTCTTTAAGGTGAGGTCTTCAATTCCTCCCACAAGTAGTGTTGTAAACGGGGAAATAAATACAACAAACCTCCATGGTACAGATCAATTTACCCAATCCAAGATTTGACACAATATGCAGTGTACTCACCTTGAATGGGATATATTATACGCCTTGTACATTCATTTTCTGTTCCCGATGTCCGTCGGTATATTACTATGGGTCCTTATACCCAGTCCAAAAATAATTGTGGATATAGACAAATTTTTTTTTTATAAAACAGTAATTTATTTCTTAATCTGTGTATGATAAAAAGGTCTTAGCGGTATGTAGTTAATTTCACCAGACCTCAAAAAACATACAACAATTTCTATTTTTATGAAAATGTAAAATATCTAAAAATGCAAAAATCAAAAAATAAATAAATAAAGCAAATAAAGCAAAGATAATTCCAAATCTTAAAAGTTGAAAAAGGAGAAATGAATGAGTGGAGCATTCTATTAATGAATACCTAGCAACATGTTTCTCAGATCCTACGTCTGCTTCCTCAGGGGTACCTAACCCGAACCTCGCCCCCCCAGTGCCTAAACCTAACCCCCTTTCCCCACTGCCTAAACCTAAGTCTCTCTGGGGGGGTGCCTAACCCTAACCCCCCTTCCGCTAGCCTAAACCTAACCCTCCCAGGGGGTGCCTATCCCAAAGTTCTCCTTGGGAGCCCCTAACCTAATCTCCCCCCCCCTGCGGAGGCTGTTCGTGCCCGGCGCCCTGCTTACCTTCGATCAGTATGCATGGCGTCGGGCTGCCGGTGTAGGTAAAATGATATGCATCGTGATTTCGATGCCTGTCATTTAACCCTTGCCGGGATTAGACAGTCGGAAAGCCTGCAGTTGGGATTCCGTCCATGGGCTTCCCGACTGCTTCCCGTACTGGTATAGCGCCAGCCAGTATAGCATCGCAATTTTCTGTTAGCATCTCATATTGAATAATAGACTGCTTAATGCTGCTTAGGTGTATAACCATATATATTACAATATTCAGAGAATATTGCATTTTGACGTCGAAGTTAATATTGTAAAAAGTTTAGCAAATTTTAATTCTATTAATTTAGAATATAAATTGCAACTCACCATAGGTGTAGTCACTTTAATCTCATGCACTGAATTGACATTAGCTCATTTTGCCTAGGAAGAAAGCTTAGGGTTAATAGTCTGTATACTCATAAAGAGCCATTTATCTTCTTACGAAGCATCCTGTAATACATGGCTGCCCTTCTTGGGCAATTACTTGGCTAATTGGGTGCTACCCGCATCTAAGTCATCCAAACGGACCGTGCAAAAATATATTTTGCAAGAAATATTTAGAATTAAAACAGTTTGGTTTCGCCTCCCGCACTGGCAGGACTTTTCTTTAGGAAAAATGCTCAGTTTAAAGGAAGGAAGGGAGGAAATGGCTGGACGGGAGGAGTCCTATCTAGAAGGGATCAATATACGTAACTGATCACAGCATGTAATGGATATTAATGATGTAGATGGGGAAAAAAAAAACCATGGCCGGGTTCTATGAAGTATTTAGTGTTACTAATGATCTACTCTTGAAACTGCAAACACAGCGGATGCAACTTACAAAGTAGCTGACGAGAAAAGCAGCTAACTGGTATAAAGTATCCTAAACATTCCTCTGAGGGCAATTAACCCATGCAAAGTAAGACAAAAAAAATCCCCAAACCACTCCAACAAAAGTTCTAAATAACGATGATGCTTCAGGTTCCGATTGGAATGAGAGAGTCGGAGGCTGCAGTTGGCTCCAGGGGGGCGGCGGGCAGGTTGTGCACTAACAAGGAGATTAAGCAATGCACTTGTTCTCTTCGTTGAGACGAATGACTTCTCAATAGTTCACGGCTCTTTTTTCGACAATATGAAAGCAGAATGTAAGAGTCTTTGCAGTGAGGACGCCAGCCTGCAAAGTGGAGTTCCTGGCAGGAGATGTAAAGTGTTTGCTGTAGCCATTAAATGTAACAGCCAGCTGGAGACGTGTGGCAGGAGTTGACTCAAGTTGTATTTATTTCCGAACGTGTTGGAGCCGGAATAAACCTATTTGTTTTATTAGGAATAGCGATCTATAACATGGACGATAATTACTGTATATGAGCGTGACAGTTAGTTACGAAGGCAACTATTTAAAACCAATTTGAAAAGGCGCATGGTACTTGGTTGTATTTGATGCACGCCTACATTCACATTCTATACATATACAAATAGCCTACACATCGCTGTCAAGTGCAAAAGCTTTCTTTTATTTTTATATTTTCAAGTAATCCTGCTACGTACACACAGTTACACATTCAACCATGGCTGTAACTAGTGGAGAGTGAATGGTGCTGCCATCCAGGGCGCAAGGCCTAGGGGGCGCCACCATCAAACCAGTTTTCGGCTTGCAGGTGGCCTGGAATGGCACTTTGGAGCCTAGAGAGCCTCCTAGTGCTTCTCTGGGACGCTCCGGGCTCCCAGCTCCATCTTGGCCCCTCATCGTGATGGCACATGTTTGGGGACTGGGATGGCACAGGGAGGATTATTGCCCTGCTTTGAAATGGGTGTGACCTTTCTGTACAGGGGCATGTCTGCCTGACACACCCCTATTTCTTTTCACTCTAGGAGAGACCCCAGTGCTCTCCGAGCTGCTGGGCATCCCCCACATATGCAGAGCAGCAGTGAGAGAGTGCTTGCCCAACCTTTCCACTCCTGTGGAACACTGCGAGGGCGAGACGGTGCCCAAAAAAGCGGGACTAACAAAATCAAGACAGTTAGGGATTATGCTGTAAACTTGATAATTGAGTTTAAGGACACCCTGTGACTTGTTTTCCACATGCGTTAGCTACAGTGATATTATTAGTCATATACTTAGTAATGCTACAATACCAGGCCTAATAAGGCCTAACCTAAGCAGAGGCTAGCTGGTATATAATGGCCTGGGGGGCAAATACAGTGCACTGACCCACATTGGTTGCAGGGTATGCACTGGCTATGGCACTCATCAGCTCCTGGCCCCATTGCCACTGCAATCCCAGTTGTTTAACCCTAAAAACAATAATATAGTTACAATAAAAGTAATATACTGTATATATAAGTACTGTAACGATACTGCCTTAGAACCTCTATACACTCCTTCCTATACCTTCTAATATCCTGCCTATACCTTCTAAGGATGACGCTAATTTGCGTACGCAGTCATACAGTAAATTAAGACTTCAGACCTGGAATCTGTGGTTCCAAAGCACAAGTATTATTCAAGTAAAAGTACAGTCCGTTACACGCTATTGATCCAGACACAATTAGGTGCAAAGGAATTATACAGACCCAAGTACAGTATACATACGTAGCGCTTCCGGACCAGATGTTAGGCATCAGCAAGAAATCCCTCGTCAATCAGCATTCAGCACGAAGACTAAAAACCCAGTGTTGGAGCACGCATATTTATACCCCCCAGAAATAGACAACACAATAGAGAAGTTTGTTGCTGATGCCATTAGTTCCCAAGGGGGATACATCTGTTACAGAGCATTTAAGAGGCTGATTCAAATAGACCCAACCCAGCCTCCAACAACTGGGGGTCTCTAGATTCCCGCCTCATGCAACATCCTAACATTTGTTCATATTATATACATTTTGTTGCTTGAAGTCTCTTCGGTCCATAAGTTGAGAATGCATGATACGATCTCCACACCGACGATACCGGAATACTGTGGAAAGAGTACGCATCAGTACAAAACCAAACACGGCTTACTTAGCATGTATAAAACCTTAGTTACCAAATAATCTTTATTTCACAGCATTTATACTAAATGAACAAACTTAAATCTTATACCTTAAAGCTTATGGAACCTTGTATGTGGATATGTAATGTGTGAGTATGCTGGGTTTGATATAACACCGCTAGTTAACTTGGAGCAGATGCATGCGCATAAAGCTAATAAACAGTGTTTTCATATAGGATCTTATGCATTCGCTAATATGCGACTAGTTAAAAGCGCAATTGTGCGTATTAATGTGTATATGGGGAATGATGAAAGATGCACTCACATGATGCTGATAATAATATCGCCATATGTACTAAAGTGTGAGTTTATCTAAAATGGCGCTTGGGCGGCCATTCGCAAAATGGCGTCTTGCGATCTCATTTCCAAGATGGCGTCTTGCGGCCAGTCGCAAGATGGCGTCGCTGCGATTCAATTTTAAACTGATCTTGTCTTCAGCCAATAATCCAGCTTCGACAGTCCACCCTTTTATAGCGAACAACATGCTATCACAATCTGATTTTAAAATATAATTTAGGCTTACATTTATATACAATGTAGTGTTATTATGGAATGGCACAAGGTGGCTCTTAATCCATCAATAATGTGTCTCTGGGTGGGGACATAAAACTACTATTATACGCACACCGCAGATCTTGGAAGATCATGTGAAAGGTGTAGGGATGCACCAGTCTTATAAAAGCAGTCTTGAAGGGGAATTGAGACTTTACATTATCTGAGGAGTTTTGAAAATAACATTTCAATAATACATTCTATGCATGTCTAAATATAATACATTAAATGATGGTATTTCCTAGTTCAGGGTTGTAATGCAGTTCTATATTTACCTCGGTATTCATATTGTCATTACTGACCACCATCATAGTTTCGTTCTTACATTTTACTCTATTTTTACATTTTTCACACTTCAACACAATAGGAACACACCGGACGCATATGCCAATTATTATGATGACAATCAGTATAAGGATCAAGAATTTGCCTATGCTGGCGATCACTTCCTGAACCCATTCCCCTAGACCTGAGAACCATTTCACTGGGTTCAGCCATGAAACCCATCCTTCTATCTTTTCCCCTACTTCAGCCACTGAAGCATTATGGTTCTTACGAAACTCCCATTTTAGCTGCAGAATTTCATCCATCTTCCGGTTTATCAGCTCCTCGGGGTCGCTGGTATCATTGGTGACATAGGTGCAACATTTTACTCCAAATTGGGTGGCTAACGTTACGCAATACCCTCCTGTAACAGCAGTTAAATAATTCAACACTAGCCTGTGTTGCACCAGTTCTTTCTTGTACACTTGCAATTCTCTCCCTGTATACCTGAATGTGTCATCATACATCTCGGTGATATTATCTATCGATTTAGCAAGTTCCTGAATATACCTAAAATTTAATGTACCCCGAGCAATCCTGGTGGGATCCAGTGCGACTTAATCTTGAAAGCCAGTTGTCTCACTAATTAACTGAGTGGCTTTGTGCACATCACCAGGTATCATATTTATTTTGCCTCTGTGTTCATATTGTGTGTGAAGATATGCTGACGGTGTGTTTTTATGTATACCAAGCATTTCAACATGTGTGAGGCTCATAACTTCTGGGACTACTCTTCCCAGGTAACACAAACCTTTGGAACTCGGGGAGAGCCACTTATACGCTTTTCTTCCACATATAAAATATACATTATCAGGGAGAACATAAGGAATGGTATGCATCATTATCATTAAGCACATTTCTCTTGCAAACAATCCTATTTCTGGTTCATGCAAGTCTCTGGCTGTATTATTTTAGCACAATAACCATCTGGCACATTACCAATAATTTCTTTGGTGGAACTCAATGTATACCGATACCTAAAATGTTTCCCATCATATTTAATTGAGCGTAACAGATCATGGTTTATGGACTCATTATCAGCTCTTTGTGAGAAGGTCATCGCCTGACTATTCCCGGTCAATTCCCAACTCCCGGGTTTATTGGGGTTGGTTATGTTTAAACACAAAAGTGATCTATCTGCTTGGAATTGATAGAGTTTCAAATGAGGTGGTTTGGATGAAAGGAATTTTCCATCCAATGTTTTCCCTTTTTGCAATTCCAAAATTTCCGTGGTATTCAGCGGAAATAGCACCAACCCAACATTATGCTGTCCCTGTAGGATATGTGAACACACCCAGCAATCAGTTTGATTTAACACTTTGCCTACCATGCTATGATAATCCTCTAAAGGATACCCACCCCAGTACGGGCCATACTCATGCTGGCACCGTTGGACACAGCTCTCATCAACTAGGGACCCACAAAGCTCACAAATACAGGAATCTTCAGACAACAAACCTCCACACCGTCCCCGAGTATCCGGAACGACAGCTCTCCCAACAATAACAGCACCAAGACTGGTCAGACACTCCCCTGATTGGCATTGCACTCCTCCTGACTCCACTCCATCAGCACTGCCATCAGCTCCCATTTCCTCAGTCTGTCTCCCATCACAGAAACCGGACCCTCCCGAAAAAACCAGGATGGTGAACACTCTAAAAGAGAACATGAAAATGAACACAGCAGGCCCGTCCATTGCCACAACAAGACCCGCAAATTTCTCTTAGTTCAGGTATCTCACCACGACCCCTTCAATCCTCCCGGAACAAGCTCGCGAGCGACAGGTCCACGCCATCAGCCTTGTCTCCGACTTGTTTCTCCACCGGTTGATTGACCCCTTTGCAGTGAGTAGAATGGACCCAGGCATCTCTCTCAGCCACCTTCAAAGATGTAGTACCCGTCAGCAGCACCTGGTACGGACCCTCCCACCGATCAGTCAAACAACCTGAACGCAAGAAATTTCCGATCACAACATATTCTCCTGGCTCAACACCATGACAGCTAGCTTCAGGCATATCATGGGACAACAACCTCAGTCTCTGCTGCCATTGCTCCAACTGCTTACTCATCGATATAAGATACTCCACAGTTACCTCGTTGCTACCCCTCAAGTCTTCCTGTGGACCCACAATCAAATGAGGTTGTTTACCAAACAGTATTTCAAATGGGGACAGACCTAGAGGGGGTCTAGGAGTGGTCCCCATGCTTTGTGGCCATCCTAGTCCAGTCTCTGCCATAATTTTACTTAACTTATTTTTAATAGTCCCGTTCATCCTCTCTACCTTGGCATTGGATTGCGGTTGGTAGGGGGTATGAAGTCGGCTATTAATACCCATCAGCTTACACATATTTTGAAAAACATCACCTGTGAAATGAGTACCCCTGTCACTCTCAATGATTTTAGGTGTACCGTACCTGCATACAAATTCCTGAACTATTTTCTTGGCAGTAAATGCAGCAGTATTAGTGGCCGCTGGGTAGGCCTCAACCCAATTAGAAAATACATCAGTGCACACTAATACATACTTAAGATTCCTGCAGGGTGGTAATTGGATGAAATCAATTTCTATCACATGGAAAGGTCCATCAGTCGGTGGAATGTCGGACGGTTCGGTAGGGATCGCTTTCCCTATGTTTCTTCCTCAACCAGGTCAGACAGGACATTGCTATCTTTTCTGCTTGTGAAGAAAAACCTGGTGCACACCAGTATGCTCTCACCAACTTTCACATACCTTGCTTTCCCAGATGAGTCAGACCGTGTGCTGCCTCAGCCAGGCAGGGGTAAAATGCTATGGGGGCTACTGGTTTACCTTGTCCATCCCTCCAGAGCCTGGAGGACTCTTGTCCACATCTCTTGGACTTCCAAATGGATTTTTCCTGAATTGAACACAAATTTTGCATCTCAATTAATTTCAGCATATCAATTGTTTGGAAAGACATAATTTTTTCAGTTGGAGAAAACATTTTTAACCCTGCTGCCCATTTTGCAGCTTCATCGGCTCTGTTGTTGTCCAATGACACCGGATCATCCTCACATGTATGGGCTTTACATTTAATTACTGCCACCGCTTTGGGCAGTTGGATTGCTTCTAAAAGATGTTTTATGTGTCGGGAATGTGCAACTGGTGTGCCTGCTGCTGTCATAAAATTTCTCAGCTGCCATAGAGCCCCAAAATCGTGCACCACCCCGAATGCGTACCTCGAGTCAGTGTAAATGTTAGCAGATTTGCCTGCTGACAGTTCACATGCTCTAGTTAGTGCTACTAACTCTGTCACCTGGGCCGAGTGAGGAGGACCAAGAGGTTTAGCTTCTATGATGTCTGTGTCATTTACAACAGCATAACCTGTACATAATTCACCTGTGTCTGTTTGTCTATGACAACTCCCATCCGTATAAAAAGTCACATCCACATTCTCTAAAGGTGTGTCATGTATGTCAGGTCTAGCAGTAAAGGTCTGATTCAGATATTTTATACAATCGTGCATATCATTATGTCCGCTGAACTCACCTCCCGCCAGCAACTCGCCTCCTTCCACCCTTTGTACATCATGTTGTACATATGGTAAATACATTGCTGGGTTCAGCGTGCTGCAACGTTTAACAGTGATGTTTGCGGGTGCGATTAGAGCTAGTTCCCATTTGGTAAACTTAGCTGAAGAGACGTGTCTGGTTTGAGCTGAGTTCAACAGAGCAGATACAGCATGGGGAGTGTAGACAATCATATCATGACCCAGTACTACGTCCTCACTTTTACTCACCAATAGAGCGGTAGCTGCTGAAATTCTCAAACAAGTGGGGAGTGATCTTGCTACAGTGTCCAATTGGGCACTGTAGTATGCTACGGGCCTACTGGCATCACCATGTTTTTGTGCAAGGACACCTGCAGCACAACCATCAGCTTACGTACAATACAAATCAAAGGTTTTTCATAATCGGGTATTCCCAATGCAGGAGCTTTTGTCAGACTATCCTTAAGATTAAGGAAAGCCTGCTCTGATTCCTCTGTGTGTATGACAAGATCGGGCTTTGAGGAAGAGACTAATTCCTGTAAAGGCAAGGCCAAAATAGAAAAACCTGGGATCCACATTCTACAGTATCCACACATTCCCAAGAAGGTAGGAATTTGCTGTTGATTCTGCAACAGTGTCATGCTCTGTATGGCCTGGATTCTATCATTTGTAAGATGTCGTAACCCCTGGGTTAGGCAGTGTCCCAAATATTTTACTCTGGATTGGCACAGCTGTAGTTTGTCCTTAGCCACCTTGTGTCCTGTATGCGAGAGATGAAGTAACAAAAGTTTAGTATCATTCAAACATGACATAAACGAGTCAGAACATACTAATAAATCGTCTACATATTGAATTAGAACAGATCCATTGACAGGTTGAAAAGATTGTAAACAGTCGTGCAATGCCTGGGAGAAGATACTGGTGCTGTCTATGAAACCTTGGGGTAACCGTGTCCATGTATATTGTAAACCTCTGTATGTAAATTCGAATAGATACTGACAGTCAGGGTGGAGAGGCACAGAGAAGAAAGCAGAACAGAGGTCAATGACAGTGAAATGGGTTGCATTTGGTGGAATCTGCATCAGAATGACAGCTGGATTTGGCACTACAGGGAATTGGCTCTCTACCACCTTATTAACACCTCTAAGGTCTTGTACCAGCCTATAACCCCTCCCACCACTCTTCTTCACTGGAAAGATGGGACTGTTGGCTACACTAGCTGTACGAACTAAAATTCCCTGTTGCAATAATCGCTCAATTATTGGAAAAACCCCTAACTCTACTTCCTGTTTTAGTGGGTACTGGGGAATTTTTGGAGCTTGCCTACCGATTTTTAAATTTACCATTACAGGGCTTACTTTTGCCATTAATCCAGTGTCCTGTCCATCCTTAGTCCAAAGAGAATCTGGAATTTGGGACAACATTTCATCTACCTGGGATGGATTTTCATTTAAACTTGTAGAGTGATACCTTATCCTTTGGGGAGTGTCCAATATATCCCGCACCTCGTGTGCAACTCTCTGGGATATCTAAAAATACACCATCAGGGGTGCAATATATAACACATCCCATTTTACATAACAGGTCTCTACCCAGCAGGTTAGTAGGAGCCGCAGCAGCCAGAAGGAAAGAATGCCTGGTATGCAACGGCCCAATAGTAACCTCTGTGGACTTTGTTAAAGGATAATATTCCACTTTACCTGTTACACCCATTGTTGGTACTGTCTCATTGGTCACCTGTAAATTAACGGGAGATTTTATCACTGACCTGGTCGCCCCTGTGTCTACAAGAAAAGGATATTCAGTACCAACTACATCAACCATCATGACCGGTTCTTCCCTAGTACTTCCTGTTAACCTGACTATCTGCAGACTACAGGTATGACCTGACCCCTAGCGTTGGCTACTATTCTTCAATAAAGCATTTACAGCCACAATTGGAGCTGGTGCCTGCTGGACATTTGCTGGTCTCTGTGTATATCCCTTATGGGGATATCCAGGTCTTCCCTGATTTGCGGTTCCTACTCTTTTTACTGTACAGTTTCTACTTAAGTGTCCTGTTTGTTTACAATTAAAACATGTTCGTGGATTGGGTGAAGACATCTGTTGTTGTGAGGTTTGAGCAGAGGGTAAAGGTGGTGGGTATGGGTAAGGATAGGGAGGGTAAGGGTATTGTGGGCGATATGAAGTTTGTGAGTAGTATGGGACCTGTGGTTGTACTGGGTTAGTGGAATAGAGCTGTGTCTTTTGTTGCATGGGGTTAGTGAGGGCATATATCTGTTCAGATGTAAGTGTGTGTGCAGGTGCGTGTGTGTGTCTGTTGGCTGTGATGTTACTGTCATTCCCTCCAGAGCTTGGATACTGACAGCCATTAGTTTTTCGCTCTGGATCTCTCTCTTCTTTGAGATGTTTTTAACATGTTCTATGGCAGATTCTATGAGGGTATCTATTGTGAGTCCCCTCCAGCCAGGCTGTGAGGTCTGAACCCGAGTCTTTAAATTCTCTTTCAGACCGTCCATGAGTACCGTGACTATCATTCCCCTGTGGTGAGTGCTATCTTTAATATCTTGTATCCCAGGGTACTGGGTGATAGGCTGCAGAGCCCGTTCGCAATAATCTTTTGCAGATTCACTCTCCTTTTGCTTAATGGTGAAAATTTTGTTCCAGTTAACTACTACTGGAAAATATATACCCAATTGAGTTACAATGCGGGAAATGTTACCTTGGTTTACTTGGAACGTCACCATCCAATACACAATCCGTGATAAATTTTGTCACGTCGGTATTGCGTGGTAGACAGGCCCTTAACACCACACGTCAATCTTTATTAGTTGGCTCATGTGAACCTATGGAAGTTTATGTCGGCTACTTCCACGCACCTCTCTACAACAAAGACAACATGTACAACTGCTACTGTGTATAGAACGGTAAAGCTGCTTACTGAGCGACTAGCACTTAGCCCTTAAAGGTCATACGGTACCTCTAACTGTAGGGAACAAGTTACCCCTACCAACAAATACTCACTGTTACACACTTTTTCCTGCGCAGAAAAATACACATTAACCCAGATATTGATAACAATTGAAAAATGTAAACCTCAACGGCTTTGTTTAAACACCTGGCAGCACAACCGGAAGTACGTATACGCTGTTGTGCGACCAGTTGCATACACAATAATGCGACTACCACACAACCGTATGACAACTTTTTAGCTGCGTACGCAAAAGTGCGTCTTTGCTGTGCGCAAAACTGCGACTCAGCCGCGTACTCAATGCTGCGGCACCCCTTTAAACGTTAGGTTCTATCAACAAAGGAAAACAAACTTTTTCCTCTCTTGTCCCTGGATTCTAGTCAGCTTCCTTGGCTCACACGGAAATGGATAGCGATCTTTCAGCACAAAGCGGTTGCAGGTAAACCCTGCATGTGGCCACTCCACCCTTTGCTGAGATATCGTTAGCCGTATGTACCGTGTGAAGAGGTAAGTGACTTCACTACAAGCCCCCAACTAACGATACTGCCTTTGAACGTCTATACACTCCTTCCTATACCTTCTAATAACCTGCCTATACCTTCTAAGGATGATGCTAATTTGCGTACGCAGTCATACAGTAAATAAAGACTTCAGACCTGGAATCTGTGGTTCCAAAGCACAAGTATTATTCAAGTAAAAGTACAGTCCGTTACACGCTATTGATCCAGACACAATTAGGCGCAAAGGAATTATACAGACCCAAGTACAGTATACATACGCAGCGCTTCCGGACCAGATGTTAGGCATCAGCAAGAAACCCCTCGTCAATCAGCATTCAGCACGAAGACTAAAAACCCAGTGTTGGAGCACACATATTTATACCCCCAGAAATAGACAACACAATAGAGAAGTTTGTTGCTGATGCCATTGGTTCCCAAGGGGGATGCATCTGTTACAGAGCATTTAACAGGCTGATTCAAATAGACCCAACCCAGCCTCCAACAACTGGGGGTCTCTGGATTCCCGCCTCATGCAACATCCTAACATTTGTTCATATTATATACATTTTGTTGCTTGAAGTCTCTTCGGTCCATAAGTTGAGAATGCATGATGCGATCTCCACGCCGACGATACCGGAATACTGTGGAAAGAGTACGCATCAGTACAAAACCAAACACGGCTTACTTGGCATGTATAAAACCTTAGTTACCAAATAATCTTTATTTCACAGCATTTATACTAAATGAACAAACTTAAATCTTATACCTTAAAGCTTATGGAACCTTGTATGTGGATATGTAATGTGTGAGTATGCTGGGATTGATATAACACCACTAGTTAACTTGGAGCAGATGTATGTGCATAAAGCTAATAAACAGTGTTTTCATATAGGATCTTATGCATTCGCTAATATGCAACTAGTTAACAGCGTAATTGTGCGTATTAATGTGTATATTGGGAATGGTGAAAGATGCAATCGAATGATGCTAATAATAATATCGCCACATGTACTAAAGTGTGAGTGTATCTAAAATGACGCTTGGGCGGCCATTCGCAAAATGGCGTCTTGCGATCTCATTTCCAAGATGGCGTCTTGCGGTCAGTCACAAGATGGCGTCGCTGCGATTCAATTTTAAACTGATCTTGTCTTCAGCCAATAATCCAGCTTCGACAACTGATTGCTACTTATGTAGATAAAAGTTAATGTAATACTTTCTTTATTTTTCTTTCTATTCTGTCTTCTCTTCTCCATTGAAGTTGGGATGGGGTTCTTGCTCCTAGTGGTAGGCTCGTATTGGTGTTATCAGAACCTCTCAGTTGTGGGGTGCGGAAGTTGAGAACAGGATTATTTGGAATAAATAGGAGTAGGAGAAGAACTGAGCAATGCCTCCTGAAAGATGGGATACCCATTAATACTTTCCTTGGAGTATTGAGGGCCTAATGGTCCTGCTTTAATCCCAATAATCCTCCCCACATATTTTATCCATATTATAGCCCAACTGTATTTGTTGCACTTTGGATAATACCCTCCTGTGACACTTTAGTAATATATCCAAAAAATTATATAAAAACATTTACAAACATTGATGAAAAATAAATATTCAAATCAAAGGCAGGTTAATCTGATTTCATTACCCCTATTTACGCATCAGAGGCTATCTCCTTCTACAGGCAGCAGAGCCTAGATTAAGATCCCATTGAACCCTTAGCGATACTGTTTTAGGGCACCCTTTCTCTGATCCATTTGTAATACTACTATTTATTTTTCCTACATATATTAGGAAAATCCTAAAAGTCACATATAGAGACACGCATACACAGGGAGGGTTACATATAGAGACACGCATACACAGGGAGGGTTACATATAGAGACACACATATCCACTACCCTGTCCACCTCTCCCTCCAGCACATACCGTAGACTACTCAACTGGTCAGCCTAAATATTAGTGCATGTCAGATCCCATCGCTCCAGCCCCATCATTGCAATATGTGGAATTGTGGATGAATTATATATCACTAGCTACCCGCTCCGGCTTCGCACAGGAGCAATTTTGAATTTACGGCAGTAGTCTTTTTTTTATCCAAAGTCTTATAAGATTGCCTTGTAGATGACATGATTGTGATACTGTATATCTTTAATGGTCTAGGCAGCGTAGACCAAGAAAGCACTCGGACATACGTTTTTTCATGGACTTGCTTCACTAAAATCATCACTGCTCGGCTCCCTTTTGTCATACAGTAATGTTTCACACACCTAAACCTTCCTCTGCAAATGTTCTATAGAATAGTGAAAAGTGCATCAAAATCTGTCCAGTTGTTCTCGAGATTAGCCCTAATAAACAGATAGACGCCTACCAGGGACTTTATTTTATTCTGTGTACAGATATATATTTTTGAAATGGAAAGAAAAAAACTTTTTATATTTTAACTATAACTGCGGCTTTTAAAGAAAAAACGGCTTCAGTAGGTGACCAAACCCACTTCTATTAGCACTTTGGAAAAAAAAAAATTTTTTTTCCAAAAGTTGATTTGTTTTCGGAGAAACAGATCTGTTGCACCTTTTTACATCAAATGTTCTGTGTACAGAACATAAAATGTCTCATGGCCACATTGCCCTTTATTTGGTAATGTCAAAACACTTCAAAAATCTAAAAAGTGCTAGGCTTAAAGCTCAGGCTGGTCTCAGATGGTGATTTTATCAGGCTGATAGCTGCACAGGCGCCAGGCAGTCTTCCAATGGGTCCAGTAAAAAAATGCACAAAAACAGAAACATTATGCTGTTCCACTTGACCTTTTGTTGCCTACAGAAATATATTTTTCATCCCATTTCCTGAATATTGAGGTTTGTTTTTTTTTCGTCCTCAGCTATCGCCTCTTACTTCATTAGCTTGCCTTTGTTATATGTTTTAATTAAATTGCCATTGAATCTTGTACACGGTCATAAGATCATCTTCCAGAAAGCACTGACGATGATAGATGCAATCACTAAGGACAGAGTATCTTTTCTGCATTGCGGTGTATTATTGGACTGGGAAATCTATTTACTTAGTGAATGGATTTGTCTTTTTGTGTCACATTAACTCATTTTAAGCACTTTAACTAAAAACATATTTAAAATGTTTCCATTTTTTTTTTATCAATTCCATTTTTAGGACTAAAAAAAAGTAAATACAGGACCATGCTTATCTGTAAACTCTTTCTAACTCATGGAGAGCATAAAATATATACTGTGAAATATAATCGTAATTTCATAATACTGTCTATACGTGGCCTACACTCTGTAGTATGAGCCTCTACCTTGAAATTTTAAAATATTGCTCAATGTTTTTAGCATAAACTTATTGACTGACAACCACTAAGTGCCAGTGAGATTAACAGTACAAAGTCCCTGCTGATAACGGGCTGTAGGACACTGCAAAAAGAGTGGTAAAAGGGAGGACCCATCAGAAGCCAGAATCATGGACATTGCGACCTCTGATTGGTTCCCCCATTCATACCTCCCCTAAGTAGAGATTTTAAAGAGGTAAACTTTGATGCCACTATAAGATTATTTTCCTCAATCATTTTCCACCTGGGTACTCCATGGCATACCAGTTGCGTTATTTCTACCCCCGTCATTTGCAAAGGAATACATTTATAATTAATATAATTGATTATTAGATTTAATTTTTAGGTGACGCTCTACAAATAAAAGCAATGAATGTGCTATAAACAAGAATTTAAAAACATTATAAAAGAATAGAATGATTTGTACATATATAATCTCACATATTCCAATTTATGAAAAAAATACAAATAGACAATAAAACTATAGTCCACATATACTTTCTTATACAGGAATAGACTTTTTAATTACAGATGTACCCAGCTAGTTTGTTGCTCCATACGCCATGTAGCGCGCCATGCAACTAGTCGCGCCACATAGAATGTTTCGTAATGGAGCGTAGCGTAGCAATGGAAAAAACTCATAATGTGAAATACAACTTTTTGTCCACCAGGTGTCACTTTTCCTAAACTACACAGCGCATTCGTCTGATTTCCAATGCATTTTCTGTATCACCTCCTGATGATTGGCTGACAGAATCAGGGCTGTAGAAGAATGTCTAATAAAGTTTTAAATCATTACATTTGTGAGTCCTATACTTTTTTTATATAAATATTTCACACGCACGCACAGCTTTTAATGAGGCAGGATAAATATTCACTAATGTTCCCCAACCAGCATTCACTTCTGTTCAATGCCGGCGAACTCAATACATTGTCCACAACAACACAAGTTCTGTCATTTATACAGGTATCTCAGTTGATCAAAAAGATGCACTCCCAGCATTGCATATAGACTGAGCAATTGAAGTTCAGTATTTTTATCAAAGCCAACTAAACTCAGGACCTGATTCAGAGGTGCTCGCAAAAAGCGAGGGCTCACTCTGAATCAGGGCGGCCGTTTTTTTTTTTACCCGGCCTCCAGACCGCTCGCTAAGCTGTGGGTGACCACCCACAGCTTTTGCGAGCGGCCAGGTGATGGTCGCGATGGTCGCGACCATCGCGACCATCAGGCTTGTGACCTGACCCTTGTGGTAGGGTCTCGTTCCCGCAAACCCCAGTGAGCTTCATGCTGTAATAGAGCAGGAAGCTCACTACTGACATCTCGAGTGATGTCAGTAGGGCCGCCCTCAAATGGCAGGCGTTCCTTCAGGAACGCCTCAGTTTGACCAGCCACCTCCCCGCCTACAAAACGGGGGCGAGCTCTCAATCAACATCGACAGCCACCCCGTTTGTAGTGAGCCCCAGAGCGACTAAATTTCTCACTCACTCTGGGGCTCACGCACGTGCATTGTGCACGCTGCGCATGTGCAGTGCCCTACCATCGCATAGCACTTGTGAGCGGGTCTGAATCAGGCCCTCAATACATTGTCAACAACTTCGCAATACCTGGCATTTCTATGCTACTTTATGCCGCTGTACTTCAGATGCACTGTGTGCTCAAGAAAGTGGTGTACGGCACTCCATACAGTACACACGTAGCACCCTGATAGTTGCACTATGGCGTTTAAAGTCTCATAGTGCTGTGCATGCCCAGTGGAGCCAATCGGGAGTAACACAGTGTATCAGCACTAGACTGGGAGTGGTCTTTTTGGTCAACTGAGATACCTGTATAAATGACAGAACTCACACACTACCAAGCCCTGTAGTGAAGATTTAAAAAAAAAATATGTCCCTTACCAGGTCTCAAACCTGGGTTGCCCACTCTTGCAAGCCGCTCACCAAAGCTCTAGCCCACAGTCACACCTGTTGTGTACAGCACACAGTGCATCAGTGTAGTGCTGATGCACTGTGTTACTCCTGATCAGCTCTACTGGGCATGCACAGTACTATGAGACTCAATATGCCACAGCATAGCGTGACTAGCAGGGTGCTACATGGCGTACTGTATGCAGCGTCATACACCAGTTTATGCATCAGCAGTACAGTGGCATAAAGTAGCATAGAAATGCCGGGTGGTATGAAGTTGTGGACAATGTATTGAGTTCAGTTGGCATTGATAAAAATACTGAACTTCAATTGCTTGGCCTATATGCAATGCTGGGAGTGCGTCTTTTTGGTCAACTGAGATACCTGTATAAATGACAGGACTCACACACCAAGTTCTGTAGTTAAGATTAAAAAAAAAATGCCCTTACTAGGTCTCAAACCCGTGACACCCACGCTTGCATCGCGGTCACCCATACCACTAGCCCATACACACCAGCCATGTCGAAAGCCGCACCTGTTGTGTACAGCACACAGTGCATCAGCCTAGTGCTGATGCACTGTGTCACCCCCGACCGGCTACACTGGGCATGCGCAGTACTATGAGAAACTAAATGCCATAGCTTGACTAGCAGGGCGCTATGTGGGTACTGTATGGAATGCCGTACACCACTTTCTTCAGCACACAGTGCATAAGCAGTACAGTGGCATAAAGTAGCATAGAAATGCCAGGTGGTATGAAGTTGTGGACAATGTATTGAGTTCAGTTGGCTTTGATAGAAATACTGAGCTTCATTTGCTCGCTCTATATGCAATGCTGGGAGTGCGTCTTTTTGGTCAACTGAGATACCTGTATAAATGACAGAACTCACACACCAGCACCACCAAGTGATTTATTTTTTAATCCTGTAGTGAAGATTTAAAAAAAAAAATTGTTCTTTTCCAAGTTTCGAGCCCGGGACAAGCACTGTTGTAAGGTGCTCACCAAACTACTAGCCCACATACACCAGCCATATCAAGAGCTGCACCTGTCATGTTTGTGATGTGACGTTCGTGAATTACAGCAGGCAATGTGTACAATGTCAATAGCGGGCTCATCCTTGCGCACTACACCCACCCCCTGCTGTTTTTAATAATAAAAAAAAGTGTCTTCCTTTCAAAATATTATACTAGTACATATATACACAGTACCCCACCACTAGAGAATAATTCATCCGGTCCCATTGAAAGCTGTGCATGCGTCTCATATCGGTTATACCATCATAAGAACACAGCAATTACACTACTGTACAGCTATGTATGTGTACTGATTTGCGTCCCGTTCTAAGAGCTTATGTGATATTAAAAAGATTGGTTGTACGAACATGCAATATGCAAATACACTACGTGAATGTGATATCCATCCAATTTAACAGTATGGTATTCAGTAGTACAAATTACATCAATGGTGCACACTCGCCACCCAGCAGATAAGCAGTGCATTACATGCTGTAGCATATCTTTCGTTGTAGAATACAACAGTTCGCCAAAGTACAGCCATCATGTAACGTTCCATGGCGTGACACAGAGGCCTGAAAAGCGCGCTATGAGCAACAAACTAGCTGGGCCCATCTGTATGTTATCAGGGTCCTACTGGAATGCAGGGGACTAGAGGACCCAAGGACACTACTTTCCTTATGTGTATAATTATCACCTTGATGTACATCCTACCCTGCTATCAAAACTTTGGGCAGGCCTGGATGTTAGGGGGCATGGCCATTGGAGAGAACCCAGCCATGCACCCTTGTATGCATTAATATGGTGTGCGCCGCAGCGAAGCAGGTGTCAAAAGCTTGATCTTGCATCAAAGGGTGGCATGGTTACTCCTTCCCTGAACCACCAGGATCCTACAGAGACCTGACTCTGATGTCAAGTACCTCTGAATGTCACAGTGAGTACTCCTGGAGTTACTAGTACCCCAGGTTAAGAACCACTGGGCCAGGGATGGACATGGTAAGCCTGGCATCGAATGGTTTACAGGCTTCTGACATCAAATCCAGTGATGCAATTGGTACTAGCCATCACATCGCAACCATTCGATGGTATAACCATTAAGGGTTTTACTGTGCACATGAGCAGAAGCTTTCAGAGCTTTGCGCATGCACATTAACTGAGCAGCAGACACCGCTTCAGGTGTCTGTAGCTGCACAGAAGTAGCTATCCATCGGATGAGTATTGGAAAGCTGCATCCGGGCTGAAAACCATCGAAACCCCACAATGCAATGAGAAAAGTTGCTAACCATCGGCTTCCGATGTCCAACCCTACACTGCACTAGAGCATTGCTCCACCCTGCCCCATTCAGGAATGTCTAATGTTGACCTTCTCCCATGAAAAAACATCAAAATAAAATTAGTGAGGAAGCCAAATTATCTCTTGTTGCATGTTAGTGCCACACGGAAGCTCCTGCTGAATGTTTACTTTATTTTCACAATAGAAAAAATATTTTCAGGTTCACGAAATGTAAACCTTTAAGTTACCTTCAGACTGGAGTGTCAGGGATAAAGAACACATTTTTATAATAACTAGAAAGGAAGTGAACGAGTGTTTACAAATATGGAAACCGGGAGGGCGGGTGTCTAGTAGAATTCTTTACTAACAGAGAAACAGGGAGAATTCTGAGGACAAATGTCAATTCATGAAGGCAGATTCTTAACAAAATTCAATAAACACTCGGTGGATGGCGTAGACTCATTATATCACAGTCCCTAATAACTGAATGTGTATTGTACGTGCAGTGCTATTCTCCGTCACCCCACCTTCGTAGATTCTGTGTCATAAGTCTAATTTATGTGCATTTTGTTTGGGATGTTTTATGCTAAGCCTTAAGTGCCGTGATGAGACTAATTATTTTTGTGACAATGGTGTTGAGCAAACCTACGCAATTCATTAACGGTTTGTTACAAAACAATTTCAGGTAAATGATACACTAATTACATTAATTTGATCCCGTTAGCAACAGAGTCATTGTCACCCTGTATCCTCTGTTGTACTGCATTAATGGGGGAGAGTGAATTCCTACTTAGCAACTGGTAAAGGACGCACAGAGAAAGACTTTCAGCTCTGCTAAGGCTTTTTTTTTCGTTTCAGCTTGAAAAGACTAATTTGTTTTGAAATGTAACATCTAACTACAATAAATGCAGCATTATAACAATCTATCAAGCTGTTAATATATGTTTTCAAGGCTCACAGAGTAAATATTTGTAACCGATGCTGTATTTCAACCATAGATTGCTGTCACGTACACCATTTGAATGTTTACTGCTGGGTTTTGCCTTTAAAATGATTGCCGCTTTAAAAATACGGGAAGACTCACAGGAGTTTCCACAGTGGCTGCAGCTGGTGACCTATTAAGTAAGCCCCAGGGTGTCCTACCTGTGGTGTTGACATTATCATAGTCGACATTGTCATTGTTGACTTTTTGACTTCATCCCGCCATGTTTAAAGTTCTCTTTAGACAATTTGACGGAAGTCAGAAATTGAGCCTAACGAGAACCGTTTCCCTCAGTTACTAGTGCCCATACTATGACTTTGAAGGCTGATTATGAGTTGGCGGCAACTTCAAATGTGGACGGACCATGCGTAAATCTACAAACTGCACACGTGCGGTAGAAAGTAAATGCCGACTGCACACGAGCCATGCCAAGCATTTGCACATGGAGATTGAAAGTGCAGACGGATTAATCCATTTAATGATGAACCACTATTAATGTGTAATAAGCCTCCTGGGTGGCAATTGGGCTGCTACTATGCGATCTCATGGAACTGATCTGTTTCGAGGGCGTCATGGGATTATCGTGGACGTGTAAGCCAACTTCCATGCTCATTTGTGGTGTGCGGACGGAGATGGGACTCATTTTAGGTGGATCATTTGCACTCAGAATGGGGTGGGTGTAAGTCTTGATACTAATAATGGTGGCTGCCGATGGAAAAACAGTGGGATGCCCAGCCTTCTGCATGAAGAGGAGTCGATATTCGGCACAGATTGGATGATACTTGTATTGGCATAAGGCAGTAGGCAGGCTGCCGCAACCCCGGATGCGGCCCTTGGCTCTCCATGTTTGCCTAAGCCTAGGTACACATTAACGACCTGGCAATCTTGTTAATGGTCGGGGCGATTTACTTTTGCCCCGGACCGTGCAAAATTGCCGGTACACTCTAAAAGATTTACTAAACGATGGAACAATCACTCATTGCGTCCTTCATTAAACTACCATGCCCTGCATGCGATATTGTGTGATTGGCCATGAAGTAGGCCAATCACAAGACATCGCTGACGACCCTCGGGAGCGTGCAAACGCAGGTACACATTAGGCAATGTGCCTGATATATCATTCTGATCCACCACAAACCGATATATATCATCTTCTGTTTTAATGTTATTGAAAGTTTCAATGCACAAATTAAAATTGACAGAATTTGTACAATTCAATGGTTTTACTTAATTATATTACAATGCCTATGTTATATTGTACAATAAAGAGATTAAACAAAAATATATTTTTTGTTAAATAAACTTTCCTACACTATATAATATCATGCATAAACCATCTCTGGTGGAAGCCAAAAGGATTTATTGCCAGCGATAGCCTCCGTAACACCTACAGTAACCCTTTCATGCATACTGAAGAGTCTAGCAAGTTCTCTGATTGCACCTTACCCCTTTATGTAGCTGTTATATACTTGGGGAGAAAAGAAATCAGAGATATATACATTCAAGTGGTATAATCTGTGAAATTTCCCTGCATTGGTTATAAGGCACAATGGCCCTAATTCAGAGCCGGACGCTCTGACAGAGCGCTCGCTCTGAATCAGGGCCGGGCTATTTTTTTTTAGAACAGCCTCCTGGCCGCTCGCATAGCTGTGGGTGACCACCCACAGCTATAGCGAGTGGCCATGATGATGGTCACGATGGTCAAGACCATCGCGACCATTGGGCTTGCGACGAGACACTTGTGGTAGGGTCTCGTGGCCGCAAACCCCAGAGAGCTTTCGGCTCAAACAGAGCCGATAGCTATCCCACTGACATCACTTGTGATGTCAGTGGGGCCACGCCCAAACGGTAGGTTTTCTCATGGGAATGCCTCCGTTTGGGCAGCCACCTCCCCGGCCCGCCCACCAAAGGGGGCGTGCTGTCACTCAACATCGACAGCACGCCCCCTTTGGTGCGAGACCCGGAGCGACGGATTGCCCGTCGATATCCGGGTGTCACGCATGCGCACAACGGAGCCGGCTCCATCGTGCGCATGCGCTCTGGGCCACCATCGACCCGGTTGTGAGCGCTCAGCGCTTGCGACCGGGTCTGAATCAGGCCCAATGATCCCTATGGCTACATACATTTTCATATAAGGATTTTCTTGGCCACTTATATGGAACCACTGGTAATACACATTACATGAACCAGCCCTGAAAAGTATCTGTGTGTTTTCATCAACAAATAGATCTTAAAGATCACACTGATCGCGCCTCCCCTGGCTTTGCGCCGGGCTGAGAGGTTTTCCCCCCTCCCCGGCGCGCAGCGCCAAAAAGGGTGTTTATTTTTATATATTTTTTTGCTGAAGGGGGCGTGGCCATGCCTCCGGTGATGAGGCCACGCCCCCTCTGTACCTGGGTCCACTAGGGCTCTCTACGGCCCTGGGTGCTGGCATATCAGGCGGTCAGCCACCATGTGTGGGGACCGCCTGTCGGATCCCCCGTCGCATCACAAGGTGCATATCACACCTTGTATGGGCAGCTTTAATAACTGTTTGGATGTTAAGGCAATTGTATGACAGGCCTCTCAGATGTAGCAGTACACGCCCACTTTACCGCTGCACTCATTGGTGTTGCTTTCAAAATCTTCCTGAAATGCTTTTTCAAACATAGGCACGTATGCTTTCATTTTAGGGACTCAGGGCCTGATTCAGAGCCGGACGCTATTTGCGCTCGCTCGTTCAGAAAAAGGGGCCGGCTATTTAAATTGAGCGCTCGCTCTTCGCCTCTATGTCTGAGCGAGCGAACGAAACATGCGCTCGCTATTTTGTAAAGACGCCCCCTGGCCGCTCGCATCCTACGTCATCTCCGCTATTTATTTGATTAATCGAGTACATCAAAAGGCGTCTGAACTGCTCGCAGTGCTTGTGGTAGGATTTTCCTACCGCAATCATGCGAACAGTTCAGGCTAAGAAACAACCAAGTGATGTGGTCGATGACGCTGCTTTGTTAATTATGCACACCCTTAAAACGCCCGTTTTGACCGTTTGGCACGCCTGCGTTCGGATCTCCACTCCCTGTTTTCAAGCACCTTCCCCTGTTACCACCCACAAACGCCTCATCCTGTCACTCAAATTAGCAGGCACTCGCTATTTTGCCAGCGCTCGATTTCCGACCGCACTGACTGGTTGGCGCATGCGCATTACGACCCATATGCATGCGCAGATGTGCGAACATCGCTCGGAGCGAACGAGCGGCCGCTTACGAGCGGCTCTGAATCAGGCCCTCAGTGAGAAAAGCCCTATCGCCTATTGATATATGAACCCCTAAAACCATGAATTAATTAATACAGTAATTATAGTAACTACTTTATTGCCAATATTTATTTGCTTCTTTTCGCTGAGAGGCTGCCAACACATTTAAGCAGTAGCTGTGAAGACGTCAGTCACTGAGATAAAGTTACATCCCACAGCGGGGTGTAACCGTCAGCTAAAGGATAGGCAGCTCTGCTGCACGGAGCTAGGACAGTGGGTGAGATCTCCCCGCTGCAAACTTTGTTTTGGCCAGTTGCACTTGGGCTTTCAGCAGCTGATGATTTGATATCTGGGCCGCTGTGATTAATTTGCTCCCCAAGCCAAACAGATATCAGCCTTCCTCCCGCTGCAAAATAATATTGAAAGGATTATTTTTTTTTCTTGTATACCTTTATATTATTGTATGAATGCTTTCCAGAGTGCAATGCTTCATGCAAGCAAGAGATATACACAGACACGATTACAGGAGTCATTTCCTTTTTCATTGATAAGAATCTCTGGCATGTAGGCCCTATCACACAATGCTGCCTTCCTCCACCGATACCCAGCTAAATACACTATAAATCCTGCTTGGCAAGCTGGCCGGCTGGAATAGCAGTGAAAGCTTGGAAGCTAGACTGAGCTGTAATTCAAACTCATCTCCTGCAACAACTGAAGAGGGACCCACATGGTCACAGAACTCATATCAGCGTCTGAAAGCCATTAAGCATCTTTCTCTGGCTCCTGCACCAAGGAATGTGTGTTGCCAGTGCGTCTGTGCCAAAGGAATACCCAGAGGGAGGGCATATGGCCTAGCTCTGATTCTCTCTGCTGTAGAGGTTCTGTGTGAATGTGTGTGTCTATTTTTAAAGTAGCTTTTATTTAAAGTGGACGTGTCACATGCACACGGTGGAATCAGTCATTGTGTGGACTGTACAAATACTCATGGAAGTGCATTTGCAAAATCACTGTTGGGGAGAACAGAGGGCCTGTTTCAGACGTGGTCAAAAGCGCTGAGCGCTCGCAACCGGGTCGATGGTGGCCCACAGCGCATGTGCACGATGGAGACGGCTCCATCGTGCGCATGCGCAAGACCCGGCTAGCGACGGGCAATCCGTCGCTCCGGGTCTCGCACCAAAGGGGGCGAGCTGTCGATGTTGAGTGACAGCACGCCCCCTTTGGTGGGCGGGCCGGGGGGCTGGCTGCCCAAACGGAGGCGTTCCCATGAGAACGCCTGTCGTTTGGGGGCGGCCCCACTGACATCACGAGTGATGTCAGTGGAGAGATTCCGGCTCTGTTACCACAAGGGTCTCGTCGCAAGCCCGATGGTCGCGATGGTCTTGACCATCGCGACCATCATCATGGCTGCTCGCAATAGCTGTGGGTGGTAACCCACAGCTATGCGAGCGGCCAAGAAGCCCCTCCAAAAACAAAAAAAAGCCCGGCCCTGATTCAGAGCGAGCGGCTCTGAATCAGGGCCAGAGCGCTCTATAGCTCTCTTTCCTGTTGAAGTGGGCAGTGAAAGGGTTAAAGGGCTCGATTTGTGGCAAATTGCATCATTAAAGCACCCGCCCCCTCAGGAAGCGTGGTGATATGTAGTGGGAGGTTGAAACATGATGATCGTGTCATAGGCATCCTATAGCATGGAGTAGGGAAGGGTGGGAACACTTTACAGTTATATGTGAATTGTGCAGTTTTCATACATTTGTAATGGGTCTATTCATTATGTTAGTTATCGGTGTCCGGGTGGATAATTTATATTGTCATTTATATTGTATTGCCCCGGGGCGGAGACAGCTGATCCGAAAATCAACTGTCTCCCCAAATGTTTTCACTGCTCCTTTCGGAGCACTGCCGAGTCTGGCTCAGCAGTGCTAGTGCGCCCAGAGCTCACACAGGCGCACAAAGCCTCGACGTCCGGCGGAAGGATCCAGACGGGGAGAAAGGATTCCTCTGCGCAACCCAGGACTCCTTCCCGTAGGGACCCGGGTCTGAAAATGGCGAATGCTCCTGCAGTCAAGCTCCGAAAATATATTTTTTTCGGAGCTTGATGGATTTAGGTCTCCATACTAGTGTAGGGGCCACATCGGGAGAGAAAGGTAAGCAGGAGATATCTGTGATATCTCCTGCGGTACCTTTATGATGAATGACCCGGATACTTAATTTCTCCAAAAGTAGGTGTGAATATTAATTTTCATCTGCTTTTGTAGAAATTAAGTTATAATGAAATAAGATATCCTTATTTCCTGACATGTATGAGCAGGATATATAAATATTTAATTTGCTCAATAGGGCTAAATGTCTCCAATTTATTAGTTGTGCTGAATACCATCACCAGTTATTGTTCCATCAAACTCAGGCCATGATACAGAGCCGGTCGCTCTGACAGAGCGCTCGCTCTGAATCAGGGCTGGTCTTTTTTTTTTTTTTTATAACGGCCTCCCCACCGCTCGCATAACTGTGGGTGACCACCAACAGCTATAGCGAGCGCCCAGGAAGCGCCCAGCAAGATGGTCGCGATGGTCAAGACCATCGCGACCATTGGGCTTGTGACGAGACCCTTGTGGTAGGGTCTCGTGGCCGCAAGCCCCAGAGAGATTTTGGCTCTAACAGAGCCGAAATCTCTCCCACTGACATCACTCGTGATGTCAATGGGGCCGGCCCCAAACGGAGGCGTCCACATGGGAACATCTCAGTTTGGGCAGCCTCTCCCCCGACCTGCCCATCAAAGGGGGCGTGCTGTCACTCAACAGCGACAGCACGCCCCCTTTGGTACAAAACCCGGAGCGACGGATTTCCCGTCGCTATCCGGGTCTCGCGCATGCGCACGACAGAGCCAGCTCCGTCGTGCGCATGCGCTCTGGGCCACCATCTACACTGTTGTGAGCGCTCAGCGCTTGCGACCGTTTCTGAATCAGGCCCTGAGTACATGTTGAGTCTCCCAAATCCAAATATCCCAAAATACGGAATTTTTGGAGCATGACTGAGATGGACATGTGGTCCGGAACGGCAGAAGACAGATGAGCCGGTGGTAGAGGACGTGGCGGCAGGGGGGTGGATCGGACACCCGCGGGAGGAATCAGACACCTGTGGGGGAAAGGGGGGATCGGACACCCGCGGTGGCCGCGGTGAAGGGGGGGGTTTGGCTGTGGCTGGACACTGGAGGATGTGGGAGGAGGAGGTGAGACACGGCGGGGGTATAGAAAGTGAGGGAGGGAGGGTGAGACATGCAGCAGTGAGGAAACCTCTTCTACGTAGGGAAAAGTGTCACTTTTCTGAAAAGCTAACTCTGCAGAAAGAGCGGCTTTTCGGAAGTAATGCTTTTGTTAGGGAGGCATGTTGAATGCCTCCAAAACATTTTTTAAACTTGCAGCGAGTTTAAAACGTAATCATCACTAGTGATAAATATGTCATGATGGATAGGACCTTATGGGGCAGGGCCGGATTAACGGGGGGTGACAGGGGCGATCATTCCTGGGCCCCCACATGTAAAGGGCCCCCACACCCATCGGGGTTAAAGTGGTCCGGAGGAGACGTAACCAGTTCAATCTCCCCTGGCCCACCTTAGCCCAGCACCGCAGGGAGGCTCTATTTGCCAGGTGCACCCGCTGAGATTGTAACCAGCGGTTGCCCGGCTCCCTCCCCACAGCGGCAGCCGGAGGCTGGAGCTCACTCCTGAGCTCCGGCTTCCGGCTCCCACAGTGCACTATGGGAGAGACGTCATGACATCTCTCCCATAGTGCAGAGGAGCAGCCGAGCGGACTGGAGTCGGACAGCAGCGGACACGCTAGCAGGGCTTAAGGTATGTACAGTATTTTTTTTTTTTGTGCTTCACTACTGGGGGCAATACTCGGGGGACACACAGAATTACCGCAGCTAAAGGCAGTGCTGTGCATGCGCTGCTTTTACGGATATAACGGCACATGCGCAGCCCTGATTCCAGCTGCGGTAAGTTAGAGCAGAGAGGGAAAAGCATCTATTTCCCGAAAAGCTGTCATCGCAAAACTGACAGCTTTTCGGAATAGATAGTTATGGAGAGGAGGAATGATGAATCCCTCCTGTAATTAGGTAGAACTCCATGCGAGTTCTAAACCTAATTACCTCCAGAGAAAGTTTAGTTATGATGAATAGGCCGCTAAGTTAGTAAGGTTACCTACTTGTTCTTTTTTTCAATTTTGGCTGTGTGAATTACTCTCAGCTTGATGGGAGAACCTCTGTCCCTGCTCCATGTGGTTGTGGGGGGAGCAGGGGAAGGGGGAACTGTAGTGGGGGACTAGAGGGGCCCTGCTTATTTTGTCAGTCCCGGGCTCCACAATTTCTGATGGCAGCTCTGTACATACTGTAGGAAAACTTATAGTGCTGTGCATATTTGTTCTATTAATCAATTACATTTGACCAGGCAAGATAATTACATAGTATACAGAAATTATAATAGTTCCTAGTCTGTATTTATTCAGTTTCTTATAATTATGCATAACATGACCTCCTCATCTTGTATTACACCAGCTGCCTCCTGGCTGGAGAAGACTTGTTACTAGTGAATTGTATAAATAAACAAGAAAACAAAACTATGCTAAAAGACATTATAAACTGCAATTTTATAGGCTGCCCTTTTATAGGTCTTTAGCATGACTTGGGATACTGGGCTCGATTCAGACCCGCTCACTAGATGCGTTCGCACGCAGCGAAAGCATGCAAATACACAATCGCACGGCAAGGCATTAGCATGCCCACTATGTCTTGGCGTGCATTTGCCAGATGGGCCAGATGGCCCGTCCGGCCTTGTTCAAGATGTACTCTAAGAAGTGTAAAACAAAGACTTACACAGACAGAAATTACAGTTGTCCTACTCTCTTGATTAATGTAAGTGATAAATAAGTCTAAACTGATAAACTAATCAGAATTTTAGTAGCGTAAGATGTCTATACATTGTGCAAATCTTGATATTTCTCTGCTACTCATGTGAGTAGACATACTGTATATCATGATATGCACTAGGTGGACTATCCAATCAAGATGTTTTGGAGTCTGCATCAACTACTTTATGTAACTAGTGTTTTTGTGGACAATTATTTCACTTGGATGAATGTATGACTTTTAAAGTGTCAATTATGTTGAAAGAGAAGCACACTACTGCATAGACTCCAGTCTTCCTGGAGCCCTGTCTCAAGATGGCCACCGTGATCACTACTGAGCATGTGCAACAGTGCAAGAGTCATCTTGTCCTTACAGTGTAAGAGTAACATAGGGTCGAATTCAAATAGAGGCGAAAAGCTTTTGCAAAAAAAGACCCTCACCCAGAGGCAAGTGAAATTAGGTGCAAAATCTCTATTTTGGGGTACATATATGGGGATTTGATTCAGAACCCTTTGGACACCCTCCCCACCCAAATGACTAATAATAAAAAATTTTTTAAAACACCCTAAAAATGGGGTAAAAAATTTAAAAAGTGATGAAAAATGGGAAAAAGGTAGTGGGCCTCGTATTTTGGGGGGCTATAAGGTTCAGACAGGTGTTTTTAGAATTGCAGGAGGCTGCAGCAACTGTATTTGACACCAAAATATTCTAGTACCCATTTATATGTACCCCAAATTTAACTATGGTACTTATTTTTCTCAAAAAACATTGCATTATATCATTTTCCACACTTATGCAAATATGCTTAAAACTAGAGATGTGCGCCGACCCCCTGTTTTGGTTTTGGATCTGGATCTCCCCTGGTTTTGGATCTGGATTGGTTTTGCCAAAAACTCTTTTCTGGATTTTTTCTTAAAAAAAAAAAAAAAACAGCTAAAATCACATAAAATGGGCATTTTATTGTTCCTACAGTATTAATAACCTCAATAACATTTATTACCACTCGTTTCCAGTCAATTTTGCCCACCTCATAGCTCACAATATTGATTTGTTCATCTTGTTTAGGCCCAAAATTTGCACCAAGATAGCTGGCTGACTAAGCTAAGCTGAAGCACTGGGTGGCACAAACACATGGCAGTTCAACTTCAAACATGGCACATCAGGAAACACTTTTATTATTCAAGAGAGGCCTTAGGGAGTTGGAGTATGTATGTAGTTGAAGGTAGGGCAGGGACAGGAAGGGTTGATTGGTAGTAAATTTTATTTCGTTTTTTGATTCAAAAGAAAATTTATGAGGGAGAAGGGGAGGGGAGGAGGCATTTACAAAAAAATGTGATACAGTACATTTACATCAGTCCTTGCCACAGAAGAATCCTTGAGCACGGCTGCTGCTGCTGGGAGTTGATTTTCTCATCCCAGAAGGGGACCAGGAAGAGTGCTTTCCAAAAAAATAAACAATTGACTTAAAAAATGCTTTGCAAATCTTCTATAAAGGTATTTCCCAACCTGTACAGGGACATAAAAAAAAACATAGTTGGTTAGTGGCCTCCAAGTGCCACTTAATAAGCACAGATATGTGGACAAGTATAAGAACTATGATTTAAAGTCAGGGGTAGCCAACCCTGGTCCTCGAGAGCTACCAACAGTACATGTTTTCCTGGTCTCCTCACAGAATCAAAACTATAATAATTAACTCCATCTGTGGCTCTTTTCTAAATGTTTTGGTGAGTAATGAATACACCTGTGCACCAGGTAGGTCATCTGGAAAATGTGAGCTCTCGAGGACCGAGGTTGGCTACACCTGATTTAAGGCTTTACGTTGTGTCTTTCTTGAGAATCCTGTGTCAGCTTCTGCAGGTAGAAGTGGATTTGCATCCCAGAAGGGGACCATGAAGAGTGCTTCCAAAAAACAATTGACTTAAATAATCCTTTGCACACCTTCTGTTCTGTAAAGGCATTTTCCAACCTGTACAGGGACATTAAAAAAAAAAAGATTTAGTTAGTGGCCTTCAAACTGCCGTTGTTCCCACTGTCCACTTAACCATATGAGATATGTGAACAAGCAGAACAGAGCAGCAAATGCAACATTTCATATTTAAGGTTTAAGTCTTACGTTGTGTCTTTCTTGGGAATTCTTTCTTGAGCGCCAGGCTTGCTTGCTGGGAGTGGATTTTTTTCATCCCAGAAGGGGACCAGGAAGCCTGCTTTCAAAAAATAAATAAACAATTGACTTAAATAATCCTTTGCAAACCTTCTGTTCTGTAACGGAATTTCCCAACCTGTACAGGGACATTAAAAAAAACAGAGTTAGTTAGTGGCCTTCAAATTGCCATTGTTCCCACTGTCCACTTCTTAGATATGTGAATATGTTGGAATGTAGAAGACCAAAAATTGGGTGGACCACACATGGCTGATTGATCAACCATGGCGACTTGATTAGTGTCATAAGAGGAGGCTGCAAACTGGGTGTCATGTTATGAGTTGGCCATATGAGGTATGTTGCTGTTAAGGGATCAGGCTGGTTATCAGTGGACACATTATTATAGTTGTTATTTTGGGTTGCCATCTCCTGAAGGGTGTTTACCAACAGACAGAGACTACCTACCTATCAGCTCAGGCATAGACACTTCCTGAGGAACAGAACTCTGTTCTCTGGAGGGAAGCCAAACAGGTCGGAGCCCCTGTTCCAACATCTGAAGCTCTTATCTCTCCGCATCATCTATTATAGGTGAAAAAAAAAATGTCATCGGGGACATCTAGCTCCTCTTTCTGTACGCTGTTCACCCTTTTTGGACAGGAAGTCCAGGATGGATGGTTTGGAAGAAGAAGGCCTAGCAACAGATGGGGATAGTCATTATCAAGACCTGGTCCCCCCAGTGGGTGTAGTCTGGGAGGTATTGGTTGGCATGCAGGCAGCGGAATAACAAAGGCCTCCATGTTGTCTGTGCTTACTATTCCGTATTTCAGTTTGCGATTCAGGTAGGAATAAAGTCAGCTACAGAACACAGTGAATCACTGGATGTCTTAGTGCATTCAGGCCAAATACGATCCATGAATTCCCAGACAGATTCCGGACATATGAATCCTTTGCTTGTAATAATCGTTGGTAATTCATAGCAAAGGTGGGTGTTATAGCCAGACACTTTGAAGGCTGTAACATGGAACTGCTTAATAGAAAACATGTGAATGTAACCTTTCCACACTACAGAACATGATGGAGAAATCCTTTGAAGTTCAGCACCTAGAGCATCTTTTTTCATGTTCTCTGAGGCCTCTCCTGACTTTTGTTTATGTTTTTGAATAGAACAGTTTTAGAATTTAGGATGTCTACTCTATATAGGTTTGTAAATAAATATAGGCTTTAGTTTTTTAGAGCATATAACTTTATAAGCTGTTAGGATAAAATTTCTGCTATGTTTAAGATTAAAAAAAAAACATTTCTACTTCAGGGTCCATAGGGTATCCACAGGATACCTTGGGGTATAGGCGATGGCGGCAGACATCCAGGCACCACAGAGTTAAATTTTCAGCCTCCCAGGATGCACTGGGGTCCCTCTCCTATACCCCGCCCCCGAGCCTCAGGCCACTCAGTTTTCGTAGGTGCCTGGCCGGACCAGTTGCACCGTACAGAGGGGGGTCTTTTTAAGGCCCCTGAATATTTCTTCGCAGATGTGGCTGCATAACTAGAGTGCTCCAGCATAGGACAGTCAGTATTGACGTCCATGCTGTCACTCCTACACCCCGCCGGTACCAGAACGCCGGTACCGATCCGGGGATGCTGGTAGGAAGCTGGGGTCACAGCTAGCGGTGATCCCCGGCTACCTGGACTGTGGCCGGATGCACGGGGAACAAGGTAAGCGGCGGGGTCCCGCAGTGGGCACCCGCCGGTAACACAGTCCTGTTTGGTCCCCAGGCAGGGGGCTCCCTGGGGACCGGCTGCGCGTGGGGCCAGGTACTGATCCTGCGCCTTCCACTAGACCACCAGGGGCAGCGGGCCACAGCATGTGCGGTACAGCGCGGCATCCCAGGGGTTAATAGCACGCCAGGGGAGAACGCCTTCCCTGTCTCACAGCCGGCGTCTCCCCCTGATGCACAGTGTGATTCCACAGCGGTCTGAGCGGGCTGTGTCAGCGCTCCTCCCCCGGGCCCTGCCTTCTCTCTGCTCCTCGGTGGCCATTTTCTCACTACATGTGCTGGGGATGGCAAACGCTGCTGGAAGCTGATACAGATGCCATTGCGGTCCGGGTCCCCCGCATACCTCTCCTTCAATTAAGGTCAGTGTATGCAGCACTGTTTCCTACCAGGCTCTGGTCTGTGTAGTTGATCACAGTACTTGTAATGCAGGATGTTATCTGTGCATTGTATGTGACTTAAATGCTAGCGCTGTTTGCCTGTACTTTCATTTCTGACTGTCAGCCTTTTCCTATCCCTGTTCTTCTGCTACAGCCCTTGCGGTGCGGTGTCGCAGGGTGTTTATTACCTCACAGTAAACGTGGTTTTTCTGTGTGGGAGGTCACATACGCTCCGTTCACACTCCTCATGTCAGAAAGTGAACGAGGATATCCTCTTCCAGCTATAATGTACTGATATCATGTGCAGTTAGCGGAGGGATATGTAGACGCTGAGGGTTTATGGAGGGCATGTTGTATTATATATCATGCCCCATTTCTGTCACTGTGCCTGCACAAAAAAAGGGGACCGCCCTCGGCTGGCTAAGATGCTTACAGCCTTTGTGGGCAACGCCCCCTGCATTTCCCCATAGGGGTTATCGCAGCCTGTGGTGGTCTCATCACATGCAGGGGTCCCTGGACAGTTGATGGTACCCCAGTGTATCCTGCTTTTTGCCCCCCCAGGTCTCGCAGGAGCCTGTGTGGGTGAATTTATTGTCCAAATGGTATAGCACCTGATGGACGTTTTACAGGGGGAGTCACCATTTCGGCCTTCTAAACGGCCTTTCGGGTCTCAGACGGGTAAAGACATGACGTCTGATGACGGTGACATTATTGACTTTTTCAAACACGAGCCCCTTAGTGCAAAGGAGGCGTAGTCTGGGTTTAAAGTCTATACACCTGGCCTTCTACGGGCAGTCCGTGCGGCTTTGGTTATTACATATCCCCCATGGCTAAATCCAAATATGCCTTCTTTAAGGATAAGGGTGTTGCCACTGTAATTCCTCTATCTGGTCAGGTGGATCATTTAGAGGAGGCGTGGAAATTCCGGGTAAGCGGTTCCAGCCTCAAAAACGGTTGACCTTTTGCATACCCTTTTTGCGGATAATTACATTTCCGAATGGGAGTTACCTTTACGGGTAGATTCTCATGTTACACGCCTAGTGAGGAGTGCTACGTTGCCCATGCCCTCCAGGTCCTCTTTGAAAGAAGTTCCAGATTGCAAGGTGCAAATATATCTAAAATCCAATATTCCCTTGCTGGAGGGGCTTCCAGGCCGGCTATGGCCGTGTGCTGGGGGGCCAGAGCCATGGAACACTGAGTAGGTAACTGGATCTCTGCACACTGACTCTCCAGCAGAGCAGGTGGATAGTGGCAAATTCTCAGAGACTTTGCCACATTCATAATGAGACGGTCTTACATATAGCCTACTCCTTTCCAGAATCTCCTCGGCAGCAGTAGCGGCTTGCCGCTCCCTGTGGTTGCGCTCTTGGAAAGCGGACGCAGATTCCATTTGGAATGCTTTGCCTTTTACGGGACAAGTCCTGTTTGGCCCTCGTCTGGACGCAATTGTGGCCCTGCAGGCAGCAGCTACGTCTGCGTGTCTGCCATCGGCTACAGTCCCATCAGGGTCTGGGACTTTGTCTTTTCGGCCCTGTGAGGCCAGGGTAAGTCTAAAATACAGCTTTCCAAGACAGTCAGTAGCCAGGAAATCTGCTCAGCCATAAGAACAGGCTTAGAGTACAAGACGTCCTACTCCTAAGTTGGACTATAAGCCTTCAGCCTCATGGGACGGGCCTCCTCTCGGGAGCCCCCAGAGTTGGAGGCCGGCTTCTCCAGTTCGCCCAGTGCTGGTGTCTGACCACCACGGACACTGGGGTAAGAGAAGTATTTTCTTGAAGGTATGTCCTCTCTTCCCGGTAAAAGCCTCCCAGACGGTTTTTCGTTACAGGTCTTCTGTCAATTCAGGACAAGGCCCTGTAATTTTTGAGGGTGTTACACTCTATGCTCCAGGCAGGAGTTATAGTACCTATTCCGTTGCCCCAAAGGGGAACGAGGTATTACTCCATCCTCTTTCTGGTACAGACACCCAATGGGGCTTACCAGGACATTCTCAACCTCGAATCCTTCAACAAATTCTTAAGGGTTCCTCGGTTCGGGAGGGGGACCCTGCATTCCATCATTCAATGGAGCCTGGGAATTTTGTGGTGTCATTGGATATATTCAGGGTGACTACCTGAATATCCCTCTTATCTTAGCACACCAGTGTTTTCCTCAGGTTTGCAGTGGTCGATAAGCGTTTCCAGTTTCTGGCTGTCACACGCCGGCCTGGAGACCCCAGAATCAGACCCCGCCGCTTACCTGTATGGGCACTGACCCGCGCTGACTTCCGGCTCCCGCGCTGTACGCTCCTTCCTCTTCTCCCAAGGCAGTCTCCGCTGTTGTCCTCTGGAGGGTCCCGCTGCTGTGCTGCTCCCACGCCGGCTCCTGCTGACCGCTGGTCCCCGCTGACTACCTCCAGGAAGCGCTGTCCTCCGGTCCATGGGTGCGGCCATCTTGGATTGCCCATGTGACCCCACTACCACCAATGAGGAGCCTTCTCCTTCTCTCTCAGCCTGTCAGCTCCCAGTGTCCACTATAAAAGGATCCCCAATGCTCACACAAGTTGCCAGTGCAACTAGTTTCTTAGTTTAGCTAAGCAAGCCTTCCCACTGCGCTCCAGCCACTCCACGTAGCCGCTCAGCTACCAACGTCTACCCACGGCTAACCAGCTGCTCCACGTAGCCACTCAGCTACCAACGTCTACCCACGGCTATCCAGCCGCTCCACGTAGCCACTCAGCTACCAACGTCTACCCACGGCTATCCAGCCGCTCCACGTAGCGACTCAGCTACCAACGTCTACCCTCGGCTATCCAGCCGCTCCACGTAGCTTCCTAGCTACCTCGTTACTGCCGCATTCCTCAAACTCCTGTCAGTTCGCTGCACCCTCTCATGCGGAGAAACTTCATTAAGCCAACGGACAATATCTGTGTTGCTACGTTAGGGCTGACTGATAAACTGGAAATGGTCCTCTCTGATTCTTCACAGAGGATGCTCCATATCCCAACATCTGAGGATCTTTGTGATTGAGGAAAAGATCTCTGCAGGCAACTGCGTACCTTTGCCTGTAATGCAGAGTCGCCGAGTGTCTATTCACTTGGCAATGTGGTTCCTGGGTTCCAGGATGTCGCTGTTCGACATGGTGGAGTACCCAGCTTCACTCTAAAGAACTTGATCCTCTCCGGATGGGATGGGTTGCCCCATAGGATAAAGTCAATAGGCTTTCAACGGAGGTTTGTCTCTCTCTGGCCTGGTGGCTGCAGAAAGCTCACCTAAACAAGGGGCACCCCCTTTGGGATTGCGGACAGGGTCCTTCTGACGATGGACGCCAGTATCCGTGGCTGGGAAGCAGTGACGGGTCCACACTTGTTCCAGGGCAGGTAGTTTTTGCGCTTCCCATAAACATCTGAGAACTCTGAGCAGTATTCAAGGTTCTCCAGCATGCAGGACAGGTCCTCCACGGAAATACCGTGCAGGTACAGTCTGACAACACCATCATGATGGCTTATGTAAGCCACCTAGGAGGTTCCCGAAGTCAGGCGACACTAACAGTGGTGTCCCGAATTCTGGCTTGGGTGGAAGGCTATATCCTTGCCGTCATCGGCAGTGTTCATTCAGGAATCCTCAGATGGAAAGCAGGCTTTCTCAGCCGTCAAGACGTGCATTCAGGGAAATGTCCTCTTTATCAGGAGGTGTTCAATCTTCTGGTGAACAAGTGGAGCCTTTCAGAGATGAGACTCTACTGATAGACGTAGGTAGGTCCAGTGGACCTTCCAAGTTGTGTACCTCGTCCCTCCGTTATCCCTTCTTCCTCCAGTAATAGCAAGAAGGAGGCACGCTCCTGCTGATAGCTCCAGCGTAGGCCAGATGGCACTATTACTCAGATCTTCGGAGCCTCTCAGTTAACACTCCGAAGCTGTTGCCTCTACGCCCGGACCTGTTGTCTCAGGATCCTGGCTGATACCCAGACCTGGGTTGTCTGTCCTTGACGGTGTGGCGGTGGAGACTGCCCTCTTAAGGTCTAGGAGTTTAACAGGGGCTCTGTCCATGCTAAGAGCTCGGAAGTTTTTATCTGCAAGAATTTACCATTAGGTATGGTATACTTTTTTTCAGGTGTCGCCCTAGAGGCTAGGCTCCTCGGGTATTCCGGATATCCACAGGTTGGCTTTCCTACAGGTGGGCTTAGATAACGGTCTTCACCTTGCTTACCTGAAGGTGCAGGTTTCTGCCCTGTTAGCATGGTTTCAGTGTAGGATTGCTACTCTTCCGGATGTCCGCACCTTTGTGCAGGGTGTACGTTATATTCAGCATCCCTTTGTTCCACCTGTGGCTCCTTGGGATTTGGCTGTGGTCCTTAGGGCTCTCTGAGTACCGCCATTTGATCCACTGGGCTCAGTGGATTTCAAATGGCTTACAGCTAGGACTGTATTCCTTCTGGCTCTTAATTTGGCCAGTAGGATCTCAGAATGGGAGGCTCTGTCATGTAGACCTCCCTTTTTCTCATCTTTCCTAGGAACAGGGCAGTGCTTGCCTTTACTTCCCCAGTCCTGTCTGCTGGTGAGCCCTATTTGGCTGTGGTACGGGCGCTAAGAATTTAAGTTGACCGTACCAGTCCATTTAGGAACTCAAACTCTCGGTTTTGTCCTTTCTGATTTCCATAAAAAGGGTTGGCCTGCCACTACGCTAACTTTGGCAGGATGGATTCACAGGTCTTCCTGTTCCATCCTCTATTAAAGCTCTTCCACTAGGTCTGTGGGTCCTTCGTGGGCAGCTCGACGTGGCGCCTCAGCGGTGATTGGCAGCCACGTGGTCATCTGTCCATATTTTTGTAAGGTATTATGCTTTTGATACCTTTGCCTCTCAGGATGCTTCCTTTCGGCGGCGGATTCTCCTTACAGCACAGGAGCGTCCCCACCCTTAAAGGATACTGCTTTGGGACATCCCCAAGGTATCCTGTGGATACCCTATGGACCCTGAAGTAGAAAATATGAGATATAGTAAGAACTTACCCTTGTTATCTCTATTTCTACGAAGTCCACAGGGTTCCACAGGACTCCCGCCCTGTCGCACCTGTACTGCAGATGGGCTTTGATCTGGTCACCGGTTTCTCCGTCTCCTTCTGGTGAGAATGTGATTCTTGTGTGTTCCAGACTGTCTTCTCTCTCTTTTTTGCTCCTGCTCCGGCCTATGGCTTGTTACGAAACTGAGTGGCCTGAGGCTCGGGGGCGGGGTATAGGAGAGGGACCCCAGTGCATCCTGGGAGGCTGAAAATTTAACTCTGTGGTGCCTGGATGTCTGCCGCCATCGCCTATACCCCAAGGTATCCTGTGGAACCCTATGGACTTCGTAGAAATAGAGATAACAAGGGTAAGTTCTTACCATATCTCATATTTTTTTGTAACCCAATAACTTTAAAAAAAAGTTTTCATTGCAATATTCATGCAGCCCCTCGACAGACAGCAGCACAGCACCCTTGTGCAGCTACGCCGATGACAGGTGTGGCCTAACATGCACATAATAAATATTGTTTATTTATTATTTTGGGCAGCAGCCCCTCAACAGACAGGAGCACAGCACCCCTGCGCACCTAAGCCGATGACAGTGACAGCCAGGTGTGACTTACACGCACAAAAAAAAAATTTGACAAAAAAAGACAATTTTTTTTTATTTTTTTCATGCTCCAGAACTTGGGCCCAGAGCACCAATTGATCATGACTGGAGTTGGGCAGCACTAGGTTGCAACTTGCGTTGCTGGCTGGATCTTGTGCGGTTAAGCTTAACACGCACACACACACAGAAAAATATTAGACTAAAAGACACTTTTTTTTTAAACAATATATATTTTTATTTTTTATTTTTGGGAGTCCAGAACTTGGGCCCAGATAGACGCAGCACCAGCCCAGATGTATTCTTCACCAGCCCAGATGAACACAGCAGACAGCAGAGCACCAGCCCAGAATGGATCAGCACCAGCCCGGAATGGATCAGCAGTGCACCAGCCCAGGACACAGGACACAGCACCACTCTCCCAGCCCTACACTACCACCCTCCCTGTTCAATCTCCAAAGCCGGAGTGAAATGGCGTCCGCCACGTGGTCCCTATACTATATTGATCATAGAGACGTAAGCTCGCGAACCGCGAGGTTTCCGATTCTATGGTTTTGCCTCGGTTTCGAGATCCAAGTCAGGCGGGAAACTCAGAGCCTGCTTGGATCTGACTCGGATCTGCAAAATTCAGATGGGCTCGGTTCTCTGAGAACCGAACCCGCTCATCTCTACTTAAAACAGCCCTTTGACTCAATTTAAGATCACTAAATACTTTTATTAGGGCTATTAATACTCTTCTATAATGATTCTCAGGGTCAATTAGGCATTTATGGGGTACAGACTGATTTCCCCATAATATGCTGTCCTTTTCGCTAGTTTCGCTATTCACTACATTCGCCTACCCACCTTTCCACCTGTTTTGGAATTGAATAGGGTGAAAAGCAGGGCCGGACATGGCGAAAACATTGTGTCCAAACAGGCGAATGAGGCTAAATCATTGCACTTTTCGTCAAACCAGACTTTTTGCCGCTAATTGAATACAGGCCATAGTGGGAGACAGAAGTCTCCTTAACTTCTAAAGAGAACCTAGTTAATACCCGCATGCAAAGCTGTTCCACTACCCATTTGCACCATACACTCACTGGCTGGTGAGCTGCATAGAACTACGCTCCGCTCCATTACCAGTGTGCAGGTAACCAGGGCCGTAACTAGGGTGGTGTGACCTGTGCCATGGCACAGGGCACTGCAGGGCAGGGGGCGCTGTTTGGGCCTGTCAATTTTCTATTTATTATCATTCTCACTTGTACCTTTGTCTTATTTTATCCCCAGCATCTTCTAGCTTCCCCTGTCTCTTTCCTGGCCCTTCCTTCCCAATGAGGCCACGGCCCTTTTTCAGGTGCATTATGTCCCTATTTGAAATATAGGGGGGGTGCCAATGCTCTTTCTGGCACAGGGCACCAAAATGTCTAGTTACAGCTCTGCAGGTAACAATGAGTAAGGCTGTACCTGTTATCTCTCAATAAACCAACACCACTGGTTAAGTAACTGGGCTGTTCATAATTTAAGTCATCCACTAGTTTGTGCCTACCTAACTCTACAATATCAACACTTACACACACATCATATCCAACACAGTATTCAATACCACTGGAAACTGGACAATAATCAGAAAACAAAATTAAGACCACTTACAAAGTGACTGTTACAGTGTATGGATGCAATCTGTGGCAATGTCACCGGTTACCCATACATGCCTAGTCTCCCGGAAGTCGCGGGAAGCTCCCCATTTTTCGGGTAACCCCCCGCACCCACTGTAGAGTAGGCATTTCTCCCACCTCTTGATATATGACATGTAGACATCACTGGAGTTCCAGGCAGATTGATGCAGGGCTGCTGGGGGGAGAGCTATGAAGTGTGATTCATATTCCAGGCAGATTAATGTATCCATAATCCATAAAGTATTTTAAGAACTGCTCTGAGCTAAGAAGCTGTTATCATAAAGAAGAGAAGTACTGAAGCACCTTATGTGTGATTGGAAAATTGTCTTGGATTACTTACCTTTAGCCAGTGGTGTAAGTTCATCCCAGATGCCCGGAGGCAAGTTATAATTTGGTGCCCCCCCCCGTCACAGACGCTGACGCTGTCATATAGCAACTTGCATGCAGACAGGCTATAGATAGACAACGGCAGCAGCTGATGGTCTGACATGGAGCTCTCCACTAGTGTATGGTGGCTTCTCATGGTGCCGGGAAGGGGTGCCATGTATTGGGCGACCGTGGCGTTACACTCTGGGTACATAGTTACAGCCCTAAGTGGGGTGAATATGTTGTAGACAATGGAGGAGGCGCTCCTTCAGAGCTGGACCCGTCGGCCGGTGCCTCCATTGTCTCCCATAGTTCTGACCCTGCCTTTTAGCCTTTTTTGTAAAAAAAAAAAAATGTAAACCCAAACTGATAACAGATAGCAATAGCTTGTATTGAGCAGCACAGAAATCAAAAAGATGGTTTCAAACATTTCTTAAGTTATTGGAATTTTTATTTGTCTAAATGTGACTAATAAAACAGCACTTTAATAACAAGATGTCTTCAATTTTCAAGTAAGTTTCTATTAATATATTTTATACTAGACGGTTCTAGGCTAGGATAATGTACCCTCTAGTAACATGTCAGTTATGTAGAACTGTGAGATCTACTACATTGCTGCTGTACATACATTCAGCTTCTTCACCCTGGAGTGGAATAAGTTAACTTTGAGCAGGTTTACCCAATTGGAAGCTAATTGCTATATCTGTTTTTATCTCCTCTCTTTTTATATTTGAAGTATTCACACCTGTCTGCAGCAGAGCAGACTCACATCACTGACTGGTATCAGTCCCTGTGCTCATTTGCACTGCCATCCACACCATCTGTGCTGTAGAAGGCTGAGAATACTGGAAATGTACCCGCTGCCTGACAAACAGAGAAAATGCCAGGAGCTGGAACACTGAACTCCCAGTGGTGGGGGTAGCAAAGGGTACAAAGCAGAGGGCCCCAAACCAAGCAATAAAGATTCCTGGCTGGAATAAAACTCCTCACTGGATCACATAACCTGTATTTCCCAGAAAGGTTATAAATGGATTGCGTAATGCATATACAGGATAGAATAATGAAGTTACTATAAAAAAAAAAAAAAAGACACCGTAATAGAAATTGGCCATCTTTCCTACACATAGCAACAGTGCTGCCACTTCAATCATCCCTGTCTTGGGAGACAAATGAGATAGGGTCTTAATTATGGGTCTGTTTATTAAGGCGACACAGGTGTTTTTGCCAGAGATAGGGCTTCTCCCCATTTATCAAAGATTAAACACTGCCAGAGAAATGTTTAGCCGGGTCTCTCTGTATGGAGACAGCAGAGCATAATAATAGATTTTTTTTTTATTTTTTCATCTTTTACTGTATGTATATATAATGATATTAATATATATATATATATATATATATATATATATGTATATATATATATATATAATCTCTGCTGTCACCATTCACACTACAAGCTGCAATCTCTATAAAATAAAGTGATGCTAGTTCCACATATTGCAATGTCTGTTAAGATGACCAATTGCACCAAAGTCTTCCCCATCTGGTCCTACTCTAAAGTTGGCTACACTTAAAGTTTATCGTTCCAACCAGTGGCGGATCCAGGAGAGGGGGGGTAATCAGGGCAATCACCCCTGTAACACTTTCCTCTTGCCTACAGCTGTCACTTGCACAGGTGGCTCTACCAGCAGAGCCCGGGTGTGCGGCACATCAGGGCAGGGAGAGAGAGCAGAGAGTGCTGCTGCTCAACATCCTCCCCCCCCCAGCCCAGCAATCAGCAGTATCTGCTCTGCCCCTGCCTTGATGTGCCGCACACCTGCACTCTGCTTCTAGAGGCGCTTGTGCTGTGAGCAGGAAGGAAGTGTTACAGGGGGCGATCACCCTTATCACTCCCCCCCCCCCCCACACACACACACCTGCACTCTGCTTCTAGAGCCGCTTGTGCTGTGAGCAGGAAGGAAGTGTTACAGGGAGGCGATCACCCTTATCACTCCCCTCCCCACACACACACACCTGCACTCTGCTTCTAGAGGCGCTTGTGCTGTGAGCAGGAAGGAAGTGTTACAGGGAGGCGATCACCCTTATCACTCCCCTCCCCACACACACACACACCTGCACTCTGCTTCTAGACCCGCTTGTGTTGTGAGCAAGAGGGAAGTGTTACAGGGGGGCGATCACCCTTATCACTCCCCCCCACACACACCTGCACTCTGCTTCTAGACCCACTTGTGTTGTGAGCAGGAAGGAAGTGTTACAGGGGGGCGATCACCCTTATCACTCCCCTCCCAGTCCCCACACACACACCTGCACCCTGTTTCTAGACCCGCTTGTGGTGTGAGCAGGAGGGAAGTGTTACAGGGGGGAGATCACCCTTATCACTCCCCCCCACACACACACACACACCTGCACTCTGCTTCTAGACCCTCTTGTGCTGTGAGCAGGAAGGAAGTGTTACAGGGGGGCGATCACCCTTATCTAGGGATGTGCGCCGAACCATTTTTGCCGGATTTGGATTTGGTTCCAATTCGTCGTCCGGCTTTGGATTTGGATTTGGATTTGCCAAACTGCGGTGACTGGCTTTGGATTTGGATTTGGATTTTTTTACAAAAATTGACAAAAAAAGCTAAAATCATATAAATTGGTCTTTTTTTTCTTCCTAGAGTATTATTAACCTCAATAACATTAATTTCCAGTCAATTTAGACCATATCACAGCTTATAATATTGTTTTCAACATTATTGGCCAAAGGTTGCACAGTGAGCTGACTGGTTACTAAGCGACAAAGCAGCGGCACAACGACACAGACACCACAGTATAAAGCACATCTATGACACATTGCCACATAGCAGTGGCAGAAATGAAAAGTAGTGCACCCACCCAGTGGGGTACGGCCAGCAGAGTCACACTACTTGTTTACAAAGTGGGCTACGGCCCTAGGAGTCACAGTGCACAATCTTATTCGCATTACACCGCACATAGGGCCTGATTCACATTACACCATAAAGTAGTGTCTCTTATTTATGTTACGACACACAGTAGTGCCCCTTTTACACAATGCCCACAGTAGTGACCCTTTTACACAATGCCCACAGTAGCGGTGTCCCTTACACAATGTCCCCCAGCAGTGGTGCCCCCTATGCAGTCCCCTTAGTAGTAGGGTCCACTATGCAGTGCCCCCAGTAGAATGCCCCCCAGTAGTATGCCCCCCCAGTAGTATGCCCCCCATTAGCATGCCAGCCAGTAGTATGCCCCCCATTAGCAGGCCCCCCAGTAGTATGCCCCCCATTAGCATGCCACCAGTAGTATGCCCCCCCAGTAGTATGGCCCCCCCAGTAGCAGGCCCCCCCAGTAGTAGGCTGCCCCAGTAGTAGCCCCCCTGTAGTATGGGCCCCCCCTGTAGTATGGCCCCCCCTGTAGTAGGCTGCCCCAGTAGCACCCCCCCAGTAGTAGTAAGCCCCCCCAGTAGTATGGCCCCCCCAGTAGTATGGCCCCCCCAGTAGCAGGCCCCTCAGTAGTATGGCCCCCCCAGTAGCAGACCCCCCCAGTAGTATAGCCCCCCCCAGTAGCAGGCCCCTCTGTAGTATGGCCCCCCCAGTAGTATAGCCCCCCCCAGTAGCAGACCCCCCCAGTAGTATGACCCCCCCGCACCCCCAGTAGCAGACCCCCCCCAGTAGCGCCCCCGGCCCTTGCACAAATAAAAAATAAAAAAATAAAAACTTACCTGTATCCCCGCTCCCGCGCCGTCCGCTCTGTCACACGCTAAGGAGGGAGCCGGAAGACGGAGCTCATGTGTGAGCTCCAGCCGGCTCCCTCCGTGCAGCAGCCAATGAGAGTCTGTGTGACTCTCATTGGCTGCTGTAACAAACACACAGCTGCCGCTGGCGGCTGTGTGTTTGTGTCTGTGTAGGGCAGAGCGCTATCACTGCGCTCTGCCCTACACGCGAGGAGACCTGATGTCGGATTCTCTAGTGAGAATCCGACATCAGGCGGCCGCCGTTCGGCCCCGAACAGGGATCCGAGTCAGGCGGTGAACACCCGAACAGGGTTCAGGTGGACTCGGATCCCCAATGTTCGGAGTGGTTCGGATTCCACAGAATCCGAACCGCTCATCTCTACCCTTATCACTCCCCTCCCCACACACACACACACCTGCACTCTGCTTCTAGAGCGGCTTGTGCTGTGAGCAGTAAGGAAGTCTTACAGGGGGGCGATCACCCTTATCACTCCCCACACACACACACACCTGCACTCTGCTTCTAGAGCCGCTTGTGCAGTGAGCAGGAAGGAAGTGTTACAGGAGGGCGATCACCCTTATCACTCCCCCCCCCACACACACACACACCTGCACTCTGCTTCTAGAGCCGCTTGTGCTGTGAGCAGGAGGGAAGTGTTACAGGGGGGCGATCACCCTTATCACTCTCCCCCACACACACACCTGCACTCTGCTTCTAGACCCGCTTGTGCTGTGAGCAGGAAGGAAGTGTTACAGGGGGGCGATCACCCTTATCTAGGGATGTGCGCCGGAACATTTTTGCCGGATTTGGATTTGGTTCTAATTCGTCGTCCGGCTTTGGATTTGGATTTGCCAAACTGCGGTGACTGGCTTTGGATTTGGATTTGGATTTTTTTACAAAAATTGACAAAAAAAGCTAAAATCACATAAATTGGTCTTTTTTTTCTTCCTAGAGTATTATTAACCTCAATAACATTAATTTCCAGTCAATTTAGACCATATCACAGCTTATAATATTGTTTTCAACATTATTGGCCAAAGGTTGCAGTGAGCTGACTGGTTACTAAGCGACAAAGCAGCGGCACAACGACACAGACACCACAGTATAAAGCACATCTATGACAGATTGCCACACAGCAGTGGCAGAAATGAAAAGTAGTGCACCCACCCAGTGGGGTACGGCCAGCAGAGTCACAGTACTTGTTTACAAAGTGGGCTACGGCCCTAGGAGTCACAGTGCACAATCTTATTCGCATTACACCGCACATAGGGCCTGATTCACATTACACCATAAAGTAGTGTCTCTTATTTATGTTACAACACACAGTAGTGCCCCTTTAACACAATGCCCACAGTAGTGACCCTTTTACACAATGCCAACAGTAGCGGTGTCCCTTACACAATGTCCCCCAGCAGTGGTGCCCCCTATGCAGTCCCCTTAGTAGTAGGGTCCACTATGCAGTGCCCCCAGTAGAATGCCCCCCAGTAGTATGCTCCCCATTAGCAGGCCTCCCCAGTAGTATGCCCCCCATTAGCATGCCACCCAGTAGTATGCCCCCATTAGCAGGCCCCCCAGTAGTATGCCCCCCATTAGCATGCCACCCAGTAGTATGCCCCCCCAGTAGTATGGCCCCCCCAGTAGTAGGCTGCCCCAGTAGCAGGCCCCCCCAGTAGTAGGCTGCCCCAGTAGTAGCCCCCTCTGTAGTATGGGCCCCCCTGTAGTATGGCCCCCCCTGTAGTAGGCTGCCCCAGTAGCAGGCCCCCCCCCAGTAGTAGTAAGCCCCCCCAGTAGTATGGCCCCCCCAGAAGCAGGCCCCTCAGTAGTATGGCCCCCCCAGTAGCAGACCCCCCCCAGTAGTATAGCCCCCCCAGTAGCAGGCCCCTCTGTAGTATGGCCCCCCAGTAGTATAGCCCCCCCAGTAGCAGACCCCCCCAGTAGTATGGCCCCCCCGCACCCCCAGTAGCAGACCACCCTCCAGTAGCGCCCCCGGCCCTTGCACAAATAAATAAATAAAAACTTACCTGTATCCCCGCTCCCGCGCCGTCCGCTCTGTCACACGCTGAGGAGGGAGCCGGAAGACAGAGCTCATGTGTGAGCTCCAGCCGGCTCCCTCCGTGCAGCAGCCAATGAGAGTCTGTGTGACTCTCATTGGCTGCTGTAACAAACACACAGCTGCAGCTGGCGGCTGTGTGTTTGTGTCTGTGTAGGGCAGAGCGCTATCACTGCGCTCTGCCCTACACGCGAGGAGACCTGATTTCGGATTCTCTAGTGAGAATCCGACATCAGGCGGCCGCCGTTCGGCCCCGAACGGGGATCCGAGTCAGGCGGTGAACACCCGAACAGGGTTCGGGTGGACTCGGATCCCCAATGTTCGGAGCGGTTCGGATTCCACAGGATCCGAAACGCTCATCTCTACCCTTATCACTCCCCTCCCCACACACACACACACCTGCACTCTGCTTCTAGAGCGGCTTGTGCTGTGAGCAGGAAGGAAGCCTTACAGGGGGGCGATCACCCTTATCACTCCCCACACACACACACACCTGCACTCTGCTTCTAGAGCCGCTTGTGCTGTGAGCAGGAAGGAAGTGTTACAGGAGGGCGATCACCCTTATCACTCCCCCCCCCCCACACACACACACCTGCACTCTGCTTCTAGAGGCGCTTGTGCTGTGAGCAGGAAGGAAGTGTTACAGGGGGGCGATCACCCTTATCACTCCCCCCCCCCACACACACACACACCTGCACTCTGCTTCTAGACCCACTTGTGTTCTGAGCAGGAGGGAAGTGTTACAGGGGGGCGATCACCCTTATCACTCCCCCCCACACACACACCTGCACTCTGCTTCTAGACCCACTTGTGTTGTGAGCAGGAAGGAAGTGTTACAGGGGGGCGATCACCCTTATCACTCCCCTTCCCACACACACACCTGCACCCTGCTTCTAGACCCGCTTGTGTTGTGAGCAAGAGGGAAGTGTTACAGGGGGGCGATCACCCTTATCACTCCCCCCCACACACACACCTGCACTCTGCTTCTAGACCCACTTGTGTTGTGAGCAGGAAGGAAGTGTTACAGGGGGGCGATCACCCTTATCACTCCCCTCCCCACACACACACCTGCACCCTGCTTCTAGACCCGCTTGTGTTGTGAGCAGGAGGTAAAGTGTTACAGGGGGGCGATCACCCTTATCACTCCCCCCCACACACACACCTGCACTCTGCTTCTAGAGCGGCTTGTGCTGTGAGCAGGAAGGAAGTGTTACAAGGGGGCGATCACCCTTATCACCCCCCCCACACACACACACACACACCTGCACTCTGCTTCTAGAGCCGCTTGTGCTGTGAGCAGGAAGGAAGTGTTACAGGGGGGCAATCACCCTTATCACTCCCCTCCCCCCACACACACACACACACACCTGCACTGTGCTTCTAGACCCGCTTGTGTTGTGAGCAGGAGGGAAGTGTTACAGGGGGACGATCACCCTAATCACTCCCCCCCACACACACACCTGCACTCTGCTTCTAGACCCGCTTGTGCTGTGAGTAGGAGGGAGGGAAGTGTTACAAGGGGGCGATCACCCTTATCATTCCCCCCCACACACACACCTGCACTCTGCTTCTAGACCCGCTTGTGCTGTGAGCAGGAGGGAAGTGTTACAAGGGGGCGATCACCCTTATCACTTCCCCCCACACACGCACCTGCACTCTGCTTCTAGACCCGCTTGTGCTGTGAGCAGGAAGGAAGTATTACAGAGGGGTGATCACTCTTATCACTTCCCCCCACACACGCACCTGTACTCTGCTTCTAGACCCGCTTGTGCTGTGAGCAGGAGGGAAGTGTTACAAGGGGGCGATCACCCTTATCACTCCCCCCCACACACACACCTGCACTCTGCTTCTAGACCCGCTTGTGCTGTGAGCAGGAGGGAAGTGTTACAAGGGGGCGATCACCCTTATCACTTCCCCCCACACACGCACCTGCACTCTGCTTCTAGACCCGCTTGTGCTGTGAGCAGGAAGGAAGTATTACAGAGGGGTGATCACTCTTATCACTTCCCCCCACACACGCACCTGTACTCTGCTTCTAGACCCGCTTGTGCTGTGAGCAGGAGGGAAGTATTACAGAGGGGTGATCACCCTTATCACTCCCCCCCCACACACACACCTGCACTCTGCTTCTAGACCCGCTTGTGTTGTGAGCAGGAGGTAAAGTGTTACAGGGGGGCGATCACCCTTATCATTCCCCCCCAGACACACACCTGCACTCTGCTTCTAGAGCGGCTTGTGCTGTGAGCAGGAAGGAAGTGTTACAGGGGAGCGATCACCCTTATCACTCCCCCCCACACACACACCTGCACTCTGCTTCTAGACCCGCTTGTGCTGTGAGCAGGAGGGAGGGAAGTGTTACAAGGGGGCGATCACCCTTATCATTCCCCCCCACACACACACCTGCACTCTGCTTCTAGAGCGGCTTGTGCTGTGAGCAGGAGGGAAGTATTACAGAGGGGTGATCACCCTTATCACTCCCCCCCACACACACACACACCTGGATCCACCACTGGTTTCAACCAGCCAACTAGTTGGCTGTTTGAGACAATAACTGGTTAGTGTATGGGAGAATATTTCCAACTAGTTGCAGTGATAATCGCTCAGTGTGGGGGGAACTGAACAGCTGTAACAGTACAGTAGCAGCATACTTCTGTTACCTCACATTGGCTCATGCTGTGCTGTGCACTGGGGGGCACATTTGTGACAATCTGCCATAGAAGATGCAGGTGTTCTGGATATGGCTAGTGAGGGGGTTGTGTCCTGGCAAGTCTCTTGCTCCATACACGTAATAATATCCCCACTGCTCAGCCTCGCTAAGAGGCAGCACCTCAGACATGGTGACACTGGGGATCCCTGGGCAAGTAAATAGACCCATTACAGTTAGACTTAGTGGGTACAGATAGAAGGTTTCATTTTGTACCTTAAACAATCCATGTAGCACTGCAAGGAGAGGAATTGTAAAATGTGCTGAGACTGAGAGATTATGGGCCTGATTCAGAGCCGGACGCAATTAGCGCTCGCTCGTCCTGAAACTAGGGGTGGCTATTCAAATGAACCATTCGCTGTTTGCGGTCTGTTCACGCCTCTAGGTCTGAACGAGCGAACAAAACTTGCGGTCGTTTTTTGGGAAACTACGCCCCCTGGCCGCACGCATCCTACGTCATGTCCGCTATTTATTAGATTAATCGAGTACATCGAACAGGGTATGAACTGCTCGCTATTCTTGTGGTTGGTTTTTGCTACCACAATCTTGCGAGCAGTTCTGGCTAAAAAAAAACCCAGTGACGTGGTCTATGATGCTGCTGTTTTAATTATGCACACCCATAAAACGCCCGTTTTGACCTTTAAGCACGCCTGCGATCGGATCTCCACTCCCCGTTTTCAAGCACCTTCCCCTGTTACCACCCACATACGCCTCCTCCTGTCACTCATATTAGCAGGCATTCGCTATTTTGCGAGCACATGATTTTCGGCTGCACTGACTGGTTCGCGCATGCGTATAACGATCCGTACGCATGCGCAGTTGGGCAAACATAGCTCGGAGCGAACGAGCTGCCGCTTACGAGTGCCTCTGAATCAGGCCCTATGAGAGGGGGTGTGTCCTAGCACAACTGTGTATCGCTGTGTAAAAATTAAGCTGCCAAGTATTTGTGCACTACAGGCAAAAGCAGCCAGTATTTCCCTGCATGTATTAATATAAGAGTAGCATTTGCACCCCTTGCATTATAACTTAATTTGTCCAGATGTGTATTTGCACCCTTTAGTTGTATTTGCTCCTACCTCTAAATAAGGACTATATGATTAAACAGAAAGTTATATCCTGAGGGGTCTATTTACTAAGCAGTGTTAGGAGACAAAGTGAAAAGTGATAAGAAAGTGACAAGGTGCCAGCCAATCAGCTCCCAACTGTCATCTCACAGGCTGTGTTTGAAAAATTACAGTTGGGAGCTGATTGGCTGGCACCTTGTCACTTTCTTATCACGTTTCTCCTAACACTGCTTAGTAAATAGGCCCCTTAGAGAGATGGATAAACAGATGAATAGTAAAGCTGGGCATAGACGTCCAGATAAAATGCCTGTCAGACCGACAGACATTTTATCTGGCAGTCTGAAAGCCGCAGATGTCCGCGGCATACACTGTGAGATATCTCGCTCCGCCCCCAGGGGAGGAGACATTTCCATGGGAAGGAACACAGGAAATGTCTTGTCTGTCGGCCGACAGTTTACCCCATAAATATCGCATCGAAAGGGCATGCTGGACAATCCGGCATGCTCGACCGAGCAATATTTAACCCTCGGTGGCCCGTACACATGCTACAATTATTGGGGCGATCCGCGGATATCGGGCGGATCGCCCTGTTAATTGTAGCATGTATGGTCAGCTTTAGTACTGCTATTGTTTGGTATGTTCTGATATCCTTATTACCATCCACCGAGTAGGATAAAGTCCTGTACAGCTGTTATTCAGAGCTGAGGTTGCTATAAGAAACATCTATATATGCAGCGTTGGACTGGTGCATGAAGGACCTACCAGGGAATGCAGTGATAGGGTCCCAAACTTAAGAGCTGTGGCCAGCCATCAGAGGGGGTGTGGCCAGCCATCAGAGGGGGTGTGGCCAGCCATCACTGAGGGACTTGGCCAACCATTAGAGAGGACAAGCAACAGGATCCCTTTACAAAGGAGGGGGAAGGGGTGTATTAGGACCACCTGCTTTGATTGGCAGGAGGGCTATTCCTGTTGCAGTTTCCTTAGAAACAAACCAAGCATACAGTCCATCCATGGTCCTGCTCCACCAAGTTACTGGCCCTTAGAGGAGGTGGCGGGGCCCTCAGGCAGTGAGGCTGACCAAGGATTTCTTCTTTACACCTGTGGGCCAGTCTGACCCTGTATAGATATTTCAGCTAGGGCATACCTCCCAACTTTTCATAATGGGAAGGAGGGACAGGACGCGCGCGTCCAAAAAAGGGGCATGGCTTCCGAGAAGGGGGGGAGTCAACTGAAACCGGGGCGGAGCCTCGCGGCTTCCCCCCTGTTTTTGTCACTATAGGGGGCGTGCCCAGCACTCTCAGAGATGCTGGGCAGCCCCCCAGGCTCTCCCTACGCTAGTGAACAGATGCCGTGCGATGCGCACGGCATCTGTTCACCTTCTGGACACCCGCTACTCTGCTAGGCAGAGCAGCGGGTGTGCTCTCCCCAACTTCCCCCCCACCGCGGGACACTGCGGCCCGCGGGCGGGACAGCGGGACAGTCCCAGAAAAACGGGACTGTCCTGCTGGAAGCGGGACAGTTGGGAGTTATGCTAGGGTGCAGATATACTGTTCTTGTGCGCACAAGCCATTATGATGCTGTTGCAGAGTTGACCACATTTTGTGTCTTCTTGCACTGCGTAAGCATTGGACCTAAGCGACTGCATCTACGCTTTTCAGTCACATCTCCGTAAAGTAAATGCTTCGCCCCGCACCCTCCTCGCACTGACCTGAAGAAAGTGGGCGCTCCGGAATGGTCCGATGATGCAATTCGCACTGAATCTTGTCATTGTAGCCACGCCCCCTGCTTTGCAATGCCGGAAATCTCGGCAGAGAGGCAAGGACGCGATGACGCGAGCGCACAGCCACCCCCCGGCACCACCACGTCTTCTGTAGCATCGACCTGGCATGCCTGCTGTACACCAAGGATAGGACTGGTATAAGTGCACACTGATTATGATAATGGCTCTGAAACTAAACATACGGATAGGTCTGGATGTGTACAACTCTGCATACAGGCAAATATTCATATATTTCACTGTTAATTTTGCCATTCAGGGTTCATTTAATGTGACATTATAGATCTACTTTGTTGCTTACAGAGGTGTCCACGAGTCTGTCTTTAATTCAGATGGAATTAGGCAATCTGTGGCTGCCTATGTAGCTGTTGAGGAACTACAAGTCCCAGTAAACCCACCAGCAGCTGTACAGCTACAGGTTGTCTCTGCCTTCTCTAGATACACTGTGATAAAATAAAGCCACTGTTCCCTGTAAGAGCATTGAGCAGAGAAAAAGTTAATTGTCGGCGGCGGTTTCATTATGTGCCGCTGAGCTCGTACTTGTAAATGTTTTCCATCCACCTTCTGCTTGTAAAGGAGGCTTTTTCCCGTCGTACGCAGGTAAACACAAAAGCCATTTCCTGAACAAGAATACAATGTTTATACAACAAAATGATAGCAATCCTATGCAAATTGTCACCATGTTCTCATTATTTGCCTTTATGGTGCTCGCAATGTTCATTTCCCGCATTTGTCCCTCATTTGTAAGCAGCTTACATTTCAAGGCAAGTAAGTTCAATGGACTCCGCGCTGCAAAACTGCGGCGAGCGGACTGAAATCCTTATCAAGAAAGGATACAACTTGAAGGGTTCTTGAGGATGAAGTGTGTGTGTGTCTCAATCACGGCCACAGCAATTGTTTTAATGAGTACAACCAATTCTGGATCCATCATTAAAGACTGGCACTTTGTTCTGGCTTTCTTTGACTGAGGAGAGCAACCTTACACAAAAAAAAGTCATTATCATATGCGAAGGTCAATTGGCACTAATGCTATAGACAGATAATGATGGTGTAACTATACGGTGGTATTCAGACAGAGATGTCTTGTGATTTGCACTCAGGTTTCTATAATCAGGACAACGAACAGACCCCGATACCATCAATTAGCTGAAGCCAATAAAGTGAGAGCTGGCAGAAGTTTAGAATATTTCTGGCTAAAGTACCTGTGTGGATGTGAGGAGGACACACAGGGCCTCATTAGGAAATAGTAGTGCATCTAGCTACGGGGTGCAAATGTGCACCTGAATAAATCATATGATGTAAAGGGTGCAGACACAACACTGTTTTATGCAGGGAAAGTACTGCCAGTTATTGTGGGTAGCAAACAAATTTTAGGCAACTTTATTTTTAAATTGTGATTTATAGGGCCGTATTCAATTTGAGGCGAAAACCCATAATTTTCGCCTACTGCAATTATCCCCGTATTTAATTTCAAAGACTTTTTTCGCCGGTGCGAAAAGTCTTTGTAAAAAAACGGGGATAAGTTTTCGCCATGTTTTACATGGCGAAAAAAAGTGCAGAATTGGGGTTTAGGGGTTCAGGCTTAAAAAAAAATAGCCTGCACCCCTGGGAGTGTCATCTAAAAATAAACTGTCAAAAGAAGGCTAAAAAAAATTCGGGACACTCCAAAAAATGTACTTTAATTTTGGGGGTGAAAAAAAAAATTGGGGGACAAACTTCTAAAGTAGCTAACTTAATTCCAGAGGGTTTTCCAAATATGCGGCAGGTGTTTTCTTCATTGCGGGTGGTAGCGGCAGGTGCATTTTTGCAGAATTTTTAAAAATTACTTTAGGGTCTAAAAAATATGCTTGAACCCATTTTGATGTACCCCAAATTTGATGGGAATAGTTATTTCCCCCCCCAAAAAAAAACAAGTGCAATTCTTCACCACTTCTTCATAGCCGCATTTATGCACCTGTCGTGGCTATTTAAAAACCTGACAATATGCAGAAGGCCAAATCAGGGGTACCCATAGTGATTCCCCATGTCAGGACATATTTTGTGGTGCACCAGGATCAATTCCAGAAAATTGACAGGACTTCTCGCCAATGAGTTTTTCGCCCGGTCCCGATTCCGCACCTTTTAAATTGAATACTGGGATAAGCGGGCACGCGCCCAATACTTTATCCCCACTCAAACCTCCGATGTGGTGCGAAAAGTCCGGCATGAGAAAAGCCCGGACTTTTCGCACCAAATTGAATACCCCACATAGAGTTAAGGTGGGTATGCACTAGGACGACGGATCGGCCGTGTTGCCAATCTGCCGTCCTATCTGACGATTTGTAAGTGCATACACACTTACCAATCATCAGCCCGATGTGCCATGCCTGACGTCACCATCTGGGCAGGCATTTACACTTGCCCGACCAGTTCAGCTGTCAATCACTGGCATCCTCTGCAGCAAGTGTATGTGCTCGGCTGACCGCCAATACACAAAGCACGATGAGCCGATATATCTGCCATCGGTTGTGTCGCACAGCCGAGGTGATATGTCTGTGAACGACGCCTCTACATACTGGCCGACGCACACAAGATACATAGGCCATTCAACTGAACGTCCGATATGTTGGCCAGTGTGTTCCCAGCATTAAGCTAGGAAGTGCCACGCTCCCAAATCTAAATCTGTTTGCACATTTTAAATTTGCCCACCTCCATGGTTTTGCCAAGGTGCATCTTTAGACCACGCCTATGGCCAGTGTCACTGTTATCTGCGGATTCCACCATGATATTTCATAATCCACCTAGGGACAAATGGCCATCTATGAATGGGGAACTTGGTGCAATCCCATGATTCCTGCTGCTAATAGGAATTAGCCCACTGTGCATATGTAGAAATTTGGACCTAGTTATACACCCATTAAATGAGGACACATGATATCACAGTCAATAAGCTCCTTACTTTGACTAATAGTGTATTTTGTGCTTTCGTTTCTCCTTTTGTGCCTCACTATTAGGGGTCTATATTTACTAAGCAGTGTTAGGAGACAGAGTGAAAAGTGATAAGTCTGTGATAAGCTGCCAGCCAATCAGCTCCCAACTGTCATTTTTCAAACACAGCCTGTGAGATGGCAGTTGGGAGCTGATTGGCTGGCACCTTATCACTTTCTTATCACTTTTCACTCTGTTTCATAACACTGCTTAGTAAATAGACCCCTTAGTTACCTCTTGTGACCTCTACATCTTACATCTTGAGATAACTGTTTCTATGGTGGACAGCTGCCAGCCTGTCTGAGGGAAAGCTGCCAGCCACAGACTGCCATATTGTGTATCTTGGCTGTGTGGATACATTATTTACTTTCTCCACTTGCTGTACAATGGTGGTTGAGACAGTGCCCATATATAACTAGGCTACTGGTCTTTTGTTGGGATTTGCACATTTAAGGAGATGCCAACCTTCAATTATATCACTTCCTTTAGTTCTATTAGGCAGCAACATTCATATTTATCAAACTTCAAGACAACTGGCTTAGTGTTTGCAGATGGTATAAAAGTGAGTTATTAAATAGACTGCAAACAACATGTTTTATCGTCATTGGTAGGTAAGGCATATTTAAGGGAGGTAAGTTCAGAAGGGATTACCCCGATATGTGGCCTTATAACCCAGAGTGACACTGCCATGTTCAGGGGCAAACGCAGGATTTCTAGAGGGGGGTTTAGAAAATGCTTGATTATTGAGTATGTGTGGCTAGCCCATGAAGAGCACTTTACAAGATACTGTATTGTCTGCTCATACAAAGTGCACTGTATGTAACATTTGGACATATACAGAGCCAGCAATAACAGTAAAACCATTAGACACAGCCGTAGGGCGTTCGGTTGAGCTGAATGGGTTTTATTTCTGAATTTGGGTGTCATCTCGCAATCCACGTCCCCTGCTCTGTGGAGCACCGGAGCAAGTCTAGGAGTCTGGGGGAACGGCAGAAGAACCTTGCCCCAGACCTGAAAATTAATGTGCAAATGGTATCGTTATACTGTACACTGGGTTTGATTTTCTGGCCAAGGCAGGGGGAGGGGGGTTTCCGGCAACTGGAACCCCCCCCCGTGTTTGCGTGTTTGCCTATGGTGTCCCCAGCGTGACTCACCTCCCCTTCAGAGATTGAAGGGGAGATGTATCAAACCTTTGAGAGCGATAAAGGAGAGAACTTGCCCATAGCAAGAAATCAGCTTCTAACTGTCATTTTATAGACTGTAGATTAATTACAGTCAAGCAGGGTACATACCACACGATATATCGTTCCGGCGTTGATCAGAATGATATATCGTACATATTGTATAGTGTGTATGCCCATTTGTTCCCGGCCATCGGTCATTGAATCGCCCCATCTGCTGTGTTGCACAGCAGATGGGATGATGCAAAGAGCGACGTGGTGCTGTTACATGCTGCATGCAACGATACATAGTGCCATTGTACGCCGGATTGTGCAGTGTGTATCGTTACATCGCTCACCACATCGCTATGTTGCACCATGTTAAGGTGTGTACCCTGCTAGAAGCTGATTGGTTGCTATGACCAACTTCTCCACTTCATCTCACTCAAAGGTTTTGATACATTATCTCCACCTGCAGAAAGGGTTCTATATGGAAAAAGCAGTGAAGCTAGAGTACACTCCCACAAGAACAGGTATTGGTAGACTCTGTAGGAAGATTCAAGAAAAGATTAATCATTTTAGCAAATAGTATGATGAACCAGGGAGTTGAACGACTGTAGTCAGAAATACATTTTTCTTCTTTTTAGGCAAATAAAACTTTATTGAGTGTTTTTGGTTGTGGTGTTGCTGTGTTTTATTTATTTTTTTGAAAAAGAGAATACGCTGATTGACTTATTTCTTGTTTAAACCTAAACAACTCTGAGCTTTAATCCAGGAAAAACAGCACTGCGAGGCTACCTATGTATCAGTTCTAGTAAATGTGCATGACTTGTGTGGCTGCTTGGAACTCTTACTTCAATCCAATCCAATCAGTGTTACTTTATCTGCAGTTGTGGAACTGAGGGCAGAAATCACAAGGCTGGGGCCGGCCTTCGTGACAATAACACATGCTTAGCCAATAAGAGTTTTAGGGGGAGTGGTAGCAAGGATATTAGTTTACTGTCCTGCTAGACCCAGGGCCTTTTGTATCCCTGTTTATTCTTTGTTGGTTTAGGTTGATGGTTTTGGCAGGAAAGTACATTTTGAGTAGCAGAACAAAAAATAGTCTGCTTTTAGCCTCAAGTCATCACCCTGCATCCTTAAAACGGGGTCTCCCCCAGTCGCAAATGATGAGAGCTGCGAGGATCACCAGTGACCCTGCCATGGTGGATACTGCTTTGGACCAAATTGTGCAAACATTTTGTGACAGAGGGTATGACATGAAACAACTGGAAGAACAAAAGAGAGAAGTCAAGAGGATGAACAGAACTACCTTATTACAGCATACTGTTAAAAAAAACAACAGATCGGTAATTACTTGGAAGCAACATCAGTCCACATCTAGTCCTGTCATGCAACAGGCTAGCAAAGCATTATGGCCCATTCTAGCCACGGACAGTGAATTACCATGTTTTCGAGGCACTAAACCCATGACCTGCTTTTTAAGAGGCCGTAACATGAGAGATTTGACTGTACACACTGATATTAGTGGCTTCAAGACACATGAACAAGATACCACCTTTTTAAAGAAGGCTAACGGCTGTTATAAATGCCTTCAATGCACCACATGCCGAAATATGATCACGGGGGGTGAGTTTAAACACCCACATAACATCAATAAATACAAGATCAATCACATTTTGACCTGTACATCTACGCACATAATATACATCATAATATGTCCTTGTGAATTATATTACGTGAGAAAAACTATTAGAACAATGCGTGAGAGGATGGCGCTCCATCGCACCGCCATAAGATCTGCCATTTCAGGCAAAAGCAGTGACCAACCGGTCGCACGGCATTTTGTGGATAGAGGACACAATCTTGCCACTTTTCAACACAAAATAATAGATCATGTCCCTACAAACCTAAGAGGAGACGATAGGGCTGGCCAATTATTGCGACTGGAAGCCAAATGGATTATAAAACTCAATACCATTGTACCGCATGGACTAATGATAAAATTAGCTGGAATGCGCTTTACACCTCAATATCTATTTTTCTGTTAGTTAAGATCTATCTTTCTTCAGCATTAGTTATTATTGCTATATATATGTACTATTTTCTGCTCCTCTTCTTTGTCTAACAATTAGTTTTTTTAATTGGTGGTGATTTGATAGTTCACTTTCATTAATGTTTTGCACACAGCGGCTCCAGTACGGACAGCGTCTGGTAGCCATGACAACCAAAGAGACTGCCTTCTGTTCACGTCATCACCGGGAGACGCTCTCTGCAACGTGCAGACGCGCAACATTCCCGGAGCCAGCACTTGCACACTCGGGTGACAGTATTTAAGGTAAGACTTGTTTTTGTTCTTATGTAACCTTGATAAAAGGGCTGTATATGCCCTGAAACGTTGGAGTAAAAACCTTCTATTTTGCATTTAAGCCCTCCAGTGCCGCCTACTTTCTTCTCACTGCCATTTTAAGGAAGGCACGGAGGCCAATACATATGAAGGAATAGAGTGCCGGACCGTGTGGACTTTTTTTATATATATATTTGTTGAGGTGCACTCACCTTCGTGACTATGGAGCTTGGGAGCTGCAACATGCGGGATGGGTAGTCAAGTTTAGAGGGAGGAGTTGGATATCCATTAAGTTGGTTGTTTTCAGCACCTGGGCAGTCTATCACTGCAATTCATTAGTGTGGTTGAGCATGGTAGGGGTTTTCTGTGTTATAGCTGTCCTTTCTTTGCCACCATATATTTTTTTGCAATATATTATTCCATTTAAATAAATAAATGCTGACCTTTATTTTAATCCAATTAACTGTGTCAGAGTCGCTATTTTAGCATAAGTCATTATAACTATGGGCCTGATTAAGTTTGGATCGCAGTTGCTAAAACGGATGCAATTGTCCGATTGTTGTGTTCTGCGCATGCGTATGCAGGAAGTGCCGGTTGGGGGTGGTAACATAGACTGCGATGCCCAACACAGCCTGAGGCCTCATAGCATGTGATGTAGTTAGCAATTTCTAAATGAGGTCAGAGCTTGTGCAAGTGTGCATGAAGCTGCGATGGTACTCGATTGTATTGATGGTTTCACAGTCTTGCTTAACATTACGGATGTGTGTAAGGTAAAGTGGGCGTCCTTATGTTGTGCTGCGATCGCAATGGATTAGCATGCTATCACAGTTGAACTGCGTGCATAATCGCCATTGCATTCACAGTAGCGATCGGAAGTGAATCAGGCCCTATATTTTTCTTGTATGGTGCGGCTGACATTGGGACACTTGTTAAATCTGTAATGAAATAATTTAATTCAAGTCGGTCCAGCTAAGCTACAGACAGCAGGGGTGTGTACAGTAGGTGTAGCTGTTTGCTGTCATTGCTGTAATGAGCTGTGATGTCCCTGTAGCTTGTTCTTTGTCCACGAGGACCACATTTTGAAAATATACAGTATTGAAGAATCAGTGCCAGGAAACATACTCAGAAAATCCACTACAAAGCCTATTCTTGAGGTTTAAATAATATTGCATGTGTATTAGGTTTATTACAGACATAATTGTGTTTTCAAAACGCAATGACACTGAAAAGACATCAATATGATTTTATATGGGGATTACAGGAGAGCTTTGTAAAGCTGATATGAAATGAAGAAAGTACTGGAAATGGAGGCTTGTTAAAATTGCCTGGGTTTTTGTGTAGTCATCCTCAAGTGACCCATCCTGACAAAACAGAGACGCCCACTTTTTTAGTAGAGATGAGCGGTTCTTGTTTGACGCCAAATTAAAGCAAGTTTGGATTATTTGGCTGTCCAAACCACGCGAGAACTGGATAGCCAATAAGATGTTGTTCTTGAGATCCATATATAACCGAGTAAAACCGAACAGCTCATTTCACCAAAATGTCACGACCTGGCCCTTGAGATCTTCAGTCGGAGGACTGAGAGCCGGGGCTACCGGATAAGGAAGGAGCAGTAAATGAGAAGGAAGAATGTAGGTCTTCCTCCTCGGCTAATTCCGGATGTTGGCGAGACCTGTCCAGAGGCGAGGGGTCTAACTCGCTGGTGGTTTTCACCTGCCACTGCACCTGGCATCTGACCTCACGGATGATCAGGGGCAGCTGGCGCCGCGGTGAGTAACGGCCAATCCCAGGCCGAATCCTGACACAAAATAGAGATGTGTGCCAACCCCTGTCTTTGGTTTTGGATCTGGATTCACCTTCGTGTTTTGGTTTTAGTTTTGCAAAACCACCCTCAAGTGTTTTGGTTTTGGATATTTTTTTTTTTTTTAAATAGAAAAAACTGCTAAAATGACGTCATTTTGACCTGTTAGCATGCAATCCAAAATCTGAGTTCGGTTATTAAATTTGAGTTCCGAACTGCGGGAAGATTCCGAACTTGGACTCGGTTTGACTCAGAACCCCTAAATTATGTTGTTGTCGGTTCTCTGAGAACCGGACCAGCAGATCTCTAAACCAAAATATTAAATTTTACTGCTGATTTCCCTTACTGAATACCACAACACTATGGCAACGTATCAGGCACCGAAGCAACCTGGCTCTGAATTAAAATGAAGGAAAACATTGTATTGTTAAACAATCTTTTGGACGCAAAGCTCCTCTCATTTCTACAGAACAATTTGCAACCTGGCGTACTGAGTCGGCAGTTCCTGGCCCAAAATATTTAGGCTTTAAATTGCATGTTCACCATTTGTTCTTCTAGAAGAAGGAGAAAACATCCTGGCTCCCCTCCATTACGCTAATGAATGTCTTTTTAAAAAACACTTTTCGACAGTCTGTTGCTCTATAATAAAGTAACTGCATGATGGCTCACATTATCACAAAAGGAGCAATCATTCTTTAAAATCAGAATCCATAGTAAAAGTCATTTAGAGTCTTATGGGGGACATTTTCAGAAATTGAATTCCTATGTAGGAACCAATGCGGTGGCTTAATTTTCTCTATTTCGCAAACTCATCTGAAATAAAATGATGTAGGAAGCTTGCAATACAAGGTCCATGTACAGGACTGTGAAATGAGGCTATGAGCTACTGTTTTATTCTTTTTAACCTCTTTCTTACTTCAGTCGGAGGCAGCTGGGTCTACAAAGACCAGCGAGGAGAGCCGATGGGGAGAAAGTTCTTGACAAAGGATCAAAGGATTATTGCTGGGTGCAAATTGCCGCAAAGTTTATCTGTAAGTTCAAATGGAACAAATGAGTTTGTTGCCTATTGTGTAGATTTGTGTGTAGACATCTGTAAAACAACTTTGTGGTTGATTGGCCAAGCTGGGAAAATAGTATCTGTGGATGATATGTTTCAAAAGTCCTAACCCATTCTCGTTCTCTAATGCTGGATACACACTGACAGTAGGGATGTGCGCCGGACCATTTTTGCTGGATTTGGATTTGGTTCTGATTCGTTTGTACGGCTTTGGATTTGCCAGACCTGCCGTGACTGGTTTTGGATTTGGATTTTTTTACAAAAATTTACAAAAATAAACTAAAATCACATAATTTGGGCTTTTTTTATCCTGGAGTATTATTAACCCCAATAACATTAATTTCCAGTCATCTATAGTCAATTTAGACCATCTCACAGATCACAATATTGTTTTCACCATTAGTGGCCAAAGGCTGCAGTGAGCTGGCTGGTTACTAAGCGACAGACACTGCAGTTTAAAGTACATCTATGAAACATTGCCACTCACTACTGAGTCACAGTACTTGTGTGTTATGGACATACAGAGGGCTAAGGTCCACTGAGTCACGGTGCTTGTATACACAGAGAGCTAAGGCCCACGGAGTCATAGTGCTTCTAATTTATTTTATACAGAAAGAGCTAAGGCCCATGGAGTCACGATGCTTGTATACACAGAGGGCTAAGGCCCACTGAGTCACGGTGCTTGTATACACAGAGAGCTAAGGCCCACGGAGTCATAGTGCTTCTAATTTATTTTATACACAAAGGGCTAAGGCCCATGGAGTCACGATGCTTGTATACACAGAGGGCTAAGGCCCACTGAGTCACGGTGCTTGTATACACAGAGAGCTAAGGCCCACGGAGTCATAGTGCTTTTAATTTATTTTATACACAAAGGGCTAAGGCCCATAGAGTCACAGTGCTTGCATACACAGAGGGCTAAGGCCCAAGGAGTCACGATGCTTGTATACACAGTGGGGTACAGCACCAAAAAATAAGTTTTTTTTTTTTTTACTTTTAACTTTCTTTTTCTTACTTTTTTGCCCTGTACACAGCCAGTGAATAGACTATCAGCAGAGTATAGCGCAGCACACAGCAGCGTGCAGTGTGCCCCCTATACAGTCACTTTGCCAGCACAGCCACTTGTCCCTGTACATAGCCACTTGTCCCTGTAGACAGCCACTTGTCCCTGTACACAGCAGAGCAGTGCGCATCAAGCGGAGCGTGGAACTTAAATGGCGGCGAGTCCCGGTCTCGGCGCCTTATGTAGAGGCAAACTCTCGCCTCTCGTAAGAATTCGGCACTCTCGCCTCTCGCGAGGATCCGACGTCAGGAGGCTGACGTTCGGCCTCGCAGTGGGATCCGAGTCATTGGGAACACCCGAGGACTTGGATCCCCGATGCTCGGAGCGGTTCGGATTCCACAAAATCCAAACCACTCACCTCTAACTGACAGTTATATTGCCCGTTCCATTGAATGGGCGATATATATCTATAGTGCATCGGGTGTGTACAGATGACATGTCTATGAACAACATTGTTCACAGGTATATTGCATCTGCTCTGCAGCACAGCCGATGCTGGTATATCTTGCAGATGTATTGGCAAATCTGGCTGTGCGTACGGACAACCCACGGACCTCCCATACACTTGCTGCAGGGAACATCTCAACTGGGTGGGCAAATTTGAATGCCCACCCAGTTTTGATGTCAGCGCAGACACATTGAGCGGCAGATTTGTAAGTTTGTATTGGCTTACCAATCTGCCACTCTGTCTGTAGATCCCTGGCTCAACAGATATGTTGCCCAGGTGTGTACCTACCTTTAGTTACAAACATCTGACCTGTGCCTCAATGATCTACAGTACTCTATACCTGCAGGAAGTGATGCCACCTGTCTGGTCGTCACCCAGATAAACAAGATTAGGGTTGTTCTGTATATGCTTTCCTGGTATTACTGATCATGAAACTGGATACTCTTAAATTAAAGTGAAATAATAACAGGGCTGCCGGGGTAGTCGACCAGGGGTCCTCGCACGTATTTCTACATCACCAGTGTTGGGGCACTGTGGCATATGTGAACTTGGGGTTTCTATGTGGCGAAATGTGCACCAGGGGCGTATCTATAATAGGTGCAGGGTGTGTGGTGCACACAGGCCCCTGGGTCCAGGGGGGCCCACACCGCACACACTGCACCCATATAGTAGTGTTACTGCTAGGCTGTTTTAGCAGGGCACAGCACCCTGCACGATTTTAAAAGGGCAAATTGCGCCCCCTGCCCTGACTACAGTCTAACGGGACCTCTAGACTGCAGGCAGGGCAGTCTGTAGTCTTTAAAACCACTGGCAAAATGGTGGAGGCTATTTTCCTGCACATTACTGATGTGCCCGGGAAAAAAGTGCAAGCACAATTTTCTCGGAGATCCGTGCATGCGCAGTAGATTCTGGCACCAAACCAGAATATACTGCACCGCCAAAGAGCAGGGTGGCTCACACTGAGTCTGCACATGGGCCCTTTCCTCTCTTAAAATGCCCCTGGGGGGCACTATATTGTGTTTAACACATTTGTGGGGCGGGCAGTATTGACACATTATTAGTGTTCCCACTAGGCTGTCTTAGCAGGGCGCTTCACCCTGCCTGATTTTAAATTGGCGAAATGTGCCCTGCTCTTACAGCGGCGCCCTGCTAAAGCAACCTGCCCTGTGGCTTCCCCGCCCACGACCGTAGAGTCCCGCAGGTGGGAAAAGTTGCTGTTACCAAATGCCGCCGGGTGATTAGATGCCATGCGCACGGAATCTATTCACATTGAGGGGTCAGCTTGGGGGAACCCAACACTTCCGTGAGTGCTGCATGCACCTCAGTGCCCTGCCCTGCCCCCAATCTGGCGGGAACACTACATTATCCTTTTTAATAACATCGCCAGCATATCAGATTTACAATTTAATTTGTAAGTGTCCCTACAAGTTAGTTGCCCTGGGGCCCTACAAACCTTTCTCCAGCCCTGTCACTAGACATCGATATAGTGAAATGATTTTGCATAAAAGAACAGAAAAGGTAATTAGGACAGAAAGATTTAAGGCAATGAGGGCAGCTCCCCCAAAAGAGTGACACTTTGGTAGTCAAACAGGATATCACAACTGCATACCAGATACTCATATGATCCAGTTATTCAATATTTAAATTTTAGTATCTCATACAAAACTTCCAAATCAGGAACAATTACAATAATGCAGAAGCACTTCTACTGTCAGACTTCGCTAACTGTGCATTAGTCAATACTGCAAATGACCCATCTACATGTACAGTACAGGGATAAATCTAGAAGGGACATTCATGGATGGACAACAACCGCTCACTGGCTTTTACACCCTCAAGCTTTAGTTTAGTTGGACCCTTCTACTGCACTTTGCGTTGTCCCGTTATTGACACTTGTCACCTGCATTGGAAAACATGGGATGTATAGAATGCTGGATGATGTAACTGTAAGCACTGGATTATTAGCGGCAATATGAAAGGAAGGATTTCAGGATGTATTAATAACCACCTGAAGGGACAGGAGCTCCGAAAAGAGGTGTAAGAAGAGGCGTGATCACTAATGCTATCACACCATTTCTTCTTTGGGACTCTGTGGCGCATCTGTAGATGCTGACCCTGCATTCATGGGTGGTGATTGCTGGGGAGGGATCCTACGTATTTATCTCCCAGTATCATATAGGCTAAAGATAGTGTTAACTACTGGGGCCTAGCTCCAATATGCTTTACATTTTGAAGCTTGGTAAATCGTGCTTTAAAGCAGCCCCCATATACTGTATATCTGCTGCATTCTCCCATTCACACATACGTGCAAACTTAATATTTGCAGGTCCGCCCCCCCCCCGGGTGTTACTGTTTCCAGGGGATATCCCCCAAATATTAATTGATAAATAGGCCCAAAAGGCACTTTGATTTTGTGGCTCAGTCACTTCCCTCCCACCCCGTAGCTCTGTCTTAAAGTCCTGAACTCTTGTGCCCTATACAAATCTCACCACGCTTCCATACTATTGCAATCAGCACAGACTGATGCGCAATAGTGGGGAACACATAAAAGAGGACCTCATTGTAAGTGCAGCTGGGGCCTGCCGACTTTCAGCTCCCTCCTTCCGGCCCGCCCCCGCTTTGGAGGTTTCTAGTGTTACTGAGGGGGGGTTTGGCCGGATTAGCGGCCGCCGGGAGGCTTGCCTGCCTTTCCGAGGGTCCGGGAGCAGCACCTAATTTTCAGGAAGGCTCCCGGCCGAATCGGGAGGGTAGGCAAGTATGCTCAGGAGCCATAGCTGACATACTGGGGTTGTTGTTAAATGTACAATATTTTAAAAAATCAGGACTGTTACTTTAATTCATTTGGGACTTTGGTAATTAGGTTTCCTTAACCTATTGGCAACTAGAGAAAAAAAAAAGGCGCATTTCTTTTATAGGGTTAAGATCTGTGATAATTCCACTTTGAAATGATGGAATAAGACAGCTCTTATCTGGAAAATACATAACTTCATTGTTTGGATAAAGTTTACACCCGAGATAAAGGTTCCAGTTTCACCTGAGATTTCCCTCACTGTGTCCTTAAGTGCTGGGCATGGACCTAATAAGATAATGGTGATGTGCATGGAGAACCTAATGAGATAACGCTGATGTGCATGGCTTTAAAAGCAAGCTAACTTTGTTATTCAAAGCCATTTGCTGAAACCTAAACATGGATTACACAATGTAATGCCCATTAAGCCGCAAAGGTCGCAGAAAGAATAGTATCAGCTGAATAAAATTACATTGCTCTATTTTAATATATTTTCCATGTCTTGATAACACAATTAAAATGGATGATGCGGCAGCGCATTGACTTGTGTATTATGAGCCATCCGCGCAGTTCAGGGACTGAGTAATTATGAATAGTTACAACCACCTGCTCCAGGTTTCCACTTTGGCCCTGGAAGTCTCCCCATCGTTTTTAAATGGCCGAGTATGTAATATAATGTTTGTTTTTTTCTGCATGTAAGATGCAATTTCACCATCTATGATTATGCTCTGGGCGTTATAAGCCAACAAACATTTATTGAAGAGTAGAATTTAAAACGCAAATGGAAAGGCGGACAGTTCTAGCAGATTTCACCTTACTATGCATGTGCCAAAGAAATAAATTGGCAACTGCACATGCGTCAAATTAGACTGAAGCACAAAGAAAGAGCAGGAGCGGCTCAAGGCACGGGCCGAGTGGGCTGTCACCCGGAGCGATGTAGCCTGCACCCCCAGCCACAGGGTGATCCTCTGGTCTGGCCCATGCTGGACTCATTTTCCGGCTCAGATGTGGCTTGGGATTCCAGCTAAAGGGCAGTGTGTGTGAGCGAGGCTATGGGGGCAGGGGGGAGCGGCGTTGACATGTCCCAGTCCCGGAAGCGGCTGTCAAACCTGGAAGTGGCGTATACAGGTGAGCGTGCTGCTCCTCATCCCCTGTGTGACAGAGGCGGGCGGGTGACTGCAAGCAGTGAGCACTGGGGCAAGATGGGTTGAGGGCCAGGATAGCAGATGCCCTCCTGGCTGGTCATATTACCAATGCTTTGGGGTGGCCCTGGCCACCATCTGCTGAAAGGTTACAGCATGGGCCATGTGCTGTTGCCATAGTACGGCAACGCAAGCCATTAAGTTTACACACATGGTCATAGCCTTTTGCCGTGCAGAAGGGTGGGTAGACACTTGCACAATATTTGCCCAGATTTGGCCAAATCTGAATAACAAATCATGCATATCGTGCAGTGTGTATGCCCAACTGCGCATTTCCATGGGTTGCATGCAATACCGTGTGATTGGGTATGCTGCACGGCCAATCACACGATATCGAATGCGGGGCAGTGTACATTAATAAAGGATGGAACAACACATTGTTTTGTCATTCGTTACACTTTCTTAATGTGTACTGACAATCTTGCATGGACTGGGGTGAAGGTAAATTTAGAATCTTAGATTAAACAAAATCAAATGATCTGTTCACGACTACCAGAGATTTCTATTAATTAGAAGAACCATCAACTGCATCCATCTGAAATATAGTGTTCAGAGAAGTGCAAGTATATCTATTTGTGTGTGTGTATGTATGTATGTATGTATGTATGTATAATACATACTGTCAAAACTGGATTATTGGCTGAGACAAGATCAGTTTAAAATTGAAGCATGCGCGACGCCATCTTGCAAATGGCAGCTACACTCCATTTTAGAAACAAGAATCTGCAAGATGCCATTTTGCGATCAGCGTCACTTTAAGTTACAACTCAGTGTCACGGCCAGGGTATTTCAGCATGGCGCTAGGTGGGTGTTACCTGTGAGGTCGTTGTGGCGCGGGCTGTCTGGTGGCGGAGCTGGTGTCTGGCGGGGGCTTTGGCTGCGCGCATTGTTGTGCGGGCCTGTTGTCACTCTGCGATGGTAAGGCCTGGTGGCGTCTCCGTTCCGTTTGGCATGGGCGCCGCCATCTTGCCTTCTGGCCATGTGATGCGGCTGGCCAATCCTGGTGAGTCACATGTTCCCTCTGGCCAGTAACAGCACGGCATGGGGTATTTAGGAAGGGTCAGTGCCTTCCTTCTTTGCCAGTGCAACGTGTATCTCAGCCTAGCTGAGAGGGAGTTCTCTGTGCTTATCCTGTTCCTGTGAATTCACTGTCTGCCAGTCTGCCTATCAGCTCCTAGCTTCCGCTGGACTACCCCACTTCCTCCATCACCCTTGCCCATACCTGAGTGCCTGAGCCTGCTGACATCCTGCTCATTGCCTTAGTTCACTACCTGCATACCTGGCTATTATTTTCCTGCATCATTACCTGCATACCTGGTTTATTATTTTCAGTCTCACTACCTGCACACCTGGATAGCTCTAATTGTTTCTACTTGGACATTAACCCATTACTCCCACCACAGAACTCTTGTGCACATTTATATATTCCTGGACTTTTATTTACTGCCATATTTTATGTCTACTCAAGCACTTTTTAAAAAACCTAGTTTTTTATTCAAATCCGCTTCTGTGATCGCTCCTGCTACCACCCCAGGTCCACAAAGAACCCAGAACATAACACTCAGGAGCTAAGAACAGATGGTAATGTTTTTGATAATCTACCAAGGCCAACTGGAAGAACAAGCTTCCTGAGTAAAAGTAAATAGAATAGACAATGGATATTTTTACATACAAATTGGGAATCCCTGGATGCAGACAAAGTATAGTTGTGGCAATTGTAATATAATCCAGGCATTGATCTACACAATTGGATTTGTCTGAATCCTAAACAGGTCTTAGCCCCACACACAGACAGGATGGCCCCAACTTCACAGCTTGAGGTGGTAACACAGTTGCATTCACACACGAGTCTGGGAGAACAAAAGAGCTTTTTACTTTGAACACAGGAAAGGTGGGGGCCTGCTGACAGAGGGCATGTGGAACTACCATGCTCAGCAATCCACACTGCTAGATGTTCACTTCGTGTTCACTTATTGTATGAGAAATGATGCACTTAAATCTCACTCATTAATAACTAGAGTCCTTATATCAAACCCCGAATACTCACACATTACATATTCACACATAAGGTTTAATAAGCTTTAAAGTATATGATTTAAGTTGGTTCAGTTAGTTTAAATGCTGTGAAATAAAGATATTTGATAACTAAGGTTCTATGCATGTTAAGACAGCAGTGTTTGGGTTCGTACTGATGCATACTCTTTCAACAGAATTCTGGTACTATCAGTGTGGAGATCGCATCATGCATTCGCAACTTATGGAACGCAGAGACTACAAGCAACAAAATGTATATTTTAGGAACAACTATTAGGATGCAGCATGGGGAGGCGGGAGGGAAAAAACCCTCAGTTGTTAGAGGCTGGGCGAGTCTATTTGAACCAGCCTGTTAAATGCACTGTAACATATGCTTCTCCCCTGGGAACCAATGGCATAAGCAAGAAACTTCTCTATTGTCCTGTCTATTCTGGGGGGGTATAAACATGTGTGCCCAAACACTGGGTCTTTAGTCTTCTTGCTGAATGCTGAATGACGTCGGGGTCTCTTGCTGATGCCTATCGCTGGGTCCGGAAGCGCGGCGTATGTATACTGTACTTGGGGGTCTGTATAATTCCTTTGCATCTAATTGTGTCTGGATCAATGGCGTGTAACTGACTGTACTTTTTACTTGAATAATACTTTGTGCTTTGGAACCACATGTTCTAAGTCTGGAGTCTCTATTTACTGTATGACTGCGTACGCAAATTAAGCGTCATCCTTAGAGATTTATAGGTAGGATTTAGAAGGTACAGGCAGGGGTATATAGAGGTTCATTTTAATATTAACAATACATACATACATATATATATATTTTTTATTAGAGATGTGCGTGAACACCCCTTGTTTTAGTTTTGCCAAACCCACCCTCAAGTGTTTTGATTTTGGATCTGGATTTGTTTGACAAATTGATTAAAATCAGCTAAAATTTGGACCTGTTCATGTTCCTACAGTATTGTTAGACTCGATAACGTCAATTTCCAGTCAATTTTGACCACCTCACGATATTTTTTTCATCCATATTGGCCAAAGACTACAGCAAGCTGACTGGCTTAAGTAAACGACAGAGCAAGCTCACAAACCCATGGCAGTTTAAAAAAGAATATAGCACATCTTGGAAACATAATTTCACTGCAATGGCAAACAGGATGGCAGTTTACTAAAAATTATATGATGCTATGGAATGTTTTAATTACTCAAAAACTCGATCAGAGGCCCGAGGCCTGTACAGGTAAATGAAGGTGGACTACTACTTAGTATTTAGTGGAAGTCAGCCAGATAAAACATTGATAGATTGATTGAATGATTGTTTAATTAATTAATTGATTGATTCACTATCTGCGAATGCGTTTGAGCACTGAAAACTTTCCATTTGCAGGCATTCTGTTTAAGGAGGATTTCTTTTAAATAAATATTTCATAAGTAGTATTAATAAGCAAAATACTATTTTGTCTTGTGTGTTTTCATTCTCGATTTCGTGTATCAAAATGACTGATAAATTTTACACTAAAGGAAAAATGTTTTAAAAAAATTAAGCTTAATTGGACCACCTTATTTGACCACCTTTAGTAGATGTTGAAGTACTATGATTGGTAGCATACTGTTTTGAAGGCAAGGAGTGATCACACCAAATATTGATTTGATTTAGATTTCTCTTATGTTCATTCTCTTTGCATTTTGTTAATTGATAAAAATAAATTATTAACACTTCTATTTTGGAAAACATTCTTACATTTCTTCCACATGTGCCTAAAACTTTTGCACAGTACTGTACTGTTTATATTAGGGATGTGCGCCGACCCCCGTGTTTTGGTTTTGGATCTGTATCTCCTTCATGCTTTGGATCTGGATTTGGTTTTGCCAAAACTGCCGTTGCGTGTTTTGGTTTTGATCTTGGATCTGTATTTTTTTTTTTAAATTGATAAAAACTGCTATAATCACATAATTTGGGCTTTTTTTGATCCTACGGTATTATTAACCTCAATAACATTAATTTCCACTTGTTTCCAGTCAATGTTGACCACCTCACAACTCACAATATTGGTTTCATCCGTTTTAGGCCCAAAATTTGCACCAAGCTAGCTGGCTGACTAAGCTAAGTGGCACAAACACGAGGCAGTTCAACTTCCAACTTAACATATAAGGAAACATATGTTTTCATTAATCAAGAGGCCTGAGGAAGATGGAGTATGTATGTAGTTGAAGGCAGGGACAGGAAGGGTTGATTGGTAGTAAATTTAATAAAAAATTTTGATTCCAAAGCAAATTTATGATGGAGGAGGGGAGAGCATGGGTATACAATATGTCCCATGTTTTGCCCACAAAATCAACTTGGTGGTTCAGAATATTTTTTAAAATTAAAGGGGCATGCAGGAAATGCCGACTGTGGGACATTTTTGGCACCTATGAAGTGAGTTCAGACACTGCCAGCTTGAGTCAGGTAATTTCTCTAATTAAACTGTTGGAAAAGCAGCTTAAGAAACTGAAGGAGGAGCTGAAACAAAGTGATTCTGCTAAGTATGTCAGACTTTTAGATCAAGTCCTTTAATTGCTTCACCAGGATCCTTGATTTCTATGTCAGCATGTTCACTTGTGCTTACATCATCATAAGAGGCAGAACCACCAGTCATAAATTAGCCTTGCTTGCCACTTCGTGTGGTGAAAGGCATATTGCCAATTTTATGTCTTTCTGCAGCTAACTTTCCCTTTGATGTTTTTTTCTTTACCACTGTAAAAAAAAAAATAATTATTTTAGATGCCCTGACTTAAGCCCTGTATGCCCTTGGGCATTGGCTTTAGTAGATGATGTAGATGGACTAGTATCGTCATGACTTGTGGCACTGGCAACAGCTCCAGCACTAGTATGTGGTTCCTGCTTTCCTCTCAACTGATAATTCTCCATATCAACAAACACGAATGAAGTGGACTACAGCACACACGTCAATTTTTACCAATTTTAAATATTACACTGCGGTATCATTGACCTACAGTGTCACAATATTTTTTATGAATAAGAAAAGAGTAACACACTATGCTACCACTTATAGTGTCACAAGATTTTTTATGAATAAGAAAATAATAACACTGCGGTACCACTTACAGTGTCACAAGGTTTTTTATGAGTAAAACACTGTGCTACCACTTACAGTGTCACAATATTTTTTATGAATAAGAAGAGAATAACACACTGCACTACCACTTACAGTGTCACAAGATTTTTTATGAATAAGAAAAGAACACACTGCACTACCACTTAGTGTCGCAAGATTTTCCTATGAATAAGTATAAGACACTGTGCTACCACTTACAGTGACACAATATTTTTTATGAATAAGAAGAAAAGAATAACACACTCTGCTACCACTTACAGTTTCACAAGATTTTTTATGAGAAAAACACTGCGCTACCACGTACAGTGTCACAAGATTTTTTATGAAAAAGAAAAGAATAACACACTGCGCTACCACTTACAGTGTCACAAGATTTTTATGAGTAAACCACTGCGCTACCACTTACAGTGTCACAAGATTTTTTATGAATAAGAAAAGAATAACACCAGGATGAAATTGTAGGAGCCAGGCCACCGCCCCCCCAAAAAAATTACAGGAGTGAGGAGCACAGCTCTGTGTGTTATGCACCTGTTACACACACTATACTAGTCCACAAAATGGTCACAGTTGAATGGATGCAGTAAAATGGAGGCCCCCTCACTGCTCTGCACAGCTCCCCCGCTCCACCCTCCAGTAATAACGGACCACATTTCACATAAAACAATGCTGCCAGAAAGTACCACAAAACTCCCCTCCCCTCATGGTCACACCACTATCCCTCTGAAGCCGCTCCACAATCCCCGGCCACACATAGATCCTACTACCGGAGAGCTTTATGCAGCTGGAGATAGGAGACAGTAGACAGACGGGGATGTACAGGAGGATCAGCGTAGACTGGGACAGACAGCAGGGATCAGAGCAGGCCAGGGTGGAGAGGAGTCATCAGCACAGGCCGGAACAGACACAGGCACAGCTGTCACCGCAGGCGACACTCAGCACATGCACTCCTGTGCATGATTTCAACACCGCGATACTATAGGCACAAATCTCAGCGAGAGTTGATGAGGATCTGCTTCCTCCCTCACTGCAAAATCTGGTAGCCAGGCAGCAAAATCTGGTAGCCATGGCGACCTGGCCCCTGGGATTTATCGAGCCCTGACTTACAGTGTCACAAGATTTTTTATGAATAAGTAAAAAATAACACACTGCACTACCACTTAGTGTCACAAGATTTTTTATGAATAAGAATAAGACATTGCACTACCACTTACAGTGTCACAATATTTTTTATGAATAAGAAGAAAAGAATAACACACTTCGCTACCACTTACAGTGTCACAATACGTAGATGATAAAGTGCGGTCTGGCCGGCAGTGTCACCGAACAATAATAGCATAGTTAGCACACACAAAAAAACCTGAAAAAAATATTTTTATTTTTTGTGGAATGCTAATTTTATTTAACTTTTTTTTTTTTACACTGGGGAAGAGCACCCCTGGAAGAGGCAGCAGTCCCTTGATGAACAACACAACGCCTCTTTATGGACAACCAAGCACCCCTGCGTAGTCAGGACGGATCACCTGCAGAGTCACAAATATGTGGATGATAAACTGTGGTCCGGCCGGCCGTGTCACCGAACAATAACAGCGCAGCTAAGTTGCTAACACACACATACACACACAAAAACATTGTCTTTTTGTCCTTTATGCATGGCCAAAGTTTGGACCTAGCTCCACCAAATTTGGCATGGTAGTTTAGTTTGACCAGGATTAGGTTTTTACCTAGGTTTGAACTTCGTCAGAACCACACACTGTCACACAATCGCTAAAAATTGGGACAATCTTAAATTACACAGGTTCCTGGGCTGGCTCCAGTGGAAATTGGCAGTCTACCAAAAACCTGTGAGAATGCAACAAAAGTATCCTTTTCACCTCAGTCTGAACAAACTTGATGACTCACGCAAGTTCATTTTAAATCCAGACCCTCTGTGTTTGCATGCAAGGGCGTAACCAGGGGTGTAGAGAGAAGCCCCAAGGAAGGGGGTGTGGTCTAATCTTTGGAGGTGTGGTCACGACCCCTTAGAAAAAAAAACCCTTTGTTCACAGAGGAAGGGTGTACTGTGAGCCCTCAGTCAGCACAAATCCAGGGGAAGAAATTTGGTAGCGTGGTGTAGTTTGACCAGGATTAGGTTGTTGCCTAGGTTTGAATTTTGTCAGGACCACAAATTGTCACCCAGTCCCTAAAAATGGGGACGCTCTTAAATTACACAGGTTCCAGGGGTTGGCTTCAGTGGAAATTGGCAATGTGCCAAAACCTCACAGTCTGAGCAAGTGTCAAACTTCATGACTCATGCAAGTTCATATTAAATCCAGAGTTAGTCCTTTTTAAAGTGATCATATCTATTAGTCGGCCCTGCGTTTGCATGCTAGGGTGTAACTAGACAATTGGGGGACCCCCTCCAGAGGTAAAAAAATACATACATTTGTCCCACAAAGAGCCCATTCCAATCATGCCACACAGTAGTACACTTTATACACATTGTGCCATACAGTAGTAGTGCCCCTTACACATTATACCACACAGTAATTGCCCTATACAGATTATTCCACATAGTAGTAGTGCCCCATATAACACATTATTCTACACAATATTAGTGCCCCTTACACATTATTCCACATAGTAATGTCTCTTATAACATTATGCCACACAGTAATGCCTCTTATAAATTGTGTCGTCCCCCCAGCAACTCACCACACCTTGTCCCTCCAGTAGTCTCTTGCCTCCCACTGTGTGCCATCAGCAGCCAGCAGGGGCGGGCCACTGGCTAATTACAGTTGGAACACCGACAGGCAGCGGCAGATATGGACAGACAGCACTGGTGCAATTTGAATCTGGCGCTACCACTGCTGCTTGGCAGCCGATCCGCGAGTTGTGATTGCCTCATGACCTGCGGTGCTTTCTCTCTGTCTGCCTGCCGGTGTGCCAACTGTAATCAGCTGGCAGGCCCGCTCCAAATCAACACTGCTGACACCTGGGCCCCTCTCAGGGGCCCTAACTGGACCGGCCCACCTTGTCTGTATGATTGGGTGCAGGGGAAGCGGCGGGCCACAGAGGCAGCTCAGGCACCATAGCAGCCACACCCTTTGCCCCCATGGTAATTACGCCACTGTTTGCATGGATGTTAGCAAACAAATGTGTACTTCAGGGTCCAGTCTAAGTTTATATATATATATATATATATATATATATATATGTATATATATATATAGTTATTTGTGGCTATTAGGTGCAAATGAAATGTTTTGCTCACCAAGGAAGATTCTACAGTATACCATGGTTCCAGTTGTGTATTGATGATAAGACCTGTGTGAACCACTGTCTTTATTTACATGCTTTGTGTCAAGTTTTTTTTTATTATTGGACTATGGGCTCCATTTACTAACAAGTTTCAGGTGTGTGAGCTCGTATATGAGGGAAAATAAGTTTGGATGTTATTTATTATTGCATGGATAGTGTTTTTCTACAGAAGCGCTATTTTTTTTGTTTCACCGTGCAATCCAGTAGCATACCCTTATTTATGAACAAACGTCGTTAATACTAACTTACTGTCCATTTCCTTAACTTCAACTCTCCATCTGCAGGCTTCTGTTAATCATAGCTCACGAGTGCTGTGGTCCGTCCTGTCCATAATTCCCCAGTGTAAAGCTGCAGCATCCGACGTCCCCCCTCCTCTGTGGATAGCACCCGGCCTCCCCGCCCCCACCCACCCACAGTGCACAACAGCCGGCGCACTCCCTCTAGCAGCAGCCAGCTGCCCCCCCCTTCCACCCTCCAGAAGCATCCAGAACCCCCCCCAGCACCCTACCTCCCGCAACAGCCGGTGGCCCCCTACCTCCCTCCTTACCGCAACTGGTGGCCAAGTTCCTTTCACCCTCACTCCTCCTCCCTCCCGTAGGACCCCAGTACAGAGACCTCTCAATCCCTGCGAGCAGCCTCTCTCCCAACCCAGCAAACAAAACAACTCTCTGGGCTGGGAAGGGAGACTGTTGCCGCTGCAGGGAAATCAAGAAGGCAGCCGGGTTTCTTCTCCCCCTACTTATATCATCATTTACTCCTAACTCCCCAATTGGCACTTAACATTTGGTTGCTTATGCCCTGCAGCTTGTGTTATACAGCTATGTTTATAAACCATGTCCTTGTCCTGCATTGCTTTGTATTACTAATAACTGCTTTCCTTATATATATATATTTTTTTTATTTTTATTTTTTTAATTATTATTTTTATTATTATTATTATTATTATTATTATTTGTGACTATTAGATGCCTTTCCACGTGAATGGAAAATTTCTATTTTAGACTTAATATCCCTTTAAGAGAAATATACTTGAATGCTTAACGCTCACTGTATACAGTAGTTCCCTATATTTCTTGATTTTGCACTAATTCACCAGGAATCCTTGTGACTGTGTCTGCCATATGCTTTTCCCGCTCTAATCAAATAAGTGTCACCGACAGAACTCATCTCGTAAGTTGTGCCAGACAGAAACGTATATTTACTCACACCCCAACAAAGTGAGGAGAGGTCCTGACCAGCCTTCTGTCTGTTTTATGTAATGAGACTGGCAGTTTTCGCACTAAAATTACTCAACATACTGAAGACAAAAGTTGAGAGCTTGTTAAATAATTCCAACAGTTAAAAAGAAAATTCTGCCGTGTGTTCTGTAAGCAGAATTCATTGTGAATAATAACAGATTGAAGAATGATGGACTGAAAGTGTTTGCGCCAGTACAATCATTATAACTATAATATCAATGAGTATAGTTCTAGTAGAGGGCCTCTCCAAAACACTTAGAGAAGAAACCAATATTCTCGTCAATAAATGGATGTCAAAATAAATTTGCTGTTGGATGAAGTGACCATGCACATATTCAAAACAAATGGATTACCGTGTTCAAAAACAGTTTATTGTAATCAGTCCCGCATTGATATAACCGGAATTTAAAGATTGCGAGGCCAGAATTTTGCTTCTCTGCGAATCAATGCAAAATTTAGCTGCAATATTGGTGATCATTAGATTGTCAGCAAGCACACAATAATTGGCACCCGAAGTCCTGTTCTGTATACTAGAGGAACTGCTTTCAACTATAGAACATTCTGTACCCACTCTGGTCCTATGCAGAATATAGTGGCATGACAATACACTATTCATCCTGTGTATCAGGATCTTTTTAACAAGTAAATGGGCCCATGTGCAATTGATACTGTCCACCAAAGTTACCTTGCTGCTATTGATAACTTCTCAAATATGATACCTGCACATTAGATAACAGTATCAGCCACACCGCCTGGGCGCATGACATCATGCAGACGGGGCTGGCAGCTCCGGGATTTGAGGATGCTCCAGAGGTGCTATAAGAGCCTGCAACTCAGGAGCATCCCAAGGATGCTCTGGGTAGTACTGCAGCAGCGTTTCTGGTGGGCGGGTGTGGGTGGTGACAGGTGGGCGTGCCAGGGCATTTGAATACAATTACGCGGGGCGTGCATAAATTATCCACTGCGATGCCCTACACAGCCTGAGGCCTGATAGCGTGCGCTGAAATCAGTCGTTCAGTCGTTCCTCATCCTGTAGGTGCCCACACTGAACGATATGTCGTTCAGTGCAGGCACCCTCCCTCATCCCCGAACATGCCCAATATTTCGTTATCGGCAGATTGAGCGGCATGTTCAGGTGATGATTGATGTCGGTATAATGACCAGCAAGAGCGCGCATCGCTGGTCGTTTCCGACATTAAACTGCCCGATTTCTGCATGATTAATGAGCGATTGAACGATTACGATGTCATAATTGTTTAATCGCTCTGTTTAATCGGCAAGTGGATAGGCGGCTTTAGCAACTTCCAGTATATTACCAGTATAGTTTATATTTAGTTTACCTACTAGCAATAGATTGTGATTTGTTTTCTCTTTTATATATACCAAGTGCATAAGGAATTACAGCATTATATAGAGGGAGGGGGCGTGGTCACAATGACAAAATTCACCACACCACGCCCCCTTTACATAGGCCCTCCCCCTCCGACATCTTCAGTTATGTATTTAAATGAAACAGATGTATCTGCATATTTTGCACCTCAATGACAAGGAGCCTGATACAGAGATAGACGTAGTCAGCATCGCTGCTATGTCTTTGTTATATGGTAATGTAGCAGGAGGCTTCTGTAGGAAAAAGATGCCTCCTGCCAGCATATGTGATCCGAGTGCTGTGTCTGAAGATGCAGCATCAGATCACAATTGTAACCATCGGTTGCAGTGGCCGCAGTAAACGCTCATCTGAGTGAACTGAAGCTTACGTAGATTTGACAACGGAACAGCTCAGCTGGGGTCAGGAGGACCCTGGCCCGGCACTCCCAGAAAACATGGCAGCATGACTCTGTTTCCGGGAACGCCTTAAAATCGGGCTGCAGCTTTGGGGGACTACGATAGATCTTACAGTATAGGACTGGTGCCATGCACATATTGGTCCTGATTCAGAGGTGGACGCAGTGTTGATGTTGGACGCAAGCGGCCGATGTTTTCAGTCTACACATTTGTCCGCAGTACGGATTTGGACGCAGGGAGAGTGATTTTCAGTGGGCGTTTATGGCTGGTAATGGGTGGGGGGTGTCTATCCAGATGCAGGTGGCGATATTCAGATGGTGATTCTACACCTCCGTAGGGCTGGTGCAATCTTGCTGCATCCGATGATACGTCTTAATACACACAGCGACAGATTAGTGATGCAGCTGGTGGGCATCGCAGTAGGAAAACCATTGGCCATGCCATTAGCATAAAGACAGTCACGGCTGCAGCAGGAGACGCCTCTGAGGCTTCATCTGTGTCCACCTCTGAATGAGGCCCAATATATTTCAAGTGAGAAACTCAGCTGTTTTCACATTAACGAGAATGCAAGGTAGCATAGTGTACCCAATACTATACAATCTCGATTTTTTTTTTAAACCAGTTTAATTCCTCTTTAAAACTTGGAACATAGCTTATTGTGATCTGACTTCCATCCCGTGTTGTGTAAGTAATAGTGCACAAACAAATAAAACAAAACCACACAGATGTTATAAAACAGAAATGACACAAGTTATCCGTCTTCGGATTGAGGCTCTGGCGGCTCTGAAAGAAACCTGTTTGATATTAGATGGCCTTTCACTTGTACAAATGATGCTGCAGCAAGTTTTTACCAAGTTATAAAAATTGCAGCAGTACAATAAATTGTAAGACAAAAAGGGAGAGAAATTCAATTTAGCAAGAAACTTGTAACTTTTCACTTAAGGAGCTCTTCGTCGTGGAACAAGGCAGAAGGTACGAACGCTGTGTCAAACATCAATACCGCTTGCCGCTCCTACTAGATTGCCCTCAGAATCAAAACCATATTTTATACTCCCGAGGGAAATTTAGTACAAGTGTAGCAAATTTTCCTTTCATCTTGCTGATAGAGCGTCTTTCTGAAGCCAAAAAAGTGTAAAGATTATTTATACAGTAGAACATATATTATTTTTGCCTTGACAGGGAGGCATTTCGATAGCAGCTCGTGTTTTTGTATTCACGCACGTGCAGGGGGACAGATGTGAAGCTTGGCTGATCGATGGGAAGAGACCATATTCCAGTGGTTTTATAGTTGAGTGAATTTATGCCTCCAGCACACAAGGAAACCCAGAATGTGAATGTATTGCACGGCAACCTGCTGTGTGAAGAAGACGCAGTTTGCAATTTAAAAGAAATATGTACACTACTTATAAATATTTTTTTTCCTGTTAAATTGACAGTAAAATATAGTGGAATAGAGTAATGTGGTTAGAGAGATTGTCTGCTTTGTATATATGTTAATACAGTTTCACTTGTCAGGATGCGCTTGCGGTACTACGCAAGGATGTTTCTATGCCCGTAATTTAGCGCTTATGATGTTCAAAGAATTTATTTTAAAGGGTAACGGAACTCCTCAAAGGGGATAATTCAATTCAGCTTGATGTTTGCGTAATCTGCAGCTGCGCAGATTTCTGCCCTGGCTCGCACCTCTATAAAGTGAGATTTCCCACCCTGGATATCCTGAAATGCAGTAACCCAAATCCAGTAGCGGCTCCAGGCACGGGCAAGCCGGTGCGTCGCCCGCAGTGCTACTCTTTCCGGAGGGCGCAAGAAACGCCCACCTCCCTCCCAGCGCTATAGGACATATTTAAGCTCAGGGGGAGGGAGCGGAGGAGGGAAGGGGCGGCAACACAGGACGGCGCTGGGTGCAGCTCAGCCTAGTGCCGGCCCTGCCCAAATCTTAAATGTTCCCCACAGTCAGCCTAGAATATGTTTGCTGACAGAATTATGTAATTGAAAGGCATAAAGTGTGTTCCGTTATAAGTATAGGATGAGACTGTCTCAACCAGATCTGAGCTGGTGACTGGCGCGAAGTTCAGTTTCCTTTGAGGAGTGGAAATGACTGTGTTAACCCGTTTATCTAATTTTAATAAAAGCTCTCCGGAAACCAGTTGCAATCAAGGAACATACTTGCTGACTTCCCCTATTGCCCGCTGCTCCTCTGTAGAGATCACCTTGTTTTTCAAACACATTAGCTATGGTGAAATGTAGGCACATAAGTGCAAATCACAGCACAAAACTTCCTTAAAGAGGATTTTGCACCAAGCCTCAGCAGCATTCCGCCCCATTAATGAGGCCCTCAATGTTACAGCATGACATCTTTAACACTTACTGAACAAAATAACATACAGCAATATCAACAAGTTTGCAATACAATGTAATTTAGATTCTCATAGTGTATTATCACAGCACTGTTATTTTAAACCTCCTTTATTAAATATATTTTGTTGAAAATGTTGACATGTATTTAAATGGTTAAACGCTACAAGCTGTCTCTTAACTGTTATATGACTCATCTGACTCAATAACATCATATGTCTGTGATACTGACTGCATGACTCATTAGCAACAATAACATCACATGTCTATTGTGCATGACTCGTCTCATGTCTGAGTTACCAGACTTAAATGTCAGGCCAATTAAGAGAGCAGGTGCAAGGCTAGATACTTGGCTTATAAAAGGCTCTGCATGTGCCCAAGCCTGTCACTGTGTGTATTGAAGCATCACAGTGCTGTACAGCTGTACAGTACTTAGTCCAAGAGAGATTACTACTTTAACATATTGACTGCTGTGTATGTTCTATCACCTGTATTCTGTTACCTTCAATAAAACCTACTCTTGTTTGGAATCAATGTGTGGACTAACCTCCATTTTCACATCTGCCAGGTACCTACCAACTTGTAGGCATTTGCCAATAGAAAAACTGTATGAAATGTTTACATTTGAACCTGTTTTCTTTCTTATATACTGTATCTCTAAATATGCAAACAAGCAACACAAAGCAAACTAGACAAGTACAACAGACCGTAATCATCTCTCTCACCATAATCTAGCATTGTGTTCTATTTTTTTTTCACCTGTGTTTTAAAAACACATTAAAACTGAGAAAGGAAAGACAGTACAAAAGTAGGATAAAACAAAAATATTAGATGTACTGCCACCTCCACCCTGCTATGTTACCCATTGAAAGAGCGTCTAAAAACAACAGCATGGGCGCAATGCTCATTCAAAAACAGATACAACAACTGTGCAGGGAACAAAAAAAAAAAAAGTGGCAACCAGCCCAGCTTTTAAAATTAAACACTTGGACCAAAAACATTTAAACTGTTCTCTTTCATGAAATTCAAGGGCTTTCATTTTTAATCATTTTTTTTTGTCCTGCTACAATCCTATCTGCTTTAGGGGCACAAAGGATTAATGAAAGCAGACTCCAGCAATGTGACCTTTACTTTGCATTAAAAATGCTTACTTGAGCAGTCTTCTGTGGACCCTGAGAGCGGATTTCTGCTGAATACTAAAATCTGATACCATGTAATGTTTCAAATGGATTTGTTCATAAAAACAGAGACATTTCTCTATAAATCCGCTTAGACTAAGAAAAATCTTCTTCAGTCATAGCACATATCAAACAGGCTGGGAGGTGCAGGCGATGCTATATAAGTCATGCGATAGAGGTACAAAATGAACTCTGCCACTTTAAATCCTGTGGCAAGACTGCAGAAAAGATCCAGAAAATCAGTGGTTTGTAAAACTGCCATTTAGTACGGTTGGGTATGAAAATCCTGGCTGTCGGGAGGCCGCTGGTCAGAATACCGACAGCGGCCTCCCGACAGTCAGAACTCCAACACCCATAGGTAACTTAGTATTTTTCGAACCCCTACCCTAACCCACCTTCCCCGGTGCCTAGCCCTAACCATCCCCTAAACCTAACCTCCCTGCACCCTAAACCTAACACCCCCTCCCCGGTGCCTAAACCTAACCTCCCCCCTAGTGCCTAAACCTAACTTCCCCCTCCCCGCACCCTAATCCTAACACTCCCCCTAATGCCTAACCCTAACCCTGCTACCTAACCCTAACCCCCCCTAATACCCTGATACTTACCTTCGGGATGCCGCAGTTGATATACTGGTGCCTGGATCCCAACCTGGCGGGATTTCCGCACGCCGGGATGCTGACTACATCCCCATTTAGCAAACATATCCACCATAGAGACGTATTAAAGCCCTGGGGCCCATGCGCAACGCCTCCCCCTTTCCTTTTGCCAGAGGCGCCATCTTTCCAGCGATATTCGGGAACATGAAGCATGGGCAGAACTCTGCCACAGTGCCAGAATCATTGCTTTCAATGTGTGGTGCCATCTTTATGAAGATATCACCCAAAAGATGGGGCAGCCATGACATTAGATAGAGAGGGGGTCAACCCATAGGCAAACGCAGGGTGGTTTTCATCTGCCTGGAAACCCCCCTCCCTAGCCCACACCATGACCACAATAGAAATAGTAATATAATAGAATTTTACTAGTGCAGTGTCACAAATGAAATAATTAGCACCACCTGTGGATCTTTTAAATGTGTATCAACCAGTAATAAATAACCTGTACACCAACTAGGAGATCTGGAAACCATGCACTTTTAGGGATGTACTGTACTGCTCAGTGGCACACGCAGGATTTCCAGAGGGGGGTTTCCAAAGGCTTAATTTTAGAGCGAGTGTGGCCTGTCAATGAAGAGGGCAGAATTAGTACTTTTTATGTGTCATACAAAGTGTATTGTGTGTATTAATTCCAGCATCATACAAAGTGTATTATGTGTCATAATTCCAGCATATACAGGAACAGCGATCACAGTAACCCATTAGATGCGGCAGTAGGGCCATCCTGCCAGAGCTGAACGTATTTATTTTAGATGTGGGCACCATTCCAGACTATTGGAGCAAGTCCGGGAGCCTGGAGGAGCTGCAGAAGAACCTAGCACTGCCCTGGACATACTGTATATGTACATATTGGGCTCTATAGCAGTGTATCTCTAACAGTGCATGTTTTCCAGATCTTCTAGTTGGGGCACAGGTTATTTGTTACTGACTGATACATGTTAAAAGATCCACAGGTGATGCTAATTATTTCATTTGTGATACTGAGAAGAACATGCAGCACTAGTAACAATATATTATATTACTATTTCTATTGTGGTCATGGTGTGGGCTGGGGAGGGGGATTTCCAGGCAGACGGAAACCCCCCCTGCGTTTGCCTATGCTGCTATAGAGCCCAATATGTACATATATGTCCAGGACAGTGCTAGGCTCTTCTGCTGCTCCCCCAGACTCCCGGACTTGCTCCCATGCCCTGGAATGGGGCTCACATCTAAAATAAATACGTTCAGCTCAGGCAGGATGGCCCTACTGCCGCATCTAATGGGTTACTGTGATCGCTGTTCCTGTATATGCTGGAATTATGACACATAATACACTTTGTATGATGCATAGATGGTTAAGTGCTAAGTCTGCCCTCTTCATGGACTGGCCACACTCACTCTAAAGTCAGGCATTTGGAAACCCCCTTTTGAAATCCTGTGTTTGCCACTGCAACCTGCTGCACAGAACCAATGATGTTTGTTATGGGTAGGGATGTGCGCCGGACCATTTTTGCCGGATTTGGATTTGGATTTGGTTCTAATTCGTCGTCCGGCTTTGGATTTGGATTTGGATTTGCCAAACTGCGGTGACTGGCTTTGGATTTGGATTTGGATTTGGATTTGGATTTTTTTACAAAAATTGACAAAAAAAGCTAAAATCACATAAATTGGTCTTTTTTTTCTTCCTAGAGTATTATTAACCTCAATAACATTAATTTCCAGTCAATTTAGACCATATCACAGCTTATAATATTGTTTTCAACATTATTGGCCAAAGGTTGCAGTGAGCTGACTGGTTACTAAGCGACAAAGCAGCGGCACAACGACACAGACACCACAGTATAAAGCACATCTATGACACATTGCCACACAGCAGTGGCAGAAATGAAAAGTAGTGCACCCACCCAGTGGGGTACGGCCAGCAGAGTCACAGTACTTGTTTACAAAGTGGGCTACGGCCCTAGGAGTCACAGTGCACAATCTTATTAGCATTACACCGCACATAGGGCCTGATTCACATTACACCATAAAGTAGTGTCTCTTATTTATGTTACGACACACAGTAGTGCCCCTTTTACACAATGCCCACAGTAGTGACCCTTTTACACAATGCCCACAGTAGCGGTGTCCCTTACACAATGTCCCCCAGCAGTGGTGCCCCCTATGCAGTCCCCTTAGTAGTACGGTCCACTATGCAGTGCCCCCAGTTGAATGCTCCCCAGTAGTATGCCCCCCATTAGCAGGCCCCCCCCAGTAGTATGTCCCCCATTAGCAGGCCCCCCCAGTAGTATGCCCCCCATTAGCATGCCACCCAGTAGTATGCCCCCCCAGTAGTATGGCTCCCCCAGTAGTAGGCTGCCCCAGTAGCAGGCCCCCCCCAGTAGTAGGCTGCTCCAGTAGTAGCCCCCCCTGTAGTATGGGCCCCCCCTGTAGTATGGCCCCCCCTGTAGTAGGCCCCCCCAGTAGTATGGCCCCCCCCCAGTAGCAGGCCCCTCAGTAGTATGGCCCCCCCAGTAGCAGACCCCCCCCAGTAGTATAGCCCCCCCCAGTAGCAGGCCCCTCTGTAGTATGGCCCCCCCAGTAGTATAGCCCTGCCCAGTAGCAGACCCCCCCCAGTAGTGCAGACCCCCCCCAGTAGTATAGCCCCCCCCCCAGTAGCAGGCCCCTCTGTAGTATGGCCCCCCAATAGTGCAGATCCCCCCCAGTAGTATGGCCCCCCCAGTAGCAGACCCCCCCCCCAGTAGTATAGCCCCCCCCAGTAGCAGGCCCCTCTGTAGTATGGCCCCCCCCAGTAGTATTGCCTCCCCCAGTAGCAGACCCCCCCCAGTAGTGCAGACCCCCCCCCAGTAGTATAGCCCCCCCAGTAGCAGGCCCCTCTGTAGTATGGCCCCCCCAGTAGTATAGCCCCCCCCCCAGTAGCAGACCCCCCCAGTAGCAGACCCCCCCCCCCCAGTAGCGCCCCCGGACCTTTGACAAGTAAAAAAATAAAAAAAATAAAACTTACCTGATTCCCCGCTCCCGCGCCGTCCGCTCTGTCACACGCTGAGGAGGGAGCCGGAAGACGGAGCTCATGTGTGAGCTCCAGCCGGCTCCCTCCGTGCAGCAGCCAATGAGAGTCTGTGTGACTCTCATTGGCTGCTGTAACAAACACACAGCTGCCGCTGGCGGCTGTGTGTCTGTGTCTGTGTAGGGCAGAGCGCTATCACTGCGCTCTGCCCTACACGCGAGGAGACCTGATGTCGGATTCTCTAGTGAGAATCCGACATCAGGCGGCCGCCGTTCGGCCCCGAACGGGGATCCGAGTCAGGCGGTGAACACCCGAACAGGGTTCGGGTGGACTCGGATCCCCAATGTTCGGAGCGGTTCGGATTCCACAGAATCCGAACCGCTCATCTCTAGTTATGGGTGCAGGGTGGGTGGTGCTAGGCCCCCTCTGACCCCCTGTCTGCACTGCACATCTTGCACCCATTATATATTTGCTCCCTATCCCCAAATTTGGAACCGTCTCTGCTATTTACAGAAATATATATCTCAAAACGGACCCATCACCTAAACCCTGGGGAAGCAGCATTTTGTTTCCTAAACCAATAATATAAGGTTGTAGTCAATCAATTAACTAAAGTAAAAAGGTGTGTCTCATACCTCAGTGTGGTCACTAGTACCTTGTGGATTGATGACTAGGAGTTCAGTCCACAAAAAGGCCACCACCACTGGCTGAAGGTGACGGGTGCAGTTGAACTTCTGGTCATCTACATTCCTGCTAAGTTTAATATTAAGGGAAGTTTCCATCTTTTATATATTAGGTGGTACATGCTCTATTGCAACTTTTACTAAATGGCTTATGTGTGTGTTTATTTGAAATCACTCAACAATACAAAGACTTTCATGGACAAACGCAAAAGATAGTCAGACATAAGAGGCTACGTACAAAGTACAAACCAATACATTTGTATTTAATCATTAGCATATCACTCAAAACTGCTCTATCTAAGTTATGGCCGGCCAGGAGGATAGTTAAATGAGGACATACAGTATGTATGCGTTTTATTAATGTTTGTCTATTTCCAACAAAAGGGTGTTTATTACACAAGCACCAGAGCCTTTCTTTGGTGGGCATCAGAGCATTGCAGTTCCCCAATACTGCCACCTCAGCTACGGCTGTTTGGACACAGAAACCGCTGCTGCAATAAGAACCACATCCCCAGTGATGCATTGGGAGACTCTTCCAGAAAAGGACATTCGTAACCCTTGAAAGGAGAAAAAGGAACAGGTAGCCAAAGGAGGTGAAGTCTCACCTGAAGCTCGAGGGATAATATTGTGCGTAGGGGTCAGGGCTGTCTTAACAGAATTATAGGCCCTGGGCAAAGCAATGCACTGAGGTTTTTACATACCCATTCATGGGAATAGAAATGTATATGGTCAATAAAATTAAACATTTAGATTTATTGGTACTTTCAACATAATCAATGTTTAAACATAAAAAATGATGTAAAGCAAGGATTACAGATTCCACTTCCCTCTTCTCTTCTCCAGCTCGCAGTGTAGTTCCTGCTCTGCACTGGAACTGTGATTAAAGTATGGAAGCCCCCTTAGAGAGAGGGGCCCAGGGGTATGTGCAGAGCGGCCTAAGAGCATTTTTCTTTACCTCTCAAAAGGACTGCCCTATGCTTGGAGCAAGCGGCCACACACTCTATGTAGATTCTCCCCCAGCCAAGTCCGTCCCTGCTCGAAGGCCCCTAGAATCATGGGGACCTGGGCAAATGCCCAGTGAGCCCATACATTAAGATGGCCCTGCTAGGGGTGGCCTGACTCCTAAATCTTCCCCCGATCATTCATATTCTAAAGGTGCATATCCACTACACGAGACTGGAACGACTGTACGATTACAACATTGTAATCGTACAATTGTTAATCACCCTGTGCAGTGGATAATGTGCCCACACTGAATGATATGTCATTCAGTGCAGTCACCCTCCCTCATCCCCGAACATGCACAACCTGTTGATCTCGGCAGGTTGGCCTGCATGTTCAGGCGATGATAGATGTTGAAAACGACCAGCGGGAGCGCGCATCGCTGGCCGTTTTTGACATTTTACTGCACGATTTATGAATGATTAATGAGCGATTGAACGATAATTATGTCGTAATCGTTTAATCACTCATTTTAATCGTCTAGTGGATACGTGCCTTAACAGGAGGAAAACAGAAGACAGCAAAGACAGAAGGGAATTAAGGAGATGGAACCTTAATGTGAACTTTTTGTTTAAAAAGTATTTCAAAGCATTCAATTCTTCTAAGTAAAGGATACATACAACGGGGACATAACACTCCATTGCAGGACCCTTGCGCAACATTTTATTTTTGTGGTGGGGTGACGATGCATAGCAGGGTTTTTTTTGGGATCAGATGGACCAGAATCGTGTGTAGTCCATACTTCCACCACTGACAAACAGCAGAATATATGAAGAGAACAAAGACACTTAATAGAAAATATATTGCAGAAAGAGTTAGCCATTGTAGGCCATGGGCTACAGTTCTCGAAATTTTTCGGGAGAAGGAACCCTCCCTGGCAATGACCAGTCATGCATGTGCAGTTTGATGACCATGCTGTAGCACGGATGGGTCCCAAACCCAAAAGTAACACATTGCAGGTTCGACCATCTTTTGGAGCCACTGTCCCTGCATGTGTTTCATGTGAAATCCCGGCGATCCTTAATTTCTTATTGCCGTGATAAGTGGTGATAGGAATTTATAATTATCAGGACCAAGTCCTGATAAGTAATGACTATGCCCCATAGCCAACAGACTCCTGTGTATCTGCGCTGAAGTATGGGGAGGTATGTTTTTGCTGCTCAACATCAACCTCTGAAACCCAACAAGTTACGTGAGAATCTTGGCAGGAGTAGCCAGAGCGGTCTATCAGAAGCCAAATTGGCACTTGCCCAAGGCCGTACTGGATAAGGGGGCAGCAGAACACCAGCTCCATGTTACATTTCTATTATTTGATAGCTGATCTGCACCCCCTGCCCTGTATGTGGCTGGATACAAGCTGGCTGTTCCTCTGTCTTTATTATATAACGTTATTAAGCATACAGTGTTGTAAACCTTTCTGACACGGAAATACTGAGCACTCAGTATGGCGTCTGTCTTGTAAACACCTATTACACCATAATGATACATGGTCATCTCTAGAGGTTTAAAGGATAGAAGATAGTCATCACATTAACACTCTCTTGTGTCTGCATTTTATGGTCCTAATATCTCTAATGCTGTTTGAAGACTTGAAAAATGAGAAACAGACCAGAGGAGAAGGAAGGAACGTGATGACTGAATTGTGATGTATGTTCTCAGCAGTGTACATCATAGGAGGGCATATTTATATTCCCATCAGGTTCTGCCTTGGCACTTCATTGCTCTGCCTAATCTGACTGGTAATGGTCCTTAAATGGATCATTGAGCTGAGATGTTACCAATTGGAAACCAGTGAGGAATATAGCATTTCTGAAGACATTAACCCGTTCACATGTGTTTAGGCATATCTGACTACTTGTCATTATTTGACATTTTATTTCAGGCCAAGCTTCTTATGCTGTTATCCAGGCATTTACTAGGTCCGATAAAATAATGTTGCATCTTAAATATATAATTCCAGTCTGCACTAAGAAGGGCATCAGTGGGGAACAGGGACAGACTGGGGCTCTAGATCAGCCATGGCAGTCGTGCGCTCACAAAAGGGGCATGGTTAAGTCTCACGGTGCATGCCGCGAGTCACGGGGGCCTGGCCTTGCAGCATGCTCCCGTCTCTCAGTATCCCGGCTGAGCAGAGCACTGTGAGGCGGAGCTGTTTGTCCAGGTTTTAAGGTTGGACCGGTCCATCAGACTATACGGGGCCGTCTCAGGTTGGCAGTGTGCCACCCCTTCCCTCCCTCCCCCTGAGCTCATACCATGAACTCCAGTGGGTGGGTGGAGGGCGGGACACCTCCGGAGTCGGGCAGGTAAATTCTGCCCTGTTCTGCCTCAAGCCAGTTCTGAGGCCTTTGGTCCTTCTCTTATTTGCCAGAAGTGCCAGCCCAGCCATGGTTGGGAACTAAAACATGCGAACCACTCAGCTCTCATACACAGTGGCATATCTATAATGGGTGCAAGGTGTGTTGGTCTTGGGGGGCCCAGGCCCCCCTCGCTCCATACCTGCTCCAGCATTGGTGGCCATCTTTATTCCAATGTATTTGGAATGGTGGCACAGCAGAGCACAGTGCTAGAGTCTTTGATCTCTTCTGCGCATGCGCAATCTTTCAGAGTACATTGCTGGAAAGATGGCGGCCCTGATGAGCGCTAGTATGGAGGGCAGCACTGCTGACATACTGTATGTATGGGAGGACAGCTGCTCATCTCTTAAAACACCATTTGCTCATACATGCATACATACATACATACTGTACATACATTTTAATAGCTGAAGCACTTCTGTGTGACAGGAAATTAGCACTCTATATTTAAATGTCATTATATGTTATTATAACCTAGGAGTAGTCACACATAATTTCCCCCGTCTCCTGCTACAATTATTATTCCACCACCTTTTCTATAAATTGTTTATTAGATCTCTTAGGGGCCTATTCATCAAACGATAAATGGCCCGATAACCATGCGGAAACGCTAGATTCCGCATATTTAAGTTACCAGGCCATTCATCATCAGGGGTCCCCTTTGGTATTCAATAAACTCCGAAAACTGAAAGTTTTCGGAGTTTGCTGCCGAGCACAAGCTCCATCTGCAGACGGCGCTTGTTCTCGGATCCCCGCTCTTTCCTATAGGAAGGAGTTCCGGGGATGCGAAGACGACGCTTCCTCACCAGCTCCCCGGCGGCTTTGTGCATGCGTGATCCGAAGTCACCCATACGTAGCTGGGACAACGGGGAGCAGGTAAGTAACGCAGCTACGGCCTTCGATAAGAATAGGCCCCTTAGCTTGTAAGATATTTGGGGCAGGGCCATCTTAACAGTTTCACGTTATTGTATGTTAGCTATTCATATCATGATCCCCTCAATGTACAGTGCTATGTAATATGTTGGATAATAATAAAGAATACATTTTATAAATGGGCAGTAAAGGGCTAAAAGTTCTTTACATATGACATGTTTGCATCTAAAATAGGGAGCTGCCATACTGTCAGTTATGTCTAGTAGTTTTCCATTTATAGGGTTAAGTAGAAGAATAGCGCAAAGTGGTCCAACTAACATGAAGATCGCATTATGAAGGCTTATTTTTTTTAAAAAAAGCATAATTCTTCTTTGCTAGAATTTTACTCAGTTTGCTAGAATTTTACTCAGTAAAACAAGATTTACCAATGCAAATAAACATTCTCACTGACATGTTTAACATCATATGTGCATTATACTGTTATAATAATCAATAAATTAATAATCAATTAATTTCTGTCAAAAGGTATGTGAAAAATGTGAATTACAACCATCCATTCATTCCTGTATAACAATGTATGTTTGTCACTAGAGGGTGCTGTAGTTTGTAACTACTTTTATGTCATTCATTATGTGTTTGCCCTTTTTATTTTATGTTGCTTCACTTGCTGTTGCCCTCTTTTTTTTCAACCTACATTTATAATAAATCATATATTTATTACTGGAAACTTACATCACACCATTTCAGATTTTCAAATATGGAGTTTACATCTTAATACTTAGGGCTCTATTTATTATTATTTTTACTAAAATAAAGTGAAAAGGGGTGTTTTCACACCCTTTTCACATTATTTTAGTATCACCTAAATTTACTAAAGGGCAATTGGAGTAGAATTTGTAAAATTCTACTCCAAGCCCTAATTATCACTTAATTTTAGTAAGCAAATTGCATTTCCCATAATTGTAATGGGAAATGTGATCTGGCCAAAGTGATAATAACGTGTGGACCGAGAGCTACCTGGTTGATCCTGCCAGTAGCATATGCTTGGACCGAAAGCTACCTGGTTGATCCTGCCAGTAGCATATGCTTGTCTCAAAGATTAAGCCATGCACGTGTAAGTACACACGGCCGGTACAGTTAAACTGCGAATGGCTCATTAAATCAGTTATGGTCTCCCCCGGTTACCGGACTCCTGCTCTGCTCTAACAGGCAGAGCCCGGAGCCGGCCCCAGTGATCAGCTGTGTGGTCTAAACAGACCACACTCTGATACACTGCTAAAAAAAAAGAAAAGAAAAATAGTAAAAAAACAAAAACTTACCAGAGTCCAAGGACTGGAGATTGGGGCTCCGGTGATGTCCTCCCTCCGGTCAGCTGATCTCCCATCCTGCACTGGGACCCGGTCATCACTTTGACCACGTCCAAGGGCAGAATGGGATGTCAGCTGACCGGAGCCACGGAGGACATCACCAGAGCACCGATCAACGGAGGTAAGTGTAATTAAGGGAGGGGAGGTCGCGAGGGGGAGCTTCGCGGCGGGGGCTGGGCTTAGCAGCGGCCGGTCGACACATGCTCGGGCACTTGTCACTGTATTTTTTGCGAAAATACTGTGATAAGGCTGCGGAGGGGATTTACAGGGACAGAGCTTTATCGCAAGGTCTGTCCCTGCAAGGGATTTTTAGTAAATCCCTGTGATATTGCCTGAATTCGCAATGCAAATTCAGTCAGTAATATCACACTACAATCTGCATTCAAAATGCGGATTGCAGTAAATAGGGCCCTTAAACTCCCAATCACCAGATGTATGTCTTCCCACTTCCAGTGTAGTGCAACCAGTAACCATAACAATATTGAAATAACAACACTGAGACTTGCTTAAGGGGAAAGGAAGGTCAGCTTTTATTTATTTTCCTATTTATTACTCTAAATGGCTATTTAAACTAGCAGATACTAAAAATACTAAACACTACTAAATGACTAATAAGAGGAAAGGACAGATAAAGAATGGTGGCACCGAAAGAACAGCCCCACAATGCAAGATCCACCAACTGTCACTCCATACTCAACCCGTACCAACATGGGAGGCGGTCAGCCAGCCCATTACCGCGCCCAAGTTATCCACCTCCCGCCCCAATGACACAACATGAACTCACCCGGAGCGATGGTACCGCTGACCCCAGTAGGGAAGAGTCAGCCTAAGCCATGTATTGGGGAGGGAGAGCACCTGAAGCTCCATAGACAGATGGCGACTGCAACCATTCTTTCCAGCCAAACGCCAAAGCTGACACCATTAAGAAACCAAAAAACACATAACAAACCAAAAGGAAGATGACTTCAGATGGCTGCTACAGCAATCTCCCTAAAATGTCCCTGAAACCCCACTCCACAGCATCCTTCCTATAGGCTGACCCAACTCACCCCATCCCCTATTCCTGCCTAGTAACTAAACCTTAACCCTTTATAGCCCGTAGTCAGACATACTGGCTCGGGTGTTTAATTTTACTCCCTGCATATGAAATTGACTCCGTCTTAATTCAGTTTCATAAAGCTTGTTTCAACCAATGACAGAACGCTTTAACTTCTAATATCCTTATACTGTACCTTTCCCAAATGCATAACTGTTTTGATTAAAGGATATATCTTCTTTGGACTGCCTACTGGGACATTATTTAATCCCTCAACTGTTGGAACTTTTTTGAACCATTCAGCATTGTCGTAACTTGGAGTGTGCGAGTGATGTCACTGCCAATGGTTCAAGGTCAAGGGGATGACCCCGTTGCTCCCCTGGTGGCACCTGTATTTAACTTGCAGGATGACTGTAACACCATAGGCAAACGCAGGGGGGGTTTCCGTCTGCCTGGAAACCCCCCTCTCCAGCCCATACCATGGCCACTATAGAAATAGTAATGTAATAGATTGTTACTAGTGCTGCATGTTCTTCTCAGTATCACAAATGAAATAATTAGCACCAACTGTGGATCTTTTTAACATGTATCAGCCAGTAATAAATAACCTGTGCACCAACTAGAAGATCTTGAAAACATGCACTGTTAGAGATGCACTGCTATAGTGCCCAATATGTACATATACAGTATGTCCAGGGCAGTGCTAGGTTCTTCTGCTGCTCCTCCAGGCTCCCGTGTTTGCTCCAATAGTCTGGAATGGAGCCCACATCTAAAATAAATACATTCAGCTCAGGCAGGATGGCCCTACTGCCGCATCTAATGGCTTACTGTGATTGCTGGTCCTGTATATGCTGGAATTAATACACACAATACACTTTGCATAACGCTTATTAAACTGGTAAAGTACTAATTCTGCCCTCTTCATTGACAGGTCACACTGGCTCTAAAATAAAGCCTTTGGAAACCCCCTTCTGGAAATCCTGCATTTGCCACTGAACACCACCCTGCAGCATGAAAAGCAGCTGTAAAGCTACCTATCTCCAGACACTCAGCTTCTTCCTAGCCCGGCCCCTTCATGGTAACATCATGAAGTCAAATATGCAGGTGGCGCATCCGACTCATGATTCATTAATGCCGTGCTATGGCCTGCTATTCGGTATTGCTGAAAGGACTCAACATATATCCAGAGAAGCTGATATTACTTCTCTTTTGTGTATGTAGCCCATATTAACTCCTGCGTCAGGAATTGGTAAAACACAAGTACTAAGTTGCAGATCCAGTGGAACATTGCGGGAGGAATAGTGGCGGCCACTCATATCGGAATGCTTTTTACACAGATTTCAGACTCAAGGCCTCATTTATCAACGTGGTTTATCACTCATTTTGAGAGATAAAACTTGTTGGTAAATGAGGCCCTCAGTCGCACACAGATGTACAAGTAGTTTTGTTGCTTCTGGCTGTTTTAGCAGTGCAAATAAGATGCACATTGTGAGCAAATAAGACGCTCTGCGTGGCTGAATCGCACAGATCCTGGCGCACCGAGAGGGGCTATTTGTGTCGACTTCAGCCATGAGGACACATCTGCAACTTTAATAAATAGGGGGAGATGTATCATCGGCGACATCGCCGATGCGGTACATCCCCCCCGACTACGCGTACATACCGCATGCGCAGAAGGACGCGGGCCAGGGGGGCTCATGGGAGGGATCCGGTCGGATCCCTCCCAGCCCCGAGCGTCGCGCTAAGAAGCCCATAAGCTTCTATTGGGTAACTCCACCTGAAGGTGGCGTTACCTAGCAACGCTGCATTCTGCTGCTTAATGCATACGGGGAATGCGGTAAAACCCCCAAAAACTGCATTTTCGGGGGTTTTACCGCATTTTGCCGATAATACATCTCCCCCATAGATCTTTAAGAGGCACTGACAGGACAGAAGCACAACGTTTTTCAGTGTTGCCACTGGTAGTGACTCTAGGGCAAGTCTGGCCAACCTGTGGTTCTCCAGCTGTTGTGAAACTACAAGTCCCTGCATTCCCTGCCACACTTTTAGCATTCCTTAGCAAGGCATGCTGGGAGCTGTAGTTTCACAACATCTGGAGAGCCGCAGGTTGGTCAGGCCTGCTCTAGAGGGTAAATTTACTATGTGCAGGTTTTTAGAAGTGGAGATGTTTCCCATAGTAACCAGTCAGATTCTAGTTGTTAACTTCTAGAAGGTGCTAGATAAATGTTAAGTAGAATCTGATTGGTTGCTATGGGTAACATCTCTAATTCTAAAAACCCATACTTTAGTAAATATACCCCTAGGTTACAATCCCAGTGCTACAATAATATTACTAGTTACTGTTGTGAACTTGACCTGCAAAATGGCTGACTTCACTGTTAGTAGCCAAACATGCATACAAAATGGCTGCCGTGCTGAGAATTCTGAGCTAAAGCCAAACGTTTCAAGCCATATATTAGAGAGGTATCTCCATTTATATTGTAAGAAGAAATGATGGAATGCTTGACGTTTGGAATCTTGTCAGCTCAGTTCCTGGGTGATTATATAAGAGCCTAAGGTCATGATAATGGCACATCATTCAGGCTGATTAAATAGAGTGCCATGCGCATTTAGCCTGCAGGGTTACACAAGTTGTATGTTAATGTGTGGCAGAAAGTGAAGTCAGAGAACCCAGATAAAACGCTTTGTACAGCAACCTGATTTCCCCTGGGAACGGGTACATCAAGTAAGAAACTGCATCAGTTTAATCGAACCTCTTCAAAGGTTGAAATAATTCACTTATATTCAAAGATTTTTTTTTCCTTTTAAAGGCTTTTGTAAATATTCTTGTTTTATTTAGAACAATCTCTTCAATGCACTGTGCTGCAAAGTGAATTATACAGGTATAAAATAAGTGTGCGTGGAATTGTTTGATGTGATGAAAGTGATGTGGAAAGATGTCAGATGAGTCTTTAATGATTCAGAGCAACAGTCAAACAATACTGCTGTAAAGTGAGTGACTTTAAAGGGAAAATAGTATTAGACCTCATCATTTAGTGCTAGATCTTTTCTTTGATGTCCATTAAGAAATCACAATAATAGTGCAATGGGACAAATGCATTTAAATAAATAAAAATATATATATTATGTATAGGATATCATAAAAGGACCACCACAGTTGTTAAAGCAAATTCCCCAAAGTAATAACAACACTGGTCTACGTTTACTTTCACAAGAACGAAACTGAATCTAAATGTATTTTTTTAGCTGAATTTGAATACGCATTCAGATTTTTTCCATTGGGCAGGGTAGTATTTTTGTGACATACCTAAGTACTAATTTTATAAAGCTTTAAACATGTCTAAATTATAAATATACACCTCATTCTGGCTGACCTAAAAAGTAGATTTTTGGGGGCATATTTTTTAGGCATATTTTGCCTAGGGATGTGCGCCGGACCATTTTTGCCGGATTTGGATTTTCACCATTATTGGCCAAAGGTTGTAGTGAGCTGACTGGTTACCAAGCGACAAAGCAGCGGCACAGACACCACAGTATAAAACACATTGCCACACAGCAGTGGCAGAAATGAAAAGTAGTGCCCAGTGGGGTACGGCCAGCAGAATCACAGTACTTGTTTACAAAGTGGGCTACGGCCCTAGGAGTCACAGTGCACAATCTTTTTCACATTACACCGCACATTGGGCCTGATTCAGAGCCGCTCGTAAGCGGCCGCTCGTTCGTTCCGAGCGATGTTTGCCCAACTGCGCATGCGTACGGATTTTAATACACATGCGCGAACCAGTCAGTGCGGCCGAAAATCGTTTGTTTGCTAAATAGCGAATGCCTGCTATTTTGAGTGACAGGAGGAGGCGTATGTGGGTGGTAACAGAGGAAGGTGCTTGAAAATGGGGAGTGGAGATCCGAACGCAGGCGTGCTTTAAGGTCAAAACGGGCGTTTTATGGGTGTGCATAATTAATACAGCAGCGTCATTGACCATGTCACTGGGTTATTTTATAGTCAGAACTGCTCGCAAGATTGTGGTAGGAAAAACCAACCACAAGAATAGCGAGCAGTTCATACGCTGGTCGATGTACTCGATTAATCTAATAAATAGCGGACATGACATAGGATGCGAGCGGCCAGGGGGCATAGTTATCCAGAAAACGACCGCAAGTTTTGTTCGCTCATTCAGACATGGAGGCGTCAACAGACCGCAAAGAGCGAACGGTTCATTTGAATAGCCACCCCCTTTTCCTGAACGACCGTCTGCAAATACCGTCCAGCTCTGAATCAGGCCCATAGTGTCCCTGATTCACATTACACCATAAAGTAGTGTCTCTTATTTATGTTACGACACACAGTAGTGCCCCTTTTACACAATGCCCACAGTAGTGACCCTTTTGCACAATGCCCACAGTAGTGACTCTTTTACACAATGCCCACAGTAGTGACCCTTTTACACAATGCCCACAGTAGTGACCCTTATACACAAAGCCCACAGTAGTAATGCCCCTTATACAATGCCCACAGTAGTAGTGCCACTTATACAATGCCCCCAGCAGTGGTGTCCCTTACACAATGCCCCCAGTAGTGGTGCCCCCTATGCAGCCCCCTATGCAGTCCCCTTAGTAGTAGGGCCCCCTATGCAGTGCCCCAGTAGTAGTATGCACCGCCAGTAGCAGTGCCCCCATTAGCAGGCCCCCAGTAGTAGTATGCCCCCCAGTAGCAGTGCCCCCAGTAGTATGCCCCCCAGTAGCAGTGCCCCCAGTAGTAGTGCCCCCATTACCATGCCCCCAGTAGTAGTATGTCCCCCAGTAGTATGCCCCCAGTAGCAGGCCCCCCGTAGTAGTGCCCCCAGTAGTATACCCCCAGTAGTAATATGCCCCCCAGTAGCAGTGCCCCCTGTAGCAGGCCCCCAGTAGTAGTGCCCCCATTAGCAGTGCCCCCATAGTAGTATGCCCCCCAGTAGCAGTGCCCCCAGTACCGCCCCCTTACAAACACATATATAAAAAAAAGAAAAAAAACTTACCTGAATCCCCGCTCCTGCTGCTGTCTGCTCTGCTCTGCTACGCACGTAGGGAGCCAGAAGACGGAGCCCCCAGTAGTAGTGCCCCCTTTTGCATGCCCCCAGTAATAGTATACCCCCCAGTAGCAGGCCCCCAGTAGTAGTGCCCCCAGTAGTAGTATGCCTCCCAGTAGCAGTGCCCCCAGTAGCAGGCCCCCAGTAGTAATGCCCCCATTAGCAGGCCCCCAGTAGTGTGCCCCCATTAGCAGGCCCCCAATAGTAGTATGCCCCCCAGTAGCAGTGCCCCCATTAGCACGCGCGAGGAGGGAGCCGGAAGACGGAGCTCATGAGTGAGCTCCAACCGGCTCCCTCTGTGCAGCAGCCAATGAGAGTCTGCCTGACTCTCATTGGCTGCTATAACAAACACACAGCTGCCGCTGGCGGCATTCTGTTTCTGTCTGTGTAGGGCAGGCCGCTATCACAGCAGTCTGCCCTACACTAGAGGAGCCCTGACGTCGGATTCTCTCGCGAGAATCCGACATCAGGAGGCCGCCGTTCGGCCCCGAACGGGAATCTGAGTCAGGTGGGGGAACACCCGAAGAGGGTTCGGGTGGACTCGGATCCCCTATGTTTGGAGTAGAGATGAGCGGTTCGGATTCTGTGGAATCCGAACCGCTCCGAACATTGGGGATCCGAGTCCACCCGAACCCTGTTCGGGTGTTCACCGCCTGACTCGGATCCCCGTTCGGGGCCGAACGGCGGCCGCCTGATGTCGGATTCTCACTAGAGAATCCGACATCAGGTCTCCTCGCGTGTAGGGCAGAGCGCAGTGATAGCGCTCTGCCCTACACAGACACAGACACACAGCCGCCAGCGGCAGCTGTGTGTTTGTTACAGCAGCCAATGAGAGTCACACAGACTCTCATTGGCTGCTGCACGGAGGGAGCCGGCTGGAGCTCACACATGAGCTCCGTCTTCCGGCTCCCTCCTCAGCGTGTGACAGAGCGGACGGCGCGGGAGCGGGGAATCAGGTAAGTTTTATTTTTTTTATTTTTTTACTTGTCAAAGGTCCGGGGGCGCTACTGGGGGGGGGGTCTGCTACTGGGGGGGGCTATACTACTTGGGGGGCCATACTACAGAGGGGCCTGCTACTGGGGGGGGGGCTATACTACTGGGGGGGTCTGCACTACTGGGGGGGGGGTCTGCTACTGGGGGGGGCAATACTACTGGGGGGGCCATACTACAGAGGGGCCTGCTACTGGGGGGGGCTATACTACTGGGGGGGTCTGCTACTGGGGGGGCCATACTACTGGGGGGGATCTGCACTATTGGGGGGCCATACTACAGAGGGGCCTGCTACTGGGGGGGGGCTATACTACTGGGGGGGTCTGCACTACTGGGGGGGGTCTGCTACTGGGCGGGGCTATACTACTGGGGGGGCCATACTACAGAGGGGCCTGCTACTGGGGGGGGGCTATACTACTGGGGGGGGTCTGCTACTGGGGGGGCCATACTACTGAGGGGCCTGCTACTGGGGGGGGCCATACTACTGGGGGGGCTTACTACTACTGGGGGGGGCAGCTACTGGGGCAGCCTACTACAGGGGGGGCCATACTACAGGGGGGGCATACTACTGGGTGGCATGCTAATGGGGGGCATACTACTGGGGGGGCTTACTACTACTGGGGGGGCCTGCTACTGGGGCAGCCTACTACTGGGGGAGCCATACTACTGGGGGGGCATACTACTGGGTGGCATGCTAATGGGGGGCATACTACTGGGGGGGCCTGCTAATGGGGGGCATACTACTGGGGGGGGCCTGCTAATGGGGGGCATACTACTGGGGGGCATTCTACTGGGGCCACTGCATAGTGGACCCTACTACTAAGGGGACTGCATAGGGGGCACCACTGCTGGGGGACATTGTGTAAGGGACACCGCTACTGTGGGCATTGTGTAAAAGGGTCACTACTGTGGGCATTGTGTAAAAGGGGCACTACTGTGTGTCGTAACATAAATAAGAGACACTACTTTATGGTGTAATGTGAATCAGGCCCTATGTGCGGTGTAATGCTAATAAGATTGTGCACTGTGACTCCTAGGGCCGTAGCCCACTTTGTAAACAAGTACTATGACTCTGCTGGCCGTACCCCACTGGGTGGGTGCCCTACTTTTCATTTCTGCCACTGCTGTGTGGCAATGTGTCATAGATGTGCTTTATACTGTGGTGTCTGTGTCGTTGTGCCGCTGCTTTGTCGCTTAGTAACCAGTCAGCTCACTGCAACCTTTGGCCAATAATGTTGAAAACAATATTATAAGCTGTGATATGGTCTAAATTGACTGGAAATTAATGTTATTGAGGTTAATAATACTCTAGGAAGAAAAAAAAGACCAATTTATGTGATTTTAGCTTTTTTTGTCAATTTTTGTAAAAAAATCCAAATCCAAATCCAAAGCCAGTCACCGCAGTTTGGCAAATCCAAATCCAAATCCAAAGCCGGACGACGAATTAGAACCAAATCCAAATCCAAATCCGGCAAAAATGGTCCGGCGCACATCCCTAGTTTGGAGCGGTTCGGATTCCACCAAATCCGAACCGTTCATCTGTAATTTTGCCTTTGGGATGTCTCTCTTCATAGTCCAGCAATAGTCAGCCAGCATACTGGATTTTTTGGGCATCTATTGCCTTTGGGATGTCTCTCCTTCAGTGAGAATTGCGTCACTCGAACCACCCACTTTCACGTGCAAGTGTGGGGGGGGGTCACGGAGGGCCTACTCTTGCGGGGTGCCAGGAGTGGCACCCGATTTTCGTAGGAAAGTATGATGTACCTAAACCGAGCATCTGCAAGATAACAACAGCACAGAATAATGATGTAAGGCTCATGTCAAACCAGTGCAGGAAGACAGCAGTTTCAAACTCACCTCTATACGGAATACAGTTCAAAAATCTAAATCCAACATGTTCCTTTTTTTTATTTATTTTATCAATCGCTTCTATCTAAATTGCCAGTGGCATTCTACACGGAAAGGAAATATTCTGTAGCATACTAAATGATCCAGTCCATTGAGACTTGTGGATCCTACAACAGAAATCCTTACTTTATAATTAAAAGACAACAGCGTGGATTAATGTGGGCTATGAGGTTAACATTAACTATCTATAATTTCCATGCAGGAACAAACAGAGTGATAACTTAAAGCCTAGCTTACCTAGATATTATGCTGCTTATTCTGTGTTGAATATATGCCTGCGTGTGGAGTGTACAGACGCGTCCTTACTGACCCATTAATCTGTCACCATATGGGACGAAACGCATGGTGCAACTCACACACTGCGCCATGGGTTGTAACTTCCGGACTTTTACATATTCGCCTAAATCTCGCACTGCATTGAGGGCCTGATTCAAATGTGGACCCTAATGCAATCGCTGTTGTGATCTCTCACGGATCACAAGTGCGCAAATATGGTAATGACTCACTCTCTGGTTCTGATTCAGAGCCGGACGCTCTGACAGAGCGCTCGCTCTGAATCTAGACCGTCCTTCTTCATTTTTAGAGCGGCCTCCTGGCCGCTCGTATAGCTGTGGGTTACCACCCACAGCTATAGTGAGCGGCCAGGAAGATGGTCGCGATGGTCAAGACCATCGGGCTTGCGACAAGACCCTTGTGGTAGGGTCTCGTCTGCCGCAAGCCCTGGAGTGCTTTTGGCTCTATCAGAGCCGAAAACACTCCCACTGACATCACTTGTGATGTCAGTGGGGCCGGCCCCAGACGGTAGGCGTTCCCATGGGAACGCCTCCGTCTGGCCAGCCACGCCCCAGGCCCGCCCACCAAAGGGGGCATGCTGTCACTCACCATTGACAGCACGCCCCCTTTGTAGCGAGACCCATAGCGACGGCTTGCCCATCGCTATCTGGGTCTTGCGCATTTGCACGACGGAGCCGGGTCCGTCGTGCGCATGCGCATTGGCCCAACATCGACCCGCTTGCGAGCGCTCAGTGCTCGTGAGCAGGTCTGAATCAGGCCCTCTGTCCAGTGCTTAGAGACGCCCACTGAAAGTGTCTCAATTTGCCTCTCACGCACAAAACCAGAAATATCGGAAACATCGAACGCAGATGAGGCGGCCAGGGGGCAGAAAGAGAATAGCAAACCTCGTGCTTAGAACCTGTGATAACTACTGATGCTCTCATGTGTCCCCCGCCATCAGAAAGCTGGCAGCCTTCATGTGACTGGTGACAGTTCCACAAAGCATCGCAGGCGTCTCTGCCAGTGACAGGGGGCTGACTGCAGAGTTCCCCATATTCTTCTCTATTCAGTAACACATGTTCTAACTGCTATGTCTGTGCTTTTACCATTTTGACAGAGCCTGTCACCACACAATCAGTAGCACAGACACAGACAGAAGTGTGATATAATTATCTTTTATCATTTTAAATACTTTTCGTCTAGAAGCAAAATGCACAGGGATTTCACAGAGCATCATTGTAAGAATATTTAGTTGAAATTTAAAGTGTTGTGCGACGTTATCGGCACCAGTCATTATGGATATCATCCTACTACACAGTATGAAACACATACTATCTGCAGAGGGAACGGATAGAAGCAAGTTATGCGCTGGATTCCTGTTGTCAGGATGAGGTTTGTGCTGAACCCACGGCATTGGTCAGAGATGTGCGCTATTGCCGCCACAGCTAATAATTTCTGTACATCAGCTGTTTTGCAAAAATATGCAAATGTCACAAATCGTACAAAGGCGCAGCTCGGTCAGAAATCAGCCGATTATCGGACTTCTGAGGAACCCTATAGTCGCGCAGAATGGGCGCTGGATCTGAGATGCCGGGGCGATTTTTAGGGCATACAGGAACACAATTGCAGACAGACACGCCCTGAAAACGGTCGTGACAGGCCTGCATTTCAGGCACCACCCCCATTGATGCTCACAAACGGATCCGTGTCTGTCAATCATTTTGTAAATAAATCCTCACTGCTATCGGTAATGAAACTTGATTGCATGCGCAGACCACCGATAATCGCTTCACCGCAGAAAACATTGGTACTGCGTCCATCGCTGAATCAGGCCCAATCTTAGAAAATACTGGTTGAAAGAACACGTACGATAGATTGAGCTATAATCACAACCAACTGCAGGTTAAGGGCTATTAGGTCAATTTCAGTGGTTTATTTACCAGAACACCAACTAATGTTTTATTCATGTTATCAGATAACCTATCATCCATCCACCTTATGTAATAACACTGTTAGACAACTGCGTTATTTTTTTTCTGATGAACCAACAGTATTTTTACAGTTTTTGTTTAACATTTTTCTCCCACGTTATGGGGCCCATTTATTATTCATTGGGTTTTTGACCCGTTAATTATAATTTCTTATCTCCGCTATTCGCAGCAATAGGAAATTAAGGGCCTGATTCAGAGCCGCTCGTAAGCGTCCGCTTGTTCGCTCCGAGCGATGTTCGCACATCTGCGCATGCGCATGGGTCGTAATGCGCATGCGCCAACCAGTCATTGCGGTTGGAAATCGTGTGTTCGCAAAATAGCGAGTGCCTGCTAATTTGAGTGACAGGATGAGGCGTTGGTGGGTGGTAACAGGGAAAGGTGCTTGAAAACGGGGAGTAGTGATCCGAACGCAGGCGTGCCAAATGCTCAAAACGGGCGTTTTAAGGGTGTGCATAATTAACAAAGCAGCGTCATCGGCCACGTCACTTGGTTGTTTCTTAACCTGAACTGTTCGCATGATTGCGGTAGGAAAATCCAACCACAAGCACTGCGAGCAGTTCAGACGCCTTTCGATGTACTCAATTAATCTAATAAATAGCGGAGATGACGTATGATGCGAACGGCCAGGGGGCGTCTTTACAAAATAGCGAGCGCATATTTAATTCGCTCGCTCAGACATAGAGGCGTCAACAGACCGCAAAGAGCGAGCGCTCTATTAAAGTATCCGGCCCCTTTTTCTGAACGAGCGAGCGCAAATAGCGTCCGGCTCTGAATCAGGCCCTAAGTACGGCCAGGATGAATCATTCGATCACATCCAGGCATGTACAGTATGCTGACCATGCATGTACTGTACAGTCTGCTGACCACACATGTACAGTCTGCTGACCATGCTTGTACTGTACAGTCTGCTGACCATGCATGTACAGTCTGCTGACCATGCATATACTGTACAGTCTGCTGACCACGCATGTACAGTCTGCTGACCATGCATGTACTGTACAGTCTGCTGACCGCGCATGCAATACCGGAGAGTGACGGGGAGGGTTCCTAAGGATTCCTCTCCTGGTGCTTTTTTTTTCTATGGGGGCTTCTTTTGCTGTTGAAAGCAAAGGACCACAGCAGATATCTCAGATATATCCTAGGGATACAGAATATTTGTGGGTACACCCCCCGAAAATGGGAGTTTACAGAGGATATCCTGCAAAAATGAATTGATAAATAGGCCCCTATATGTTAACAGACTTGAGTCATGTTCTCTTCTCTTGTAATTTGTGACGCTCCTTACCCATGCAGGCGCAGCAGAATAATAACACAATGTATAATTATAGCAGAAATAGGCAACTTGTGGCACTCCAGCTCATGTGCCAATAGAAATGCTGGCATGCTCTTCGTACCTCTGGCTGCCATACACAAAACATGCAAAATATAAAGCAAATGCAGACAGGATGATCTCACTAATGCGGGACATACATCTATGGGCCAATGCCCCATTTTGCTGACCCAGATCCTATATGCCGATTGGCAACCATTGATGATTGGCGATCCATCGGATAATTGGGGAAATTTAACATGTTAAAAACCCCTGATTCGCCACCCATTTTCAGGTCAGAATCAGGGAATAGAGATTGTCCAACATGTTGAATTTCTCTGATCCCCTGACCCCAGTAGAAAGGGGCATTGCCCTGATACAGCCTAGATGTATGGGCCCCATAACTAGCTATGTTTTATATATACAATAAGAGAATGGTTAAATACACTTGTAGGCATGGCATTTAGAAGATCTGGGGTTGCCTCCTTGTCTTTCTGACAATTGTTCTATACGTATACAAGAGGTTTTCACCAGGGTTGCTTGCGGTTACCTAACAGCTCACTTATTATAAGACGAGTCTGGATGGAACTTAGCATTCAGGCCTCATAGCAAAAAGTCGCTGCTGGTCTAACCTCCTGAGGCTACAGCTCTTTGCTTCTGATCATGAGTACCCTTTGGGCAGCATTACCGTGCATGCTCCTGCCCCGGAGTGGGCCAGCATTGCTGGGCTCTCTGACCTGCAACATCATAGAGCCACACTCCTCTGCAATAGAGGTTGTTCCACCACTGCATACAAGAATCACTAACCCATTATGGTCATAGTCAGAACTGGTTGGGCTATGCTATTAATAACATTAGATGCAGGTATTTTATATTCCTTGACTGATGAGCTTTCTTGATAATGAAACAAACTGACTCATATAATGTATATTTTATCTAATCCCATTTGCAATGTGTCATTGGACATTCATATTAGTGTCATTTCCCCATGCACCCGATAATAAAAGAGATTACATGGCTTACTCACCACACTTAAGCCAAGCAGTCCTCTTTGGACATAGTCCAGGTTCAGTTGATCTAGGTTCTCCAAGTAATGCTGCAGACGGGTGTACGTGTATGGATAACAATAAGCAAACTGGTATACGTCGTCTTCTCGGTCAAAGCAAAACGCAAAAGACATGACGTAGTTTTTGCGGTGATCTGGGCAACGATAATAGTAGACATTCTTTGAGGGCAGTCTTTGCCTGTAAAGAGAATGAAGACACACAGGACTTTAGCAGTTGCTTATACTGATTTTAGGCTTAGAGACAGAGAATAACTTGGGGAAGAAGTGACTAAGGGGTCTATTTACTAATCAGTGTTAGGAGACAGAGGCCCTGATTCAGAGCCAGACGCTCTGACAGAGCACTTCGCTCTGAATCAGGGCCCTCTGTTTTTTTAGAGCGGCCTCTTGGCCGCTCACAGAGCTGTGGGTGACCACCCACAGCTATCGCGAGCGGCCAGGAAGATGGTCGCGATGGTCAAGGCCATCGCGACGATCGGGCTTGCGACGAGACCCTTGTGGTAGGGTCTTGTTACCGCAAGCCCTAGAGTGCTTTTGGCTCTACCAGAGCTAAAAGTACTCCCACTGACATCACTTGTGATGTCAGTGGGGCCGGCCCCAGTCGGTAGGCGTTCCCATGGGAACGCCTCCGTCTGGCCAGCCACGCCCCCGGCCCGCCCACCAATCGGGGGCGTGCTGTCACTCAACATCGACAGCACGCCCCCTTTGGTACGAGACCCGGAACGACGGCTTGCCCGTCACTATCTAGGTCTCGCGCATGCACACGACGGAGCCAGCTCTGTCATGCGCATGCGCACTGGGCCAATATCAACCCGCTTGCGAGCACTCAGTGCTCACGAGCGGGTCTGAATCAGGCCCAGAGGCCTGATTCAGAGCCAGTGCGCATGCGCACTGGGCCAACATCGACCCGCTTGCGAGCACTCACTGCTCACGAGCGGGTCTGAATCAGGCCCAGGGGCCCTGATTCAGAGCCAGATGCTCTGACAGAGCGCTCACTCTGAATCAGGGCCACCCTTCTTGTTTTTTAGAGCGGCCTCCTGGCCGCTCGCATAGCTGTGGGTGACCACCCACAGCTATAGCGAGCAGCCAGGAAGATGGTCGCGATGGTCAAGACCATCACAACCATCGGGCTTGCGACGAGACCCTTGTGGTAGGGTCTCGTTGCCGCAAGCCCCAGAGAGATTAACAGAGCCGAAATCTCTCCCACTGACATCACTTGTGATGTCAGTAGGGCCGCCCCCAAACGGAGGCGTTCACATGGGAACGCCTCCGTTTGGGCAGCCACTCCCCTGGCCCGCCCACCAAAGGGGACGTGCTGTCACTCAACATCGAAAGCACGCCCCCTTTGGTACGAGACCCGGAGCGACGGTTTGCCTGTCGCTATCCGGGTCTCGCGCATCCGCACGACGGAGCTGGCTCCGTCGTGCGCATGCGCATTGGGCCACCATCGACCCGCTTGCGAGCGCATAGTGCTCACGAGCGGGTCTGAATCAGGCCCAGAGTGAAAAGTGATACGGTGCCAGCCAATCAGCTCCCAACTGTCATTTTTCAAACACAGCCTGTGAGATAACAGTTGGGAGCGGATTGGCTGGCACCTTATCACTTTCTTATCACTTTTCACTCTGTCTCCTAAAACTGCTTAGTAAATAGACCCCTCAGTGAATAAGGACACTGAACATATAACCACAAGGAAGGGACTTGCTCGAGACCACGGTGCCTTTCCCAGAGTCATCACTTTGTGATCTTGTACAGGGAATGAAAAGTTTAATTTACTGCAGTAACATAGACTCACCTGAATCGAGGCTACTTAAGTTTTTTACAAAAGCTACTGCAAGAAAAATCCCAAACTTAAATACCAAAATTATTCTTTGCAAAACTTCATACAAAGTATAAGAATTGGGCATCGTTTTAATGCAGGGACCAGATTTACAGCTCAGGGTATCAAATTTTAAAACAGACACATATCTATGTTATTATTTTTCTTTAAACCATCATGAAGTAAGTGAGGAACCCTTTAATAAGAGTGTATGTGTGACCTGGGTGTTTGGACAGGCATAGTGCCAGCAAAGTGCATTTTATGGTTCCGGTAAGCGTGAAATAAAATGCAAGGAGCTGCTGAATAGAGGAGATTTTTATTGAATCTTTTATTAACCAGCCAAAGCTCTGAGTCAGCAGATGTGGTCCTCCCGTATTACTGGGGGGATATGCAGGTTGTAACCTGGTCGTCTGCTGAATGTAAATATTGGTTTAGAAAATTGACATTGAACATTTTAATTCTGCCCAACACTTGTTTTTTATTTGTCCATGTAATGCTGCACGGTGAGAAGCAATCATCCCTGTATGAGGGTGGAGAGCAGAGGAAAACCTCCATTATACATTGGAAATGCAGGATCTGTGCATTAAAAGATGATATAACAGCTACTTGGAAATAAAAGATGATGGAGAATGTTTAAACAATAAATTGCAAGCTCTTCTGCCAATAGTTGTGATGTCCTGTTGTGGCTTTTGTCTCACACTGCTGGTTAATTATACTGATGATAAGGGGCAGTCGTTAGGTGCAGGCTCATCAATCATCTGCAAACATGCTAAACCTGACGATATCGTCAGATTGTCCAGCATGTTTGCACGATGATAGATGTCAAAACGACTAGCAGGCAAGCGCATCGCTGGTCGTTTAAGACATTTTTACAAATGATTTGCAAACGATTTATGAACGATATCATTATCGTTCAATCGCTCACATAAATTGCCTAGTGGATGTGCACCTTTACACTTATCTGCACGAGGTGACTTCCTACACAATCGTTTAAGTAATTGCTAACTAGGTAATTGCTCATGAGCAACAATCTCTTACTATCAAGGCTTTGCTGATATATATAAAAAAAAAAGATTTTGTGTCGATTTCCTGTTTAAGTAAAAAATATATATCCATCCATCCATCCATCCATCCATCCATCCATCCATCCATCCAACCACCCGTCCATCCGTCCGTGATTGGTAGTTTGTTGTCCATCATTTATATAACATTACAGAAATTCACTAAATGGCACAAAACCCAACCCCTTGTATGCTGCAAATGTATTAAACTTTCTTGTTTTTATAGTTTACTTTTAATATGAGAAGGGGGAAGTTGCACGTCCAGAGAAGCCAACATTTATTTTCCTTCACCCTGGCAGTTTGGGTATTAGCAGTGATCAGGACTTATGGCGAGCATTTAGGTTAGAAGGAATGCGGCTTTATTTATGCTACTTTTCATTGTATTTTTATATTCTCCTTAAATTCTTCTTGTTCGGCGTTATGAAAATCCTACAGTGTTCCAGGAACTCAAAAGACCTTTAACTCCGATTTATTTTACCTTTCAGCGCAGAAGTAAAACATCTGCTTTATTAGCCATCATGACACCGGCTCTATCCCTGCCTCCAGCGAATATGTCCGAGCCGGGCTCCCAGGCCATCTGGCTTCAATATTTGTCTGCATTGTGCGTCTCTCTGAGCCATTCTCTGCTCTGTAATGTCATAACAACGGTGTGACTTTATGAACCAGTACTGAGAATAAAGCTAGTGTAATAAATGTATAAAGGTTTGTGTACATGTATGCGAGGAGTGTGTACGCTCTGTGGCTGCTCTCTTATGCTGCATCATAAGAGTACAAAAATAAAAAGAATATTATATTGAGCACGGGACAAAGGGAACATTACAGTGGCAAGTGCACAGTACATGGTTACTCAGTTACAGAGATTGAATAAAGACACAAAGGAACTCAGACACTGCTGTGTCTACTGCCGCGGCTGTCTCTTTACGCTAATGCTGTTGCCGATTTTGTGAATGGTGAGACGTCTACTTTCAGCGTTGCAAATCCTTCTCGGTGTGTCTTTAGACGCACCATCGAAACATGCACCAGGCCTGAGGCGAGTGCAGTTTCTCCGCCTGAGTAGTCGTACTATGAGAGCGGTTGTGCGTTTTTAGATGCACCCGAGTCTGCTTGCCTAGCCATCCCCCTGTTATCTCCCAGGAATGGCCACTAAAATCCACACTCCAAATTTGTTCTGCATCTCCCTGCGGAACAATTGTGTGTGCAGTGCGAAACGGACACACAAACAGTTATTAAAACAATGGCCAACTGCACTCATATTGGAATAGGGCGGAATGTACTAAAGGAAAAATGCCGTAAAAATCCAGTTTTCGGGTTTTTTTACCGCATTTCCATATGTACTAAGCCCTGGCCACCCTTTTTTCGGCACGAAGGGTAACACCAGAAAAACCTATAGAAGCTTATGGGCTTCTTACCGCACCCCGCTCCCGATGGTTCGCTGCCGCCTCACCGCCTCGACGTCGCCCAGCGCTGGCCCCCACTCACCTGCACTCCATTGTCGCCGGCCCGCGCTCCGCCTGGTTCATCCACCTGCTCCTAATCTTCTTCTGGGTGCGGGGAGGAGCCTGGGCCTTCCTGCACATGTGACCAGCAGGAAGCTCCCGAGGCTTGGAGGGGACAGGATCCCACGGAGACCCCGTCACCCAGCATTGGCTATTTCGCAAAGGGCAGCTCTTATCGCAAGAGCTGTCCTTTGCAATACCAATTGCATATGTTAGTACATATGCGATTAGTAAGGTTGCGGTGATTGGCGGAATGGTCACCGCAACCTTAGTACATCCCGCCCATAGTGTGCGATGCAGAATCAGGCCCAATGCCTTCAAATCCTACCTGTTATACATACTTGCCGGCCTTTTGGCTGCTTCCTCCAGGAGGAGGCGGCCAGGTCGGCACTGCGGGGGTAGGTCTCAATAGAAGTCAGCAGGGGCGGAGCTTGGCAGAGGTGGGCGAGTCTGGGGGTGTGGTGTCACGTCAACGTAGCCATGTACCCTGCTATGCAATGCTTTGATTACTAACATTGTGGAGCAGGGGGGCTACGATAACACTATTCAACGTGAATTGCGTCCACCTATGTGCAGCTTGGAGGCCCCAAACCCGAGAGACTTGCCCACCTGATTTTCGGGAGCCTCCCAGCCATTCCGGGATGGTAGGCAAGTATGCTGTTATAAGCTCTAGATGTGTTGATCCAGAAGAAACAGTGTAATAATAATCCCTCCTGACATCCTCTACATGGGGATCAGATTCATTCCCTGGATTGCATGTAATTACACCAATAGCCTAATTTGATCATTATAACTCATACTATTCCTTGTAGGAAATGCATTTAATTAATATATACTGTAAATCCATTAAGTGATTCTGCCATTATTATCTCCCGTGGCAGTGAAGGCCACAGTTTTACTATGCTCACAGTGAAAACCCCCCTTCTGTGATAATGAGTTCGGGGCTTTCAAGACTGGAAAGGGCCTTGTGCAGATGTCCGTGGGCCCCTACACCCCCCTGAAAACAAATGTTGCATGCACTATATTTTCGGCTTAGAATAATGGCGCAGACAGCAGGCAGGATGGGCAGTAGATTAGTAAATGCAGTGTGTGTGCTGTGGGCCTCCCCTGACTTGGTGACCCATGTGCACTCCGCACCTTTCAAACATTGCAAATACATCACTGATTCTCACCTGTACAGTCCTGGAGGTAAAATTAGATAAAAGTCAAATGTCTGTATTTTCCTTGAAAACATTTTGGCCGCGATTCAATTCAAAGCGATGCCGAATAGCCCTGAGAGGGGTGTTTACTAGTCGAGAGAATCAGCATTCTCCATCTGAAGTGGCGGCTGCGAGGCTGTTAGCGCCAAGAGCCACCTGGCCGGCACTTTAGTTGGATTTCTCCTCGCTCCCTAAGAAGAGTGCTATAAGAAATGCTTTAGTCAGACCAAACATCGCACTGAACTGAATAGCTCCGGGAGCTCCCTACCAGGGCTAGCCAGCATTGCTTTGAATTGAATTGCGCCCATTAATTGGGTCACCTCTAAAGCATACTTACCTACTCTCCCGGAGTTACTGGGAGACAAAATAAATTTGACAACCCTCCTAGACCCCCCTCTCCCCACCTTTCCAGTGAAGTGGGAGGGACCATAGTGATGCAATTCATATTAGCTGTTCACCCCCTACACCTCCCACCTAGACCATGTAAAAGTGGGTAAGTATGCTCTCAAATGCCTTTTTCCCAACATTAAGGAACCTAGGGCCTGATTCAGAGCCGGTCGCTATTTGCGCTCGCTCGTCCAGAAAATAGGGGTGGCTATTCAAATGAACCGTTCGCTGTTTGCGGTCTGTTCACGCCTCTAGGTCTGAACGAGCGAACAAAACTTGCGGTCGTTTTTTTGGAAACTACGCCCCCTGTCCACTCGCATCCTACGTCATGTCCGCTATTTATTAGATTAATCGAGTACATCGAACAGGGTATGAACTGCTCGCTATTCTTGTGGTTGGTTTTTGCTACCACAATTTTGCGAGCAGTTCTGGCTATAAAATAACCCAGTGACGTGGTCAATGACGCTGCTGTTTTAAATATGCACACCCATAAAACGCCCGTTTTGACCTTTAAGCACGCCTGCGATCGGATCTCCACTCCCCGTTTTCAAGCACCTTCCCCTGTTACCACCCACATACGCCTCATCCTGTCACTCAAATTAGCAGGCATTCGCTATTTTGTGAGCACATGAATTTCGGCCGCACTGACTGGTTCGCGCATGCGTATAACGATCCGTACGCATGCGCAGTTATGCAAACATCGCTCGGAGCGAACGAGCTGCCACTTACGAGTGGCTCTGAATCAGGCCCCTAGGCCCTGATTCAGAGCCGCTCGTTAGCGGCAGTATGCTCGTTCCGAGCGATGTTCGCACATCTGCGCATGCGTACGGTTTTTAGTACACATGCGCGAACCAGTCAGTGCGGCCGAAAATCGTTTGTACGCTATATAGCGAGTGCCTGCTATTTTGAGTGACAGGAGGAGGCGTATGTGGGTGGTAACAGGGGAAGGTGTTTGAAAACGGGGGTGTGGAATTCGAACGCAGGCGTGCTTAAAGGTGAAAACGGGCGTTTTAAGGGAGTGCATAATTAATACAGCAGCGTCATTGACCACGTCACTTGGTTTTTTTTAACTCAGAACTGCTCGCAAAATAGCGGATGAAAAAACCAACCACAAGAATAGCGAGCAGTTCATACGCTGTTCGATGTACTCGATTAATCTAATAAATAGCGGACATGACGTATGATGCGAGTGGCCAGGGGGCGTTTTTAACAAAAAACGAGCGTATGTTTTGCTCGCTCGTTCAGACTTAGAGGTGTGAACAGACCGCAATGTGCGAACGGATCATTTGAATAGCCACCCCTTGTTTTTGAACGAACGACCGCAAATAGCGAACGGCTCTGAATGAGGGCCCTAGTTTGTCAGGTTTTTTCATTATAGTTTTTCCATAATATAGCCGTCAATGAATCCTTCCAAGTTCTCCTTTATAATTCTTATTATAGAAAGGTACCCAAATATGAACCATATTTAAAATGTGATCTAACAAGTGATTTATACTATGGTGGTAAAAATAAAAACTGCTAACATACGGGCTATTATGAGTAAAAGCATTAAACCGAGACAGAAAAAATATTCAGTACATTCCTTATCATTCCCCGAAAACAGCTGTTTTCTGGAGATTTCCAGGCAAAATAACATTCATTAATATGCCCCTTAGCGTTCTACAAACTGGCGGTGGTGCGTGGATAAAATAAAAGAGCTTGAGGAAAAATCTGTACAATATACAGATTGCCTCAATGGTCATAGGAAAGACAAAAGCACATTACATGGGGATATATCAAAGCTTGGAGAGATAAAATTGTACCAACCAATCAGCTCCTAACTGTCATTTTTCAAACACAGCCTGTAAAATGTATGTTAGCAGCTGACTGATTAGCGCCCAATCATATTCTACTGAACATTTAATTAGAGACGTCTAGAAGATAATAGCTAGAATCTGATTGGTTGCTATGGGCAACATCTCCACTTCTAAAAACTCTCACTTTAGTAAATGTACCCCTATCTTTTACAATTGTATCTCTATCCAAGCTGTGAATACTTCAATTCCATTTTTCTCACCATACCGCTAGTTTGAGCTCCAACTTTGCCTTAAGTAAGCATCAGGGCTGTCCTTGTTTCACGTTTCACACTTGTACTGTACATTGTAGTGTGTTTACTCATGGCAAAAAACCCAGCCGCATTCCATCAATCACATCATAAACAAAGTTTATGGCCAAGTAGCGCAAACATGAGTGATTAGATTGTTCAGAGTTGCTTGTGCAGGTACTGGGCCAACTAACAGCATTGCAAAAATGGGGCTGTACAGTACATGTTAGTGAGCCGATGACTGCAAACGCACACCAATGTGATCACTGGCTCACCACAACTTCCACATTGATCATTATAATCTGATTAGCTGAAAGATCATTACTGGTCAGAGTTGCGTTTACAATTTTGTAACCTTCAGACACACAACCCTTATTGGTTATTATTTCTTCATTACTATTTATTTTGCATGCAGAGTATACACCGGCTGCTTTTGCATGTAGCCCACAAATACTGGCCAGCTTTATTTTAACACTGCAATTTATACTTAATTTTGGACACGTCCCTCCAACACATACTGTAAATCTCCCTGCATATTTTAGATCTGCCCCACCTGCAGTGCAGCATGGTTTTGCCAAAGAGCAAAGCCCCCCCACACACACACACACACTTTTTTTCGTGGCTTTGCTCCTATCTCTGAATCAGCTACAATATATTTACCATACCTCCCAACTTTTCAGAATGGGAGGGAGGGACAGGGTGCGCGCCGAAGGGGGTGGAGACAACTGAAAACGGGGCAGAGCCTCACGGCTTCCCCCCGTTTTCGTCACTATAGGGGGCGTGCCCAGCACTCGCAGAGATGCTGGGCAGCCCCCCAGGCTCTCCCTACGCTAGTGAATATATGCCCTGTTCACCTGCTATGCAGAGGAGCGGATGTGCTCTCCCCAACTCCACACCCACGGGCGGGACAGTGGGACAGTCCCAGAAAAACGGGAGCGGGACAGTTGGGAGGTATGTATTTACAGTAGTAAATGTTTCAAGGTAAGAGAAGTCCAGATAGTCCACGGCTACAGGGCTGTAGGGAGGGGTACGTGTGCGGTGCCGTTGCCCTGGGTGCTGGGACCTGGAGGGGGGCACCGCCGATGCTGCCCCATTGTGCATGCATCTGGCTGGCAGGGTGCCTGTACAAGCAGCTCTACACTTTCTCCTGCTGGTGTCCCCCTCGCATGATGTTAACAAGTTTGAGGGCAGGGCCAGCACAGGACGTCGAAGAGCCCTGTTCTGGCACTGCACGGCTGCCTCCAAGAAAGTGGAGACACGTCTACATGTCCCATGTCGGTCTTCGGAATGCGTTGGGCATTGCTTTTAATCATACCCTGACAAAAGAACGTTATTCTCAGTTTAACAAAAATGCAACATGATGGGCCCCATTTAATAATGAGATATAAACCCTTTAACCAGGGGCGTAACTAGGTATTTGGAGGCCCCATAGCAAAAGTTTGGTGAAAAATGTATATAAAACATGTTACTGACAAGGAAGATGGGCCCCCCTCAGCTCTGGGCCCCATAGCCGCTGCACCCCTTACACCTATGGTATTTACGCCCATGGCTTTAGCACTCACTAAACGGACTATGGCCCTGATTTAGACCGGGTCGCTCTAACAGAGCGCTCGCTCTGAATCAGGGCAGGGCTTTTTTTTTTAGAACGGCCTCCTGGCCGCTTGCATAGCTGTGGGTGACCACCCACAGCTACAGCGAGCGGCCATGATGATGGTCGCGATGGTCAAGCACATCGCGACCATCGGGCTTGCGATGAGACCCTTGTGGTAGGGCCTCGTGGCCGCAAGCCCCAGAGAGATTTCGGCTCTAACAGAGCCGGAATCTCTCCACTGACATCACATATGACAGGCGTTCACATGAGAACACCTCTGTTTGGGCAGTCACCCCCCCGGCCCACCCACCAAAGGGGGCGAGCTGTCACTCAACATCGACAGCTCGCCCCCTTTGTTGCGAGACCTGGAGCGATGGAGTGCCCGTCGCTAGCTGGGTCTCGCGCATGCGCACGACGGAGCCGGCTCCATCGTGCGCATGCGCTGTGGGCCACCATCGACCCGGTTGCGAGTGCTCAGCGCTTGCGGCCGCGTCTGAATCAGGCCCAATGTCCTGTACTGCTTAAACCATCTGTAGATGGCGACAGCGATCCAGCAACAGCCTTTCTGTCATCAGCAAAGTCTTCCAAGCATTGTGGATTCCCCGCCTGGTGAATGTGTGACCGGCCATAGCGCATACGCGTGATACGACAGCCCATCTCATGAAGCAATAGGCTGCCAGCAACAGAGCGGAGGATGGGGGTAATACTGGACTTCGCCGGAGGGGTAAGTAATGTTAAATACCAATGGCATATCTTTTAGTATCACTGCAATACTAAATGAAACATGCCACTGTAATAAAGAGCATTGTTAAATGGGGCACTATGCCTTTTAACACATTAGGGCCGGAAGCAATTTCCTCAGATGTTTCTTTGTTGGTGTCAAACCCGCAGGGTATCAGACAGATCGCCCTGTATACTTTGGTTGCAGTATAGAGATGTACTAAGCTCTGGAAAGTGATACATTGGAGCAGAGCCAGATTAGGGGGAGGCACAGGGGGCAAATAACACCGGGCTCCCTCTTACAAGGGGCCCCACTGGACTTGTAGGAAACTTTCTGTTAGCAGCACAATCACGCAGCAGCTTTGCTACCATCATCGGGTCAGATACTGCAGCTGGATGCTGCTGAAGTTGAACTGTAGTTACTACTGTACTCAATGAGCTGCCTGCGGTAAGAAAGTCTTTACTATCTCCTAGGGATTTCCATTGACCATTGATGATTCATAATCGATGGTTTATTGACGATGTCGAATGCTTTTGCCATTGATGGGGGAGAACCAGCTGGTTTCCCTCCATCGATGTCTAAGCATGACCGAATGTATTATTTTTTTTTTTACAAGGTGCCGGGAATCGGAGCATAACTCCGCCTCCGGCAACCGCGAAGCCCCGCCCCCAGGTTCTGATTGGCCCACAGGGATGACCATCGGTTGGTGAAACCATCGATGGTCATCCATTGAATAGTTTGTAGCCATCAATGGCTACTTTCTATTTTGCCATCGATGGTAACACCACCGATGGCCATCCCTACTCTCTCCCCTCCCTATCGAGACTTCGCCCTTTTTGTTCCATGAAGCTCCGCCCCATTTTCCTTCAGTGAAGCCACGCCCCTTTCTGTCATCTACCCTATGTCTGGACTTCTTCTCCTCTAGTCTCTACCCAGACTTCTTGATGAGATAAGTACAGTATATGGGAAGGTGTAGGGGGCATATTAATGCAGTCTGGGGGTGCTGTGTAATAATGTAACCTGTGGGGGTAATGTTATTGGGATAGGAGGTGTAATAAAGTTATGGGTGGTATATTACTGCTATCTGGGTGGTGGGGTGGGGGTGTTAGTAGTAATACTGTGCCTGATTTATATGTGGATGGATCTGCAGTAGTAGCTGCGACAAAGTTGCAGCCACTACTGCGTCTTTATGCTAATTCCGTGGTCAGTAGGCATCCTATTGAGACACCCACCATCCGTGACGCAAATCCACCAATGTTCGCATGAAGATGCTCCATCGATAGAACATGGACTGCACCTTCAGACATTAGAGCAACCCTATGGTTGCTCAGAATGTCTGTTGGATCATGGCTTGTGGTGTTTTTCGACACAGTCCCGGACACCGAAACGCCCATAGCCATTACGTCACCAGCCAGGAACACCCATCAAAACAGCATACATCTTCGTGCAATTCATAATTTCATATATGCATCTCCCAGTGGTAGCCATCAGGAAGCATGAGCGGTGCGCCCAATGTTTGACCAGCGTCCACCTCTGAATCAGGCTTTCTATGTGGGGTGAGGGGTATAGTAATACCATTGGCCCCACTTGCCATGGTGCTAGAATTCACACCTTTACATCTCTGCAGATATGGAGGCTCGGACCAACTATCCAGGAGAAGGGATCGGGGGATTGGAGCAGATGCACTCAGAGGTAAGCAGCTGTAATGGGATGTAGTCAGGAAGCCGACGGTCTAAAGGCCGACTGCCGGCTTCCTGACTGTCAAATCCTAAACAAGGCACTAATGACAGGCGTCGAAAACCTGGTGCCTGTCATTAGACCCACGCCGGGAGCCCGATGCCCGGCATACCGAATGAAGGTAAGCCGAGCGTGGACAGCCGCGGTGGGAAGGGTTAGGTGTTAGGGCTCCCCTCCCGGGAGGGTTATGTTTAGGCAGCAGGGGAGGGGGGTTAGGTTTAGGCACTTAGAGGGGGTTTAGGGTTAGGCACTAGGGAAGGAGGTTAGGGTTAGGCACCCCTGAGTCAGGGTTAGGGTAGGGAGTAGGGTTAGCAGCACTTACCTTAATTAGCAATCGGGATCTTCATCCCTGCCGAGCTTCCGCTGTCGGGATTTGAACCGCCATTCATATTATATTGTAAAAAAATTAGAGATGAGCGGTTTCCGAACCGCTCCGAACATTGGGGATCCGAGTCCACCCGAACCCTGTTCGGGTGTTCACCGCCTGACTCGGATCCCCGTTCGGGGGGCTATACTACTGGGGGGGCTATACTACTGGGGGGGCCTGCTACTGGGGGGGCTATGCTACTGGGGGGGGTCTGCTACTGGGGGGGTCTGCTACTGGGGGGGCATACTACTGAGGGACCTGCTACTGGGGGGGCTATACTACTGGGGGGGGTTTGCTACTGGGGGGGTCTGCTACTGGGGGGGCCATACTACTGGGGGGGGCATACTACTGGGGGGGGCTACTACTGGGGGTGGCCTGCTACTGGGGCAGCCTACTACTGGGGGGGCCATACTACTGGGGGGCATACTACTGGGGGGGCTTACTACTACTGGGGGGGCTACTACTGGGGGTGGCCTACTACTGGGGCAGCCTACTACTGGGGGGGGCATACTACAGGGGGGGCCATACTACAGGGGGGGCTACTACTGGGGCAGCCTACTACTGGGGGTGGCCTGCTACTGGGGCAGCCTACTACTGGGGGGGGGCATACAACTGGGGGGCCATACTACTGGGGGGGCTGCTAATGGGGGGCATACTACTGGGGGGTCCTGCTAATGGGGTGCATACTACTGGGGGGGCCTGATAATGGGGGGCATACTACTGGGGGGCATTCTACTGGGGGCACTGCATAGGGGACCCTACTACTAAGGGGACTGCATAGGGGGCACCACTGCTGGGGGCATTGTGTAAGTGACACCGCTACTGTGGGCATTGTGTAAAAGGCGCACTACTGTGGGCATTGTGTAAAAGGGTCACTACTGTGGGCATTGTGTAAAAGGGGCACTACTGTGTGTCGTAACATAAATAAGAGACACTACTTTATGGTGTAATGTGAATCAGGCCATATGTGCGGTGTAATGTGAATAAGATTGTGCACTGTGACTCCTTGGGCCGTAGCCCACTATGTAAACAAGTACTGTGATTCTGCTGGCCGTACCCCACTGGGTGGGTGCACTACTTTTCATTTCTGCCACTGCTGTGTGGCAATGTGTCATAGATGTGCTTTATACTGTGGTGTCTGTGTCATTGTGCCGCTGCTTTGTCGCTTAGTAACCAGTCAGCTCACTGCAACCTTTGGCCAATAATGTTGAAAACAATATTATAAGCTGTGATATGGTCTAAATTGACTGGAAATTAATATTATTGAGGTTAATAATACTCTAGGAAGAAAAAAAAGACCAATTTATGTGATTTTAGCTTTTTTTGTCAATTTTTGTAAAAAAATCCAAATCCAAATCCAAATCCAAAGCTAGTCACCGCAGTTTGGCAAATCCAAAGCCGGACGACGAATTAGAACCAAATCCAAATCCGGCAAAAATGGTCCGGCGCACATCCCTAAAAAAAATACATATTTTATGTATTATGAATTATATGATATATATATATATATATATATATATATATACACAGTATATATATACATACAGTGATATAATCCATCTGCCTACCTTTTTATACCTTTTTAATAGGGGCCCCCGTGTCTGAAATGCCCTGTTTCCCCCATAGCCTTAATCCAGCCCTGAATTGGAGAGTGATAAACTACCAACCACTCAGCTGCTAACTATTATGTTAAAGGCTGTGTTTGAAAAATGACAGTTAGGAGCTGATTGGTTGGTACTCTATCACTCTCCACTTTATAACTTTAGAGAGCTTAGTACATCTGCCCCTAAAGTCTGAAAATGCTACTGGGGGAAAAAAAAAATCTAAATAATTGATAGAGGATCCATATGGTAGTCAGAGGGTTAAAGGCAGGATCCCTGGCGCCCCTATTCAAACCACATCGTCTAAAAATAATGATATTAGGATTTCTTCCCTTGCTTATCTATTCTTATCTCTCCTAGCACTTTGTAACCACTAATCTATTTAAGTGAGTCATGGGGAGACAGTGAGTTTAGTGTTCTGACACAGGCAGCAATATTAAAGGCTAATAAGATTTTGATCTTATCCTGGAATTAGGGAGGTGGGGGCGTCTCTGTCCTGGATTTTCCTTTCTGCTTTTCTGCTAAGCTAAAGGCATTGCTTGATTCTTGAATTAACCTTTATTGTCCTACACACTACACTATTTACTTTTCTTCCCCCCTTTTTTTTAAATTATATATATTTTTGTTTTTTTGCTCTCTACCTTCTGGAAAAGGACACCCACACACTGTGACAGCAGCTGCTCCTATTAATTTAAAACCATTACAAAAATTAAAATTAAAACCAATTATGTTGGCTGCTTTATAGCCGGAAAACCGTTTCAGTGTGATTGTTCCCTCTGGTTATGGACACACTAAATAAATAAATAAAGAAATAAATAAACAAATCCCAAACCTACACTTTACTGCCAGCAGAATACTAATACACTTGGAAGCTGGCAGGACGCTGCCACATTCCAAGCGAAAGAAAATCACCCGGTGTTGATGTGCCGCAACAGGCGGGAGCTTCACGTGTGCCAAGACTGTGACCGGAGACAAGTCACGCCATTGGCAAAAGTAACAAGTCCTGAGGTCACAATCAAAATCTTTAAGGAGGGACCGGATACGTTCCCACATTTTACTAATATATATAACCCCATCTATTGTTCTCATCTACTGCAGGGGAAATTGTGCAGAGCTACTAATAAAATTGCTGTACATCTATTGCAGCTATAAAAATTGGCACCCGTCCCTGATTTACAGTCCAACTTTTTGAAGATGTGGTACTAGAAGTTTTTGGCCCTGGGAACATTCCTATTTTTTTTACCTATATATAACAGTTTAGGCTTGGTTCTGAGTTCCATGCTAGACCAAATGGGGCCACATCTAGCGACGTCTAGCAAACCGTGCACGCGTCGCGGGATGCATACTCTTATTACGATAAATTCAGTCATACGCATCTCAATGTTTCTCTGCAGCTGCTAAATGGGCTTTCTGGACAGTGGTCTTTTTGCGGGTGTCGGTTGTGGTTGTGGGCCAGAGTTACTTGCTATATTGAGTCATGCGTATGCAGAGACAACGTCAAAATCAGACGGTCCTCTTGCACTTAGCATGGGGTAGGTGTAAGCAGAGCTGGATTAAGTCTTTGGGAAGCCTGGGGCACTTAAGTGTGGGGGACACTAAAGAGCAACTTTTGGGATCGCGGTTGGGGTGCGCACAAATATGGAGCATGGCCACATGTCACACCCCTGTTTCGGGGGAACACTGGGGTCAAGCACATCGCTGCTGCACAAGCTGCTGGGCTGCCCCCCTGCACGCGGGACTCTGCAGCTCATGGGACTGTCCTGCCAAATTCCGGTGGTTAAAGGGGTACATATATACAGTCACATACAGATATACATACATACATACATACATACATACATACATAGGGGCCTATTCATCATAACTTAAAATTCGATGGAGGTATTTAGGTTTAGAACTCGCATGGAGTTCTACCTAATTACCAAAAGAAGTCATCATTCCTCCTCCCCATAAGTATCTATTTCAAAAAGCTGTCATTTTTGCGATGACAGCTTTTCGGGAAATAGATAAATTTCCCTATCTACTCCAACTTACCGCAGCTGGAATCAGTGCTGCGCATGCGTTTGTTACATCCGTAAAACCAGCGCATGCACAGCACTTCCTACAGCTGCGGTAATTTTGTGTGTGTGTCCCGTGACCATTGATGTGGAATGGTCACCAAGGCCGTGACCATTGATGTGGAGCAAACCGACAACAAGATCAGCAAAGCTGCATATAACACAGAATAAAAGGATCTGAGTGAGTACAGACAGACCCTAATTCACCTACTGTATATGAGAAAAATGTACAGTGCAGGCATCAGCAGGAGTTTTGAGAAGCTGGCAGGTGCAGAAAACTATGCTACATGGAAATTTGTCTTGGAGCTGCAGTTGAAGCGGGAGAAGTTAGGGAAGTTTATTAGCACTCCTGGTGATAATCCAAACTCTGAAGAAGTACTGTAAATAGAGCTATGGGGATAATTTGTCTAGCATAGGAATGGGGATTGGAAGCCCGACATCAAAGCCAGCAATGTGATGGCTAGCTGCCATCAAATCGGATACATCGATAGTTGCTAACCAATGGTTTCCGATGTCCTTGCCTAATCTAGAAAAGGAACCACATGTTTATACAATTATCCATGGTACAGCGACAGCACAGGATATGTGGGTAAGTCTGCAAATGGCTTATGAAGGTAAAGGGCTAGTGAGTAAAATGAGCTTGAGGCATACATTATATGCAACAAAACTTAGTGGATGTATGAGCATTAATGTATACATAGACAGAATGTTATCCATCTCTCAGCAATTGACTTCAGTGGGAGTCATAATAGATGACGAGGAGATTGCAATGATGATGCTGCAAAATCTTACATATGAGTATGACTTCTTGGTAGTAGCATTAGAGTCAAGTACTACGAAACTAACCACAGAGATTGTATGTGCTAAATTACTGCAGTTTAAAGAGTACATACCTACAGAAATAAATGCTCACAAAATTCTGTCCTACTGTCTAAACGTTCAAAGCACAAAGAGCCTAAGTACAGATGTTTTAAATGCCACAAGTTGAGACATAAGGCCTCAGAATGCAGATCAAATGTACTACATGGCACCTCATTACTTAAAGGTGACAGCAGGAATGAGTAAGCATTAAATGTAGCAGAAAAGCATCGTAAGGACTGCTGGTACATGGACTAAGTAGCCACAAAGCATTTCAGCTGTAATGAAAGTTGTTTCAAAACATTAAAGCTGTGTAAGTCAATTAAGGTCAGAGGTACTGTATAGAGGGCAAGAACCTAAATGCCACTACAGTTGGGACAATTACTCTATGCTTAAAAGTGAAAGTCAAGGAAATTGTCACAGACGTTGAAGATGTATTATTTGTGCCTAACCTAGGAACTAATCTAATTGCCATAAGCATTCTTGAGAGGAGAGGATACATAATCCAATTTGCAAATGGTTAGTGGGATTGTGTACAATGAAAGAGGGACTGTAATTGCTGCAGCAACCCGGTACTCTATACCCTAGACACAATGGAATGCTGTGTAATGGTTGCTTCTGAATCCAACCAGTTAATAGAATTGTGGCACAGAAGACTAGGATATCTAGGCAATGACAATATACACAAGAGGCTCATTCTCATTGGACAGCCCTGTAAGACCAGCATGTGAGAGCTGGGTGAAGCAAACATGTTGCACCTTTCCTAAGTTTGCATCCAGAGCCATTGTATTTAGTGCATACAGATGTGTGTGGACCAATGGAGGTAGAGTTGGAAACGTCACGACACTCATTGATAATGCTACAAGTATGACACATGTTTATTTCTTAAGAAACAAAAACAAAGTAACAAGTAATGTTATATGGTGTTCAATACCGACGCCGTGTAAAAAAGCTCAAGCAAAATAATATAAACAGTGTAAAAAGATATGAGCGCTATGTATAGTGTAACACGAACTGTAGCAATTACATATAAACTGCACTAGATATCAAAATAGAACTGAAAGAAGAAATTAAAACAAAACAATCAGGTTGCTGATTGCCACAATGTTTAAGCTTTTCTGAAAATAAGTGGTTACTGTGAAGCCAAAAAACGGCGGGATTGGTGATGAATAGGCTGGGTGCCACCTTACACTATTCTGTCCCTGTTCTCTTAATGCTGTTGCCCATAGGGGTTGGAATGGGGGGGGAGAGGGGTGAAAGGCCCCAGTGGAGCGGTGGTCGCAGACGGCCAGTGGCTGTGCATTATAGCAATAGGCTGCACAGCCCCAGCACTGAATGGAGGAGGAGGTGACGTATTTGTGAGGCCTTTAAGTTAAAAGACCGCAGATTTCACCTCTTCCTCTGTGATCCAGCGCCAAAGTGCCCAGCAACATGTAAGTTGGGGGGGAGGGGAGGCGCTCAAATTAAATTATATATTGCCCTCCCCCAACATAAAATCGTTCCAAAGCCCGTGCTGCTGTCGATGTCCTTTTTACACTGCTACCTCTGCTCTTTGTGCTCTCTAATTTGCAGTAGCCGGGAGTCACTGGAAGGAGTCAGCATGTGAGTCTGGTTGTCCGCAGTAGTTGTGCTTTTGATGTTCCCCTTCCTTGCTGGTGTTAGCAGTCTCTGGGGGAGATGTATTATAGCGGAAATTACCGTGCCGCTATAACGCTTCCTGTTTCGCCCTTTACAGAGGCGAAGCAGGAAGCACTAACGATGAGATGTATGTACATCTCATTGGCCGGAGGGGGGGAGTGATAACTCCCCCTACGGAGATCCCTGCCTGAGTACTCAGCGCATCAGCCTAGTGCTAATGTGCTGTGTCTCAGTCCTGGCCAACTCCACTGAGCAAGTATCACGAGATCCCGCGTGCAGCCCTGGAGCCGGCAGCCCCAGCAGCAGGGACAGCGCTGTCCCTGCTGTGGGTATAGGGCATCGCCAGGTTGTAGCTGTCGATAGCAACAGCTGCAGCGGACGGAACGGTCAGGCAAACTGACCATTCATACATTGCCCAGGCTGTCAGCGCTGCTATCTTGTAGATAGCGGCGCCGATAATGACAGGGGCGCATAGCCCTCTATTATTTGGGACTTGGCCGAACATTCTGATTGTAATAAACATGAAAAAAGATGTTTAGCCGTATACTAACCAATATATCAATTGATCACATTTAATTATAAAAGACAGATACTTTATGGCAAAGTTCCATTGGTATTTACAGTTTGCTATATGCCCACAGACTTGGAGGATTCCCAGCAGAAATAGCTATATGTGGTGGTTTACAAAACAATATTAAGATTTTCATAGGACAGGTCCATAAAAGTGTAAATAAACTATGGTGTTAACGTAGTCAGTGGCGTACCTCCCCACATTGTCACCCGGTGGAGGGAGGGATGTTGTGTTGCACGGCAGAGCCAAAAGGGGGCATGACCTCACGGAAAAGGCGTGGCCTCACGGGAAGGAGATGTGGCCTCACAGCCGAACCCCTGTGGTCCCGTTATCACTGGGAGGAAGGGTAGGGGGTAGGGTGCTGGAGGTGCGTGCAGTGGCGGGTGGCTCCCTCACAGTGTCAGGAGCCGAGGGCTGCACAGTGCACTTAATTATACAGTGCAGCACCCGGCTCCTCTCACTGAAGGGGATTCTGCACCTTGGTGTTACCCCTCGGCAGGTGACACCCGTGGGCGACCCGCACCACCCTTGTGTCGCTACTGAACGTAGTTATAATTCTATCATCTTGCCATTAAAAACGTACATCCAATACTGCCCCTCCAAAGATACATGAAAAAACCATCCCACTAAATGTAAATACATTCATCGCTGGCACAGGGAATTTATTAATTGTCCGGGATAAAATATATTTATTTCAGTTTTTAAAACCTGACTATTATTTACAGAATGGGAGCGACTGAAGAGAAGAAATCAAAGCTAAAAGACAAGCACCATGGTCCAACTGTCATATACCTGCCAACAGTCCTAATCCCCCCACCTCCCCCGAATTGAGGTAGAGTTCAGTTAGACAAAGGGACTTCTTTCTGCAACACTTCCCGGACCAGTGAGTCCTATTGCACATGCAATTGGGGGCTCCCAGGTCTTAAAGCCGGAAGTCAGGACTTTGGAAGAACTGTCTCGGGAGGAAAGTATTCATGTGTGATTAAATGTCTGTATGCATGTGTTAGGGGGCGGGATATATGACATATACTATGCGATACTTGATACATCCCGTCCTCTAGCACTGCTGAGTTGGACGTTGTCACTTATGCATCCAAAACTAAATAAAAATAGCTCTAAAACGCTTCTTGTGATTATTGTTTTTGTGCCTTCTGAGTTGGAGGCATCTCAAGATGATGTTGATGTAGCGTAGGATTCCGAAATTTTGGCCAACCCCCAACATCAGATTTGTCTATGGCAGGAAAAGGACTAACAAGCTCGCAAAGCTTTTTCACATATGGGGCGGGATGTACTAAGGTTGCGGTGATCATTCCGCCAGTCACCGCAACCTTACTAATCGCATATGTACTCAGGTATGCGATTAGTATCGCAAAGGACAGCTCTTGCAATAAGAGCTGCCCTTTGCGAAGCAGCCGACACCGGGTTAGGGGATCTCTGTGGGACCCGCCCCCTCCGAGCCCTGGGAACTTTCTGCTGGTGACCTGTGCAGGAAGCCCCGCTCTCCTCCTCCCGGAAGATTAGGAGGAGGCGGAGGACCCAGGAGGAGCGCGGGCCGACAACCAGGCGACTAAGGTGAGTTAGGGCCGGTGCTGGGCGACTGCGTGGCGGCAAGGCGGCGGCGAACCTTCGGGTGTGGGGTGTGGTAAGAAGCCCATAGGCTTCTATAGGGTAATGCCAGATTTTTCTGGCATTACCCTCCGCACCGATAATAGGGTGGCCGAGGCTTAGTACATATGGAAATGTGGTAAAAACCCTGAAAACACGTTTTTTACCGCATATTTCCTTTAGTACATCCCGCCCATGTATCTTTGTAAATGTTTCCAGTTATAGGCAAGTGCAGGGGCTGATTACAGGTGCCCAGATTGCACATCTAGTCCAGATTAGTGATATTATGTTCAAAAGCAATTGCATGGCCATCAGATGTTGTAACCACACCAGCATATACTGTATATTGAACAGAGAAAGATAAGATGGCACTCCAGGACTACTGTATAATCACACAGAAGCTGCAGCATTTCAAGTAATATTAGATCTCCGTTTCAGTCTTGAAAAAGAGTTTGAATAGGTCTTGAAACCAGGAGCATATCGATAATGGGTGCAGGGGGTGTGGTCCAGAGGGGTCCACAAAACACACCTTGCACCCATACACTATACTTACCTCTCCAGAGGTACCGCTACAGAAATCACGGTGAAAATGCAATTTTGCTGGAGATATGCTCACGCGCAGTAGACTCTAGCAAGTACCAGACTAGGAGGTAGATGTACTAAGCCTTGGAGAGAGATAAAGTGGAGAGAAATAAAGTACCAACCAATCAGCTCCTAACTGTCATTTTAGAGCCCATGTTTGAAAAATGACAGTTCGGAGCTGATTGGTTGGTATATTACCTCCCTCCACGTTAGCTCTCTCCAAGGGTTTAGTACATCTATCCCCGTGCCTACATGAAGGGCCCCATCTCTCTTAAATTTCCCCTGCTTGAAACTGCTGTGCTGATGTTTAGTGAATATACACTGGAACGCCATCGGTTTTTTCCTGGGACGCGGTTAATATCCTGACCGAAGGGATTCCAGCACTCAGAATGCCAGCGCTGGAATTCTGGCTGACGGAATCCTTAAGGTAAGTAGCAGGGTTGGGTGGAGGGTTAGGCACTAGGGGGAGGGTTAGGCACTAAGGGGGGAGGTTTAGGATGCAGGGAGGGGGAGGTCAGGTTCAGGCACAAGGGGAGAGGTGGAGGGTCAAGGTACCTACCGACAGGTGTCGGTATCCTAACCTTGTCGGGATGCCGGTGAGAAAGTTGATATTAAGCTATCCACATGAGACTCCATTATGTTGAATGTCTCACTGGCGTCGGGATTAGTGCCCATCCCTTATTTCCCTTATTACTGTGGTGACACTGACATCGGAGAATGCAAGCTTAAAGATGAGTGCCCATTTTTTGCACCCTTTGGATTAGGGATGTGCAGGCTCGGTTCTACTCGGTTCCGTTCGGGTGTTTTTACCGAATCTTATTGGGTATCTGCTGTCATGAGTTTTGGATAGCCAATAAGATTCGGTAAAAACACCCGAACGGAACCGAGTAGAACCGAGCCTGCACATCCCTACTTTGGATATATATAATGTAAGTATTTCTTGAAGAGTATACTTAGAAATACTGTATATACAGTAAATATTTTGGTGACACAGCTAAAATGGACACTATCTATATCCTTCACATAGTTCTGCTAGTATCTCTCTTTTATATATAAAGAACTTGTACTTTAAGTGTAGTGGTGCTTTAAGTAAAAGCAGAGGATTCAATTATCTTTCCATCATAAAGTATGTCATTCATATACTGTGGGTGTCCAGAATCTAGGAAAATTGTAAACCGGTTTGACCAAAAATCTCTTATCTGCTGTTAAGCTTTCTATTTGAATACAGCAATTTCCTCCGGCTAATATTGCCATTGCTTGCTTAAGAGCCTCTCTCTTTAATGGTCCTGTCTGGTTTGTAATGGTTATATAATCAAAACCGTTAAAATCATTTCCCTACATCATCTTCTTTCTGCCTGCGTGGCTCTTGTCAAAGTCTACAGAATTTAAAGTAATATGACGGTTTGGTGATAAAACAAATAAAACTGCGAGAACTCGAAGAGATCGATGGGAAAGAAAATTAGCAGTGATGTGGTCTGGACCGAGGCGGTGACAATGAAAATGATTGCAAAGCGCGGCTTCAGTCATGGCGTAAAGTGGGGTGATAACTTTCAAGCGCGATTGCTTTGCAATTATATAATGGGTAAGTGATTTTATATATGTTCTCTGGCCAGGAACAAAAAGTTTAGAACTTGTGATGAGATACTTAAGTCAGGCAGTATACAGGGGTACCTGAGACACTGCCCGGCTACACTGGAAATGGAGTGAAAACCATTGGGTACCTTGTAAATTAGAGTGGCTTCTCCTAATCCTTACTCTATAGCCCTATTGTATAGAACTAATCTATCAATTATATTTGTTATCATATTACCTTCTATCATACTCTTATCTCCTCAAACAGCTCCCAAACTCTACCAACTCTTCTCCTAACCAACCTGTTTTGCCCCCACACACTGACTCACCCCTCTGTGTCACCTACATCTGACTGCCCGTCCCCTATAGATTGTAAACTCTCATGAGCAGTACTTCCTTTAATCTTCTTTTAATCTTGTAATCTTCCTTTCCTTGCCCACGCCATCATCACCGCCACTTGGCATTCTTTTTGCAACCAGTTGTTGCTCTAACCCTGACTGCTGCCCCCATCAACAGGGGTACAGGTTAAGCCAGGACGGGTTTTCTAATTACAGTGACGATATATGCATAGATGTGTAATTATTGACTGTCGTGAGTATATTGTTTTTGTCCTTTTATATGTGCACTGTACTTTTCCGTGCACTTTATGTCCTGTTATGTTCGTACTGTACTTTTATATGCACATTGGCCCTCATTCAGAGAGGCTCGCAAAAAGCGCTCGCTCGCTCTGAATGAGGGCGATCGCTTTTGTTTTAAAAGCCGGCCCCCGTTTGTCCGGCCACCCCGCCTACAAAACGGGGCGAGCTGTCGAACAACATCGGCAGCTGCCCCGTTTGTAGTGAGCCCCGGAGTGAGTGAATTTGTCACTTGCTCTGGGGCTTGCATACGCATACTGCGAGCGCTGCGCGTGCGCAGGCCCTCACCATCGACCTGCTTGCAAGCGCATAGCGCTTGCGAGCGGGTCTGAATGAGGGCCATTGTACGGGCAGGTTCGATATATTTTGTCACCGTTCAACATGCCGACACTACTGAAATTTGGACATGATTAGAATGCCGACAAAACATTCCTGGTGGTCTAGTGGTGACCTCTTTCGGTGGGTCCTGCGGCTACAGCAGGGTCTGGCGGTCAGCTGATGGTGACTTCCATCTGTACCTGCGTTGCAGCCAGCGGTGAGTATTGCTAACCCGTAACTCTCCCCCTAGTGGCTAACTCTCCTCTTCCGTAGCCAGACCCTCCCCTCCTGCAGCCTAACACTAACCCTCCCCTTCCTCAGGCATAACCCTAACTGTTGACATTCGGAGAATGGCGCCATTTCACATGTCGACACGTTGACATTGTGAACATGTTGACATTCTGCAGATGTCGACATGATGAAGGGGCTTAAACATTCAGAGATGCTAGGTCCTCTTCTGCTTTACATTGGTTGATGAGACATAAATCATACTCCCCCTGTGAGTACAGTACAGCCTACTAATAGGCACAGAGGGCGTCATTCAGACCCGCTCACGGGTGAAGGTCACTCGCAAGTGGGTCGATGTTGGGAGAATGCGCATGCGCACGACGGAGGGGAGCTCCGTCGTGCGCATGCGCGAGACCCGGCGAGCGACGAGAAATACGTCGCTCGGGGTCTCGCACCAAAGTGGGCGTGCTGTCGATGGTGACTGACAGCACGCCCCCTTTGGTGGGCGTGCCAGGTGCGTGGCTGCCAGACGGAGGCGTTCCCATGGGAACGCCTACCGTCTGGATCCGGCCCCACTGACATCACTAGTAGGGGTGTGCACCGGCCACTTTTCGTGTTTTGTGTTTTGGTTTTGGATCTGGATCTTTCTTCGTGTTTTGGATCAGGATTGGTTTTGCCAAAACCACCCTTCCGTGTTTTGGGTTCTGGGTTTTGTGTTTTGGATCTGTATTTTTTTTAAAAAAAGCATAAAAACAGCTAAAATCACAGAATGTGTTGGTTTTTCTGCTCCTATGCTATTATTAACCTCAATAACCTTAATTTCCACTAATTTCCAGTCTATTCTGAACACCTCACAATAGTGTTTTTATGTCCAAAAGGTTGCACTGAGGTAGCTGGATGACTATGCTAAGCGACACGAGTGGGCGGCACAAACACGTGACCCATCTAGGAGTGATACTGCAGTGGCAGACAGGATGGCAGTTTGAAAAACTAGGCCCCAAAGTACATAATGCAAAGAAAAAAAAGAGGTGCAAGATGGAATTGTCCTTGGGCCATCCCACCCACTCTTATGTTGTATAAACAGGACATGCACACTTTAACAAAGCAATCATTTCAGCGCCAGGGTCTGCCACACAACTGTGGCTGAAATGATTGGTTCGTTTGGACCCCTACAAACCAAGCTGGCAATTAATCTGTCCCTGCACAAACTGGCTCTACGGAGGCAAGATGTCGTCCTCATCCTCCTCATCCACCGATTCCTCACCCTCTTCAGTGTTGTGTACATCCTCATCCTCACAGAGTATTAACTCGTCCCCACTGGAGTCCACCACCACAGGTCCCTCTGTACGTTCTGGAGGCTGGTCTCCCTGGAAGAGTTGATAATTCATTTTTATGAACATCATCTTCTCCACATTTTGTGGAAGCAACCTCCTACGCCTTTAGCTGACAAGGTTCCCGGCTGCACTAAACACTCTTTCGGAGTACACACTGGAGGGGGGGCAACTCAGGTAAAATAGAGCCAGTTTGTACAGGGGCCTCCAAATTGCCTCTTTTTCCTGCCAGTACAGGTATGGACTGTCTGACATGCCTACTTGGATGCTGTCACCGATGTAATCCTCCACCATTCTGTCAATGGTGACAGTATCATATGTAGTGACAGTAGACATGTCAGAAATTGTTGCCAGGTCCTTCAGTCCGGACCAGATGTCCAAACTTGGTCCTGCCTGCCCTGCATCACCACCAGCGGGTTGCTTAGGATACCTAAGTTTTTTTCTGGCAGCCCCAGTTGCGGGAGAAAATGAAGAAGGAGCTGTTGACGTGTCACATTCCGCTTCAGCTGACAGTGTGTTCACCAGCAGGTCTTTGCACCTCTGCAGGCTTGTGTCGGCCGGAAAGAGAGACACCACATAGGCTTTAAACCTAGGATCAAACACGGTGGCCAAAATGTAGTGGTCTGATTTCAACAGATTGACCACCATGGAATCCTGGCAAAGCGAATGAAGGGATTCATCCACAAGTCCCACATGCCGAGCGGAATCGCTCCATCTTAGCTCCTCCTTCACTTTCTCCAGCTGCTTCTGCAAAAGCCTGATGAGGGGAATGACCTGACTCAAGCTGGCAGTGTCTGCACTGACTTCACGTGTGGCAAGTTCGAAGGGCTGGAGAACCTTGCACAACACGGAAATCATTCTCCACTGCGCTTGAGTCAGGTGCATACCCCCTCCTTTGCCTATGTCATAGGTGGATGTATAGACTTGAATGGCCTTTTGATGCTCCTCCATCCTCTGAAGCATATAGAGGGTTGAGTTCCACCGCGTCACAACCTCTTGCTTCAGGTGATGCCGGGGCAGGTTTAAGAGTGTTTGTAATGCCCGCACAATATTGGTGGCGTTGTCAGATATCACAAATCCCCAGGAGAGTCTAAGTGGGGTAAGCCACTGGGCGATGATTTCCCTCAGTTTCTCTAAGAGGTTGTCGGCGGTGTGCCTCTTACTGAAACCGGTGATACACAGCGTAGCCTGCCTTGGAACGAGCTGGTTTTTCTGAGATGCTGCTACTGGTGACGCTGCTGCTGTTGCTGCGTAAGGTGATACATCTACCCAGTGGGCTGTCACAGTCATATAGTCCTTAGTCTGCCCTGTTCCACTTGTCCACATGTCCGTGGTTAAGTGGACATTGGGTACAACGGCATTTTTCAGGACACTGAGGACACTTTTTCTGATGTTTCTGTACAGTCTCGGTATCGCCTGCCTAGTGAAGTGGAATCTAGATGGGATTTGGAACCGGGGACACACTACCTCCATCAATTGTCTAAATCCCACTGCACTAATGGCGGATACCAGACGCACTTCTAACACCAACATACCAGTCAATGCCTCAGTTATACGTTTTTCTTCAGGATGACTGCTGTCGTACTTCATCCTCCTCGCTAAGGACTGTTGGAGGGTCAATTGTTTAGTAAAAGTAGTGGTGTTCCTACTTCCTCTCTGGAATGATGAATGACTCCCAGCAGCAGCAACAGCAGCAGCGGCAGCAGGAGGCGTAGCAATGCAGGATCCTCTGGAGGAATCCCGGATAGGAGAGTCAGTCATGCCAGTGACATGGCCTGCAGGACTACTTCCGATCCTGACTAAGGAGGAAATTGACGAGGAGGGAGTTGACGGTGTGGTTTGCAGGCGCTTGGATACAACAGGACAACGGGATTTAGGTGTCCCTGGACTGCTTACGGTCTTAGCCAAAGTTTCTGAACTTGACAGTAACTTTTTATGAACACGCTGCAGGTGCCGTATAAGGGAGGATGTTCCTAGGTAGTTAACGTCCCTACCCCTTCTTATTCCACCTTTACATATGGTACATATGGCAAGACAGTTGTTGTCCGGATTTGCATAGAAATATTGCCAGACCAAAGAGGTGGAATGTTTGGTCTTCTGCCCAGGCATGACCGTGATGGGCTTTTTCATCCCACGGACAACAACTGTCTCCCCCGGAGCCTGATTTAAACAAACCACATCACCATCAGAATCCTCCTCGCCAACTTCCTCCTCAGCGCCAGCTACACCAGTATCCTCATCCTGTTGTACTTCAACAGTGACATCTTCAATTTGCATATCAGCAAGTGGACTGTGGGTGCTCCTTTCAGCACTTGCAGGGGGCATGCAAATGGTGGATAGAGCCACCTCTTCCCGTCCAGTGCTGGGAAGGTCAGGCATCGCAACCACCACCACACTTGGACTCTCCTTGGGGATTTGTGATATCTTCTTAGAACGCACAGTTCTTCGCTGTGCTTTTGCCAGCTTAACTCGTTTGTTTTTTTTAGTGGGAGGAGGGCTTCCATCGTCATGTGAAGCTGAACCATTAGTCATGAACATAGGGAAAGACCTTAGCCGTTCCTTGCCACTCAGTGTCGTAAATGGCATATTGGCAAGTTTACGTTTCTCTTCAGATGATTTAAATGTTTTTTTCAAGGTCATTTTCCTGAACTTTGTCATTTGGGATTGTATGTGCCCTCTACTATGACATTGGGCATCGGCCTTGACAGACGACGTTGATGGCATGTTATCGTCTATGTCATGACTAGTGGCAGCAGCTTCAGCACTAGGAGGAAGTGGTTCTTGATCTTTCCCTATTTTATTTTTATTGAAGAAAGTTTGGCCCTCCATTTATGTTATATTGATATATACGTGCGGCTAAGGCGCACACAAACACAGGAAATATTTTTTTATTTTTGTTGGAGACTAGTGCACTTTGTGGGTTACACCACCCTTTAAGAAATGAGCCAGCCGGCCCTTTACTTATGGGACACAGGCGCACGCATGGCGCTGCTCCTTTGTTGATGCACGTGCAGCCACAGTGCACACAATTCACAAACACAGAATTTTTTTTTTTATCTTGTTTGGACTGCCCTTTGGGGGTTACAGCACCCTTTAGCGGTCAATCCAGCCGGCCTTTTACTTATGGGACACAGGCGCACGCTTGGCACTACTTTGTTGATGCACGTGCGGCTACTGCGCACACAATTCACAAACACAAAATAAAAATTTTTTATTTTGATTGGAGTGCCCTTTGGGGGTTACAGCACCCTTTAACGGACAAGCCAGCCGGCCTTTTACTTATGGGACACAGGCGCACGCTTGGCGCTGCTCCTTCGTTGATGCACGTGCAGCCACAGTGCACATAATTCACAAACACAGAAAAATATATTTTTTTATTTTGTTTGGAGTGCCCTTTGGGGGTTACTGCACCCTTTAGCGGTCAATCCAGCTGGCCATTTATTTATGGGACACAGGCGCATGCTTGGCACTACTTTGTTGATGCACGTGCGGCTACTGCGCACACAATTCACAAGCACAGAAAATATTTTTTTTATTTTGTTTGGAGTGTACTTTGGGGGTTACAGCACCCTTTAGCGGTCAATCCAGCCAGCCCTTTATTTATGGGACACAGGCGCACGCTTAGCACTACTTTGTTGATGCACGTGCGGCTACTGCGCACACAATTCACTAACACAGAAAATATTTTTTTATTTTGTTTGGAGTGTACTTTGGGGGTTACAGCACCCTTTAACGGACAAGCCAGACGGCCCTTTACTTATGACACAGGTGCACGCTTGGCACTACTTTGTTGATGCACGTGCGGCTACTGCGCACACAATTCACAAACACAGAAAATATTTTTTTATTTTGTTTGGAGTGTACTTTGGGGGTTACAGCACCCTTTAGCTGTCAATCCAGCCAGCCCTTTATTTATGGGACACAGGCGCACGCTTGGCACTACTTTGTTGATGCACGTGCGGCTACTGCGCACACAATTCACAAACACAAAAAAATATATATTTTTATTTTGTTTGGAGTGCCCTTTGGGGGTTACAGCACCCTTTAGTGGTCAATCCAGCCAGCCCTTTATTTATGGGACACAGGCGCATGCTTGGCACTACTTTGTTGATGCACGTGCGGCTACTGCGCACACAATTCACAAACACAAAAAAATATATATTTTTATTTTGTTTGGAGTGCCCTTTGGGGGTTACAGCACCCTTTAACGGACAAGCCAGCCGGCATTTTACTTATGGGACACAGGCGCACGCTTGGCGCTGCTCCTTTGTTGATGCACTTGCAGCCACAGTGCACACAATTCACAAACACAGAAAAAATATTATTTTTTTTTAGCACTTGGGGGGAGCACCCCTGACGGACAGAGCACCCCCTGGACAACACTACAGCACCCCTTTAGGACTGGGACACTGCACAGGAGTTTGGAGTGGACACAGCCCCTATGGACAACTGACTGCACAACACAGTCCAGCCAGCCCCTATGGACTTTGAAGTAGTGGACACAGCCCCTATGGACAACAGCAGCACAGCGCAGCACAGCACAACACTACACTGCACTACACTACACTACAACTCTACACTACACTACACAGCCCAGCCAGCCCTGACTCCCACCCTCCCTCTTCACTGTCCACAGCCGAGTGAGAAAATGGCGCCGACGCAGGTACCTTATATAGGATCCAAAACCCTCGAGACCCGGAAGGCGGGATGATGACGTTTTGCCTCGATTTCAGATCCGAGTCAGGCGGGAAAAGTCGAGCCTGACTCGGATCGGCCTCGGATCGGGGGGCTCGGGGGGGTTCGGATTTCAGAAATCCGAACCCGCTCACCCCTAATCACTAGTGATGTCAGTGGGAGTGATTTTGGCTCTGATTGAGCCAAAATCACTCCAGGGCTTGCGGTCACCGAGACCCTACCGCAGGGTCTCGTCGCAAGCCTGATGGTCGCGATGGTCTTGACCATAGCGACTATCATCATGGACGCTCGCGTAAGCTGTGGGTGGTAGCCCACAGCTATGTGAGCGTCCAAGAGGCCGCTCCATTTTTAGGGAGGAGGGCACTGATTCAGAGCGAGCGCTCTGGTCAGAGCGTCCGGCTCTGAATCACGCCCAGAGTTACAGATGTTAAACCTGTCCTCAACTCTATCAGCATCTACACAACACTTGGTCTATAAGACAAAGCTCCAGTTCCAGAGGCCTCTGCACAACACCTGTGATTGGATGACTACATACTGTAAGTGAGAAGGATTTTGGACATACAGATGTGTCCTCATACATCTAGCCTCAATACGCCACACGGTGCAACTTTCTTTACGTGAGTGAGCTGCCAGGTCCCATACTACTCTACTAGCATCGGGCATCTTTTTTCGCAGCAAGAGACTGTGCTGACTACTGTGATATGTAACACTTGTATAACTGTTAGCACCTGAGTCTGTATATGAAGCACAACGGAACTTGGAATAAAAAAAGCTGCGGCTGCTTCATTGTAGCACTCTGTATACAGATTCAGAGACTCCGTGGCACACAGATATACAATTGACACATATCAAATTAATCAGCACGGTCTGCTGGTGTATCCTAGTACCATCGCACTGCGACTTAGATTTTCAGCATAAAACGCCCAGCACTAGCAAAGTTTCACGAGATCTGGCATCCCGAGAGGGGCTTTTTAGCGCGACTGCAGCAAAGATGTATAATGACACATCAGTATTTTTTGACACCTACTCAGACAACAGGTACTGCCAGAACCTGCCTGGTAGCGGTAGTTGTACGGATGTGGAGCTGAAGCAAGAAATCGCACATGCAGGCCAATCTGGTTCAGTGAATATGTAGGAGGATAAGAACGAAAGTATAACCTGGAGCAATAACTTAACTTTCATTTTTTTAAACTCAGCAATGCACCTCTTCTCTACCTGCAGAGGATAGTTTGAATGTAAAAATAATATACTAAAAACAAGGAGGGCTATACAGAAGTATATATGCCCTGACATCCCCGAATAGCCCTGCTAAAGGTATTTGGGGTTTTTAAATAGTCTCAATAGGCGCTATTTTGTGTCATTGAGCAAGTGATGTAGAAGACATTTTTGCAACTTTTTTTGGGGAAAATATATATTCCCATCAAATTTGGGGTACATGAAAATGGGTGCAAGTATAGTTCATAGTCACTAAAGTAAAGCTTTAAAGTGCACAAACAAAATGCACCTTCAGCAAGCACCTGCAATAAAAAAAAAAACCTCCCCCATATTTCCCGACCCCCCAGAGGCTATTTCGGTAGTTTTTGAATTTGTATCCCAACTTTTTTTTTTCCGTCCATTATTTCAAAGTAATTTTTTGGGGTGTCCTTTGTGTAATTTTCTGAGTTTGTTAATGCAGTTAGCGTCAAAGGGGGTGAAAAAGGGTGGTCCCCGCAAGTTTGCTCCCCAAAACCCCAATTCTGCACTTTTTTCGTCGGGTGTTCATAGGCGAAACTTTTATGTCTATTACATTGCATTGCGTTATCGCGCCGGCAAAGAGACGCTGAAATTGAATACGGGGATAAATGAAATTGGCAAAAATTACGTAATCGGTGATACTTTTCCGCAAAAAATTACTTTTCGCTTCTAATTGAATACGGCCCTAAATAGCAAGTTCTGGAGTTTACAAGGTGTGGGTTCTTCAATTGTCCTCAGGCTGTTGTTGGCTCGGTATCTCAGGATTCCTAGCTGCATCTCTCCATGTCGGATTCAGAGCCGGACGCTATTTGCGAACGGTCGTTCAGAAAAAGGGGCCTGATATTTAAATAGAGCGCTCGCTCTTTGCGGTCTGTTGACGCCTCTATGTCTGAGCGAGCGTACGAAACATGTGCTCGCTATTTTGTAAAAAACGCCCCCTGGCCGCTCGCATCCTACGTCATCTCCGCTATTTGATTAATCGAGTTCATCGAAAGGCGTATGAACTGCTCGCAGTGCTTGTGGTTGGATTTTCCTACCGCAATCATGCGAGCAGTTCAGGCTAAGAAACAACCAAGTGACGTGGTCGATGACGCTGCTTTGTTAATTATGTACACCCTTAAAACGCCCGTTTTGACCTTTTGGCACACCTGCGTTCGGATCACCACTCCCCGTTTTCAAGCACCTTCCCGTTACCACCCACAAACGCCTCATCCTGTCACTCAAATTAGCAGGCATTCGCTAATTTGCGAGCACATGAATTTCGACCACACTGACTGGTTCGCGCATGCGTATTACCAGCCGTACGCATGCGCAGTTGTGCGAACATCGCTCGGAGTGAACGAGCGGCCGCTTGCGAGCGTCTCTGAATCAGGCCCTGTGTTCTTTAGGCTCCTGGTCTCCCTGTCTCACCAACAACACTCCCAGGAGGAGATGTACTAAGCCTTGAAAAGTGATAAAGTGGAGAGTGATAAAGTACCAACCAATCACCTCCTATCACTTTACAGGCTGTGTTTGAAATATGGCAGTTAGGATCTTGGTTGATTGGTTGGTACTTTGGGACTGATTCATCATGGATCGCAACTGCAACAGTGTATGCAGATTGGCCGATGATGCGTACTGCGCATGTGTATGCACCGCAGTGTGCCTGTGTGAGTTAGCATTGCAATCAGCTATGCAGATACAAAGCCATCGCGGACTGAGGGACGTCAGCGCTTGAGGGTGGTGACCGGGGAGTGGTTGGACAAACACAGGCGTGCCTGTCCATTTGAACGCTGTGCATAAATTAGCCACTGCGACGGTATGCACAGCTTGAGTGCGACGAGGTTAGCAATTTCTGTTTAAGGTCAGACCTGCTGTAATTGTGCGTGAGGGGCCGATGTTACTCGATGTTCCTGATGTATACGCAGGACTGCAAGGTATTACGGATGTGAGATAGCAGCAGTGGGCGTCTCTATGCTGGCTGTGCGACGGCTTTGCGATAGCATTCATTAGCATATTTTCACAGCAGACCGCGTGTGTAATCGCAGCTGCGATCGCAATAGCGATTCGTAATGAATCAGGCCCTTTATCACTCTCACTTCCTCCCAGAGTCCAGTTCCTTGGCTCCAGTTTTCCTGCACGAAGATCTTGCAAACTTGCACCAGTGTTCCTCCGCTGATTATCCTGTAGACTTGTACGATAAATGAAATGACTGAATAGGTGTGGAGTGTGTTAAACCTCCTAGGCTGGGGACGGACCTGTGTGGGGAATCATGTGATAATAAGGGCCTATGGGTTTTAGGGTTGTAGGTTTTTAGCAGGGATATTAGAGTTTGTTGGAGGCGGAGTCTCTTTTGTTCCTGTCTTCCCACCCTCCCTCCCTAAATTTTACTTTATTTGCTCGCTTTGGTTTGGGTTTGGTGATTTTTACTGTATGAACTGAATTATTTATCAACGTTAAGGATTATTCTACATAACATGTTGAAATGCCTGCCACAGTAAACAGATGATGATATTATTATCGGTGGTCATGCAGGCTGTGTATTATTTACTTACGTTAGGCCATAGAGCTGACTTACAGCATCCCCTGCCAACAGCGATGGAAGATCCTATACCCAATTCTCCTCTGGCGGGAAACCAACAGTGAATTAAAGAGATTCCAGCATCCCAGACACCAGCCTCACTGTCATCCCCACAACCTGCCCCATGCACAGGGAGACTCATGGCATCTCCTACATGCCGGCTATGTAAGATGCCCAACCACTGGTCAGTCTGATAGAGAGTCAGCCATTGAGCGATGAGATTTCCAGGGCACAGTGGACCCCATGGCACAGTGGACCCCAGTTTTCCAGCCATTCCACCAGGAAAGGCCTGTCGTGGCCTACATCCACACCCACAAAATCAGGGCAGCTGCAACCTGAACTGTCAGCCAGACCATCTGACAATACTTGTTGAAGCCTCTTCCCTGCCTGAAAGTCCAGCTAAGGAAAATCCCTGGCTTGAAGGAATACAAATGGGTCCAGCTATTGTTCTGTTCTCTTTGTACCTCATCCACATGAAGCCTATAGTTTTGGGTCGGCTCAAAGCCACATGGTCCAAGGCCCTGCCTGCAGCCTACCACAAAGCCCGACCTGCAGCCTACAACTTGTGCTACTTCCGATACGGTCTCCTCTACTTTACTCAATGCTCCCCTGCAACCTCTTCTTACCCTTCTTTACCTCCTTCCTCTTCATCCTCCACATCACATACCATTATGTATATAAGAGGTCTATGTACAAAGCCTTGGAGAGAGATAAAGTGGATGGAGACAAAGTACCAACCATTCAGTTCCTGTCACGTTACTGGCTGTGTTTGAAAAATGACAGTTAGGAGCTGATTGGTTGGTACTTTATCTCTAGACCCCTAAGTTCTCCACTATCATTTACCATTACTTTGCCGATAGCTGTCCATGTCTCTTCACACTGCTCCTTCGCCTGGTCCACACCCCAAACTAAATTGTCCCACTTAATCCTACTGTCTCGCTTTACCAGCCCCCCTCTAGTATGTAAGCTCTCACAGGCAGGGTTCTTTTACCTTCTGCTTTATGTCTGCCTTCTAACGTCTACCTCGCAGGTCCCTTTACATGTGTGATGTTGAATTGTTTGTATGCCAAGCAATCATTTCTTTTAATTGCATCCATGAATATATTATTCCGCTCAGTTGTTTGTCCCTTGTCCTATCTGATGCTGAATTATTCCTGTATACCATGTGCTTTGTTCTCTTAATTGTATACATACATTTATTATTCTGCTCAATTGTACCCATGTACCTCTTATTATGTTTACTGTTCTCATGTATGACATTTATGTCACACGCTGCAGAAGCTTTGGTGCCATATACAGAAGGCGATGATGATAATAAAAGAGCTCTAGGTTTCTAGTTTTACAAAATGTAAGAAACACTCGGACAGTTTTTATCAGTGAATATGTAAATATTTTTTCAATGTTTTTGTCTGCTCTCAAGAAAACATGACATGCTGCGCTATTATTCATAATGTTTTGTAAAGGGGTATATATGCATGATCTTTCCCCTGCGTTCCCTAATACATGCCTTCCAAGGTCGGCTAATAGTCATTTTAGATGGGGGCTTAGCTATGGCAAGTCGGGTGCATAAATGCATCATAGTGGACCCCCTGGTTAGTCTTTTTCACATAAAAACACAGTTTTTATGGGGATACGTCCAAACCTACTGCAAATCTGGACAAAGGTCTTGATCGAGGGATAGTCCCTCCAAATTGGGACAGTTAGGAGGTATAGTATATAGTACTTATCTTTTAGATTGTAACTCTAATGAGCAGGGCTTTCTTCCCTTGTGCTTTTCCTTCCCCCAGTTATACCTTCATCTCCTCCCTGCTGCCTACACACTGGTATCAAACATTGGGTTCTGCCGCCATGCTGTTTATTTGGGTATTAAGACTGCTGCAATGTCTGTAAATTACTTTTTCTGTTTATGTATTTTGTCAGGCGCTGTGGACTCCTGGCAACTCCATAAAACTAAAGGATAATAATAATTAGAGATGTGCATGGGCCCCAATATTTTAGTTTTGGCAAAACCACCCTCAAATGTTACGGATTTACATATCTCCCAACTTTTCAGAATGGGAAGGAGAGACAGGGTGTGCGCCGAAGGCGCGCGTGCCCGAAAAAGAGGCGTGGCTTCCGAAAAGGGGGCGGAACCAACTGAAAAACAGGGCGGAGCCTCGCGGCTTCCCCCCGTTTTCATCACAATAGGGGGCGTGCCCAGCACTCTCAGAGATGCTGGGCAGCCCCCCCAGGCTCTCCCTACGCTAGTGAACAGATGCCGTGCGATGCGCACGGCATCTGTTCACCTTCTGCACACCCGCTACTCTGCTAGGCAGGGCAGCGGGTGTGCTTTCCCCAACTTCCCCTCCACCGCGGGACACTGCGACCCGCGGGCGGGACAGTCCCAGAAAAACGGGACTGTCCCGCTGGAAGCGGAACAGTTGGGAGGTATGGATTTGGTTTTGGATTGCTTTAAAATTGATAAAAGCAGCTAAACCATGTAATCCAAAACCGAGAATTTTTAAATCCGAGTTCCGAACTTACAGCAGACAAGAGCTAGGACTCGGTTCTACTTGGAACCCCAAAAGTGATCCGAGCCGGGACTTGATTTGATGCGGAACCCCTACGTTCAAGTGTGTTAGGTAGCCCCTGCCAGTCACAGTATAGCTGGGGCAGTCACAGACTGCACTGACTACACTGAGGTGGCAGATTTTACTGGGGGGGCTGCAGTCATTGTCTCAATTACAGGGCAAGTTAGTGTACAGGCAGTGAACGTAGGGCCTGACTAAGGGTTTCTGCCACCATAGGCTAATACACTCACAGCGCCTCCCCTCCCATACCACCAGTGACAAACATCCTGGGAACAGCGGCGTAACTAAGGGGGGTCGGACAGGGCACATGCCCTTGGTGCCATCCATGTCAGTGGTTTCAGTGTGTAGTACGGCCCACACTATACACTATACTACACAATAAAACAAACGCACTGCTGCCGGCCCCGGGTAGTACACTCACTGACATTGAGTGTATTACCTGGCGGCGATGTGTTTGTTTTAGCAGCCAATGAGAGTCAGACAGACTCTCATTGGCTGCTGCACCTACGGCCAGAGCTGGGCAAGAGCTCACTCCTTCCGGCTCCTGCAGTGGGTGAAGAGAGAGACGTCTTGACGTCTTTCCCATAGTGCCGAGCGGGACCGGAGGAGCGGACAGCGGCGGGTGCACGAACGGGGATATGGGTAAGTATAATGTGTGTCTGTGTTTTATGTGTAAGGGTCACTACTGGGGGCACTGCATAAGGAGCACTGTATAAGAGGCACTACTTGGGAAAACGGTATAAGAGGCACTACTTGGGACACTGCATAAGGGGCACTATTGGGGGCACTGCATAAGGGGCACTATTGGAGGCACTGCATAAGGGGCACTACTGGGGGCACTGTATAAGGGGTACTGTATAAGTGGCACTACTGGGGGCACTGCATAAGGGGCACTATTGGGGCACTGTATAAGGGGCACTACTTGGGGCACTGCATAATGTGCACTACAACAGGGGGCATTGCATAAGGGGTACTACAATAGGGGGCACTGCATAATGTGCACTACAACAGGGAATTGTATAAGGGGGACTACTACTGAGGACATTGCATAAGGGGCACTGCTACAGTGGGCATTCATTGAGGGGCACTAATACAAGGGGCATTAGATAAGGGGCACTACTACTGGGGGCATAAGGGATGGAAAGGAATGTTCCCAGAGTGACGAGAAACGGTGGAGTGACATGTTGAAATGCCCCCATTTGTCAGTGACCACGACCCTTGTGCCATGCGGCCACACCCACTTTTGTACGTAAGCACCTTTGCCGCGCGCCCATAGTGGGAGGTGGGGGCTTTATTTTTCATCTTGCCCTGGGCTCCAAATACCCTAGTTGCGCCACTGTCTGGTAAAGCAGTTGCTGTACCCTGTAAATAGGTTCAGAGAGAGAAATGTACAAGTTTTGATGATTTCAGGGTTATATGCTGTATATTATTTGCAGCAACACATTTATATAAAAAAACACCCAAACATTATGTTCCTCAAAAGATGGTAATGCAATTATTAGCTTTCTAACAGTAACTTCAGTAGCCCTTGCTGCAAAAAGATTGCAGGCAGCAATCAGTGATAGTCACTCAGCAACCCAGACTGAGCGAAGCTCATATGATACATGTGCCTTCACCTTCTCCCTTCCCTAAGGTAGTACACTTCTCTACGGAAATGACATTAATAAAGTGCGGCTATGGATGCATACCAAGCTCCAGCCTCCCCTAATCATGCAGCAAGCTCCTGTACCCTCCCAATTCAGCACTATATCAGCTGCCGCCCACTATTTCACCACCACGAGTTCCAGCTCCCCTAAATTCATCCTCCTTAGGTGCATGGTTTAACCACTGGATGCATGCCAGTATACAACAATATTGTTTGAAAGAGTTATTTAAAATGTTTTTATTTATCGTCAGTTGATGTACTTTGTAAATGGCTCTATGATAAACCAAAATAAAATCATTTACAGGTGAAATAAAAACAAGGACGCAGAGCTCTCTGGAAATTCCTTGCAGTCTTTTCACATCTCAGAGCTCCGTAGCCAAAAACATTTCTCAGCCGAGATTGAATCCTGTTTTTTTAACTGCTCTTTAAGGAAAGTAAATTTTTTTCGGCACAATTCACTGAAGTCATTGCAGATGCGGAGGATTAATAGTATTGCTTTTACTATTGCCAACATTAATTAGAGGAGTCTCTCTGAATATCCGTCATCTTTTATAATAAGGCTGCGCAACACAAAATCTTTCTACCTCCGGTTTATTCTCTCAAGGCAAAATGGGTTTCAGGATTTTATGTGAGTTTCTTGTCACTAAACTACTGACATCTTTGTAAAGCGGGAAAACAGAGGTTCACGTTAATTAACATTAAAATAAAAACCCGTGAGTACTGAGTAGGGTTTGTTATAAGTCTCCTAGCACAAGTGACTGTACTAAAATTCAAATGTTGTAAGTTGTAACTAATGATAAGTACAGCAAAGGAAAAAAATGGTCCTCCTCATGGATGATTTTAATTATTTAGATATAAATTGGGACATTGAAGCTAATGATTCTGGAAAATTAAGCCGATTTTTAGCTAATTTAGATAACTACTGTACTTTGCTCAAGTAGTACTTGAGCCAACCATAAGGGGGCACTGCTGTACTTGGTTCAGCCTAATTGAACAGATGGGCAGCATGGTGGCGCAATGGTTAGCTTTGCTGCCTCAAAGCACTGGGGTCATGTGTCTCAACCAGGGCTCCAGAGCTGTAACTAGACTTTTTGGTGCCCTGTGCCAGAAAGAGCATTGGCGCTCCCCTCATTTTTCAAAGGGACATAATGCACCCAAAAAAGGGCCATGGCTTCATGGGGAAGGGCCAGGGAAGAGATAGGAGAGGCCAGAAGATGCTGGGCATGAAATAAGAAGAAGCTACAAGCAAGAATGTTAATAAACAGAAATTTGATAGGCCCAAACAGCACCCCCTGACCTGTGGTGCCCTGTGCGATGGCACTGGCCACACTACCCTAGCTACGGCCCTGCAGGGCTCTATCTGTGTGGAGTTTGCATGCTCTGGATTTCCTCCACGTAAACATACTGGTAGCAGTGGCATATCTATAAAAGGTACAGGGTGTAAGGGGCACATATTCCCCTGTGTCAAGGGAGGCCCGTGTTGCACCCCAGCATCCACCATAGATCCCACTGAGTGCGGAGCAGAGCCTTTCCCCCTCTCCTTGAACCTGTTGCCGGTAGCCATCTTTTGGGTGATATAGTCAGAAAGATGGCACCGCCACAGCAGTTGCAAAGATTCTGACACATGTAATGTTCTGTACATGTGCCATCTCTCTCACAATATCACACAAAATATGTCCGCGAGCAGTACAGTATGTATAGAAAAGGACCTGCTGCCTAGAGCATACATGCCTACTCTCGCGGGGGGCTCACAATTTTTTGGGTAACCCCCCGCACCCTCGGTAGAGTAGGCATTTCTTCCTACTGAAGTGGGCAGAATGGGGTGAATTTCCGCCGTGATCGAGGGTCCTGGAGTAGGGGGCGGAGTATAATGACGCCCCACCCCCTATTTACATTTGCACCGACCGCGGCAATTTATCATGCAGGCGTGGGTCTTAATGACTCGAACCATCAGGCCCCACCCCAGTTACAACCCACCTGCTTCTCCTCCCGGGGATGAGAAAAAAAGTAGACAAGTATGGCCTAGAGTGTGTGTGTGCGGTGGGAGGGGGGGGGGAAAGCACTGTACACTGCCCCCCCTCCTGGCCATTTATATGCCCCAGACTGGTAGGTTTACATGAATTCTTACTAAAAATGATACCCTAGTGTGTATGTGTGCCTGTGGCAGGGAGTGTAGATTGCTAGCTCCACTGGGGCACTGATGTGAATAACAAAGACAGGCAGCACGCATAGGCGTGCACAGAAGCTGGCACAGGGGGTGCTGCTCCAGCACTTTCCCAATCAACCCCTCCCTCCCTACTGAAGACTACCCCTCCCTCCCTACTGTAGACTACCCCTCCCTACTGTAGACTACCCCTCCCTCCCTACTGTAGACTACCCCTCCCTCCCTACTGTAGACTACCCCTCCCTACTGTAGACTACCCCTCCCTCCCTACTGTAGACTACTCACCTGAGCAGCCAGGTGAGTTCAAGTGAGTAGTGTATGACCTGGATGGCGGGGGGGTACGGGATAGTCCATGACCCAGCAGATGGGGAAGTGCCCTGTGCCAGCTTCTGTACACTCCTATGGCAACGCGGTTGGCGTAATTGCTAGCATTACTGTTTCCCAGCCCTGGATAATCAAAGTAATGCATAATGTGTCCACACTATAATATATTTTAATACATAACTATGTACAGGGGAAGGTGCATTTAGGTAATTATGATCACAACATGGTAATAACTGATGTGAGTTTAATTCAAATGTTTTGTAAGACAGCTAAAAGATGTATGGATTTTATAAGGGAAAAGTTTAATCAGCTCAGAGAGCCATTCAGTCTTATGGAGATGTAAACATGTTATGTACATACCAGATGGCAACAAACTTTATAGGAATCAAAGGCAATCGATGTCGTTAAATAAGAAAGTATAGGAGGTGGCTTGGGGGGTGTCTGCAGCGTTTACATTGCCCAAACTAGATGGGACTTAAAATTCATTATAGACTCACAAGAAATGTAGCAATATAGGAAATCAGGTTAGCAAAGATTGAAGCTGAACGACAGCTTGCTGAATATAGCGTGCCTGGTTCAGAGGGGCAGTGCTGATGTTAGTGCAGTTAAGCGGTTATTTGCTACTGCGCATGTGGAAAAAAAATTGCCTCATGAGTTCCCCTGAGTATATGCTAGTGTATTCAAAAAAGCCGTCTCAAGGGCGTATTATTGGGGTGTCATGGGTGACACTGGCTGCATTTTCAGATGCGAGCCTCAGACACAGAGACCATGTTCAGCAGTGACGTGCAGTGAGGTCAATGGCTGGGGAGGCACACATGGAGATGGGTCTGAGTGCTGGGAGCATGTCTCACCCCCTACTCACTGTAACTCTCCCCCCATTACACTAAGCTTCAATGTTCATTGATTCTCTTACCTGCATCACTGTGTCTTCTGTTGCTGCTGCTGACTGAGCTCCAATCTCTAAACACTGCAGTGCACTTTCTGGTTACATGACACATCCAAGGTGTCCATCAGTGTTCAAGGCACGTCCCCCATACTTAGAGGCATGCCTCTATTAGCTCTCTTTCTGTGCAGCTTACTGCCAGTGCTGTGGCCCCTCCCCCAGCTCTGCAAGCAGTGTCTAACTATACAGAAGCGAGGCGAGATGTTGCTGCCTCATCTTTTGTCTCCCTGCAGTCCCAGGGAGCTACACAAAGCTGGTGAGTGTTAACCATAAAAATGATTACAATAAACAAAGAAGATGTTTATAACTTATAAATATCTTCTTTGTATTATCCTAATCATTTTTATATCAAATCTCAGGAGTATGAAATGGGAAGCTCTGATGGTGTTGTCTTTGTAACTACTGGCAGAGTTGCACCGTCTGCAGGCAGTGAAAGTGAGTGTCCCTGGGCTTGCACAGTTCAGCGCAGGCTAGTAAATAAGGGGAGGGCTGAAACTAGCATTTGCATATTATTGCCGCTGCCATTGCTGCTCCGCAAAAAGCCACAACCGCGGCTGCAATAACGTCATCTCTGAGTCGGGCCCAATGCGTGTAATCCCTGAACATTGCAGGAGTACAGAAACATTCAGGAAAGTAGAAGTGATGATACTGTGCCAACAAACTTAGAAACTAGGAATCATAGCAGTGGAAAAAGAAGAGAAAGCTGATCTTTCATTTTAATTATCTTTCAAAGATGAAAATGTCGCCGGGAAATAGGCTGTGTACTACAGCAATAGACTAAGCACATTGCTACATTTTTATTGTCTAATTTAAAAATGTGCGTTCTACCTGACTTAGGGGTCTATTTACTAAAGCAGTGTTAGGAGAAGTGAAAAGTGAAGAGCGAAAAGTGATAAGGTGCCAGCCAATCAGCTCCCAACTGTCATTTTCAAACACAGCCTGTGAGATGACAGTTAGGAACTGATTGGCTGGCAATTATCACTTTTCACTCTGTCTCCTAACACTGCTTAGTAAAGAGACCCCCTAAGATTACTGGAAGACAGATAAACCACCTGACCACCTGACCCAGATGGAGTGCACCTACTGTAGATGTACTAAGAGAACGAAAGGGCTGATTCATTGATGGACGAGCTCCAAAATTGTACACAGCTACCGTGCGAAAAATATGCAGTGTCGCAGCCGCCGGGATTTGTATTGAGATGCCTACCAGCGGCTTCACAAATCCAAAAGACTGCGTACAAAGATGCAGCTTGATCGCAGATCAGTCAGATATCGGACTTCTGAGTGACCCTATGGTCGCACAGAATGGCCGACGGGACTGAGACGCCAGTGCCCTTTTTACTGCATAGGGGATCACAGTCGCAGTCTGAGACAATAATGGAAATCGCCACATGCGCAGTGCAACTCAGGCCAATGCATAGATCACAGATAATCGCTCAACTGCGTAAGCATTGCGTCCATCTCTGATTGAGGACCTACGTTCAGTAATTGATGGTCCACTTTTTCTTATATGGCCCCAAACAGTTCATGTTTTCCTGGTCACCTGTGGATCTTTAAAATGTGACAGTTGGTCATACTGTACATCTGTATGTGCTCAGCTAGGTGACCTGGAAAACATTATGGGGCATATCCACTACACGATGAATGAATGTTAACAACATCGTTATCATTTTATTATATTGTGCAATGGACAGGGCCGAAACTAGGATTTTTGTCACCAGGGGCAAGACAGTAATTTGGCGCCCCCCATGTAATTCCCCCTGCTGTAGTGCCCATATTGTAATGCCCCCATAGTAATGCCCATATGTTAATACCCCCATAGTAATGCCCCTGTAGTGCCCACCATACAGTAATGCCCCTGTAGTGCCCATGCTCCCATATTAATGCCCCTGTAGTGCCCATGCTTTCATAGTAATGCCCCTGTAGTGCCCATGCTCTCATAGTAATGCCCCTGTATTGCCCATGCCCCCATAGTAATATCCCTGTAGTGCCCTTACAGTAATGCCCCTGTAGTGCTCATGCCCCCACAGTAATGCCCCTGTGGTAATGACCCTGTAGTGCCCATGCCCCAATAGTAATGCCCCTGTAGTGCTCATGCCCCATTAGTAATGCCCCTTATTGCCTATGCCCCCATAGTAATGCCCCTGTGGTAATGCCCCTGCCCCCATAATAATGCCCCTGTAGTGCAGCTTATTAAAAAAAAAAGACTTACCTTGAACCCCGCTCCTGCATCCAGCGTCGCGTCCGGTCCGCCGGCTGCTCCTTGGAACTATGGGGGAGATGTCATGACGTCTCCCCCATAGTGCCCGTAGGGAGAGCCGGAAGCTGGAGTTCGGGAGAGAACTCCAGCCTCCGGCTCCGGCTACACCGCGTCGCTGCAGAGAAGGAGCCGGGCGCCCGCTGGTAATAAATATTACCAGCGGACGTCCGGCTTGGAGCCTCTCTGCAGCGCCGGGCTGGAGGTCACTGGCACCAGGTACAGCGGCTCACCCGGTGCACGTGCACCTCCAGCCCCCCCCTAGTTGCGGCCCTGCAGTGGATAATGTGCACACACTGAACAATATGTCGTTCAGTGCAGGCCCCCTCCCTCATCCCTGAAAATGCACAACCTGACGATATCGTCAGGTTGGGCAGTATGTTCAGGCAATGACAGATGCCGACAACGACCAGCGGGATTGCACATCGCTGGGCGTTGCCGGTATAGTCACTGCATGATTAAGGAACGCGAACGACATCGTTCATTTATATTGTGTAGTGAATATGGGCCTTTAGAGGTCCTGAGGACTGAAATTGAGAACCACTTTTCTACATGTACTGTAATGCTATTGCCAAAAATTACATAGTACTTATATAAATAAACAGGGGGATTGTTAGTTAATATAGTTAATAAACAGTTATAGTTAGTTTATAGTTAATAAACAGATCACTCTTATTAATTAAAAATATATACGGGATACTCATTTTTTAATATTAACATAAAGAAGCTCTACTAATAAATAAGAATAATCTTACTATGCATTCTCGGGAATCCATTGGTGAACCAAAATAAATGCTATGATGCACAGTCTGCTATAGAGGGGCAGGGAAGGTTTTTGTTGGCATTCATTTAAAAAACAAAAAATATTTGCAATTAACATGGAGAGCACACATGTGAGTAAATATGTAAAAACACCTTTACTATAATTTCTGCTCACGTACATCAAGGGGTCTATTTAGTAAGCAGTGTTAGGAGACAGAGTGAAAAGTGATAAGAAAGTGATAAGGTGCCAGCCAATCAGCTCCCAACTGTCATCTCACAGGCTGTGTTTGAAAAATGACAGCTGGGAGCTGATTGGCTGGCACCTTATCACAGACTTATCACTTTTCACTCTGTCTCCTAACACTGCTTAGTAAACAGACCCCATAGGATTAAATCAGCCGATTTAGCCCAAAGAAAGACCCCTCCGTCGCTCACCATATACTCTAGCTGTAGCTGCCGATGGTACAGGCTTGCCTACCCTCCCGATTTGGCCGGGAGCCTCCCGATTTTCAGGTGCCGCTCCCAGCCCCCCGGAAAGGCAGGCAAGCCTCCCGGAAGCCTCCGACCCTCCCTTCTTCCCCCCTGAAAAGATTAGAAACCCCCGCAGCGGGGGAGCCGGTGACGCGATTCGCGCTGAATTGCGTCATCGCGGCCCCGCCCCCTGCTTCACACTGCCGAAAATAACGGCATTGTGAAGAGGGGCGGAGCCACGATGACACGGTCGTGCGTCTCCGCCCCCAGCTCCACCCCCAATGTACCACCTTCTGGCTGGCACGCCCCCGGCTCCGCCCCCAATGACCGCCCCCGCGCCCCCGCTGTTAGCAGACAATCAGCTCCCTCCCGGAAGGCTGGAGCTGATTGTTGGCAAGTATGCGATGGTATCCACAGATCGAGGCTGCCTCAGGACACAGCAGGTGTCACAGCATCTCACGTTCCAAGCAACGACCAACGCATTTTGTCATTGTCAGTGGGTGTCACTATATATATTTTTATCTAGATAGCTTAAACTGGCTCTGGTTACACAAGTGTATACTTTTGCTGCACCATAGCATAGATACATGGCTTGTCATTGTTAGTAGTAATTACTACAGTTGTATTATCCTATTTGTACATAATAATGTAATGGAGTGTTATACACAAGAGATAGTTATTAACAGGGCCGGTTCTATGGTTACGCATGGTACGCGGCCGCGTAAGGCGCCACGTAGTGAAGGGCGCCGTGGCCGCGACCATGCCTCAATTACCGCGGTGCAGACTGTGTCTCTGTGACACAGCTGCACCGCGCGTGTAGCGCTGACCACACGGAGTTCGGTCAGCGCTACACAGTGCCAAACACACAGCCGCCGGAGCCGGCAACTGTGTGTTTGTTTCAGCAGCTGATGAGAGTCTGTCAGACTCTCATCGGCTGCTGTAGCTCCCACTGCGGGAGCCAGCTTCCGGCTCCCGCAGTGGGTAATGGGAGAGACGTCGTCATGACGACGTCTCTCCCATAATGCAAAGCGGCCCTGGAGAATGGTTGGGAGTAGCGGATATCGGCGGTGGGAGCAGGAGCGGGGGGTTCAGGTAAGTGGTTTTTTTTGTTTTGTTTTTTATAACGTGTGTCTCTACTGGGGGGGGCTACAAAGGGGAATTACTACTGCGGGCACTTGAAGGGGGGATTACTACTGGGGGCACTTGAAGGGGGGGACTACTACTGGGGGCACTTGAAGGGGGGGACTACTACTGGGGGCACTTGAAGGGGGGATTACTACTGGGGGCACTTGAAGGGGGGGATTACTACTGGGGGCACTTGAAGGGGGGATTACTACTGGGGGTACTTGAAGGACGATTACAGGGGGCACTAGAAGGGAGGATTACTACTGGGGCACTTGAAGGGGGATTACTACTGGGGCACTTGAAGGGGGGATTACTACTGGGGGTACTTGAAGGGGGGATTACTACTGGGGGAACTTGAAGGGGGATTATAGGGGGCACCTGAAGGGAGGAACACTACTGGGGCACTTGAAGGGGATTACTACTGGGGGCACTTGAAGGGGGGATTACTACTGGGGGCACAAGAAGGGGGGATTACTACTGGGGGCACTTGAAGGGGGGATTACTACTGGGGGCACTTGAAGGGGGGATTACTACTGGGGGCACTTGAAGGGGGGATTACTACTGGGGGCACTTGAAGGGGGATTATTACTGGGGCACTTGAAGGGGGGATTACTACTGGGGGTACTTGAAGGGGGGATTACTACTGGGGGAACTTGAAGGGGGATTACAGGGGGCACTAGAAGGGAGGATTACTACTGGGGCACTTGAAGGGGGATTACTACTGGGGGCACTTGAAGGGGGGGATTACTACTGGGGGCACAGGAAGGGGGGATTACTACTGGGGGCACTTGAAGGGGGGGATTACTATTGGGGGTACTTGAAGGGGGGACTACTGGGGGCACTTGAAGGGGGGATTACTATTGGGGGCACTACTACTGGGGGCACTTGAAGGAGGGCTACTACTGGGGGCACTTGAAGGGAGGATTACTACTGGGGGGGACTACTACTGGGGGCACTACATGGGGGGGAAACCTCCACTGGGGGCACAACAATGGGGGGACTACTACAAGGGGGGACTACTAGGGGCACTACAAGAGGGGGGACTACTACTGGGGGCACTGTATAAGCTTACTAATGGGGGCACAAGGGGCACTGCACAGGGGGGACCACTACCGCGGGCACTGCATAGGGGGGGCGCCAAAAAACCTACTCGCTTACCAAAAAATTTGGGCTAGGGCCGGCCCTGGTTATTAATACATTCTATATAATTAAAGCATCTAGCCTAGTGTATGCCCATTTTAGTGCACATGTGCAGTACATAAATGTATATTTTACTAAAAAAAAAACGTACATATGTCTAACATTAAATGAACGCTAGTATGCACATATATAATACAGTCTGAATCATACTTGCCAACTCTCCCTGATTGTCAGTGAGACTCCCTGAAATAGTAGCAATTTCCCAGACTCCCTGAATAGTCTAGCAATCTCCCTGATTGCACCTTACCCCAATTTGAAGCTGTTATATAAAAAAAAAAACAGAGATATATACATTCAAATGGGATCATTAGTATAATTTCCCTGCATTGGTTATAAGGCACAATGGCCCTCATTCAGAGCCGTTCGCTATTTGCGGTCGTTCGTTTAAAAACAAGGGGTGGCTATTCAAATGATCCGTACGCACATTGCAGTCTGTTCACACCTCTAAGTCTGAACGAACGAGCAAAACATACGCTCGTTTATTTGTTAAAAACGCCCCCTGGCCGCTCGCATCCTACGTCATGTCCGCTATTTATTAGATTAATCGAGTACATCGACAAGGGTATGAACTGCTCGCTATTCTTGTGGTTGGTGTTTGCTACCACAAATTTGCGAGCAGTTCTGGCTCTAAAATAACCCAGTGACGTGATCAATGACGCTGCTGTTTTAAATATACACACCCATAAAACGCCCGTTTTGACCTTTAAGCACGCCTGCGTTCGGATCTCCACTCCCCATTTTCAAGCACCTTCCCCTGTTACCACCCACATACGCCTCATTCTGTCACTCAAAATAGCAGGCACTCGCTATATAGCGTACAAACGATTTTCGGCCGCACTGACTGGTTCGCGCATGCGTACTAAAAAGCGTACGCATGCGCAGATGTGCAAACATCGCTCGGAACGAGCGTACTGCCGCTAACGAGCGGCTCTGAATGAGGGCCAATGATCCCTATGGCTACATGCATTTTCTGAAAAGTATCAGTATGTTTTCCTCAACAAGTAGATCTTACTAACTGATTTGGGGCTCATTTACATCTGCATGTAAATCAGTTTTATGACACGCCTCTCAGATGTAGCAGTACACGCCCATCACATGTATGACACGCCTCTCAGATGTAGCAGTACACGCCCACTTTACCGCCGCGCTCATAGGTGCTGTTTCACAATCTCCCTGACATGCTTTTTCAAAAGTAGGCAAGTATGGGGAAAACTCTCCTAGGAATTTCCAGCTAAGTAGGCAAGTATGGTCTAAATGGATGCTCAAGAATAGACCTGGATTTGGGGAAAGGCCGCATAGCCTGGCACAATGTAGGTGCTTTTCCTAATTTGCACACCATTGTTTTATATGGTGCTTTAATCATTTATTACTTACATATTACAAGCACTGAAACTTGGAAATAATAAGAGGAAGGTTATTGCCATTACATAGGCACGGGGTACATTAGAGATTGGAGGTATGGAGAGCTATGGCATTGGATGGGTAAGATTATGGAGAAAGGGCATCAGGCTTTCTGGTTACACGTGTAATCCCGTACATCAGAGGTTCCCAAACTACGCCATTACGGTGCAGGTTTTAAGGATATTCATGCTTTAGTCCAGATGGTTAAATCAAATTCACTGAGGTACTAATTACGTCATCTGTGCTCAAGCATGGATAGCCTTAAAACATGGACCGCAACAACAGAGTTTGGGAACCTCTGATGTATCATATTGTGGACCTTGCAGCAGACCACGCTATCGCTGTGTTTACTGGAACCACAAAGCTTCACATGACAATTGTATCTTTTGACATTGCTGGTATCATCCTGTGTACTTTACAAACAACACATTAAAGGCAAGTGCATCTATTATTTCTTAAGCTGTCTTTGTGCATTTGACACAGGCATTCAATGTCTCCATTGAAATCAATAACGTCCCCTGGTAAATAACTACATGCAGGCGTTATGGAATAAGAAAAAAAAAAGAAATTCATAAAGCTATATGAAAGGAGAGGATCAATAGATCCCCTTAAACGAGGTACCCATGGGGTGAAGTGCTCACTTTGTTACATGTGCATCAATACGTCTCACTCATTACCTAAGATGACAGACAGAGTAATGATTGATAAGATGATCACAGGCTTACTCCTGCAAGATGCTGCTGCAATACAAGCCATCCAATTATAGCTGAAACACAAGCAAAATGGGTCTGAATAGAAAGATATGACAGCCCTTGGTGAGTCATGCTTCACAATATCTCCTGTCTCAAATCACTTATTATGCATTTCATTCAAAATAGTGCCCTAACATTGGGTGCATTAAGATTTAGCATAAAAATATGTTTGGAAATATAACTGCAAAGATATTGAACACAAATAAATAACCATTTATGAAGGCTGATCCCTAAAACAGCATCTTCCAGGGGTTGGGTAAAAAAACATGGGTGTATCACACACACACACACACACACACACACACACACACACACACACACACACACACACACACACACACACACACATATATATATAAAATATGGGAACCCCCCCCCCAAAAAAATCATACGTTTCCCATGGGGCGTCAGGAATAAATTCGGTGTGATGTGTGCGGAGTGCCCCCGGAATGGCGCATGAAGGCAGGAAAGTGCCTGTAGATTGCCTACCGTAATAAGCTCAAAATTTGAAGGATTGTTGTTTGATAAATACATATTACAAAGTACAGTACTAACAGTTTGGGGTTAAATTTACTGACTGTGTTGTTTTTGTTTTTTCTAACCATAACTATTAAAATTCAATCACAGTGAATTTTCTATCATATTACCCTAACTTAAATGGCAACAATAAAAGTGGAATTGCCCAGAGTGCCAGTATGTCACGGTTCTCGCACGACTGTGGAAGACCTATAGTGCCAGGAAGAGGATCTTCCACCACTAACAGCCACCCGCTGTTCCCTTAGTGATTTATTTACACATGGGTACATAGGTGGCCGCCTGGCCTTACGCCTCCAGCAGTAGAGGCTTACACAACTGACAAGAGACCGCAGGACTGCTGACCAAGAACACAACAGAGATAAGGAGTGGCAGTCCTTCCACTACTAGTACTAACTGAAGTGTGACTGCGAGTGAATGGTACAAGAACTGATTATATGGACTAAGTACTCAAGCAGCAACAGATGATAAAATCTTAGGAATGTCTTGGGACGTATGGTGCAGCTGGGTTGGGACAAGGAGCGCGGTAGCAAACAATACAGGCTGTGCAGCAGGAGTGACCTGGCAAATAAGAAACATAGACTAAACAGGCAAGACGACTGACAAGGACAAGATAGGCCAATAACAGACATGAACCAGGTATACAAAAAGAAACAAGGACTAGGTACAACATGCGGCCTTGAGGGCTGAGGTATGACAGAGACAACACGGAGTGGCCTTGAGGGCTGTGGTGCGGCTTTGAGAGCCGAAGTGCGGCTGCAGAGCTAATAGATGTACAAGCTGTGCGGCTATGACAGCCGAGATGCGGCTTGAGAGCCGATTGATGTACAGGCTGTGATGCGGCCTTGCGGGCCAAGGTGCGGCTAGAGACCCGATTGATGTACAAGCTGTGATGCAGCAAGAGGTGCGGCTATGACAGCTAAGCTGCGGCTTGATAGCCGATAGATGTACAGGCTGTGATGCCGCCTAGCAGGCCAAGGTGCGGCTATGACAGCCGAGATGCGGCTAGAGAGCCGATTGATGTACAAGCTGTGATGCGGCCTTGCGGCCCGAGGTGTAGGAATCAGATGGCAGACAGGATGCAGCAGGAACACATCTGCATTCAGATGCAGCAGGAACACAGACTGAGGGCAGCGAGGTAGAGAACACTGCAGGTAAGAATAGCTGGAACCAGACCGACACGGCAGAAGCGGCTGTGGTATGGAGATGCAGCAGGCAGCAGGGAAATAAACTGCAATTGCAGAGTAACTACTTTAGCAAGTCAAAACTGTGAGGACATAGACATAAGGATACACGTCTGGAAATCACATTGGCAGGTACAGATCCAACATACAGGTACAGTACACCAGAACTGCAGAACTAGGAAGACCGGTAAGAACTCAGGCTTCTGAGAACAGACCAACAAACGTAGCATGTCAGACAATATCACCGGCATGGAGTGAAGGGCTGGCTGTAAGTTAAGGAATACAGTGCCCAATCAAAGCCATTTCCTGCAGAGAGCTATTCCTAATCACAGGCTAGTGTGCACCTGAGCTGCACACAGACAGATGGTGATTAGTGAGCACCTGAGACAAACACACAGACAGACAGGAATGACAGACTATAAGCTAAACACAGACAAGACAGGATTTCCAGCTACCTGCAAAAGCCGGAACAAGGAAAGGACATGATGCAGTGTCCCAGTCGCAACTATGGCTGGGACCTGCCACAAAGATGATCCACTACCCGCAGTATTAAGCACAGAGAATAAATCTATAAACATACTGTACATTTTAAATTGAAAACTTTAAATCAACCTCTGATGCCAGCTCTTTGCTGACGACAACCAAGTCTTATTCTCCTCCGTGACCACTACCAAGAAATAATCTCTGTAGCGAGCTGCATAATTGGTGGCACTATATAAATACATTATAATAGTTCTTCTGTAAGTTACATTTTTATACTGTGTGTGAGTTTCACAAAGCAGAATGTATGTGCTTATGTGAGAAGCTGTCCAATCAGCCTTCCTAGACAAAATGCCATAAAGTCCCTATTTTACAACTCTTAGGGGTCTATTTATCATTAAATATTTGCAATAATATCAAGTATCCCCTAGATCAGGGGTTCCCAATCACGGTCCTCAAGGCACACTAACAGTCCAGGTTTTATGGATAGCCATACTTGACCACAGGTGTCTTAATTAGTACCTTGGTTATTTTGATTTAACCATCTGTGCTGAAGCATGGATATAACTAAAACCTGGACTGTTGGTGTTGCCTTGAGGACCGAGGTTGGGAAACACTGCCCTAGATGTATTATGGAGGGATCACAGCAGGTATCTCTGATATCTGCTGCGGTCCCTTCATTTCCACCAGCAGCAGTGGCCCCCATAGGTTTCTATGGGGGATGCAATGCGGTCAGATTTACCAAGCGTGTTTGGCCCCCGCAGCTTATACCATGTTGTGCTGCTGTAGCCTATGGGCTACACATCTCAAAAATTGCTGGGAGAGGGTCCTGGATGAACCTTGGCCGAGCATACGCAGGAGTCTGGCACAGGAGCAGAGACGGTATCTTTATTGCGAGCACATGGCAGGGGCGAGCTAGTTTCGGTGCCCATGTCCCTGAGGGTGCTCTTTAATGAATCCTGGAGCCATGATTGCACACTGCAAAGCGATTATAAACACTAATATTGCGCCCAGATTGCATTGCAAATGTGATTATTTAGAAATAGGCCCCTTAATATTACCAAACGAACGAGATTAAGGAATAACTCTACAATCTAAAGAAGGGTTAAATGAGTATTGTTGATATGTCCAGAACGGGAGATGTAGAAAGAAAAGCCAATAATGAAAACAGACAGCAAATGTCTGTATAGCATCATGTGTATGTAGAACTGCCCCTTTAAATCACAAGCACATTAATCTACTAACCCACAAAGGACTCACCAATTTTCAGTTACAGTAGCACCAGGTCTATGACTAGTGATTATATTATTGAGCGGCAGAAGCCGGCAGCGTTGCCGTCATTATGGTTTCTCATTAAATGTTCTTCCTAAAGGAAAATATAGCATTTACTAAGCAGTTTGAGAAAGGAATCGAATGCCCTTAAATCCAAAGTACATAATCCCACAAGCCTGCACTGTCTGATACAACGAAGCTGTGTCAATAGTACTATGATATCGCAGGAATTAGAAGACTTGTCCATAAGAATTAGGAATACCGACTTGATTAAGCACAGTATTCTGTGAGTCATCTCTATGTTCATGTTTTTATAGTGTTTTGAATTTTTTTTATCTGTCATCTTCTGCATGCCTTGCTATCCCAGTTTGGAAGTGGGCGGGGATAGAACAACCTGTAACCAAATAAGAGCTTCAGAATGTTAACAGCAGCACAGGGTTTTTCAGGATGTTGGAGTGAAAGCTTTTGAAAGCACTCACCTGTCCAGTCGTTAGGGATGGCCATTAAAGGGTGATGCCATTGGTGCTTTACATCGATGGCATGAAACCATCGTCGGAAAACCTTTGATGGTTTGAACCATTATTGGGCATCTCTGCTGTGAGGCAGTCATGTGCCAATCAGTTAAAAGGGGGTGGATATGTCTCTGCCATTGATGGTAGAGAACCACTGACCACAGTGTGATGAGAATGGGGGCATGACACACGCCAATGCCCCAAAAACATATATCAGGGGGCGTGGCACCATGGAAAAAAGGACACCCCCCTTTCACATGCAAGTAGTCCGCAGTGGCGCACTGGGTGACCCCAACCCTAGTGACACCAATGATTAAAAGGCAGTCCAAGTAGAATGTTTTTTCTTTATAACACCACTGTTTGGAAATCAGGAATATGTTTACATAATCCCATTACTAGATAAAAACAGGGACATCAAGTCTATACAAAGCATTCATTTTGATGAAAGTGGCTGCTACAGGGGTGCAGGCGACACCATCCGAGGGGGTTACTTACACCAAAATAGAGCTGCACCATTCCACACCCCCTTGTGTCCGGAGAGGCTGCGGGCTGTCCAGCAGCTCCTAGATCTCTAGGTAAGCCCCCAGCGTGAAAAGCACGCGTGCCTGACAAATCAGGGCCCTCAAGGCCACACCCCCTTTTGCACTTCTTCGACGTGTGGTCTGGAGGTGCCGCACTGGGTGTCACCACCCATTGTGACGCCTGTGGCTGTTGGTCATTATTACAGCCACAGTGCTTTTACAGGACCCTAAGCTTCTAAAACACCGTTATTTGATGACCCAAGGATTATATAATTTGCCATATATTGTTCCCAATAACTGAACATATGTCCACACTAAAGGTAATATACTAAATACAGTATTTATGAATACTTTTATTAATTTGCAGTCCCGCCTCTAGCTGCTTGCATAGAGCAAGCACAGGTGCACATATACTTTTGGGAACTACTTCCGCAAAAAAGATTATGTAAGCCCTGGTGGACAAATGAAATATAAATGAAAAGTGAGGGGACATTAAGATTTCTTAATTTCAATAAGTATGAATTAAAGCATACTTGCCTATTCTCCTGGAATGTTTGGGAGGCTCATTAATTGGGGAGAAAGTAAACCAGCCTACTGTACTTATTTCCACTCAGTTTACCAGTGAAGTGGACGTCACGTAATGATTAGAGGTGAATTGCGTCATTAAGGCGAAAATCCCACCATTCCATATAAAGAGGTGGGCGGCACTGATACAGTTATCTGCCCCATGCACCTATTACCTCTATCTGTAGGTAGGAAGCTCACAATCTGCAAATTATAGCTTAATTCAAACAAGCTCCTTCCACAAGATAAAGCAATCTCTCCACATTTGCCACCATCTTGGTGTGCGTACCCATGCCCTTCCCATATTAACAAGTGTATTCATGCACAAAACTCACAGCGCAAACGACATTTGTGCTGTGGGTTTGCAGTATTGCAGCTTCTTAAATGACCCTTACAATGTGGCTACTATACCATTTAAAACTGATTAGCTCCCCCCCCCTATTTTGGTGTATAGTCTCTCTTTTAATAGACTTTTGTTCTATAACTAGTTAGCAGCCCATCAAAATGACGGGGCATTGTCGCACCCGTGAAAAGTCCCTTTTGAGCGCTCAAACGAGTCTCTTTTCGGTCATTTCTGTACGCCAGCTCGTGAATCTGCTAGCAGAATGGTAAGCCCGAACGGAGGAACAATTGAATTGCTCAATCGGGCGCCATCTAGTGGCTGCCGGTGCACAACACACTTGAATTCCCCCCATAGAGATGAGGAGCAGCATTAGTCTTTTATATTTATATATAAATATTATAAATGTGTGGCATAAACAGACCCCTACGAAAAAAAAAAAAAAAGAGAAAATCATAAGATAACATAAATAAAAGATTTTAAATGTCCAGACTGATTGTGGACCCTCAGGGATTTATCTTCAACCTAAGCAGGTCAAGCTATCCATCTGCAATGCGAAAATCTTAATAGTATCTATTCTATAGATCAGAGATATCAAGGAGTTCAAGGATTTTCAGCACTGTGGCATTACAGGATTAAGAGATATTTTCTCATTTAAGATAAAATTAGACTGATAAATCCAGGCATGTGGAGCACTTTAGAGAACATTAGGGGCGGAAGAGAGGTTACATTAATTAAAAAGCCTTAAAACAAGTAATACAACTGCATCTTACTAAGGTTAAATTCCAAGTTAATACGATTTCTGTTTAAGAAACAAAAACGCTCAATAATAACAAACAAACTTTTTTCTTTCCCTCACACCTACATCAATAATATTATTCACCTGTGTCCCCGGGGAGTATTATACTGCTTTGGGGCCATAGAAAAGTTCTGAATATGTCTTGATTTTCTGCAATATGCTACTCACCAGTGCTCTTATGCAGTATATGACCTTCCTGTCCAACTGGTGTTTTGCTATTGATTTTAATTACTCAAGTTTAATTTACTGCATGCCAACACAAAGCTGTTTACTTGTACTTGCCAAAATGTTGTCATAGCCTCCCGGAGGAAGACAGAATGAGAACATTGTATATGTTTCGGAGTTAGAGGCTATTCATTAGGAAGGGGTATCATACGGCCGCTCTATAAAATGTCACTGTTGCAGCATGCGAACGCTAAACATTTCTACACACAGTAAAAGAATAAAATGTCAGCAGAGCTTGGATGGAAATAAATCTCACAATCGCCGTCAAGCTTTAGTGGCCCTTTCTGTAATGTTCTTATTCCAGGCAGATAAAGTATTTAATGCTTGGTCTCGTTGCTTCTTGCTCTATCATTAAACAGACAAGGATTTGTTAGCACTCATACAGTACCTTATGTCGATCGATAACCTGGGGTGAGACTGGCAGCGCTATTTCACCGTAGGACATCTCACTCATAGTTATTCTCTATATAATGTCAAAAACATGAGCACTGCCGACCCTCCAACATGACCCCTTCTACCAGGTACAAAATGCTCTGCTCCTGAACTTCACACCTAATTTACAATTGCAACCACCTGTGTAGAACTAATTAGTTCAGGAGACCACAATCATGAATTAAATGGGAAGTCCGGGAGCAGAGCATTTTGTACCTGGTAGAAAGGGTTGTGTTGGATGATCTGATACATATTTGCCCACTCTCCTAGAGCTTCCAAGACACTCCTGAATTTGGGAAGAGTCTCTTGGCTCCTAGAAAACCTCCTGAGTAACTCTCCTGCAAACCGTAGACTGAAGTGGCAGAGGACGCTGGCAGTGATAATGAGAACACATACAATGAGTGCCGCCTTTCTACCCTTCTAACACAGCCTGTGAGTGCCGGCCTCTTCTTGTAAATGTGTTGGATTTTATATACTGTATATATATATATATATATATATATATATATATATAGACAGCATTAAAATCATTGAGTTCCAGACAAGATATCGTCATTAGACCTGCCGATAAAGGCGTGTCGATTGTAATTCAAGATCTGGTGGACTATAAGGTTAAAATAGACCACCAATTAGCGGACACTAATACATACAGAAAGTTGCAATCTGATCCTATACCATTTTTTAGAAAGGAATTAGATGCTGTTCTCCAACGTGCCTGTGACTCTCATATTATATCAACACAAATTAAGAAGCTGCTGACTACTGATTTTCCTGTAAAACCAATATTATGTACCTTACCCAAAGTGCACAAGTCTTCAGTGCCCCCCAGGCAGACCTATAATTTCTGCCCGGGGTTCATTATTTCAACCTATTTCTGTTCACTTGGACTCTTTTTTGCCGCCGTGTGTCCAGGCTAGGAAAACCTTCTTAAAAGACACTACTTCTTTGCTTGTGGCTCTGGAAAAAATGTCCAATATTCCTGACAATTGTATCTTACACTGTATTGACGTGAACTTGTTGTATATTTGTATTCCTCATGACGGGAAGCAGTTGGGAAGCCGACGACGGACTCCCGACCGCCGGTTCCAGACTGTCTAATCCTGGCAAGGACTAAATGTCAGTTTACCTACGCCGGGAGCCCGACACCCGGTTTACCGATCAAAGGTAAGCCGGGTGCCGGGTGCGGACAGCCCTGTGGGGGGGGGATTAGGTAAGGGGCTCCTGGGAGGAACTCAGGGTTAGGCACCTCCCCCGGGAGGTTAGGGTTAGGCTAGTGGAAGGCGGGGGTTATGTACCCCCAGGGGGAGGTTAGGGTTAGGCACCCCCCTGGGAGACTTAGGTTTAGGGAGTGGTGGATCATGGGGTTAGGTTTAGGCACTTAGAGGGGGGATTAGGGTTAGGCACTGGGGAAGGGAGGTTAGGTTTAGGCACCCTTAGGGAAGGGTTAGGGTTAGGGGGGGAGGTTAGGTTAATTTATACTTACCTTAGTGCAGTCAGGATTTTCACTCATGTCGGGCTGCCGCCGCCGGGATTTGAACCATAAATCAGACTGAACCCCTCATGACTGTGGTATATCTACAACTAGAAAATTGGTTTCTGGTAATGGTCCTGAAATTAACTTTTTTGTGAATTATTGGAATTAGTTTTGAACAACATTTTTTTTCTGGTACGATGGTTGTTTTTTACAGGTTTCTGGGTGTGCGATGGGGTCCTCTGTGGCCCCATCGTATGTAAACACCCTTTATGTTTACCACAGCACTGAGGTCTTGGGTTCGATTCCCACCACGGCCCTAACTGTGTGGAGTTAGTATATTCTCCCTGTGCTCGCGTGGGTTTCCTCCGGGTACTCCGGTTTCCTCCCAGACTCCAAAAATATACTGGTAGGTTCATTTGCTCCCACCAAAAAAAATTAACCCTAGTTTATATGTGATAGGGAACATAGATTGTAAGCTCCACTGGGGCAGGGACTGATGTGAATGGACAAATATTCTCTGTAAAGCGTTGCAGAATATGTGTGTGATATATAAATAACTGGTAATAAATAAATAATAATAATATTCCTCGGAGTAAAAACTGACTTGTAAACAGACCAAATCCATTGACTATAGGATTACCTGGCCGAGTAAATATAGTACTACCAGTTTTAAATGGCGCAAGGCCATTAAAAAGGACTGGCTGCTAATTACCAGTGATAAAGGTTTACATTATAAACGTATACTTACATGGCATTCGCGTGGCAAAAACATTCGGGATTATTGTGACACAACTAGGCAAACAAGATTCCAGGAGTTTTCTAGGACCTCTTAAAAAAGGATGTTTTAAATGTGCAGGTTGTGTGACCTGCGGTTACATGATGGCAGGTAGTGTCATCAAACATCCATATACTGCAAAACAATTTAACATTTTTCATCACATTAATTGTACCGTAAATTTGTAGTGTATATTTTGTTTTTCAGCGGCAGGAACTGGGAGACTAGTCAGGATAGAGGGAAAGATGAATGCAGCAATGTACAGAGACATCCTGGATGAAAACCTGCTCCAGAGCACTCTTGACCTCAGACTGGGTTCATCTTTCAGCAGGACAACGACCCCAAGCACACAGACAAGATATCAAAGGAGTGGCTTCAGGACAATTCTGTGAATGTCCTTGAGCGGCCCAGCCAGAGACCAGACTTGAATCCGATTAAACATCTCTGGAGAGATCTGAAAATGGCTGTGCACCGACGCTTCCCATCCAACCTGATGGAGCTTAAGAGGTGCTGCAAAGAGGAATGGGCGAAACTGCCCAAAGATAGGTGTGCCAAGCTTGTGGCATCAAATTCAAAAAGACTTGAGGCTGTAATTGCTGCCAAAGGTGCATCAACAAAGTCTTGAGCAAAGGATGTGAATACTTATGTACAAATGATTTCTTAGTTTTTATTTTTAATTAAATTTGCAAAAATCTCAAAAAAACTTTTTACACATTGTCATATTGGGGTAAAAATTCATTTATTCCATTTTGGAATAAGGCTGTAACATAACAAAATGTGGAAAAAGTGAAGCCCTGTGAATACTTTCCGGATGCACTGTACAGTATATTCTATTTGCTATATGCGCAGTATGTCTGTACCACGAAGCCTCACATATATTTGGTGGGACATGGTGTTGCAGACCCTGCTATGTAGACGTTATGTTATGAGAGACGGAATGCATTTTATATGCAATTAGTAAATTAAACCACCGAGTCTGTGGTCTGCCTCCGGACAATCATGGGTTAAGGTTTTTAGTGAGATAATGGGGGGAGGGGGTCAGCCTATTGAATTATGTTGTGGGAAGGGTTTCAGGGCCATTTTGTGGAGTGATTCAGAATCCATTTTAGTGTGTTCTGGCTTCGAAATCAGTTGGAGCAGGTGCAGATTTGTGGTTTGAATAAATCTTTTTCTGTGGCTTTTCTTTATTGCTTTTCCTTATTTACTATCTTATCTAGTGATTTCCCTATTTTCTCCTACCTTCTTTCCTGATACCCATTTTTCTTTCTTTGCACCCCCCCCTCCTTTGTTTGTGCTACCTGCCTTTCCTTCTATATCTTTCTTTTCCGTGTAATTTTGTATTGCTGTGTGAGTATGTCATGCCAGCAGCGCCGTGATTCCCTGCCCGCCCGTTACCTTGAGGATGTCGCGCATAGCGGGGAGGGTGCTGGGATGGCTCCGGTGGCCAGAGGTCACCCGCGGGTCACCAGGTGCGGGGTAGCGGCCGGCCTGTGAGCTCATGGAGGGGATGGGGCAGCGCGCAGGGGAGGAGGATCTCCATACTCTGATTTGCGGCCGTCATGCGTGCCTGGCAGCCTGGTTGGCGGGCGGTGATGCAGCTGTGCCTGCTGTTCCCGGCCGCAGCAGGGTGTCTGCAGTTCACCCTGCAGTTCTGTTATCAAATCGGGTGGCTCCAGCTCTGACTCTTGGCTGGGCTCAGGGGACTCAGTAGAGGAGCCGGAGTCGCCTGAAGCAGGGTCCCGCCGTGTTTGTTTTAGGGGTCAGAGGTCATCTGACCCCTGTTTTGGTGGGCAGATCCAATTCTGGTCACAATTCTGGTGGGGGTCTGCACTCTCGGGCTCTGCGGTGGGTCCTTCAGGGGTATGGGGCGTGCTGACATATGTGGAGGCGGCGGGTGCTCCCCCTCATTCTGTGTCACCTTCTTTGGCACCTCCTCCTGTACCTTCGGTGCCTGGCATGGTTGTCCCAGGCATCCGTGGCGGCGGGTGCTCCCTCCTCCCTGTCGATTTTTATGTCTGCCATGGCTTCTGCTGTGGCGCCGCTGCTCGGGGGGGTCACAAGTTGCGCCAGTTGTAGGGACATCTGTTCCGGCTTTGGATTTGCAGCAATTGGGGAGTCAGCTGGCACCCCTGACGGTGCAATTCCTGCAGATTTTAGCACCAGCTTTAGGTTTGCAGGGGTCTCTAGTTCCCGCGGGGGGTGCTTCAGTGACTACTTCTGGGGGGGCCCTGCTGCTGCGGATAGTGGTGCTCCCTCAGGGTGCAGTTTGGTATGTGCTGTGCCTGGTATGGTTGCTCCCTTGTCGTTTCTATTCCAGATGCTGCGGTTCCGGAGACTGATGTTCCCGCCAGGGATAGCGTGGTGACCGAGGAGGCCGGAAATCGTGTTCGGGCAGTGGTTCTGGTGAGTCGAGATCTTCATCAGATGCGGATTGGAAGGCTAACTCTGCTGGGGCTGGTAGTACTAATTCAAATTCATCGGATTTGTCGTCAGAGGTATCTCGGCGCAATTCTCAGCAGGGTTCCCGGAAACATAGGCGTAGGGGATGTAGGTCCAAGAAAGGACATCGGGGATCATCTTCTTCATCCACCGACTCCTCTTCGGAGTCGTCAAAGGATGACAAGGTGACATCTAAATGGCGGTCTAGTAGCCTTAGCTTCTCTGATTTGGAGGACCCGGATGAGGAGGTCCAGTGTGCCAACACGGCCATCCCCCGGGGTCTTCATCCAAGGATAAGGGAGCGCATCTGTGTGGGTCATTACGTCAATGTTTTTTGCTTTGACCTCTAAGGCCCGCAAAAGCTTGGTGGCTGCGCGGAAGGAGAAGTGTGAAGACTCCTATAAGTCTTACCCAAATTGGTTTAGTGGGTTTCGTGTTTTTATGGCATGTCACTTGCGAACGCGGCCCGACGAGCACATGAATTTCGTCCGATTTACCTGATCCATAGTCTGTATAGATTGACTAAGGGGCAGGTGTGGTGAACTTATGATGAGGAGTTCTGTCGCAAACAATAAGGGCGGGCGGTCATAAAATTGGGCTCCAAAGATGTAGAGGTGTGGTTGGATGTGACGCAGCCTGAGCGGGTTGGAGGTGAGGTAATGGTGTCAAAGAAAGGACAGCCAGCTGGGAAAGCGGGGTCATCCACTGCGGGTGCAATGACAAAGGGGCGTTGCTTCACGTTCAATAACGGTCATTGTCCCTTTGGGTCGAAATGTCGTTTTTGACACCAATGTTTGCGCTGCGGGGGAGATCACCTGGGAAAAGACTGCAGTCGAACAGCAACTGCCCGGGGTGGGGTCCCCTCGTCGGCTAGCCAGCCTGGGGGCCCTAGTACTAAGTAGGGCTTCCACGCCAGTGGATGTAGCCACCATGTCGCTTTGGCTTGACATCTACCCCATGCGTTCTGAAGCAGCTATGTTGTGGGATGGTATTCTTTATGGCTTTCGTATCCCAGTCATTGGCTAGGTTTGCACGGGGTCGCCGCGGTTGACTTTCCGGCAGCTTTGCGGGTGAAGGTCATGAAGGAGGTCAGTTTAAGGAGAATGATTGATGCACTTTCAGAGCCGCCGCTGCCGGATTTGGTGTTGTCTCCGGTATGGGTGGTTCCGAAGAAGATTGTAGGGAAATTTCGACTTAGCCAGCATTTGTCTTGGCCTGAAGGTTTTTGGGTCAATGATGCAATTCCGGAGGACCTGTGTCGAGTGACGTATCAGTCATTTGATGAAGCTTTAGATATGGTTCGGTCCTTCGGGGTTGGGGCGCTCATGGCCAAGATCCATGTGGAATCTGCCTTTTGGCTGTTGCCTTTGCATCCGGAATTGTTTTCGGTTCATGGGCTTTTGGCTGCAGGATGGATTCTATGTGGATAGATGCCTTCCCATGGGATGTGCAATTTCGTGCGCTTATTTTGAAAAATTTAGCACGTTCTTGCACTGGTGTATCACGAGTCGGATGAGGGAGATGGTTGTGGCTCACTATTTGGATGATTTCCTTTTAGTCCTCTGGGTCCCCCCGTTGTTCTCAGGTTTTAGCAGAGGTCCTTTCGTTGTTCGCGGAGTTCGGTGTACCCATCGCCTATGATAATACCGAAGGTCCTTTTACGGTTATGTCCTTTTTGGGGATCGAGATCGATACCTTAAAATGGGTGTGCCGTTTACCATAAGAGAAGGTGAACCGGCTTCACGAGGCGCTGGCGTAAGCTTTGGCGTCTGGTAAAGTTACTTTACGAGAAGCGCAGTCTCTATTGGGACCTATGGGGAGGGTGTTTAGTTGTAAATTGGAGCGGGCTACGTCGCAGGTGCGAAAACCGTATAATTTTATCCGGCTTTCGGCGGAGCTTCTGAGCAACCTCAGAGTTTGGGTGGAAGTTGTGTCTGCATTCAATGGGGTACGCATTTGGATGTCGCCAGGGGAGTCTAATTGCATGAGCCAGTTGTTTACGGATGCAGCGGGCTCCTCGGGTTTTGGGGCTTACTTGAATAGCAGATGGTGTGCAGCCCCTTGGCCTGATGAGTGGGTGACCAGGGATCTTCTCCTTCTAGAGCTCTTCCCTATCATGGTTTCCCTCGAACTCTGGTGGTCCCTTTTGAGTAACCGCAACATCATTTTTTGGTGTGATAACCTCGGCGTTGTTTACGCTGTGAATCAGCAGTTGGCTACTTCTTTGCCGGCTTTACGTTTGCTTGCCAAATTTGTTTTTTGCTGCCTACAATTTAATATACTGTTTTGGGCGCAGCACGTCCCGGGGGAGCAAAACGAGATCGCAGACGCTTTTGTGTGGAGTTTGTATGAGTCAGGCAGGTCCAGAGCTGTGGCGACTAAGGTTTTAGCGGGTTTGTCCCATTTTTTTCGGGTTAAGGGTTCAAAGCCTTTTTAGTCAAAAAGGCTTTGAAGGGTTGGGCCAGGATAGCCCCCATCCCCCCAGACACACGTCGCCCTATTGATTTGAGTCTGCTGGCGCAGTTATTGCAAGTGCTGATAACCATTTGTGATTCCGATGTGGAGTCTCGCTTATTTAGTTTGGCTTTTGTTATGGCCTTTCATGGGGCGTTTCGGGTATCAGAATTGGTGGCACCTTCATAGCAAGGTCTGCCATCTCTTTTGTTTTCCGATGTATCTGTGGAAGTTTCGGCTGTGTTGTGTTGCATTTGGAGATCTAAGACGGATCAGTTGGGAAGGGGTCGCTGGGTTTCCATGCGGGCGTGCACAAACGCAGAGGTTTGGGCCAGGCTTTATCGAGATCATTGTACTTCCACAAAGGGGGCGTGGTTACAGCATGCCGATGGTTCCCCGGTAACCCGTTTCCAATTTGCTTGGGTGTTAAAGCGGAGTGTGGCGGAGCTTGGTTTGTCCCTGGGTGATTTTGGTACCCATTCATTTAGAATCGGGGCGGCTACGTCGGCTGCCGTGTCAGGTTTTTCTATCAATCAAATAAAAGCCCTAGGCCGCTGGAAGTCTGCGGCATTTAAATCGTATATCGGACTTCGCTAGAGCTTAGCCGGAAGCTGTGCCGGAGGTTGCAGCAAAATGGTGAGGGGGAGCACCTATTTAAGGTTTGTTTTTTGATTCTGTTTGTGTCCTGATGAAAATGAAAACTTAGGGGATCCGAGTCCACCCGAACCCTGTTCGGGTGTTCCCCACCTGACAGATCCCCCGAAAGGCGGCCTCCTGATGTCGGATTCTCGCGAGAGAATCTGACGTCAGGGCTCCTCTAGTGTAGGGCAGACCGCTGTGATAGACCGCTTCTGCCCTACACAGAAACAAACACACAGCCGCCAGCGGCAGCTGTGTGTTTGTAATAGCAGCCAAATAGAGTAAGGCAGACTCTCATTGGCTGGTTGGAGAGCACTCATGAGCTCCGTCTTCCAGCTCCCTCCTCGCGCGTAATACAGCAGAGCAGAGTGAACGGCGGCAGGAGCAGGGATTCAGGTAAGTTTTTTTTTTCTTCTTTTTTTGTGTGTTTGTAAGGGGGCACTACTGGGGGCATAATTTTATCCGGCTTTCGGCTGAGCTTCTGTGCAACCTCAGAGTTTGGGTGGAAGGGCTCCTCTAGTGTAGGGCAGACCGCTGTGATAGCGCTCTGCCCTACACAGAAACAAACACACAGCCGCCAGCAACAGCTGTGTGTTTGTAATAACAGCCAATGAGAGTCAGGCAGACTTTCATTGGCTGCTGCACGGAGGGAGCCGGTTGGAGCTCACTCATGAGCTCCGTCTTCCGGCTCCCTCCTCGCGCGTGCTAATGGGGGCACTGCTACTGGGGGGCATACTACTATTGGGGGCACACTACTGGGGGCCTGCTAATGGGGGCACTACTACTGGGGGCCTGCTACTGAGGGCACTGCTACTGGGGGGCATACTACTACTGGGGGCACTACTACTGGGGGCCTGCTACTGGGGGGCTTACTACTACTGGGGACATGCAAAAGGGGGCACTACTACTGGGGGCCTACTACCAAGGGCACTGCTACTGGGGGGCATGCTAATGGGGGCACTGCTACTGGGGGGCATACTACTCCTGGGGGCATGCTAATGGGGGCACTACTACTGGGGGCCTGCTACGGGGGGCATACTACTGGGGAGCATACTACTGGGGGCATGCTAATGGGGGCACTGCTACTGGGGGGCATACTACTACCTGGAGGCATACTACTGGGGGCCTGCTAATGGGGGCACTACTACTAGGGGCCTGCTAATGGGGGCACTACTACTGGGGGGCATACTACTACTGGGGGCCTGCTAATGGGGGCATACTACTGGGGGCCGGCTAATGGGGGCACTACTACTCGGGGCCTGCTAATGGGGGCACTACTACGGTGGGGCATACTACTACTGGGGGCATGCTACTGGGGCATACTACTGGGGGCCTGCTAATGGGGGCACTACTACTCGGGGCCTGCTAATGGGGGCACTGCTACTGGGGTGTATACTACTACTGGGGGACTGCATAGGGGGCACCACTACTGGGGGCATTGTGTAAGGGACACCACTGCTGGGGGCACTGTATAAGTGGCACTACTACTGTGGGCATTGTGTAAGGGGCATTACTACTGTGGGCTTTGTGTATAAGGGTCACTACTGTGGGCATTGTGTAAAAGGGTCACTACTGTGTTCATTGTGTAAAAGGGTCACTACTGTGGGTATTGTGTAAAAGGGGCACTATTGTGTGTCGTAACATAAATAAGAGACACTACTTTATGGTGTAATGTGAATCAGGCCCTATGTGCGGTGTAATGTGAATAAGATTGTGCACTGTGACTCCTTGGGCCGTAGCCCACTATGTAAACAAGTACTGTGACTCTGCTGGCCGTACCCCACTGGGTAGGTGCACTACTTTTCATTTCTGCCACTGCTGTGTGGCAATGTGTCATAGATGTGCTTTAAACTGTGGTGTCTGTGCCGCTGCTTTGTCGCTTGGTAACCAGTCAGCTCACTGCAACCTTTGGCCAATAATGGTGAAAACTCTCATTTAAACTGTGAGGTGGTCTAAATTGACTGTAAATTAATGTTATTGAGGTTAATAATACTGTAGGAAGAAAAAAAAGCCCAATTTATGTGATTTTAGCTTTTTTTTGTACATTTTTGTAAAAAAATCCAAATCCAGTCACCGCAGTTTGTCAAATCCAAATCCGGACGACGAATTAGAACCAAATCCAAATCCGGCAGAAATGGTCCGGCGCACATCAATAATTGAAACGTCGATTTAAGCTGACTGCTGTGTCGTCTTTCATTTCAAATCCCTGAGTGCCGCCGTTACTGGTATATATATATATATATATATATATATATATATATACATATATATATATATATATATAGTATATAGATGTTGCTATCATGCTGGTCTACCAGATCGCAGGCACATGTGCATTACCTTACCTATTGGAGACAAACACTGAGAAGCTAAGATTTTTGGAGCTTGTTGACCTGGGCCAGACCACAATCCACATTGTGAATAATTTTCAAATAACAAAATGTTGCCCTTTGACCTTATATTATTTTCACAAGTGTGTGTCTTCCACCACAATGCATATCAAAAGCTGTCCTGGTGACATCTATGTGACGGAGCCTCAATGCTGGGTCCTGCTGCTTCTGAGCAGTATAATATTACCTCTCCCTCTGTTCTCTTCATGTAAGCACATGTTTTCGGCATACACTTCTAGTTAGACTTCCCGTTATATACTCAGGAGGTTCCCAGATAATATATTGCAACTTTCTACCACAATCGGGAAGTGAACATTTTTCGGATAAAGTAGATTTGTTTGTTGTCTGTTGAATTATCTTCCAGCTTGTATTCTCGGGAGCCACGGAAAGGCCATCTTTTCAGCACACTTCACAGCTAAACCCTTTGCTTACTGATATATACAACAAAGTTAATTGATTGATTGTCTGTTAATTAGAGAAATTCTAAAACTCTGGCAGACATTTGGTCCTGGAGGACTTCGCTGGACAACACTGATTTAGATAAAGACAATAAAAAAAAAAAAGAGAAATTTAGGAAATTATTTACAGAAGAGTAAATTACCACTAATTAAAATAATTAGGAGAAAGCAATTAAAATACAACGCTGTAATGCAAACAAGATCTTTTAACTGTACTTATATGAATCCATCTATGATAGCCTCACATCTTGAGTCGGAAATCATTTTTGGCATATATTATCCAGAATCACAGCAAGAATACTCCAGGCTTCATTCCTATTAAGAGACTGCAGTGTGTTTTAATTATACAAGTAAAGGCAGCCATACTTGAAATCTTGGCGGTCAGATAGGCTACAAACTGCCCCAAAATATAACTGATCCAGATTAACAGCATATTACATGTTTTGAAGTGCTGATCAGGACTGTTGCGAAATGCATTTGAGGAGTGACCACAATCTGACCATGTTTGTTGTCAATGTCCAGGTTAGCTAATACCCCTTTTACACCGGAGCTAAAACCCGGGTTTTTGAAGGGTTAACCTGGGCAGCTCCCTGGTGTAAAAGGGCAGAGGGTTGGATCGCCGGATCGAGTGACCCAGCAATCCAACCCAGGTAACTAGCAGGGTTTAACACGGGCGTAGCCCGTGAAACCCTGCTATGGGAACAGCGCACTCCGGGTCACGAAGACCTGGAGTGCGCTGCTAGCCGGCCGATTGGTCCGGCTTCAGTGGCGCTTGGAGATGACGTCATCTCCAAGCGTCCACTTTCACTCCGCAAAAGCCGGGTCTATGCAGACCCGACTGCGGTGTGAGCGGCACTGACTCGGGAATATCCCGAGTCAGCGCCGGCAAAATTCCGGGTCTGATCCGGATAGGAACTTTGTTCCAACTCCGGGTCAGACCCGGAATTTAGGTGGAAAAGGGGTATAACTGTGCCTTATACTGTATGTTGACACTGTTCAGCCCAGATGACAGTAATGTCAAATGTCCGAATCTTTTCCATTTTACTCCATAAGTGGGTAATCTTTGATCAGTGTATAGCATACTTGCCAACTATCTGGCTGCCCTTTCCGGGGGGGAGCAGCCAGATCGGCATGACGGGGGGGGGCGTGGCCAGCAAACGGGGGCAGGGCCGGCCTGACGAGTGTTTTCGGGCAGGGCAGGGGGCGGAGCCATGTAATCATGTCATTTTGGACCCGCCCCCACTACACACTGCCAATATTACAGGTAGTGTGAAGCAGGGGGCGGGGCCAAAATTACGCGATTCCACGTGAATCGTGTCACCGCCGTCCCATGTAATTGTGGACGGATAGGAGGGGTCGCCGGCAGCCGGGAGGCTTGCCTGCCTTCCCGAGAGGTCGGGAGCAGCACCCGGTTTTTGGGAGGGTAGGCAAGTATGGTGTATAGGCATTAGAGATGTACGCTGACCCCGTGTTTTGGATCTGGATTCCCCTTAATGTTTTGGTCTTGCAAAAACACCCTCAAGTGTTTTGGTTTTGGATCTGTTTTTTTTTTCTTTTTTTAAATTAATAAAAAGTTTTTTGTTTTTTTTAAATAAAATCATGTAATTTTTGCCATCCAAATCCCGAAATTTAGATTTCAAATCTGAATTCCGAACTGCAGGAAGATCAGAACCGCAACTATGATATGTCTGGATTCATAAAATTCAGGTGGATTCGGATTTCTGGAGAACCGAACCGCACATCTCTAAGGTACCTTGCAGCAGAACCCCTAGCCGATGCCATATTTCTGTGCATGCTCAGTTTTTTTGTGGATTTTTTTTTTACTTACATGTGCAATGAATAAGGACCAAGCACTGCTGCTGTACAGGGGGTCCGGGCAGCCCCCCCCTGTAGTAAAAATACATAGTTGGTAGAGACTCTTCCTCTACAAAGGCTGTAGGACTGCCCAATTGATCTACAACCGGGCAAGACACCTCAAATTGCCCAAGACACAGGCCATAGCCCAGGGGCATATCTATAAAGGGTGCAGGGTGTGCAGTGCATACGGACCCCTCGGTCCAAGGGGGCCCGCACCGCACACCCTGCACCCATAATATACTTGCCTCTCCGGAGTTCCACGTCGGTGTGGAGGTCCGGCGCATAAAAAAAAAACCACAAGAAAATGGCCACCGTGGCCATTTTCCCGTTGTTTGCACATGCGCAGTACAGGGAAAATGTCCGCCAGGCCCATTTTCCGGGTGACCTACGCATGCATTATAGACTCTGCGCTCACTCTAGTGCCCAGAGTCTATAGCTCCGGCACTGGCCACGCACAGCTCAGTGCGCTACCGGCCGCCGAGTGAAGTTGAGGGGGCCCGTGACGGTGACTGCACATGTGCCCCCTCCTCACTAGAAACGCCCATGCCATAGCCATTACTGGTCTCTGCACCATCTTATTAAATATGCTGCAGATTGTACTGTCACTAGGAGCAATGTGACTTCTGCATTCAGTGCTTTTACTTTCTTATTAATGGATGCGGCCATACTTCTGAGCAAGCTTGTCATACTTCCCAGCCCATTGACTTTCGCTGACTATATATGAAGTGCTCTATTAGCAGTCACGCATGCTACTGCAGCTGTCTATTGCAAATTACCCCCCAATGATAAGGACCGCATGGTAACATGGAAAAGTCAAGCATGATCAGAAATTCAGCATTAATTTAAATTAGTTTTTTTTTTTTTTAAATGTTTCCCCCAATGCAACTTTACCATCAGTGTAGAACAAACGACACAATAGGAGCCGGCATCATGCATAGAAATGCCTAGTGCCTTATAAGAAGGGTGTTATACACAGAACAGCTGGATAAACCATTTTATAATCATTTCAATCAATACAAGTTGACTGTGTCCCAGACTCATTCAATAATTATGTTTCTTATGCATGTTTAATTAGATCAACGGTTCAAGATTAGCTAAACAATTGCCTCTAGCATTTAAGTAATAGCTATTAAGTTGAAATATAAACAATTTATGACTAATATTTTTTAAATACCCTGCAAAGTGCATTCCGAGAATAAAAGCCTGCAAACGAGCGCAGAGTAAAAAGAGCTCTTTATATAATTAATTATATCAATAATAATCCTGTTTATAAAGATTAAACATTTTAAATGCTCCTTCGTGTTTTGTTTACAGTATTAGGCTTGTCGCTGCTCATGGCGTGCGACCTTTCATGTCAGCTTTATCCGATGCGGTTGACACTTCTGTATGATTATTTCACAGCCAAGGTGCAAATTTGTTGAGACTTTAGTACCAGCTTCAAATGCATGGAACCAACGAAATTTGGTAGCAAAGTAAAATTGCTGGTGGCAATATAGAGTGGCTATGTAATTCAGTAGATGTAACCCAATTTCATAGGTAACCATTGGAGGCTCCAATCTTTTTATATAATGCTGGCTGACTTGCCTACACTCCCATCCTCCCGCTTAGGGGGTAGGGCAATTACGCGATTCATGCTGCTCCTCTACACGGCACATCCTGCACCCATTATAGATGCACTCGCTGGTGCAGACTGTTGCAAGATCCTGAGGGAGGGAGCAGCTAGAATGTCGGCAAGTATGACGTGTGCTGCAGTCTGTTCTCGCTGTGAACTGAGCATGTGCCCAAATGCTGGATTCTAGGGACTCTTCTCTGCTGATCGTGGTCTGGACTGGCAGTCCATAGGGGCTCCAAAAGGGGGGAGGGAGTGGTGTACTATTTACCAGGCCGGGCTTGCTAGAGGGGCCAGTGGGGGCCCGGGTTCGACGCCGCCCCCTCCCTCTTACCTCACAGCAGCCCAGCACACGCTGCTGTGTGCTGGGTTGCAGTGGGAGACTACATGACTGCTCGCCTGTGGGGGGGAGTGATCACACTGATCACACCCCCCCCTGGCTTTGCATCGGGCTGAGGGGCTCACAGCAACCCCTCTCCACTGCCAAATGATTTTTTTTCCTAAGGGAGGGTGGCCACGCCTCCTACAATTAGACCACACCCATCCCGACATGGCTCTCTACACCCCTGGCAATCCCAGGGGGAGAAAGCACCTCCCACTGGTGCTGCCTGTCTGGCTGTGATCAGCAGATAAAGCTTTTAATAGGAAGCCCAACGGCTACCTTTTGACTAATGTTCCCTTTTCTGGCAACCTATACTTGCACATACACTGTCCAATGGCTGTGCAAGTGCAGTAGGTAAGCCAAGCTCGAACCCTGCAGTAAAGTGTTAGCATAAGCTTTCTCTTTAACAGTCACTCATCCAGGTGCATTTTAAGAGAGGAGGGGGCCCGTGTGAAGTCTCCAGGCTGCCCCCTCTCTCGACTTCAGCGCCCGCTGGCAGAGTTTAATCTACTGTAGTCTATGGGCTGCCACCGTCATTCTGACATCATGCCGGTTAGATACAGCCAGCATGAGTGGGAGGAGTGATGATGCAGCGAGCCGCGGCCACTCCTGATTAGCTGCCGGTCCGCAAACTGCAAATGGCTCACAGCGAGCACCAAATTTCAATTGTCGCGTCTACTTCTCCGATTCTGGGATCTGATCCCTGTCCCAGTGTTGGCCACCAATGTGTCTCCGGGGCCCCTGCACCCATTATAGATGCACTCATTGGTGCGGACTGTTATCACAGGCTCTTACAGTATGCAGCATGACATATGCAGCAATAAATAATGTTACTTTTTGGGTTTAAATTGTAAAGAGTCTTAAATAGACCTCATAATGTTTTATACACATTATTGGCTTGAAAAGGCCACGTTCACACATACAAACCAGGCACACAGAATTCAGACTTCTCATGCCCTAAGATGGAAATATTTTATATGGGCATTTAGCAACGTCATAGCAGTGTTTTACTGCATGTAACACAGAAGAAGTAGCATTTATGGACTGATCTGTTATATAATAGAATATTCTGTTCTTTGTTTAAAAACAGAAGCTCAAATCTTACACAACACAGATTAAACTACAGACTATAAACTATAAAATGTCATGCCATAAATGGATTTTTTGTAAAAATCCCCACTGCTATAAATAACACTTCCCCCGAAATGATGTCCGTCTTTCCCCAAATTGGCTCCTCAGCACTTTATGTACAGTAAATGTTATTTTTAAACATGTTCCTACCACTGACGGTGAGCATAATAGTGTAAGATGCCCAAATGTATATGTTGCGTTATCGTATAACTCTTCCCTCTCCAGCTGTTGATCCACATAAACAGTGGATTTACTTGTTTACTCAGTTTACTTGTCACGAGCTGGGCAAAAGTTTACCAGGATCCATCGTGTGCAAGGAATACATTTTTGCATTCAGTTCCCAATTTCAGCAGCTGGACAGCAAGCAATTCATGTAGTTAGAAACTAGTAAAATACATAAATATGCCAGTTATGTATATGACATTTTATATTTAACTCAATGCCCTGAATGCTGAATTTTCCACGTGGACCAGTCACGTCTGTATACTACTGTAAGCAGTACATGGTTAGAACTGTAGGACTGGAGCAAGATACAATATTATTAAAACCATCTTTCTTCTTTGCTTTCCTTCTTCGATTGAAATTTGTAATATCAAAAGGTTCCTAATCAAGTTATGGTCAGTAAATCGTCATTTGTGAGTGTGATTGAACGGTTCTGAATTCAGCACAGAAATTCCTATTAATCTGGAGGGCCTAATTTCAAGTCTGAATAACTGCTATGGTAAAGTGCTGCATTTGTTTCACATGAGTTAAGTAAAGCAAATTATATAGAGAGGTTCAGACTAAAATATATAGTCAGCCATATCCTCAGAGGTACTGTAGAAAACTGAGGTGTCAAAGTACAAAACACATGTGGGTATGGTACATTGTACCATTATAAGTCTTAACTATGTATGTACCGTACATACATAGTTAAGACTTATAATGGTCCAATTCCGAATATTGGAAGGCTTCTTGGAAGTCTATTTAAGACCCCTCCCATTTTATCCCATTGATTATCACCTTACATCACAGCAATAATCAATAACTTTTTGGAGCTATTTATGAAAAACTTCTCGCCGGAACAGAAGTTACAATAAGAGACTGTCCTGGTGCATACCTCCCAACATGACCCTCTCCAGGAGGGACACAATGCTTTGGTCCTGGACTTCCCTGGTGATTTTTGATTGGTGGCGGCTCCAGGGGTGGAGCTGCAGTACAGTCCAAAATTCAAATGGGGGAGTCACACCAACTGCCAGTGAGTCCCAGCCAGTGATGTTTGGCAGCGTGTGAAATGGCAGTTGGTGTGGCTCCCCTATTTGGACTGTGCTGCAGCCCCACCTCTTACCAGGGAAGTCCAGGACCAGAGCATTGTGTCCCTCCTGGAGAGGGTCATGTTGGGAGGTATGCTGGTGAGGAATGAAAGTAAAGTTACAGTTCAGACATAGCTTAACTGCTGTGCAGCTATAGGGCATGCACAGTGATGAATTTCCCATTTGGCATATGCCTAGGGACCCTACTTGCTGGGGGCGGCATTGAGCTGCTAGTTTTATTACTGTCATTCAGAATTTCCCAGTAACTGCAAAATATATTTCCACTCTACTGTACACCATATTGAGAGGAGTGTGGACAGATAGGACATGCACACACTACAGTGGAAATATTGTCTAGTTACTGGGAAATGGATTGGCCAATCAGTGTATGTCTTGGCCTGCGGGATGACCAATCAGCAGACGGCTTGGCAAGTGCCTGTCCAGTTATCAAAGACATATATGGTTTGCAGGTGCAGAGATGTATGTGGCAGGTCCACACTCCACTCAAGATGGCATATGGTACAGTACACTGGAAATATGTTGTAGTTACAGGGAAACTTCAGACTGAAAGGCTGTCCCCATGTAGCAGCTTGTGTTATGTCTAAGTGTCACCTTGCCCCCAGTAAGTGGAGCACATATCATATGAAATGGCATAGCTCATGCCTTGGTTCATTATTATATTGCATTTTACTGGCATTATCCATACTATCGGGGAGGGCATCTTGTGTCTAGGGGTGGCCTGACCCCTGAATCCACCATTGGGCATGCACATAGTTTTTTAACTCCAGCTTCACTGGTCCCAATTGCCATTTGCCAATTATAGGTAACGCTATCTCAAGATGGTGTTCTCTAGAGAAATCGGCGTTAACCCTTTGATAAACGGAATGAAGCAAACAGTGCAGAGCCTATTCTCCAGCGGACCCCACAGAAAATAGGCTCTTCACTGCTTCATAAATAAAGCCCTTAATACTCAGATGGCTGTCATGTTCCCCTACTTTGACACTATCAACACACACACAAAAACAATTGGTGTTACGGCCAATACAGTTTGGTAACTGCTAGCTCAGACATGGGTCTTATAGAATTTGCTTTAGAACTTAAAGTTCACATTGTGCCCTCATTAAACAGATACCGCAATACTGGATGCATGGTTTTATGTTTATTAAATATGTCTATAAAACGAGATGATGATTTAAATGGCGCAGCAAAAAATGTACATGGGATATTAATGCCAAGTCGCCTTTCTCTATGGTAAATTGTGGTGGATTTCTAAAGTCCTATAACCAATTTATTTTCTCCGGAGTCAGCTAGGCAATTCATACATGTTATTGTTTAAGACCTGATAGTTTGTACCTGAACAAAACAGAGAACATTGGGTTCAATGTTTAACAAGCACTTCCACTATACTAGGAGTCTTCGCTTTCAGTCTGTGGTGTTACATCAGTTTTTACACCCCTTGCTGTGTCATTATCTTGGTCCAGAGGGTACTATTTGTACAGGGAGAAAATTAATGTCTTATCACACAGTTTGTTAACTCTTTTCACTATCAAGAGGGTTGACATCATCAATCTGGATGGATACAATGGACGGATGTGGCTTTTAAAGAACACATGGGAAAATGCTGTCTATTTATAAATACACTACACATAGTTCCTGCTAATTTAAATACAGTTTCCGGGGATAAATGACTGCTCGGGATAATGCTGCACCCATGATGTAAAAAAAAGCAGCAATTATCCAGCCTCTATGACAACCATTGTAAGTGATTGTTTATTCTATTTTATCTTGGTTACATTCAAGCTTTTTCCAAACAAGAATGTATATTAAGAAGAGCTACATCAGGCATACTGTACAGAACAAGAGATGTTATATTAGGCATTTTGTCACGGGAGGCTGCCATATTTTTTATTTATTTGCTGTAGACATCCTGAGGGGATGTAGCCAGCATCCCAGTGTGCGGGATGCTGACAGTCTAAATACCGGGATCCCGGCTCCACTATCCCCACCTATCCCAGCTCTAGTATATCGACATCCGGTATCCTGAAGGTAAGTGTCCGAAGGTATGTATCGGGAGTTAGGGGAGTGTTAGGTTTAGGGTTAGGCACTGGGGAGGGTTAGATTTAGGGTGCGGGTAGGGGGAGGTTAGGTTTAGGCACTAGGGGGAGGGAGGTTAGGTTTAGGCACCGGGGAGGGAGGGTTAGCTTTAGGGTGTGGGGAGGAGGAGGTTAGGATTAGGCACTAGGGGGACAGTTAGGTTTAGGCACTAGGGAGGGAGGGTAGAGCATACTTGCCAACTCTCCCTCATTGTCAGGGAGACTCCCTGAAATAGTAGCAATCTCCCTGTCTCCCTGAAGAGTCTAGCAATATACATTCAAATGGGATCATTAGTATAATTTCCCTGCATTGGGTATAAGGCACAGTGATCCCTATGGCTACATGCAGTTTTTGAAAAGTGTCAGTGTGTTTTCATCAATAAGTAGATCTTACTAACTGCTTTGGGGCTCAGTTACATTTGGATATAAGTCAGTACTATGACACGCCTCTCAGATGTAGCAGTACATGCCCACATTACCACTGAGCTCATAGGTGTTGTTTTCACAATCTCCCTGAAATGCTTTTTCAAAAGAAGGCAAGAATGGGTGAACAAGCCCGCAGGGCGAAACGCGCGTCTGGCATTCACTCCCTGTCACAGCGGGGAGCAGCATATGGCAGCCAACACCTGCAACTTGGTCTGACACCTTCTTTAGACAGGTATTTTCTCTGGTTGGCAGCGACTTTCCCGCGGTGAATCCCGTCCTTGCGCTGCCCAGGCAACAAGGACAGCCTAACAAGGCATACGAGACAGTGTCCTCCCACCTGCCTTTCTCTCTCTCCATCAGCACTGTCCGGGATCCCTCTCTCATCTGAGGTCCGCTCAGGGAAGACCTCAGACAGTAGAAGGTGATCAGAGCATTAGTGCTGTACTTTGCCCTATCCACATTATTTCTTTTGACTGAAAGCAGATACATTTCCACATAGATATTAGAATAAATGATGGGAATTGTACCATATATGTGCAGCCTGTGATATTTGCCTGTGATATTTGGGCAAAGTGCAATTATTTATTAAATCTAAAATTCTTTTCTATCCTTTTTGCACTAATTTCAGGTTTTCAGGATTTGCCCTGTCTAACCTGTTTTGGCTACTTAAATCCGGGCAAGGTGCAATTTAAGAATAAAATTGTGGCTCTTCTAGGTCCTAGCTCTGTGTTTTCAGGATTTACCCTGTTTACGCACATTCTGGTATGACATTTCACATAACATGTGTATGATACATGTATCTGGGCTAAGTGCAATTATTTATTTTGGTTATTGTTTATGAATTGTTGGATGCAATTAGTTATCTAATTATTGTGAGGCACTAGTCCCAGGTTTTCAGGATTTATCCTGTCTATGCATACTTTGCTATGAGATCTGCATAATAGGTATATATGATTTAATAATAATATATGTATCTGGGCGAAGTGCAATTATTACAAATAAACTGCTGGGTGCAATCATTTATCTGATTATTGTAAATGTACTGTTGAATTATTTTTCAGATTCTATGCTAGGTTCCTTTTCTTTTGTGCACCAGCTCCAGGTTTTCATGATTTACCCTGTTTTTGTTCAACTTTTGCAATTTAAACAATATGGATACATGATTTTACTACATATGTATTGGGCCAAGTGCAATTAATTACTTGACTATTGAGAATGAATTGTTGAGATACCCTGGGTACTAAGACTGCACGCGGTTATTCATATATACTGCAGTCTAACGGGCTAAGTGCAATATTTAAATTAATATACCTAGGTGGATATTATGGGGCTTAACGTCAATTTATTATGGTAAATAATTTTTATAAATTTTATGTAGCCCATATCCTCCAATACTAATTATTGCAGGAGTGTGCTGCCATAGCACTCAGTAAGGGAGGATTGAGGGGGTCATTCAGACCCGCTCGCGAGCGCAGGACGCTCGCAAGCGGATCGATGTTGCCCCACTGCGCATGCGCACAATGGAGGGAGCTCCGTCGTGCGCATGCGCGAGACCCGGATAGCGACGAGCTCTCCGTCGCTCCGGGTCTCGCACCAAAGGGGGCGTGCTGTCGATGTTGATTGACAGCATGCCCCCTTTGGTGGGTGTGTCGGGGGCGTGGCTGCCAGATGGAGGCGTTCCCATGGGAACTCCTACCGTCTGAAGCCAGCCCCACTGACATCACTAGTGATGTCAGTGGGAGTAATTTTGGCTCTGATAGAGCCAAAATCACTCCAGGGCTTGTGGCAGCGAGACCCTACCGCAGGGTCTCCGTCGCAAGCCCGATGGTCGCGATGGTCTTGACCATCGCGACCATCATCATGGACGCTCGCATAAGCTGTGGGTGGTCACCCACAGCTATGCGAGCGTCCAGGAGGACGCTCCATTTTCATGGAGGAGGGCACTGATTCAGAGCGAGCACTCTGGTCAGAGCGTTCGGCTCTGAATCAGGCCCTGAATCCCCAGATATTTCTATCTATAGAGTGCTGTTCATAAGAATTTATTTTTTTGCCTGACTGAGCATACTATTTAATATCACATTAAATTATGGGAGACTGATATATATGGTTAATAATTTAAGTCTCTAATATACCCTATATATTTTTTCGCCTGACTGAGCATACTATTTAATATCACATTAAATTATGGGAGACTGATATATATGGTTAATAATTTAAGTCTCTAATATACCCTATATATTTTTTCGCCTGACTGAGCATACTATTTAATATCACATTAAATTAGGGGAGACTGGACTTCCGGTACCGGCTGCATGGAGAGGTGAAGTGCTCTGTGCTGCTCCCTCCCTCCGCCGGCTATATTCAGCAGACAAGACCGTTTATTTGGTCTCCAATACAGGACACATTCTCCCCTGTATCTTATCGGGAGGTCTCCCCTCAACATGGACCGTTTTGTAACCGGCCATCCACAGCATAAAGCCCCGCAGCAACATCAGCAGAAACGCCGCGCTGAAAACAGCATGGCGCCTGATGCAGAGTCACAGGGAGCTACACCGGCTAGTAAAAAAGCGGCAGCGGATCATGCTAACGCTGACTTACCACAACCACGCCACGATCCGGATGCTCCTGTCTCCTATAGCGAGGTGGTAGAGGCAATCCAATCTACTATGGCACCATTGTTAAAACGTGCAGTGTCAGACATCACCACTCAACTACAACACCTGACACATAGAGTCGCTGACACTGAAAATGTATAGGGTCAATCTGCCATGACCTATCTGATGCCCAATATGCTATTCAGAAATTAGAGAAAGATAATTTCCAGCTCTGGAACAAGGTTGATGACCTTGAGAATAGGTCTCGCAGAAACAATACAAGGTTAGTAGGCTTGCCTGAAAACATCAAGGGTCCCTCCCTATATTTATTTTTGCGTACCACACTGCCATTATTATTGGGAATAGAAGAGGAATGCCGCCACCTAATAATAGAGCGTGCCCATAGAGTCGGTCCAACCCCAAAACCCAATGATAGCCGTCCACGTGTGACGCTTTTTCGATGTATGAATTACCAACATAAGTTGGCATTCTGGACTGCATCCCGTAAAACCAAATCCATCGTTTGGGAAGGAAAAAGACTCTATCTATTCCAAGATTTCTCTGTGGAATTAACAAGAGCTAGAGAAGCCTTCTCTCCAATCTGCTCTTCCCTTGTTAAGAAACAAAGAAAATTTGCATTAATATATCCTGCCAGGCTCCGCATATTCCGAGGAGACTCACATTTGGATTTCACCAATCCGGAAGACGCACAAGCATACCTTAGAGAAGAAGAACAGTTTGGCACGGCAGACATCGCTGACCCCGCTTTTTCTCCCCCACATTGAGTTGAGTTTGGACTCACTTGTCAACCGAATATGGCTAATCTTTATCGAGATGGCTGGAACGAGTGATGAGACGACAACCTGTTAACAAGTGGAAAATCCTGTCGGGATTCCGTGGGTTCTGTATATGCCGTTTATACTCAAAGTATATTCAAAATTTACATGCTGAGTGTTTTCCTGATGACACACTTATCTAACGCTTATATACAGATATAGTATGTTCCTTGCTGGGGTCTAGACCCCTTATATGTAAATTCATGGCTTCTTTATAGCTCTTATTGTATTACCTGTTCATTTAGTATGCCGGAATGGGCTGGGAGCAATATCCGGATGAGAATTAATATGTGTATTTCAATAAGTCTGATTACATTATTTCACCAGAAGTTATGTTTCTTTAAAAAGCTTTGGCTCTCGCCATTACCGGGAGCTTTATATGTCTTAGGGTGTTTATCCACCCCCCTCTATTATGTTTTTTGTTCAGTGTACGTCGTAGTATCCCTTCTCCATTGTTCTTTTATCCTCACCCCATCACCTATCACATGATGTTTGCAAAGGGCTATTTCATTGCTGATATCCTCCACATTATTTCTGATCAATGTCCCAACTAACAATCGGTACTTTGAATATAGGAGGTATAAATTCTCCTTGTAAAAGGAGAAAATTACTTCTATATTCATCTAAACGCAACCTAGACATCGCTTTTGTCCAAGAAACACACTTAGGACCTCATTCAGAGTCGGTTGAAGCGGCCGCATGGTCGTACGGAAAAATGGGCCGGATATGCAAATGATTCCCTCGCAAGTTGCGTCCCTAAGTTCGGATCGGTAGTTGGCCGACCAAGGGGAGGAAGCGGTCGGAAGACAAAAAAATACGCCCCCTTTTCGTACACATTGCACGTCATCTCCGGGCATGTAAGGATTAATCGAGACCATCGGAACTGGTCGTAGAGCTTAAGGTTGACCATACCCTCTCTTAAGCTCTACGATCATGTCAGTGTAAAAACCTCCCATGTCACATGTGCCATGACGCTACTTTGTTAATTATGCACTCCCATAATCCGTATGCACTCCCATAAAACGCTGTTCGCATAATCAGGCACGCCTTGCGTAATTATATTAGCTAAATTGTCTCTCCAGATAATAGTATCTTTTACAGACGCAGATCCAGAAGGCAGATACGTTATAGTTAAGATTTCCTTCCAAAATACTTCATATATCCTGTGTAATGTATATGCCCCAAACATCTACTCCAAGTTGTTTATGCAAACGCTCATATCCAAATTAATCCCGTTTATAGATCTTCCCTTAATTGTTTGTGGAGACTTTAATTTGGTATCGTCTCCTGTCTTAGATAGGATAGCATACTCCTCGAAATAACAGTTCCCCCAAACTTGGTATTCCCTGGTTTTCTTCTAGGTTAAATTTGACTGACGTATGGAGAGCACTGCACCCCATTGATAAGGAGTTCACATGTCACTCATTAGTTCACAATTCCTTTTCTAGGATCGATTTTATTTTTATAGCAAATTCGCTTTTTCCCAGAATTTCTGACTATGTGATAGAACCAATTGCTTTGTCAGACCACGCTATGGTATGGACCACTATCCATATAGACATTGAGAGGGGTTCCTATCCCACCTGGAGATTTCCCTCACACCTAGCCCATTCTACTTAGTTTAAATCACGGTTAGAATCAATATGGGATGAGTTTAAAAATACTAATAATTCCCATGCCATCACCGATCCTCCTCTCTTCTGACAAACTGCCAAAACGGTGATACGTGGAGCTATAATTTCCTATGTAGCCTCGATTCACAGGAAATATGCTTCCTCTTACATAACCAGACAAAATGCCCTCTCGGAAGCGTTTCAAACCTTAAAATCTCACCCATCATCTGTAAATAAAAGTAATTATCTGTTTGAAAAAACATCCTTTGATGAATTTTTACAAAGTATGGGAGACCGTTACCTCTTTTTTGTTAATCATAAATTCCATAAATATAGGAACAAAACGGGACGTCTCCTGACTAACCTTCTAAAAGGGACGCGAACCCCAATGCTAGTTAACCCTCTCAAAAATCAAGATGTCACATTCACTACTTCAAATGCCCAAATTACTTCAATGATGCGTGACTACTATGAAAATTTATACTCATATAAACCCTACTCTCCTAATGTAGAGAATATTTCTATGACACAGACTCATGATTGCCAATTCTGGCAAAATATTTCATATCCGCAACTCTCCCCTGAGGCTGCCCAATCACTCATAACCCCAATTACTTCAGCTGAAGTCATCAAAACGATAAAACACCTAAAACTCGCCAAGGCTCCGGGCCCTGACGGATTAGGAGGAGAGGTCTATAAAATTCTCTCAGCTCAAATAAGTGACACCCTCGTCTCAGTGTATAACCATATCATTATGTCTAAATCTCTTCCATTGTACTACAATATGGCAACCATAAAAGTCTTACCCAAACCGGGACGTGATTTGGCCTTACCAGGGTCGTATAGACCTATTTCACTCTTGAATTTAGACTATAAAATTTTAACAAAAATTGTTTCAGAAAGGCTTAAACACCTGTTACCCTTCATAATCCACGTAGATCAATCAGGCTTTATAAGCGGTCGCCACTCAGTAACAAATGTTAGAAAGGTTCTGGGAATAATGCAATGCATTCAACAATCCAAATATCCTGATACTAACCTCATTATTTCACTGGACGCCGAAAAGGCATCTGATTTAGTTTTATGGCCACATTTACATCATTATACAATTTAGGTTTTCCACAACACTTTATAGACATAATCCAAACATTATATCATGGAGCTCAATCACATATAGTTTGTAACTGGTACAAATCCACCCCTTTTTCTATCCAAAAAGGCACCAGGCAAGGCTGCCCATTATCACCCTTCTGATTTGCTATAGCGATAGAACCCCTTGCAATCGCTATTCGATCCGACCCTTTAATAGCGGGAATAGAGGTGGGGAATACCACGCAGAAGGTCGCTCTCTTTGCAGATGACATGCTGCTATTCGTGTCAAAACCATCAACCACTATACCTGCGATTATGCACCTACTGAACTCATTTGGCACTGTTTCTGGATTCAAAATAAATATAGATAAATCAGAGATATTACCTCTTACAGGTTCCATCGAAACTTTAAAACAATTACCAATATTACATCAATTTAAACTTAGTACTTCGAAAATTAAATACTTTGGAATCCAGATCCCCTCGGGATTACCTCAACTATATAAACTGAATTTTACAGATGTAATTTCCAAGGTATCACTATTACTAGATAGCTGGAAACTCATCCCTTTATCTTTGCTAGGCAGGGCTGCGATAATTAAAAATATAATTTTTCCTAAAATATTCTACCTAATGCAGATGCTCCCTATCGCCCTTTCCAAATCAGATATATCTCATATACAAAGAGTGATTTCTAAATTCTTATGGCAGGGTAAACGACCCAGAATTGCGATATCTAAATTAAAACTATCTAGACAATATGGTGGACTGGGAATCCCTGATTTATCAGCATACTCATTCTCAATTTCTTTCCGATATATCAGTGATTGGCTTCTAGAACGAAACACATTTACTGATCTGTCACTAGATTTTGCTCTACTCGCCCCATATTCCCCAGGTGCACTTCTTCATAATCTACCTGGTAATATTCCGGCTCTGATCCTAAACAATATAATATTTAGAGACACATATTACGCATGGCTATCAATAAATTAGGCAGAAATCATTTAAATACCCCTCTAATACCCCTTTGGGGAAACCCTGCCTTCCCCCCTTCTGTGTCTGACAACAAGTTTAAAATTTGGTCCAAAAAAGGTCTCAGCAACATCTCCAAAGTTTTTGATCCAGGTGGAACAGTGATGCCTTTTTCTAATTTAAAAACCACTTACGGTATTCCCAATCGGGACTTCTTCATGTATTTACAATTGAGACATTATGTTCAAACCCTCCCTCAGTCTCTTCCTCCCCAAGTATTAACTGACCATTTATTATCGATAATGAAACGTATATCTGGCTCTTCGTATAAGATAAAAATGCTATACTCCACTCTGACAAACCTCCTTTCAGTACCCCTAAGAAACAAAACAAGCGCCATCTGGTGTAGGGAAACCACATTTGCTCCTACTTCAGAGGATCTTCTCCTATATTGACAGCTCTTTGCGTATTCTCTAATCCTCTTATTTACAAGAGGTACATAGTAAAGTAATACATAGAGCTTATGTGGCCCCTGCACAGAGAAAACATATGATCATTTCTGAGTCTGGCCAATGTACGAGGTTAATCTTGTGGTTACATCAATGATACAATGTCGCAACATTGTATCATTGATGTAGCCACAAGATTAACCTCAATTAATCTTGCGGCTACAATGTAGCGGTTCCCACAATAGACGTCTATGGGGATTTCTCACCATAGACGTCTATGGAACACACAGGCTGGCCGCATTCAGCTAATCAGGGAGCTGCTCCGACGGAGATGCTCCCTGATTGGCTGGCGGCCTCTTCACTGACGGGGCACACGTGTGCCCCGGTCATTTACGCGGAGCAAAGGTATGTGTACACACATACCTTTGCTGTGTCCGGCATGGATCGGGTTTTTTTCGTTTTTTTATTTTAACCCCTGGATTGCCTACTTGCAGAAGAGGACGTGATCGACGCATAGGAGAGGTGAGTATGGATTTTGTTTTTCAGGTACACCCCTATGGATTACTTCGGATACTAGGTGAGTATGTGTGAGTGTGAGTGTGCATGTTTGTTTTATTAAAATTATACTTTCACGGTGTATGTTTGTTTATTTACGTATTTCTTTAGTTGTGGAACTACAAGTGCCAGCGGGCCCGTAATGCCCCGCATGCTGGTATTTGTGGTTCTCCAAATACCAGCATGCAGGGGAGGCTTGCTGGTACTTGTGGTTCTACAAATAAAGACAATATGGTAAATTTAATTTTACACTTTACACTAACACTATCAACCCGGCACCCACCGCCCTAGGGTGCCGGGGATAGCCCTGGGCTATCAGTCTAGGCCTGGGGTGCCCTGGAGAGGGGTACCCCTTTATTGGGGGGGTACCCAACTCCCCAGGGATCCCCGGCCTGGACTGACTAGTGGTCAGGGGTAATGCTTTGGCCGGGGAAACCGGTGAAAGGTTTTCCCTGGCTGTGGCATTATCCCCCAGCTAGAAAGAGTTCGGTGCTGGTTCTGGAATTTTCGGGGGACCCCTACTCGTTTTGTCCCCTGATTTTCCAGAACCAGGACCAGCTCAACAAAGCCCTGTGCTGGTTCTTAATATACAGGGGCCCCCTACGCATTTTGGCCCCTGTATTATTAGAACCAGAACAGGCTTTATAAAGCCCGGTGCTGGTTATGATTTTGGTGAGGGGGTGCACGTAATTTTTTTTTTATTTAAAACCATTTAACATAAGTACACACAGAAACATGTACATATCTCATGGATATGTGCATGTTTCTGTGTTAATCTGACCTGCTCAGGATGTACTCGCTAGCCTGAAGCAGGTCTATTATTTGGGGACTTTTGGTAAACTTTTTTTTGCGAGTCTGAAACAGACACTATTACATTGGGCGAGTTGATTGTTTTCAATGTGAAAACATCTGGATGCAAGTTTGAGAATGGAGAGTTTTAGTAACTCTGTAAAATGCGAGTTTTAGTGAACAGACACCCTATTACATTGGAGAGTTGTGAAAAATTGCGAGTTTAGCACCAAACTCGCAATTTACCAAAACAGACTACCTATTACATTTGGCCCTTTATATCTCGATATGTACAATTTGTGTTCTTTATTGTAAAGCTTTCAATAACAATAATACAATAAAAAGTATTTACAAAAAAATTAGGGGAGACTGATATATATGGTCAATAATTTAAGTCTCTAATATACCCTATATATTTTACTTACACAACTATATTAAAGGTTAAGTTTTAATAATATTACCATTTCATAATCTATGTCTTACAAGTGTGCCCCAAGTAGGGAATTTCTTGTTTAGCCTCAGTCTAGAGGTTTTCTGTGTATTAGAGTATGATTTATACTTTTCCCGGGGAGCACCACCAACATAGTGGATTATTCTATTATTGATTGATTGTATGTCAGTTGTTGGTCTGTGAATTGTTTACTGTATTCTGGTGCAGGATCTATTTGTTTTTCAAGTATGGGTTAGGGTCAGAGCTACTATACTTACGTATGGGTGTCGGGATTCTGACTGTCGGGATGCCACTGTCGGTATTGTGACTAGCGGCATCCCGACCACAGGGAATCCATACCCAGTCCCATCGGTCCTGATTTTGGTGGGACAGCCCCGATTTCAAAGGACTATGGACCTCATTCATAGCCGGTCGCACAGAGCGTGCGGTCGGTCTGAATGAGGAGAGGACGTCTTGAATTTTCAAGACGTCCTCCTTTGCGGTGGTAAGGCTGTGGGTTAACACCCACAGCCTTACGACCGCCAAAGGTGATGGTCGCGATGGCCATCGGGGCTTACGACGAGACCCTAGGGTAGGGTCTCCCTTGTCGTAAGCCCCGGATAGCTTTCGGCTCTGTCTGAGCCGGAAGCTCTCCACTGACATCACTAGTGATGTCAGTGGGGCCGCCTCCAAACGGTAGGCGTTCCCATGGGAACGCCCCCGTTTGGCCTGCCACCCCCCCTGGCCCGCCTTCCAAACGGGGCGAGCTTTCAATCAACATCAACAGCTCGCCCCCTTTGGATCGAGACCCGCTACGTCCGGCGCTGTCGGTCGTAGCGGGTCTCACGCATGCGCACAACGGCACCGGCGTGCGCATGCTCTGTGGGGGGCCATCGACCCGGTCCGAGCGCATCGGCGCTAACGACCGGGTCTGAATGACCCCCTATATGCGTTCCTGCGATTATAACGATTTGTGGTGGGTTGCGAGATATTTCTATGAAGACGTAACGATTGTGTTTATTGGTGAAAAAACTTCCACTGGTTACTTGGCCACATCTACTATAACATGGTCACGTTCCCAATGTGCCATAGTGACGTCCCCATGCCAAATTAGCATCGACCGACTTTCCACGTCCCCGATTTGCCATAGTCAAAACCCCATGCCAAATTACCACGGCCAGCTTTCCACATCCTCGATGTGCCATAGTCACATCCCCATGCCAAATTACCATCAGCCGACTTTCCACGTCCCAGATGTGCCATAGTCACATCCCCTTGCCAAATTACCACGGCCAACTTTCCACATCCTCGATGTGCCATAGTCACATCCCCATGCCAAATTACCACGGCCAACTTTCCACATCCTCGATGTGCCATAGTCACGTCCCCATGCCAAATTACCATCGGCTTTTACTTTTGATATACTTTCTTTTACCATAATATAATAACTCCTTCTTTTGGGCCTGATTTAGAGATGGATGCTAATACTACGCACACTGTTGCGCTGTTTTGTGGCGTCGCAGCGGCGTTTATATATGCAGATGCTATGATTAGCCTATCCTTTGTGTCCTAACGTGCACCCGACAGTGCAAACCCTGAGAAACCCATTTTGAATGCCCCTGGATGGTGCAACTCTGCAACACTCAACCAATGGTGCACCATCGGCGCACCATGGAAACCTGCAAGAGCCCTATGGCAGGTGCAGTTTCTCCATCCGGGTATGGCCTCCTGTGAGAGTGACTGTGTGCCTTTTAATGTAGCCGCTTACAGCAACATGCCCGCGTTGGCTTCACTACCCCCCGTGGTCACTAAAATTCTCAGACTGTGCTGCATCTCTATTCACAGACAATCGGGATGCATGCGTTGTGCGACTCGATGCATGCGCACACTTAAAACATTGTCTGTTTGCACACGACATTGACACTCCACTCATTTCTGAATCAGGGGCCTGATTCAGTACCAATCGCAACAGCGATTGCAATAGCGATTACACACGCAGTCTCACTGCGATAGTATGCTAATCTTCTGCGATCACTATGCCGTCGCAGCACAACATAAGGACGCCCTAATCCCTTACACACATCTGTAAACCATCGGTAACATCGAAGCCACATGCACACTTACACAGGCTCTGACCTTACTCAGGAATTGCTAACCTCATTACATGCAGTGAGTACACAAGCTGCATATGGCATCTCAGTGGCTAATTTATGCACACCCCTGTAACGGTGTTAAAATACACAGGTACCACTGGCGTAACTAAGGGGGGTCGAGCAGGGCATGTGCCCTGGGTGCCATGATTTCGGCGGCGCGCGGGGGGGCACGCCGCCGGCCATGGTCCAGGACACCGTGGTCAGTGTGGTGCTGACCGGACGGAGTTTGGTCAGCACTACACAGTAAGTAACAAACACACAGCCGCGTGACGGTGGCTGTGTGTTTGTTTTAATTAGCAGCCAATGAGAGTCAGACAGACTCCCATTGACTGCTTCGCCCACTGCCAGAGCTGGGTAGGAGCTTACTCATGAGCTCCATCTTCCGGCTCCCGCAGTGGGTAATTGGAGTCATGTCATGACGTCTCTCCCATAATGCAGAGCGAGCTGGCTTGGGAGGACGGAGATACGGACGGCGGCGGGAGCAGGAGCCGGAGTGGAGATGATTCAGGTAAGTGTTTTATTTTAATCTTTTTTTACATGTTTGTTTGTTTGCACTGCTGGAGGAGGGGGGGCCGGGACCACTACTGGGGGCTCTACTTGGGGGGGGACTTCTACTGGGGGCACTACTTGGGGGGGGCTACTGGGGGGGGACTACTACTGGGGACTACTACTGGAGGAACTGCATCGGGGGACCACTACTGGGGGCAATACTGGGGGAGACTACTACTGGGGGCACTACATCGGGGTACTACTACTGGGGGCACTAAATAAGGGGCTTACTACTGGGGGCACAAGGGGCACTGCACAGAGGGGACCACTACTGGGGGCACTTTATAAGGGGCACTGCATAGGAGGATCTCTACTTGGGGCCTGTATAAGGGGGACCACTACTGGGGTCACTGTATAAGGGGCACTACTGGGGGCCTGCATAAGGGGGACCACTCCTGGGGCACTGCATAGGGGGGGACCCCTACAGGGGGCACTGTATAAGGGGCACTGCATAGGGGGCGTCACTACTGGGGGCCTGCATAAGGGGGACCACTACTGGGGGCACTGTATAAAGGGCACTACTGGGGGCCTGTATAAGGGGACAACTCCTGGGGGCACTGCATAGAGGGGATCATTACTGGGGGCATGCATAAGGGGGACCACTACTGGGAGCACTGTATAAAGGGCACTACTAGGGGCCTACATAAGGGGGATCACTCCTGAGGGCACTGCATAGGGGGGATCACTACTGGGGGCCTGCATAAGGGAGACCACTACTGGGGGCACCATATAAGGGGCACTAATGGGGGCCTGCATAAAAGGGACCACAACTGGGGGCATGCATAAGGGGGAACACTACTGGGGGCAATATATAAAGGGCACTACTGGGGGCCTGCATAAGGGGAAACCACTACTGGGGGCACTGTATAAGGGGCACTGCATAGGGGGGGACTGCATTAAGGTGCAAATGGAATGGAGTGTTCCCAGAGTGATGAGAAAGGTGTGTGTCATGTTGACATGCCCCATTTTTCAGTGACCAATCCCCTCATGACCATACCCATTTTAGGGGCGCGCACATAGGGGGGGCTCCATCTTCCAATTTGCCCTGGGCTCCAAATACCCTAGTTACATCACTGACAGGCACGCTTTCATTTCGTCGACCACCCCCCTGTCACCACCCCCAAATGGTACTTTCTGTCAATCACTCTGCAATAGGTCTGCATAGCCACTGTTATCGCAGTCCCGTTCACAATGGAGTGTTTGCACACATGCACAGTGATACATTCATGTGCACAGAATGCAACAATCGTCTGATTGCGTACTTAATCGCCGTTCCGATCCTTGCTGAATCAGGCACAGTTGCTTTCAGCTCCAACAAAAGAAACAACTAAACAGTAAAAGTGTTGACTTTCTGTATAAACATAAATTTAAATGATATAGATTTGAGTACAGCACCTACTTAAAGATCAGACAGAGGGCCTCATTCACTGGTGGATGCTGTTGTGGCATCAGATGCAATCTGACAATGTTTTCAGTCTTTGCATGTGTCCGAGTCGCACTGCGAATGTGTCCTGACGATTACCGGTGTGGGACACAGATAGAATTTAGTCGCAGAGAGAGGGAATTTCAGTGGGCATTACTGGGAGGTAATGGGGTGGCTAGCCAGACGGAGGCATGTCGCGGCCAGCGACTGCAGCTCTTTTCCCGGTGCACCCAATGGTCTGACTTTTTTCGCAAAGTGGTCGAATAAGCGCCACGGCCGGCGGTCATCTGTACAAATTCCATCATCTGCGGGCTTTAGCATAAAGCCCAGTCGCGCTGCGTAAAAAGTTACCGTCACGCCGGCATTAGCGTCCACCTCTGAATCAGGCCCAGAAACTCGTAGGAGCATCTCTTCACAAAATTGGATCACACCCTGGGCTAAAATTGTTTTTGTCAAATACGTCTTAGAGAGTCATTAGCAGAAATGGAGCCAGATCGCCGTTAGAGTCACAGCTTTTCTAGAATGTGTTGCCAACAAACTTTGGCACCAAAGGGGAATATGGGCAAACACCTCTATTACACGCAGGCCCCCTCACTCTGGTCTTTTTGCTTATCTCCCAGCCGCACAATAAGTCAGGCACTCTGCGGCTCCAGCCTGTATTAAATTTATATTTAGTTCTTTGTGGAAACTTGTGCTTTTCCAGAGCTCGTAGAAATAAATCTGGTCCTTGTGTGTATCCATTTATCTTCCCTCCCACCCACACAGCCGTGCCCTGGGTACAGCCAGGCAGTCTCACTTTTCCTTTACTAAAAGTAGGCTAACTGCCAATTTCTCGACCTTTTCCTCTTTTTTGCGCGGCTCTTTCTGTTTGTCTCATTTGTGTTTGTTATTTTAAGTGGAACACATCTTACTAGAAACAAATTTGAAGGGCACCAGCAACTACAGCACAATTACATACATTATATGATTTGATTTAAAATGGTTCCACTTCAACATAATTAGACTAAGGTCTGTCTATATTCTTTCCCTCTTATTTTATTTTATTTTTTTTCTTAAGACATAGCTATAAAAGATATTCAGAGAGACACAGCTGCGCTGTGGTTTCCTGTAAAAGACAGGCTACTGCTCGTGCCGATCCTCTTCAGTATTGGCGTAAATTCAAGAGGCTGCAGGTTAATGGCAGGTGGGGTATTAATCGCTGAACAGATATCATAACCAAATATAATTTATAATACCATAAATGAAATTAAATGAAATCACCTATGCAGGTTACTTCTTGGAACAAAACATTTTATGCTCATTGTATATTATATGTATATTACAGTTGTATTCCTTTACTAGAAGCCTCTGTTTTCTTGGAGATTTTGTCTAGTTTTAAAAGCTTTCCATAGTGATAGCAACAGTGACACCAGAGGACTTTTAAGAACATACTGCAGACTGCAGGCCTCATTTATGATGTGTAACTCAGCAAAGGCACAAGGCTAACCCTCTATGGAGGCTCCAGGTGCCTTTTCTGATAAGAGTTCCCGAGAAGTATATGGGCATTATTTTTTTGACGGCTTGGGCATATTTTGTCGACATTCATAAAGTAGACATGAGAATGTTGACAAGGTTGTAATGAAGTTGCCATTCCCCATGGTGACCTCTATCATGTCGACGCTGATGACTCAATATGATTAGAATGTTGACAAAACATTCCTGGTGGTCCAGCGGTGGCTTACCTTATTTGGGGATGATGGTTCCAGCGGTGTCTTTCGGGTCTGATGGTGACGCGATGATGACTTGCAGCTGTTATTGAGCAATTCTGGCGGTGAGTAATACCCCTAACCCTTCCTCCAGTGCCTAATGCTAACCCTCCCATCCCAAAGTCTATCCCTGACCCTCCGCTCCTGCAGCCTAACTCTAAGCCTCAGTTCCCTTCAGAAGGTTGGCATTTTGTATGTCGACATTATAAACATTCTGCAGATTTTGACATGTTCCATACTGACATTACAACATGGTCGAGATGTTTCATCAAGATGTTGACATAGGGACGGTATCCCAACTTTTTTTTTGGTGAAAGCACATAAAAAAAGGGTAATCACCGCTTGATACATATGTCTACTGGTGTGGGATCTATATTACTACAGCATGGCATGGTTTTGCATTATGGGAACTGTGACAAAAGCACTGGGGAAATGGTTGATAGGAGATATATAAGTCCCAGGTTCTTAACTTCTGTGTAATAATAATGTAATGAGCAGCCTTGATTGCTAGACCACCTGTGAGAGGCTGATAGAAGGCATATTCGTTTCTCTGGGCAGTCTCTCACTACCTGGGGAGCAGGCTGACACTGCGACATTGCTATGGTTTTATGTAAATGATGTATTTAAATACTGTATTGTGTGAGATGGACATTTTATAGTTAGTGCCGGACAGGCCAGGATTTATTCCTTTGTTTTGTTTATTTTGTGTTGCGAAATAAAACTGGCTGCGGAAGCTTCTACCAAGGCACTGGACTGGTGTGCTATTAATTGGCTGCTGCAAGAGAAGTGCTACCGTTTACCCCAGGAGATGGTACCCTATGACCTGATCTTGTGACAGAACTTAGAGTAGAAACTGATTTTCAGAGAAGACAGAATAAGTTACTGACAGTCAGTATATTCTTTGCCATTTGTTTGTGTAACTTACTCCGCATGATTCTGTTACCTATATCTTGTTAGTGTTGTTTTGTCCTCTTACACTGTTTACCAAACTATCATTAACTCTCTTCTCTCAAAGTCAAATAATCCATTGAGCAGTTCTCTCTCTGCAGTAGAAAAGACAGTTCACAGAACAGAAGTGTTGTAGTTTTGCCTCTTACAATATACTGTCCAGCTGCTTAAGCTGAACAAGATGTAAAATAATGGGCAACGAAAAATGTAACGTTAAGGAACAATGCGTCCGCTTCAGAGTTGTATTCTAATGCCGCCGCCGCCGAGAACGTGTACACAGTTGCTATGAAAAACTATGCAAATGCCGCAGTCACCGGGTTATATATTGAGCCACCCACTGGCGCTTTAGCAAATCCAAGAATCTGCATACAGAGGTGTCACTCCAGCTAGCCCCCCCATGTGTCACTCCAACCTGAGCCCATACAAACTTACCTTCTTAAGCTTCTGTTCCACTTGTAAACAATCCCCCAGTGAGCACACTGCACGCGGCACTTCACGCTGACTCTAGAGACTCTTTTCTGTATGTGTTAAACCACCGGCATTGCCTATCCATAAATCTGCAGTGGCTAGCCTAGTCACATGTTGTGACATAGGCATGTCCTGGCGTCACGCATGCACGGTCTGCAGCCACTGCCATGGAAACAGGCAGTGATTCCTGGGAAGCTCGCCAGGTGCTGGTTACGTGCCGTGGTCCCTGCTGGAGCATAGTCACCCCCCCACCTCACCTTTTCTCCATGCAATCCTTCCTCATGGCCCACGAGCCCGAACGGTGCCATGATCTGCCATTTTAAAGTCAATGTGATGCACCCTACTATTTGAATTAGCCTGGAGCAGAGAGCCCCCTCAAATCTGGCACCTGGGGCAAATGCCCCTAGCCCCCCTTCCACCAGTTGTGGCCCTGCTGCAATTGCCAACACCATCTCAGCATGGAGCTAGACCAGGGTCCTCACAGGATAAACGTGCTGTATTAATTCAAAATAAAGCATTATTTCCTTATTTTATTTTTAGAATTTTATTTCTATTTTCATTGGTTTTCTTTCTTTTCTTTTTTTTATTTTAAATCACGTTTATTTTATTACTTTCTAATGAATGTGGAACTGGAAGCTGTCCTGGTGCCATCTCACACATGTGCTCCTAAACAACTAATTGGTCTAGGAAATGACTAGACTACTCTACTCCAACCTTCCAATGTCACCAGTGAGCTGGGCAATGGTTATCTGCTATGGTGACTTCTTTTTTTTTGTAATAAATTGTGTTAAATATCTCATATCACTGATATGAGCAGTGATAGAAAATCTTTTTATCTGAGACATCTTAATAAATAGACCCGAAAGCTACTCCTACACAGTCATTGCACAACAAAGCCCCCTTGCTGCATCGCCATGCATCCTCGGCTAAACATGTTATTTGGCACAGGCAAGTAAAGGAGAAAAGCAAAATAAATTAATGAAGCCATGTGCCTGCTGACCGCATGGACAGATCTGCTCTGGGCCTCTGTCTGTCTGGGAATATCTTGCAGTCACAGCCCTGTTCTGGTGTGCTAGTTACATTCAGCCGGACCCCACCTCCTCCTGACTTGGTAATGGTATATTTTGTCCTTATGTGATTATCTGACTTTGAAGTTGGATCGGGAGCAACTGCTGCAGCTGAAGAAATAAAAAGCTTATCTTAAAAAGGCCAAACATATGAAATAGTATGACCTATATTCAGAAAGCATATACAATATATCTTCCTTTACATACACTGTTTACTTTGTAGACATTCATCCGCCTTGGTTTGTCCTGTGGGTTTTGTTTGACAAAATGAAAGTTTGTGTAAAATATTTTATTAAAAGGGTATTGCCGTTCAGAGAGTAAGGAGACGTGCCTGGTTGCTCGGGTAGGAAGAGGAAGCAGCGTTGTTATATGTTATACCTTTTGGATAAAGCTTTATGATAAATTAAATGAGCAGCACATTAAGGGCCTGAATTAGAGGCCTGATTTTGCAGAAGCCGCGTCTGCACCTCTGTGCTAATGCCGCGGCCGATGTTATTCTTAGTGAGATGCCCACATGCAGCAGTGCAAATCCTTCTTGCCGCACCTTTAGACACAGCATTGGCACACGATCGGAACTTACACCAGCCCTATGGTAGGCACAGTTTCTCCATCTAAACAGGGCGTCCTGTGTCAGAGCTACTGTGTCTTTAGACGCAGCCGCTGTCAGTAACATGTCCACGACACGCCCGCATCTCGCTAGCCACTCCTGTCACCTCCCAGGAATTCTCACTAAAGTCCACAAACATTGCATCCGAATTGGTACTGAGACTCAAACGCATGCGCAGACTTATGTCATCGGCCAACTGCGTGCAGTATCAACACTGGTTCCACCTCTGGTCCTAAGGTAAATTTGTACTAATTTTTGGGTCCAAGACCTGATAATTGTAATTTCTTATCACCGCTATTCCATATATCTACCGCCTGCAGGTATCTTCATTCATCACACACATGCAGGAACGGGTTGGGTATGAAATACCGGCGGCTGAATAATCCCTGACAGCAGCTTCGCGATGGGTGAAGATCCCGACAGGGGTGGTAAGTAGCCTAACCCACCCCCTCCCCCCCTAACCCTCCCTTAGTGGTGCCTAAGCCTAACCTCCCCCCGGTGATGCCTAACCCTAACCTCCCCCCGGTGGTGCCTAACCATAACCTCCCCCCTGTGGTGCCTAAACCTAATCCCCCCTTCCTGTAGCTTAACCCTCCCGGGGCGTGCCTAACCCTAATCTCCTCCCAGGGGTCCCTAAACCTAACCCTCCCCCCCCACCCCGGCTAGAAACTAAAATGCCCCGCTTACTATCTTTCGGGATGCCGGCTGTCGGGATTGGGCTAAAGATAGGCATCAGGATTTTGACGCCTATCTTTAATCCCGAGTCGGACATTCGGCATCGGGATTACGGCATCCCGGCTGCCCGTAAATGAACTACATCCCACAGGAACAGGGGCTCCAGTAAGAGCCTGTGCCTGCAATGTGTAAAATTAAAGTGATCGCATCTGCGGCCTGCTGAGCGCGCATTCACGAGAGGTGAGTGCCACATGGCCCCAACATCACAGAATCGGGAATCCCATCAAGATGACACAGGGGTTGAGGCTGCAATGACGTGATTCATGGTGATCTGTCCCCATCCCGGCCAACTAACTCCTCCTCTACTCAGACCTCCCGGACCAACACATGCCATAGTTGGCATATATACTGCATTGGTCGAGAAAGGTTTTTGGTGTGACAAAAGGGAGCCGAGCAGTGATGATGTTAGTGAAGCCAGTGACAGAAAGAAAAACTGGCACGCTTAACACCAGCTTCTCGGGGCTGCAATGTTTGCAGCCACAAAAAGTCCTGTAGGGCTGCCCAAATGGCAGAGCAGCGGCTTCCACTGGAAGCCGCTCTCTTCTGATCACAGCCCATACTGGCAGTCCCAGGGGGAGGAGGCACCTCGCCCTGGCTGCCTGTCTTCAGTGTGACTGGCAGGTGGCGCTTCCAATGGGAAGCCACCTCCAGTCACAGTGAAGCCAGTGCAGTCACGGACTGCACTGGCTCTCTGAAGTGGCAGATTTTACTGGGGGGGCTGCAGCGTCGCAGCCCCTAGGTAAGATCCAGCACTAATATTAATAGTCTAGTCTCAAATATGATAAACTGTAAGAGTTATCCCTCATAACATGACCTAAACCCTGGCCCATGCCCTCTCAAGTGTAACCTTTAGATATGAAGCTCTAACCCAAGTCCTCAACATAAATGATAAATTGCAAACCTCAGCACATGATCATTTCTACTTAACATGGACACAACTCTGAGTTACCCACTTTATTTTGCAAAGGGTGATAAGTGCCCACCAAAGTAATCCTCTAATACTAATATCTTTAAACTAGGGGTGTGCACCGGCCACTTTTCGTGTTTTGTGTTTTGGTTTTGGATCTGGATCTTTCTTCGTGTTTTGGATCTGGATTGGTTTTGCCAAAACCACCCTTCCGTGTTTTGGGTTCTGGGTTTTGTGTTTTGGATCTGTATTTTTTTTTAAAAAAGCATAAAAACAGCTAAAATCACAGAATTTGTAGGTTTTTCTGCTCCTATGCTATTATTAACCTCAATAACCTTAATTTCCACTCATTTCCAGTCTATTCTGAACACCTCACACCTCACAATAGTGTTTTTATGTCCAAAACGTTGCACCGAGGTAGCTGGATGACTATGCTAAGCGACACGAGTGGGCGGCACAAACACGTGACCCATCTAGGCGTGAAACTGCAGTGGCAGACAGGATGGCAGTTTGAAAAACTAGGCCCCAAACTGTACATAATGCAAAGAAAAAAAAGAGGTGCAAGATGGAATTGTCCTTGGGCCCTCCCACCCACCCTTATGTTGTATAAACAGGACATGCACACTTTAACAAACCAATCATTTCAGCGCCAGGGTCTGCCACACAACTGTGGCTGAAATGATTGGTTCGTTTGGGCCCCCACAAAACAAGCTGGCAATTAATGTGTCCCTGCACAAACTGGCTCTATGGAGGCAAGATGTCATCCTCATCCTCCTCATCCACCGATTCCTCACCCTCTTCAGTGTGTACATCCTCATCCTCACAAAGTATTAACTCGTCCCCACTTGAATCCACCACCACAGGTCCCTCTGTACCTTCTGGAGGCTGGTCTCCCTGGAAGAGCTGATAATTCATTTTGATGAACATCATCTTCTCCACATTCTGTGGAAGCAACCTCCTACGCCTTTCGCTGACAAGGTTCCCGGCTGCACTAAACACTCTTTCGGAGTACACACTGGAGGGGGGGCAACTCAGGTAAAATAGAGCCAGTTTGTACAGGGGCCTCCAAATTGCCTCTTTTTCCTGCCAGTACAGGTATGGACTGTCTGCCATGCCTACTTGGATGCTGTCACCGATGTAATCCTCCACCATTCTGTCAATGGTGACAGTATCATATGCAGTGACAGTAGACATGTCAGAAATTGTTGCCAGGTCCTTCAGTCCGGACCAGATGTCCAAACTTGGTCCTGCCTGTCCTGCATCACCGCCAGCGGGTTGCTTAGGATACCTAAGTTTTTTCCTGGCAGCCCCAGTTGCAGGAGAAAATGAAGAAGGAGCTGTTGACGTGTCACGTTCCGCTTCAGCTGACAGTGTGTTCACCAGCAGGTCTTTGCACCTCTGCAGGCTTGTGTCGGCCGGAAAGAGAGACACCACATAGGCTTTAAACCTAGGATCGAGCACGGTGGCCAAAATGTAGTGGTCTGATTTCAACAGATTGACCACCCTGGAATCCTGGCAAAGCGAATGAAGGGCTTCATCCACAAGTCCCACATGCCGAGCGGAATCGCTCCGTCTTAGCTCCTCCTTCACTTTCTCCAGCTGCTTCTGCAAAAGCCTGATGAGGGGAATGACCTGACTCAAGCTGGCAGTGTCTGAACTGACTTCACGTGTGGCAAGTTCGAAGGGCTGGAGAACCTTGCACAACACGGAAATCATTCTCCACTGCGCTTGAGTCAGGTGCATACCCCCTCCTTTGCCTATGTCATAGGTGGATGTATAGGCTTGTATGGCCTTTTGCTGCTCCTCCATCCTCTGAAGCATATAGAGGGTTGAGTTCCACCGTGTCACAACCTCTTGCTTCAGGTGATGGCGGGGCAGGTTCAAGAGTGTTTGCTGGCGCTCCAGTCTTCGGCACGCAGTCGCTGAATGGCGAAAGTGGCCAGAAATTTTTCGGGCCACCCAAAGCGTCTCCTGCACGCCCCTGTCGCTTTTCAGAAAATTCTGCACCACCAAGTTTATTGTGTGAGCAAAACATGGGACGTGCTGGAATTTGCCCAGATGTAATGCCCGCACAATATTGGTGGCGTTGTCAGATATCACAAATCCCCAGGAGAGTCTAAGTGGGGTAAGCCACTGGGCGATGATTTCCCTCAGTTTCTCTAAGAGGTTGTCGGCGGTGTGCCTCTTACTGAAACCGGTGATACACAGCGTAGCCTGCCTTGTAACGAGCTGGCGTTTCTGAGATGCTGCTACTGGTGACGCTGCTGCTGTTGCTGCGTAAGGTGATACATCTACCCAGTGGGCTGTCACAGTCATATAGTCCTTAGTCTGCCCTGTTCCACTTGTCCACATGTCCGTGGTTAAGTGGACATTGTGTACAACGGCATTTTTCAGGACACTGAGGACACTTTTTCTGACGTTTCTGTACAGTCTCGGTATCGCCTGCCTAGTGAAGTGGAATCTAGACGGTATTTGGAACCGGGGACACACTACCTCCATCAATTGTCTAAATCCCACTGCACTAATGGCGGATACCGGACGCACGTCTAACACCAACATAGCAGTCAAGGCCTCAGTTATACGTTTTGCTTCAGGATGACTGCTGTCGTACTTCATCCTCCTCGCTAAGGACTGTTGGAGGGTCAATTGTTTAGTAAAAGTAGTGGTGTTCCTACTTCCTCTCTGGGATGATGAACGACTCCCAGCAGCAGCAACAGCAGCAGCGGCAGCAGTAGGCGTAGCAATGCAGGATCCTCCAGAGGAATCCCGGATAGGAGAGTCAGTCATGCCAGTGACATGGCCTGCAGGACTACTTCCGATCCTGACTAAGGAGGAAATTGACGAGGAGGGAGTTGACGGTGTGGTTTGCAGGCGCTTGGATACAACAGGACAACGGGATTTAGGTGTCCCTGGACTGCTTACGGTCTTAGCCAAAGTTTCTGAACTTGACAGTAACTTTTTATGAACGCGCTGCAGGTGCCGTATAAGGGAGGATGTTCCTAGGTGGTTGACGTCCCTACCCCTACTTATTTCACCTTTACATATGGTACATATGGCAAGACAGTTGTTGTCCGGATTTGGATAGAAATATTGCCAGACCAAAGAGGTGGAATGTTTGGTCTTCTGCCCAGGCATGACCGTGATGGGCTTTTTCATCCCACGGACAACAACTGTCTCCCCCGGAGCCTGATTTAAACAAACCACATCACCATCAGAATCCTCCTCGCCAACTTCCTCCTCAGCGCCAGCTACACCAGTATCCTCATCCTGTTGTACTTCAACAGTGACATCTTCAATTTGCATATCAGCAAGTGGACTGTGGGTGCTCCTTTCAGCACTTGCAGGGGGCATGCAAATGGTGGAAAGAGCCACCTCTTCCCGTCCAGTGCTGGGAAGGTCAGGCATCGCAACCACCACCACACTTGGACTCTCCTTGGGGATTTGTGATATCTTCTTAGAAAGCACAGTTCTTCGCTGTGCTTTTGCCAGCTTAACTCTTTTGATTTTTTTAGTGGGAGGAGGGCTTCCATCGTCATGTGAAGCTGAACCACTAGTCATGAACATACTAGGGATCGACCTTAGCCGTTCCTTGCCACTCCGTGTCGTAAATGGCATATTGGCAAGTTTACGTTTCTCTTCAGCTGATTTAAATGTCTTTTTCAAGGTCATTTTCCTGAACTTTGCCATTTGGGATTGTATGTGCCCTCTACTATGACATTGGGCATCGGCCTTGGCAGACGACGTTGATGGCATGTTATCGTCTATGTCATGACTAGTGGCAGCAGCTTCAGCACTAGGAGGAAGTGGTTCTTGATCTTTCTCTATTTTATTTTTATCGGAGAAAGTTTGGTCCTCCATTTATGTTATATCGATTTGATATATACGTGCGGCTAAACACAGAAAATAATTTTTTTTTTGGTTTGGACTGGAGTGTACTTTGTGGGTTACAGCACCCTTTAACGGTCAAGCCAGCCGGCCCTTTACTTATGACACAGGCGCACTCTTGGCACTACTTTGTTGATGCACGTGCGGCTACTGCGCACACAATTCACAAACACAGAAAATAATTTTTTTTTGGTTTGGCCTGGAGTGTACTTTCGGGGGTTACAGCACCCTTTAACGGTCAAGCCAGCCGGCCCTTTACTTATGACACAGGCGCACTCTTGGCACTACTTTGTTGATGCACGTGCGGCTACTGCGCACACAATTCACAAACACAGAAAATAATTTTTTTTTGGTTTGGACTGGAGTGTACTTTCGGGGGTTACAGCACCCTTTAACGGTCAAGCCAGCCGGCCCTTTACTTATGACACAGGCGCACGCTTGGCACTACTTTGTTGATGCACGTGCGGCTACTGCGCACACAATTCACAAACACAGAAAATAATTTTTTTTTTGGTTTGGACTGGAGTGTACTTTCGGGGGTTACAGCACCCTTAACGGTCAAGCCAGCCGGCCCTTTACTTATGACACAGGCGCACGCTTGGCACTACTTTGTTGATGCACGTGCGGCTACTGCGCACACAATTCACAAACACAGAAAATAATTTTTTTTTTGGTTTGGACTGGAGTGTACTTTCGGGGGTTACAGCACCCTTGACGGTCAAGCCAGCCGGCCCTTTACTTATGACACAGGCGCACGCTTGGCACTACTTTGTTGATGCACGTGTGGCTACTGCGCACACAATTCACAAACACAGAAAATAATTTTTTTTTTGGTTTGGACTGGAGTGTACTTTCGGGGGTTACAGCACCCTTAACGGTCAAGCCAGCCGGCCCTTTACTTATGACACAGGCGCACGCTTGGCACTACTTTGTTGATGCACGTGTGGCTACTGCGCACACAATTCACAAACACAGAAAATAATTTTTTTTTTGGTTTGGACTGGAGTGTACTTTCGGGGGTTACAGCACCCTTAACGGTCAAGCCAGCCGGCCCTTTACTTATGACACAGGCGCACGCTTGGCACTACTTTGTTGATGCACGTGCGGCTACTGCGCACACAATTCACAAACACAGAAAATAATTTTTTTTTGGTTTGGACTGGAGTGTACTTTGGGGGTTACAGCACCCTTAACGGTCAAGCCAGCCGGCCCTTTACTTATGACACAGGCGCACGCTTGGCACTACTTTGTTGATGCACGTGCGGCTACTGCGCACACAATTCACAAACACAGAAAATAATTTTTTTTTTGGTTTGGACTGGAGTGTACTTTCGGGGGTTACAGCACCCTTAACGGTCAAGCCAGCCGGCCCTTTACTTATGACACAGGCGCACGCTTGGCACTACTTTGTTGATGCACGTGTGGCTACTGCGCACACAATTCACAAACACAGAAAATAATTTTTTTTTTGGTTTGGACTGGAGTGTACTTTCGGGGGTTACAGCACCCTTAACGGTCAAGCCAGCCGGCCCTTTACTTATGACACAGGCGCACGCTTGGCACTACTTTGTTGATGCACGTGCGGCTACTGCGCACACAATTCACAAACACAGAAAATAATTTTTTTTTGGTTTGGACTGGAGTGTACTTTCGGGGGTTACAGCACCCTTAACGGTCAAGCCAGCCGGCCCTTTACTTATGACACAGGCGCACGCTTGGCACTACTTTGTTGATGCACGTGCGGCTACTGCGCACACAATTCACAAACACAGAAAATAATTTTTTTTTTGGTTTGGACTGGAGTGTACTTTCGGGGGTTACAGCACCCTTAACGGTCAAGCCAGCCGGCCCTTTACTTATGACACAGGCGCACTCTTGGCACTACTTTGTTGATGCACGTGCGGCTACTGCGCACACAATTCACAAACACAGAAAATAATTTTTTTTTGGTTAGGACTGGAGTGTACTTTCGGGGGTTACAGCACCCTTTAACGGTCAAGCCAGCCGGCCCTTTACTTATGACACAGGCGCACGCTTGGCACTACTTTGTTGATGCACGTGCGGCTACTGCGCACACAATTCACAAACACAGAAAATAATTTTTTTTTTGGTTTGGACTGGAGTGTACTTTCGGGGGTTACAGCACCCTTAACGGTCAAGCCAGCCGGCCCTTTACTTATGACACAGGCGCACGCTTGGCACTACTTTGTTGATGCACGTGCGGCTACTGCGCACACAATTCACAAACACAGAAAATAATTTTTTTTTTGGTTTGGACTGGAGTGTACTTTGGGGGTTACAGCACCCTTTAACGGTCAAGCCAGCCGGCCCTTTACTTATGACACAGGCGCACGCTTGGCACTACTTTGTTGATGCACGTGCGACTACTGCGCACACAATTCACAAACACAGAAAATAATATTTTTTTTGGTTTGGACTGGAGTGTACTTTCGGGGGTTACAGCACCCTTAACGGTCAAGCCAGCCGGCCCTTTACTTATGACACAGGCGCACGCTTGGCACTACTTTGTTGATGCACGTGCGGCTACTGCGCACACAATTCACAAACACAGAAAATAATTTTTTTTTTGGTTTGGACTGGAGTGTACTTTCGGGGGTTACAGCACCCTTAACGGTCAAGCCAGCCGGCCCTTTACTTATGACACAGGCGCACGCTTGGCACTACTTTGTTGATGCACGTGCGGCTACTGCGCACACAATTCACAAACACAGAAAATATATTATTTTTTTAGCACTTGGGGGGAGCACCCCTGATGGACAGAGCACCCCCTGGACAACACTACAGCACTCCTTTAGGACTGGGACACTGCACAGGACTTTGGAGTGGACACAGCCCCTATGGAGAACTGACTGCACAACACAGTCCAGCCAGCCCCTATGGACTTTGAAGTAGTGGACACAGCCCCTATTAACAACAGCAGCACAGCACAACACAGCCAGCCCCTATGGACTTTGAAGTAGTGGACAACAGCAGCACTACACTACACTACACTACACAGCCCTAACTCCCACCCTCCCTCTTCACTGTCCACAGCCGAGTGAGAAAATGGCGCCGACGTGTGTACCTTATATAGGATCCAAAACCCGCGAGACTCGGAAGGCGGGAAGATGACGTTTTGCCTCGATTTCAGATCCGAGTCAGGCGGGAAAAGTCGAGCCTGACTCGGATCGGACTCGGATCGGGGGGGCTCGGGGGGGTTCGGATTTCAGAAATCCGAACCCGCTCACCCCTACTTTAAACATCCCGGAGCTCAAAAATTTAGGAAGTGGGCAGAACTAAGGGCCATGATTTGTTTTTTAGAAAAAAGGTTTTCCTATATGATATAACAATTGGGCTTATAACAAACACATTATTATTATAATTTGTGGAGAAAGGCTTTTTACATATTCTGTAAATCTGTTGGTTACGAGCAGCAGTTATATGGCAAATTGCAAGTTCCAAAATTGTTCTTGATGTCTTTTCAGAAGCCTTTTCTTCTATGTGTGTGCTAAAATCACCCAACTGCCACTCTACTACCCTACTGCAGGCAACGGAGAATTACATTTCTTTCTTATCAGACCAGGGCCGGATTATTGTCCACATGCACCTAGGGCTGAAAATGAACAAAACCCCATTTATGAGAAGCAGAGTAGGTGTGACTAGTGCTGTGTGGGTGTGGGTGTGCCATGTGGGGGTGTACACATACTACGCTATCAGCCCCAATGTCTCCCCAACTACCTAAAAGTAGATAAATTATATAATTTTGTGAAGACAATAGAAATACAATGTAATACTTGAGATTAATGGCCGACTGTGTGTCCAGCTGGGCAGCTGGTCCTCATTATGATGTTAGGATGATGGACCTATTTTTATGTGGAGGCCTGGAGCTGTAGTCCCATCTTGCCCTATTATTAATCTGGACCTGTATAAGACATATATTCAGAGAGGTGGGAAAGAACGGAAGAGGAAAAGGGGAAAGCTGCTTCTTCCACAAGACGGACTTTATCCAAGACCAGAACAAAAGATTCAGCATTTTCACATATGCTGCTTTGCATACTACACATATAGGAAGAAAATGGTTGAAGTCAGGGCCTAACAGTGCTTATCTGCACCCTGTGCCGGCCACGCCCCCCAAGGAAATGACATCATGATGTCATGCAGAGGGGCCGGGGATGGGAGCCCCGGTAATTACAGCTCTGACTGGAGCATCCTCAGGCTGCTTCGGGGGGGAGGGGGAGGGGCTGTTAGAGCTTTAAGGTGCCTGCCTGTGGCAATAAAGCAGCGGCTATGGCTGCAGGATGCCTTTCTAGTGCGACGTCGGGCACATTGTTTTGCAATACAGAGTCATGCGTAGGCGGCTCAAAATTAGGAGATGCGTCTGCTTTCAAAGATGTGTCTAACTCAGAATAACTCCCACTATGGGGATCTGGAAGACACAAGTGTATCAATACTGGAGATGTGTGCTAATGCCCTGTGTTTTGGTTTGGGATCCAGATTTATTAAAATTTTTAAATAAAAAAAAAAACAGCTAAAACATGCACTCCAGAACCCGAGTTCATTTTTTAAATCCAAGTTCCGAACCGCGGCAAGATCCGTACCGGGACTCGGTTCGACTTGGTACCCCAAAGTGATTTCGAACTCTGACTCGGTTCGACTCGGAACCCCTAAATTTGGTTGCTGTCTGGGAACCGAACCCACACATCTCTAATCAATACATTCAGTTTGCGCAGTGATTACCACAGCAAATATAAAGTCATAGGTCATACCTTCACTTTCATTGCACACTGCAGTTACGTACTGTGTATGTTGGAGGCTGGCTAAAACATAATATAATCATTGCAATAGGCAAGTGCAGAAGGCCAAAAACTCATTTAATGTGACTGAGTAATGTCAATTCTTAGAGAAAGACAGAGGCCTGTGTCTTCAAACTTTCAATCTGCCTCCATTATGTGTGATCAAGGTGGATCCACAGGGGATAAGAATTACTGGCAGGGCCAGGACAAGTGAAGAGGCAGTGAATCTATAAGACATATTAATCATCTTCCCCTTCCCATCACTGGCGTCAGCCTCTGCCTCCGACTCCCCGGCGCCTGGAAAATGGATTCTCTGTCCCCACAGGTACGAGAGAGAGCTTCCAGGGGCAAGCCATCAGAATAGTAATTACTGACACTGCTAAGATCAGCCCTAAACAGACCAAGAGGGAGCAGCAGAGCATTGTGGGCAGAAAGTGTTCCTGGCTCTGCTGTGTTATAAATGGATCGAGCTTTAGTGTAACCCTGCAGTTTCCAAAGACAGGTTAATAAACAGAGTAATGAAAATAATCTACTGTCCATTTTATCACTTCACTGACAGAAGACCTAGGAACATTTATGACTTCTTTGCACCTTTCTGCTGTCAATGTGCCGATCCCACCATTAATGTGCCGATCCCACCATTGCGATATAAGGGCCTACGCAGCTGCGATTTTGTATGAAACGCAACTGCGAATATATACTCATGGTTGCAAAGATCACCCGAGCATAAGGACTCCGATGTCGCTTACCTGCAGACATATCGGTAACATCGACGCACATCGAGCAGCCATCTTGCTCTTGCGGAAGGTCTGACCAGCCGCAAACACTGCAGTTCTCCTCGCATGCTGAGAGCTCCCAAGCTGCGAATGCAATCGCAATGGCGAATTTATGCATGCCCATGAAACGGCGTTCAAACGGTCAGACACGCCTGCGTTTTTCTGACCACCTCCAAACGCTGACGACCTGTCACTCATTTTGCGAGTGGATCCTCTGTGTGTACGTAATCGCAAAGCAATCGCGGCACATGCGCATTCTGGCTTATACGCATGCGCAGTGGCAAACAATAGCTCGATCTGCGTAATTATCGTCATTACGTCCACCTCTGAATCAGGCCCTAGAACTATAACGCTGCGCTGAGAATGTTAGAACGCACCTAGTTCCTGTTGCGTGCGTCTGTATTTTTGTTTATTTTAATTCTAAAGACCTTGGATGCCTACTTTGGGCAAGGGGACCACTTCTGGTAATGTAGGTGAGTATATGTGTGTGCGTATATCTATGAAATAAAACTGTACTTTCATGGTGTGTGTGTTTTTTTACACATTTCTTTACAGGTGAACTACAGGTAGCAGCGGGCCCTTAATGCCCGCAAGTACTTGGAGAACTTGTGGTTCTCCAAGTGCCGGCATGAGGGGGAGGCTTGCTTGGACCTGTAGTTCCACTGTAAAGACAATGTTGTTAATTCTATTTTTTACACACTACATACACTATCAACCCGCCACCCACCGCCCTAGGGTGGCGTGGATATCCCCGGGCTATCAGCTTACGCCAGGGGTGCCCTGGAGAGGGGGACCCCTTTATTGGGTGAGTCCCCAACTCCCCAGGGATCCCTGGCCTGGGCTGACTAGTGTTAGGACTGATGCTGTGGCTGGAGGGCCCTGTGAAAGGGCTCCCCTGGCTGTGGCATCAGCCCCCCCGCTAGAAAGGGTCCAGTGCTGGTTTCAATTATAGGGGGACCCCTAAGCAATTTTTTCCCCCTCTATAATTAAAACCATGACTGGCCCTGCAGCCAGGTACTGGTTCTTAAATTATGGTGGAACCCTTCTCATTTTGTTCCCCGTAACTTTAAGAACCAGGACAGGCTGGCAAGTCTGGGGCTGGTTAACCTTTTGGGGGGGGACCTCACGCAATTTTATTTTTTTAATTAACCCTTAGAACACACTTGCCATTCAGAAACAACATAAATCACACTGATTTGTGAATGTTCAATGGCAACTCGCAGCTCAGGAGGTGGTACATTTAAAACTTCTATTGAGTCCCCGATTTGAGTGTAAAACGGGCAACTTTAGCAAAATGAATAATGGTAAGTCCCCGATTTGTATTAAAAAAGTGAAAGTACTTCCGATTTGAGCCGATGGTGATATAATTTCTATTGTTCAAAACGGCCGAATTTGCATCATTAAACCACCCGATTTCATCCTGAAAAATAAATAAATCATCTGACTTTAATGATAGTAAATTCCCGATTTGCAAAAAAGTGATATCACCCGAAAATGCAAATCGTGACCAACACGAGTATTAATAAATTTAACCCTAAGTGTGTGGGCGGAGCTAGAGAACCGGGGCCAGTGGTATCAGGGGGTGGGAAAAAAGTTAGTTGCTGGGTGAAGTGACTGCCTGGGTGGTACAGAGGGGGGAGAAGTGGAAGTAGGGATGGCCATGGGGGTGGTTACCATCGATGGCAAAATAGCAAGTAGCCATCGATGTCTGCCAACTATGCTATGGTTGACCATCGATGGTTTCACCAACCGATGGTCATCCCTGTTTTTGACTGACTGGTCCGTGGTTATGAATCATCGATGGTCGATGGCCGTCCGTAAGAGGAAGTGAACAGGCCCATCACAGCCAGCTGCACTGCAAGATGGCACTAGGTGTGTGTGTGACAATGACTGACTGGTGTGTGTGTGTATGTGGCAATGTCTGACTGCTATATGTGTGTATGTGATATGTATGACAATGGGTGACTGCTGTGTGTGTGAGAGACAATGGCTGACTGGTGTGTGTGACAATATATGACTGCTGTGTGCATATCTCCCAACATTTGAATGATGGAAGTAGGGACAGGGTGCGTGCATCCGGAAAGGGGGCGAGGCATCCTAAAAAGGGGCGGAGCCCATTGAAAACGGGGCAGAGTCTCACGGCTTCCCCCGTTTTCGCCACTTTGGGGGTGCGCCCAGCACTCTCCAAGATGCTGGGCAGACCCCAGGCTCTCCCTACACAAGAGAACAGATGCCGTGCACATGCGCACGGCATCTGTTCTTCTCCTGCACACCCGCTGCTCTGCTATGCAGGGCAGTGGTTTGTGCTTTCCCCAACTCCCCCCCGCGGGACAGCGGGACAGTCCCAGAAGCGGGACAGTTGGGTGGTATGCTGTGTGTGTGTGTCAATGTCTGACTGCATGACAATGGATCACTGCTGTGTGTGTGTGAGAGAGACAATTAATGACTGCTATGTGTGAAACAATGTCTGACAGCTGTGTGTGAGTGTGTGTGTGTGTGCGTGTGCGTGACAATGGGTGACTGCTATACACATGCATATTAGTCATATCTATCCAATTTTTCATCTACATTGGATGCAGATTCATTTTTCATTGCTCAGATCAAAATCTGGTAGCAGTAAGGGAGTGGCAAGCTGAAATTAGTTTCACTATTTCAGTCTGGCTTTTTATCACCTGAACTTAAGCTCAAATGCTGGCCATGCCCCCTCCCAGTGTGCACTTTTCCGGTAGCCTCCCGAAATCTGGTGCAGCTCCCGGCCCCCGGAAAGGCAGGCAAGCCTCCTGGCAGCCGCCGATCCCCCCGACCCCCCCTCTGTGATTAATAGTTAAACCCCTGCAGCGGAGGGGGCCGGTGACGCGATTCACACTGAATCGCGTCATTATGGCCCCGCCCCCTGCTCCACAATGCCTGTATTATCGCAATTGTGTAGCAATGGCGAGACCAGAATTACTTGATCGTGTCACCCGCCCCTGCCACGCCCTCAAATACCCGTCACCCGCTCAGCCACTCCCCCTTGTTCCAGCCATGTCCCCCCATTCTGCTGATCTGGCTGCTCCCTCCTGGAAGGAGCAGCCAGAAAGTCGGCAAGTATGGGGTACTGTAGCAGTATGGGGTACTGTACCATGCATTTGCTCCAGGCACCACAGCTCCACGCTATACCTCTGGCAGCACCGTGCTGTTCCCTGGCTAGCAAGGGGAGGCCCCCTTGGTTGGAATGAGCCACGTGACTAGTTGGACGCCGTGGTAGTGGAGACTGGGAGCTGTGGTGGCGATACTCCTGCTCAGTGTGTTAGGCTCCTCGGTAACAAAAACCTAAAAGGCGGGTAGCTGCTTAGAGCAAGCGGTAAATAAATGCTGTGGCTCATGGGTATGGCTTTTTCCACGAGACCACGCTCCCTTATTTTTTTCGGACGCACGCCTCGACGCATGCAAAAATTCCAGCAAGGGACGACAAATAATATATTCACTCTTCTCCCACCATACTGCTGCCACAGGCCGTGTTTGGTGAGTCAAGTGAGGGTTGGGTGCATGAGGAAAGTGCAGGAAGGGTGATGCTTGCTTACAGAACTGGTCCTGGTCTTGTCCATATTTTTATTGAATGGAATTCATCTTCTACCTTCCAGTACACTTTAACCAATATAAGAATAAACTTCAAATACACAAAAGTGGAAAAAAAAAAACAAACAAAAAAATAGTCCTAATGTCTCATCTCTACCCTCATATTTCATTTAAATAATCACGCCCTGCAAAATTAAATTGTTTCTGATGCCACTCTTACATACAGTACTTTCTACACCCCTCTCTAGGCAGCATATAACCCTCTGTCTCTATGAACTATTTAAACCATTTGGTCCATTTCTTCTTAGTTGTCTGAGCAATAGTTACCTGACTGTCACTTATATGTCTTCCTTACCGCTGAGAGATATGCCAAAACCAACTTCACTAGGTCCCTTGAGTGGATCGCAGCTATGACATTATTGCAGGCCATGGCCAAGCCATCATGTTATCACACGGTCATGTCCAATTAACGCATGTATGACTTACAGACTTGCCAATAGTGGCCCTATTAAAGCTCAGTGGAGGAGGTAAATTCAATCCATGCTGGAATCCATACTGGTTTATCTGGGCACAGTATATATCAGACTGAGAGGATTTCCCCGCAAAGGTGCCAGCACCCAAGATGCTGCAACACTTGAGATGATTTGCCACTCCTGATAGGCCTTTGCTCCTAGGTTGGGCTATGCTAAATGGTGAAGGTTTGAGGTGCTTAGAACAATAGTCTTTTCTATTACATGGTGTGGAATCATCTTTGGATGTCGCTGTCCTGCCAAGCCTCCTAGACTCAAAACTTAGCTGGATCGTAGCAGAAGAGAAACTCTGAGATGTTATTTTGCTATAAAACAATTATCATTCCAATCCTAACCTCTACATTCCCTTTTATCCTAATTATGTTACTTTGAATTAGCACTGATGGTGGTGCAAACGAACCACACAAGTTTTAGTTGTTTTCAATAAACTCCAATGATTCATTTAGCTAAACCTCTTTCCCATCTATATTAAATGCATTCACGCACCAGACGTTATGGGAAACCAGTGGTATTCATCAACCATTGTCATATTATTATTACTAATTATTTATATAGTGGATACAAGTTCCACAGCACTATACAGAGAATATTTGGCCCTTCACATCAGTCCCTGTCCCAATCTATATTCCCTATAGTGGCAAATGCAGGATTTCTAGGGGGGCAGAATTAGTACTTAACCAGCTTTAATATGCATCATACAAAGGGCTCTATTTATTAACATTATTTTTACTAAAATAAAGTGAAAAAGGGTGTTTTCACACCCTTTTCACATTATTTTAGTTTCACCTGTAGTTATTACAGGGCAATAGGAGTAGAATTAGTAAAATTCTACTCCAACCCCCAGTATCACTTATTTTTAGTAAAGCAGATCGCATTTCCCATAATTGTAATGGGAAATGTGATCCGACTAGAGTTACTAAAAATAAATTGTAAAAAAATACCGGGGGAAGCCCTGTGATAATAATGCCACGTGGAGGTGGTGTTATCCAGGGTCTCCCCCAGTTACCGGGCTCCCACTCTGCTCTAACGGGGAGACCAGAGGCGGGAGCTGGTACCAGTAATCAGCTATGTGGTCTAAACAGACCGCAAGCTGATTGCTGTAAAAAAAAGAAAAAAAAAATTGACATTTTTTTTTTTACTTATCTGAATCCAGGTACCGGTGATCGGGACTCCAGTGATGGCTCCTCTCTGGTCAGCTGGTCTCCCATAGTGCACTGCGGCCCGGTCATCAGGTGATCGGGTCCCAATGCAGTATGGGAGATCACCTGATCGGGAAGCCTGGAGAAAATCACCGGAGGCCAGGAGGATGCAGGTAAGTGTAATGAAGGGAGGGGGGGAGAGGGGGATGCGGGGGTCCGTGATCGCGGGGGGCGGGGCTTAGCGTCGTGGGGGTAGTAGCGACGGTGGGTCGGCGCATGCGCGGGCTCTTAGTCGCGGTATTTTTTCCGAAAATACCGCGACTAGAGTGTGGATGGGATCCGCAGGGACAGAGCTTTATCGCAAGCTCTGTCCCTGCAAGGGATTTATAGTAAATCCCTGTGATATTGCCTGAATTCGCAATGCGAATTCACTCGGTAATATCACACTACAATCCGCATTCAATATGCGGATTGTAGTAAATAGAGCCCTATGTGTATTGTGTGTCATAATCCAGCATATACAGGACCAGTGATCACAGTAAGTCATTAGATGCGGCAATAGGGCCATCCTGCCTGAGTTGTACATATTTATTTTAGATGTGGGCACCATTCCAGACTATTGGAGCAAGTCCGGGAGTCTGGAGGAGCAGCAGAAGAACCTAGCACTGCTCTGGACATATATGTGCATAATGGGCTCTATAGCAGTGCATCCCTAACAATGCATGTTATCCAGATCTCCTAGTTGGTGCACAGGTTATTTATTACTGGCTGATATATACGTAAAAAGATCCACAGGTGGTGCTAATTATTTAATTTTTATTTTTATTTAATTATTTAATGGTTAGCGTTACTGCCTCACAGCACTGAGGTCATGGGTTTGATTCCCACTACGACCCTAACTGTGTGGAGGTTGTATATTCTCCCTGTGCTTGCGTGGGTTTCCTCCGGGTATTCCGGTTTCCTCCCACACTCCCCAAAAAATATACTGGTAGGTTAATTGGCTCCCTACAAAAAATTGACCATAGTGTGTATGTTTGTGAGCATGTGGTAGGTAATATAGATTGTAAGCTCCACTTGGGCAGGGACAGATGTGCATGATAAGATATTCTCTGTAAAGCGCTGCGGAATATGTGTGCGCTATACAAATAACTGGTAATAATAATAATAATAATTTAATTTGTGATACTGAGAAGAACATGCAGCATTAGTAATATTCTATTATATTACTATTGCTATTGTGGTCATGGTGTGGGTTTGGGAGGGGGTTTTCCAGGCAACCAGGACCCCCCCCCTGCGTTTGCCTATGCCCTACCCTATGCAGTCATTACACCATCCATGCTGCCCAAATTGGTATGTATCAAAGTAAGACAAAGCACCATTTTGTACAGGAACAATGTCAGTCCATATGTGGCCTCAAAATGATCAGTAACCCTACAAATAATACAATTGAAAACTATGGGATTCTCTTTAAACATGTCTGAAAATCTGCTCAGCTATTGAACACAAAATGTCTGTGGCTGGGAATATCTGCCAAATGCAATAGGGCCCACTGACACAAAACAGCCATATCTGTCCAGTTTGGTCAACAACAAGTGCAGCCATATTGGAAAGAGGCAGGATATGTATACTGTATCTGTGTGTATCCAGCAAGACTTTATAATTAACAGATATGTACTGTCTACAGCAGGGATGGGGAACCTCCTGTCTGGGGGCCGAATAAGGCCCGCGGGATCATTTGGTCTGGCCCTCTGAGCTTTTTTCTGCTAGCCTCATATGGCTAGCAGGGTGCCTAGAATGGCACCCTGCAGCCAGAATCTATGCAGCAGCGCTGCCTGGAGTGTCCTTAGGACGCTTCAGACGGTTACACTGCTGCCCTTACAGCTCCCCGGAGCATCCTCGGGATGCTCCAGGCATTGCTGTAATCACTGGCAATTGTGGCCCCGCCCCCGTGTGATGTCACACAGAGGGGGTGTGACCTACACCGGGCCCGCAATAATGTCATATATATCAAAACGGCCCTCGGCAGAAAAAAGGTTCCCCACCTCTGGTATACAGGGAAGCCAAGTATTTGGAGGACCTGGACATTTGTTCATCATTCTGTTGCAATTTGTTAATCTATTGCTTAGCTGGAACTATAGTCAAAAGGTGAAACATACACATTCATTCTAAACGTATAAAAGTTTCACAAATTGAAGTGATAACACCTTTTTTCTTTGCCTTGGTCTTTAGATCCTTTGGGTAATAAAGAGCTCTACATAATTATCACATTTTTGTTATTAAAATCTCCTGTATTGCAGTTTGGTGCCCACAGCTTTGTAGTATCCTGTAATGCCTACCTCTCAATCACAGCCTTTGGCCTCGTTTTGCAGCCACCAGTTCCAGTACTTAGCACAGTCATCACCAGCTGACCCCCATTGAGTCCCGGGGAGTCTCGCTATCTCAGAAACGCTGTGAAGCAGAAAGTTATGCAAATTCCAAATGTTCTGTTCTACATAACGATGGCAATTAATGCTAAATATCAACAGTGTCCCTTGGCATTGATTGCATCTGATTTCCATAACAACTGGCTGCTGGAGTGAGAAGACACAGGATTTATCATGAACAATTTCTAATTATTTGCCACGGTAACACGAAAAAAGAAAAAAAAAAAGATAGGACTGATCAGAATGCCTGTCAGATCTCTATGGTTTTTAGAAATTAAATATTGACTGTTGTTTGTTTATACTGTATTCTTTTTTTTTCAGAAATGCGCCCATATCCTGACAGCAGAAGGGTTAATATAACCGTTTGGTTGTCAGAAGCTTTGAAAAGACCTTGGGGGTTAAACGTTGTCAGTCGTAGTGGTTTCATTTATAAAATGCTTTCAAAATAACACAGATGACTTCATCAAACTGCCCCCAGCTTCCTGCCCGTAAAGTTACCCCAATACACATACTCTCGTTATTAGGTCTGGTGCCCTTCCTGGTATGAGAGCTCATGACCTTGACTGAGACACTATTCCCCAGACAGAGCTACATCAGCAGCAACATCAGGCTAATAAATGTATATATCTTGGTGCTTGCATTCAGGAACGAAAGATTAAAGCCTCCTGCGCAGAATGTGCTCCGTTTTTTAAATTGCTAATTTGGTTTTGTGTGGAAAGTGCATAGCAACCGCAAATTAAGTCATCCGATGAGACCCTTCCCACTTTCATTTATGCAGCTGCTCTTTAAAGTCAATGTGCCGGCCAATCAGGAGCATCTATCGATTTTTCCACTGGCTTTAAGTGGCTTTGGACATTGATCAATGTTTTAAAAAATAAATACTAAATCTTATGGATGGGGAAGGCATGCAAGGCAGCCTGTGATAAAAAAAAAAAAAGCAGGCTGGATAAAACCGAGGTGGTATATTTAATGTTAGGCTTACAGGACGCATGATGAAGAAATTGCTAATGGAATTCTGGAACTGTTTTTTTTTCCCTGCAGAAATTATGCACAAATGAATCAAGGTTTCATGGCGGCAGCTTAGTCACTAAATGCTAAATTCTGCCCTAGACAGTAGGCCAATTTTTGCCCGTGAATAACAAATACAGTAACATCGGCATACCTTTAAAAAAGGACATTGTGATTTCATTTTGGAGCATGGATTCATTTGTTAGATGGTGTGATTTACTGGTCAGTTCCTGAGAAATCCATTGCCTAGATGTTTATATCCACATGTAGTGATCACTGTGTGTCAGGTAAGCAATCTCTGGCTTTCCAGCTGGGCCTTAGATTTCCAACAGCCAGGCAGCCACATCCTACTATAAATTATGGGCAAAGATGGGCACCGTTTTCTAGAATGACTGAGTAAATACACAGTGCTCTAATATGATTCCCTACTGCTTCTATTTCCATCATTTAAATGATTAATGCCTCCATGGAAAGATCACTTATGCGGACAGATGGCTTTATGTAGTAGCAAATTATAATCCCAATTAGAATCGGACTAAGGCCAAAAGAGGGCCCTAGGCACCTGCAGAGTTGGGGCCCCCAGTCCTGATCTTCCAGTGCCACTACATACAGCACTGTACTCTCAGGATTATTCTACACTCATTCATTGAAACTTTGTGCAGACTATGCTGCTATGCAGAGAGCCCCCCACTAGCTACTTTCCACAGCACCCCTATACTGCACAGGACAAACAATTATTATGCAGATGAAAGAACACATCTGCCCACAAGGTAGCTGGAGATAGGCTGTGACAGCGCAAATTACATCATCATGCGGCCACTCGGTAACATGAATGATGTCATCAAATCACAATCACCTTTTCTTTTTAGCTCTCCCAGCATGTTTAAATAAAAGAAAAGGGGGTTAGATCCCTGGCACACAGCTTTTTCCTCCCTGCAAAAGTATTTTAATAGTGCACTACATCAGAGGTCCTGGATATTGGGTGCTAGCGCTATACACGTCAGATACATTTAGCATCTTTCATTTGTAATTTTGCAGTAAACTATATTGATAGGTGAAGTTTCAAACAATGTGAATGGTACCATCGTACAGAGGTACCAGTCAGAATCCCTGTGCCAACATTCCGACTGCTGACATCCTATAGACTAAGTATTTGGGGGAAGGTTAGGTGTTAGGGTTAGGCACTAGGGGGAGAGTTAGGGTTAGGCTGCGGGGAGGGGGGGTTAGGCTTTGGGGGGGAATGGTTAGGTTAAAGTTATGGGGGGGAGGGTTAGGTTTAGGCTGCGGGGGAGCGAGGGGGAGGGGTAAGGGTAGGGTTAGGATACTTACCGACCATGTCGGTATTCCAACCCAGACGGGATGCCGGTGTCAGGATCCTCACCGCTGGTATCCTGATCGCTGGCATCCCGTACCCATCCCCTATCTATCTATCTTATATACTGTATACATTTATCTGTATCAGTATTGCTGCCTGTCTTTCTAGTTACTCAGCTATTTCATACCTTTGAACTGCCAGTAAAATTCACTACTGAATCTATAGGTTATATTGGAATGTAGCAATGAGACCGGCGGCCGCAAGGCCACTGATCTCAATATCAACATCCAAATCGCAACATGGGACTTAAGATAGACATCAAAATACAGACGCCTATCTTAATCCCGACGCCGGAAGGCCAGCCCGAACAAGGTAAGTCCGGGGCACCCTTAGCATTAGCTGTGGGGGGTAGGGTTAGGTTTCGGGAGTGTAGCGGGGTTAGAGTTAGGTTTTGGGGGGGAGTTAGGGTTAGATATAGGGTGTGTTAAGGGGGGGTTATGGTTAGGTTTAGCATGCATTAAGGGGGTGTTAGGGTTAGGCACCCCCGGGAGGAGATTAGGGTTAGGCACTAGGGGGAGAGGTTAGGGTTATGCACCACTAAGGGAGGGTTAGGGGGGGAGAGGAGTAGGAGTTGGGGTAGGGCACTTACCTGTCTTGTCGAGATCTTCTCCTTTCGGGCTGCCGGCGTCGGGATATGAACCTATTCAGCCGCCGGGACTCATACCCATTCTGTTATATCTACTGTATAAGCATACCTCTCAATTGTCCAGATTTAGATAGGTTTGTCACAATTTGAGGGTACTGCCCTAGTGTCCCTTGGCTCTAGACCTTTGTGTAAGTCCAGGACAGTTAAGATGTGTGCCCCACACTGGTGGTTGCCCTGTCAATGCTGCGCATAAGTGCCCACAGCCTTGAGGTGTTTGTTAGGGGAAGGAAATACAGAATGAACTATTTAGCACTTCGAAAGGGGGAATGGGTATGGCCCATCACCAAAGTGACGTTACCATGCCGAGTATATGGTGGCCACGCTATTCTTCTCGAGAGTCTGTAGTAGTAGAGTCTTCACTCTAGGATTTATGTATAAATACTATAGATATGCGGGGCTGGTTCTCAAAGAACCGACAACAACCGAATTTAGGGGTTCCGAGTCGAACCGAGTTCGGAATCACTTTGGGGTATTGAGTCGAACCAAGTCCCGTTTCGGATTTTCCTACGGTTCAGAACTCAGATTTAAAAACTGAACCCGGGTTGTGGATTTCATGCTAGCAGGTCAGTTTAGCTGTTTTAGGTAATTTTAGCAGTTTTTTTAATTAATTTATTTATTTTAAATACAGATCCAAAACCAAAACATGTGAGGGTGGTTTTGCAAAATAAAACCAAAACATGAAGATGAATCCGCATCCAAAACCAAAACACAGGGGTTGGCGTACATCTGTAATAAATGCATCTTATGCTGGCCATATCGGCGGATCGCCGCGATAATTGTAGCGTGGGGGGGGTGACCGAGGGTTAAATATTGCATGCCCGTCCAATGCGATATTTACACGATAACTGTCGGCCGCATAGGGCAGTGTATGCCCACAGTGGCCGACAGACAGACATTTCCTGTTTTCCTTCCTACGGAAGGAACAGGGAAATGTCTCCTCCCCCGGGGGCGGAGCGCAGATGTCGGGCTACCAACTGTGAGATTTCTCTCACAGTGTAAGCCGCGGACATCTGCGGCTGGCAGCCGGCCACATAAAATGTCTGTCGGTCTGACAGACATTTTATCTTGCCGTGTATGCCCAGCATTAGCAATACACTGTTAAGATTTCATATATACAAAAAAAATTACATATGACCTTTCTTTAGATGGGACATATTTGGTATGTGGTTTACAACAGTAAAGCTACCTACACACTATACAATTATTGAGTCGATTTGCCAATAATCAGGTGATCGGCCTCCTTTATTTTATAGTGCAGTGTTTCCCAACCTTGGTCCTCAAGGCACAGTAACAGTCCTGGTTTTAGTGATATCCATGGTTGAGCACAGATGGTTAAATCAAATAACTGAGGTACTAATTAAGTCACCTGTGCTCAAGTATGGGTATCCTTAAAACCTGGAATGTTAGTGTGCCTTGAGGACCGTGGTTGAGAAACCCTGATATAGTGTATATGAACCATCGTTTTAGCGTTTCACCGATAAAATGGTTGGAAAACAAAAACAAACGCATTCCTTCGATTATCCCATCTATCGGTCAAGACCACAATTTTCGTGCAGTGTGTGTACATTCTCCATAATCTGCCCATATTTCCTACAATTTTTCCTGATAACCTCGTCATCCTTATGTCCTTACAAATGCAAATTCACTGTGAAATTCACCAGGCATTTAATTAAAATTGTATAGTTTGTAGCACAGATATCGGGACCGTGATTTTGCTGAAAAATCGTCCCAAATATCGGAATAATAAAATAATCACATACTGTAATCACAAGCTTTACTGTTTACTCCAGCACTTAGTGGGTTAAGATGACATGGAAAATTCTGAGCTTTCCTGTCCAAATGTCAGGGGAAAACTCCCTGTTCTATTGTTACAAACAGCAGATGCTGCCAATTAACTTTAAACTGCGTCCAAGAGAGCCTTTGTTGCTTTTTTTTGTAGCATTATGCACACAGTGTCATCCTCGCTAGAGAGGGGAAAAATAGTTTTTTTTATTATCATTGAATTGTCCCCAATCAAGTTGACGAGTACAAAAAACAAAGGGTAGAAAGATAGCAATTACTGTGGACTAGAAAATATAAATATTTCCCATATAATATCTGATGTCTCAGTGAGCACAGGTTCAAAATGAATGAATGTAACTGAGTGCCTATAGGCAGATCACACAGACACAGCTACAAGATTCTGTCTCCTTGAATAGTTAAGGTCTCTTTAATATGATCATATTCATAGGTACCTCTCACCAAAAGGAGCACCAAGACAGGGTTTAGTACTACCTACCCAGGCCATGGCTTGTCTAAAAGGCCCGGTAGGGGCCTAGGGCAGCTGTATAGGGAGAAGAATGCCCCCCTCCTCAGTGTGCAATGGCACTTTGCAGCGTTGCATAGCTTATTTTTGTACAATGGGTGTGGCTTTGCCCCAAGGATTTGGTAATGGACTCCCCATCACCCGTGTCTGCTATAGCTCTCTATGGCCCAGGGGCTGAGCACAATTTGTACATACTACTTGTCAGGGCTGTAGCTAGTTTAGTGCGGCCAGTGCCATCGCATAGGGCACCACAGGGCAGGGGGCGCTGTTTGGGCCTCTCAAATTTCTGTTTACTATCATTCTTGCTTGAAGCTTCCTCTTATTTCATCCCCAGCATCTCCTGGCCTCTCCTATCTCTTCCTTGTCCCTTCCCCATGAAGCCATGGGCCTTTTTTGGGTGCATTATGTCCCTTTGAAAAAGGAGGGGGGTGCCAATGCTCTTTCTGGCACAGAGCACCAAAAAGTCTAGTTACAGTTTTGCTACTCATAGGCATATAATGCACCCTTCCTTATTGCTGTAAAAGTGCATACATTTAAGTGTGTATGCAGTCTGGTTTTTATTATATTGAATAGTTCCTCATTGAACTGTTCCCACTGTCCATCACTAAATTGTACTGATGTAGACTGATTACTATAAGGCGTCCCACGCATCCTGCATGTATGAGTGCAAGGAGCCACAGAAATACCTCTTAGGAGGAGCATCTGCTGTGGCTGCTTCCACTCTGGTGCAAGATTTGTGATGATGATGATGATGATGATGAGGACACTATGGGGTTGATGCAGACTTGGAAGAAAATCTGATGTATGTTGCTACAAAGAAGAGGGCATAGAAAAGAAATGTAAATGCGCCCATATACAGAGTTGTACGTATATAAGGGATGTAGTTTGAATCCCGACACCAGTCAAAATACCAGTGTCGGCATCCCGACGGTATGTAGTGGGGTTAGGGGTTAGGCACTATGGGGAGGGTTAGGCACTAAGGGCAGGAGCGTTAGGTTTAGGCTGCGGGGGGGGGGAGGTTAGGTTTAGGCACTAGGGGCAGGAGGGTTAGGTTTAGGCTGCGGGGGGGGGGAGGTTAGATTTAGGCACTAGGGGAGAGGCTTAGTTTTAGGGTGAGGGAGGTTTAGGGGTAGGACACCTACCAACAGGTTGGGATCCCGAGCACCAGCATCCTGTACCCAACCTGTATCTAAGGATGACCAAACAAAGCTGTTTGGGTGCACCTTATTTGCAACTTGTCAGTGTGCAACTGAGAATCATGTACCATAGGCCGATGTCAGACGCCGGAACGCCGAAGAACGTGAGGCCGAACAAGGTAAGTTCGGGGTGCCCTTAGCATTAGCAGGGGGGTGGGGCGGGAGGGTTAGGTTTAGGGAGCGTAGTGGGGTTAGGTTTTTTGGTGGGAGATTAGGGATAGGCACCACTGGGGGGGTTAGGCACTAAGGGGGGAGGGTTAGGTTTAGGCACGAAGGGGTGATGATTAGGTTTAGGCACTAACGGGGAGGGTTAGGGTGCAGGGTGAGGAGGGTTCGGCTACAAGAAGGGTGGGTTAGGGGGAGAAGGAGGGAGGGTAAGTGTACTTACCTGACCCCTGGCGGGTTTACAACCATCGGGATGCCGCTGTCTGTATTCTGACAGGAGGCATCCCGACAGTCGGCATTACATACCAATTCCATGTAGAATGGCCAGCTTCACAGGGCCATGCTGTCCTTCTGTCTATATTAAAGAGGTAAAAAGTCATTTCTTCAAGCTAAATTAAAGGCCTGTTAAAAGTATCAAATAGTAGCACAAAGTAACAGGGCTACATATGCAATCATAAATCAGTAGGCCTGATTCAGAGCCGGATGCTCTTGAATCAGGGAGCTTTTATTTTGTTGTTGTTGCGGCCTCTTGGCCATTCGCTAAGCTGTGGGTGACCACCCACAGCTTTTGCAAGTGGCCAGGTGATGGTCACGATGGTCGCAACCATCGGGGCTTGCGACGAAACCCTTGTGGTAGGGTCTCGTCCGTCGCAAGCCCCAGAAAGCTTCCTGCTCTAATAGAGCAGGAAGCCCTCAACTGACATCACTGGTGATGTCAGTGGTGCCTCCCACAAACAGCAGGCGTTCCTTCGGGTACGCCTCCATTTGTGTAGCCACCCCTCCTCCCCGCCTACAGAATGTGCGCTCGCAAGGGGGTCTGAATCAGGCCCAGTGTGCAGAAACATATGGAAAATTATGATTGCAATCTACCTACTCCTGGACAGTCAAGCTTTCAAATTCCCAGTCCTTTTTTTAAACCCCTGTTTTTCTAAAAAAGGAAAATTATCCAAAGACGTGATGAGAACACAGGAGTACAGGAGAGAAAGAGAGATACTGGAAACAGGAGCAGCTAATAGGGATGGCCTGAGTGCACACTTGCCTACTCCCAGAATGTCTGGGAGACTCCTGAACTTTGTGGAGCTCTCCCTGGCTCCCAAGAGTTTAGGCCAGCCTTCCGGATGACTCTCTCCTTCAATGGACGGCTACCTAAGGGTATAAAGCAGGACTCCAGAAAACAGGAAGTCGTCTGAACAACTTCTCTTCTCCAGTAGCATCGGTCTCTACCGATATACGTCAGTATTTCTAACATCAGTAATTACCGATATTCTCCATTAATAATCTCCAGCCACTCAGTTGTCTTTCTTATCTCCCTGTCAGTTGCTAATTCCTGGGTCCTTGATCAGGGGTCTGCGACCGGGATGTGGTTAATTTACCAGCGGCCAGGATGCCGGGCATCCGAATCTTGACATCAGAATCCCGACCCGGGACTAAAGATAGGCTTCAAAATCCCGACACCTATCTTTAGCCCAATGACAAAATCCCAACTGCCAGCACCCCGAACGAAGGTAAGCGGGGCCCTGTAAGCTGTTAGTCGCAGGGGAAGGGTTATTTTTAGGGGCCCCAGAAGGAGGTTAGGCACCTCCTTGGAGGGTTAGGTTTAGGGTGCGGGAAGGGGGTTAGGGTTAGGCCCCCTGAGGGGAGGTTAGGGTTTGGCACCACCAGGGGGGACGTTAGGGTTAGGCACCACTAAGGGAGGGTTAGGGGGGGAGAGGGGTAGGGTTAGGGTCAGCATCATCAGCCTTCGGGCTTCCGACGCCAGAATATGAACCAGTGGCTATTCAGTCGCCGGGACTTCATACCCATTCCGCCGCAACCTGTTCATTGGGCGCAGCTAAATCCATATCCCAGTTTGAGGGTTCACTGGTGAAAACCACCAATGAGTTAGACTCCGCGCCTCTGGTCAGGTCTCAGCAACACCTGGAATTAGCCGATGAGGAAGTCGTATGTACTACCTCCTCATTTACTGCTGCCTCCCCACCTAGTCACTCCGACTCCCAGTCCTCTGACTGGAAACCTCAAGGGCCAGGTCGTGACACCAAGCTTCTGCTCTCTCCAACAGCCAACCCGGTCCTCTTGGGACCTCTTCTCAGTTCAATACCCTTCTTCCACTAACACCACACCCAGGTAAGTCATGCCTCTACCCATGTCACCACAAGTGGTGGTAACTTCCGGGCAGGTGGGCTTTGGGTCATAGCTCGGCCTCTGCCAGTATAATATTTGAATTCAATAAAGGCAATAAGCAAGGAAGAAATAAAAAGTGAATACAAATCATATCTCCAAGTAGCAGAGGTCAGAATGGATATTAAACAGGGCAAATGCATATCAGATTAGCACAAAGACGCTCACATTACTGATGGCCAAAGGGTCCTTACCTGACATTTTGAGTTTTTCAACTTCTAAACACTTCTGTCGTTAATGGTTTACTTTGTGATTCAGGTCTCTCCAAGGTCACCGTTACTCCGGCGTGCACCTCAGTGGTGTTTTTTTGTTAAGAGCTGTCCAACCCCAGCTGTACTGAGGGATATGTGAGGGATATGTGACTTAATGGGGTTGGAAGGGATGGGATGTACTCCCTGTGGAGACCCTTTCAAGGTCACAGAAAATGAAATCAAGACTCTTCGCTGTTCTGAGCTGTCACATCCAAACATTTGGATTGAAAGCACTTGCACTTCATGTCACCTTCTGCAGTTTAGAAGTTATTTTATTTTCTGAACTTTTCCAATTTAAATAAACAATGATATAAAGTAGCCAGATGGTGGCATCTCTGCCGGAGACAAGCTGGTTTCGATAAAGTCCTCTAACACTGAACAATTACTTTGTCTTCATGTGACAAACACGGAAACTTGAGAGCAAGCTCACTGGAATAGGATAATAAAGATTTTTTTGGAATCTATTGGCACTTCTGCCTGCAAGACACTATAGGGGGTAAATTTACTAAAGTGAGAGTTTTTAGAAAAGAAGATGTTACCCATAGCAACCAATCAGATTCTAGATATTATCTTCTAGAAGGTGGTAGTTAAATGTTAAGTAGAATTTGATTGGTTGCTATGGGCAACATCTCCATTACTGAAAACTCTCACTTTAGTAAATATACCCCGCGGTGTCACTGAAAACTCAAATCCAGATTATAAATACCAAATATTTGTGGATAGCAATGGCGCTGATAATTTGTGTAACATATTACTCAATACAGAGCATAAATTACACAGTGAAAACAAAAAAGGAAAACTAAACATTCCTTGGTGATGCTTAATATTTCTCCGGTTGTTATCATATGAAATAAATAGAAAAATAAAATATATAATATAGCGTAGAAGATTATATATGAATCATACACCACATCTGCAAACACACTAAAAGATTGTGATCCAAATTATTTATTCTAAATCCCAAGAATGACTATTGATTCCAAGCACCATGATGGCTGAAAACCCCATATACATTGTGTGCTTACTCTCAGGGACATAGGTTGATGGTTCTGCAATAAAATCAATGGTTGTGTCTGGAACACCTTCAGAGAACAGGATCAGATTAATCCATTCGTCATTGTATCTTGCTAGGTTTATATATAAAAAGGAAAGAACAATCTTACTCGCTGGTCTTTTTAAAATCCAGATTGTTAATAAAACAGGCATCTTGCATATATTAGTAAAATCCTAATTCCGCACAGTTTGTTTTTCTTCCTGTCCAATGTCAAAAAACATAGGAAGAATGTGTAAAGTTAGCACCAGATGTTTTCCAATCGCTGCTTCTGTGCTGTGAGTGATGGAATCAATTCAGGGCTTCCGACGCGTTTCGCCTTGTCTATTAAGTCTTTTTAAAGATCTGCCTAATACAGCGTGGGATGCCATTTGACAAAATAGTGAAGGAGATATAGAGGATTGTATTGCTGGAAATTCTACCATGGTGAAAATGTTCCGCAGCACTTTGACTCATATTTATATAAAGGGATGGAGGTCATTCTGTGTTCTGACCAATATTCTGGGACTGTAGTCTGTGAGCTAATGTAGAGTTCAACGTTATTTTGCATAAGATCTGCATTTCCATACTACACACGTGTCAAAAAAAAAAAAACGTACAGATGTGTCTTCATACACTATTGCACAAGCCGTGGCAAATAGTCCCTCGTGGCGGGCCAGGTCCCTAACTACTCAGCGACACATAGAGTCTTTCTCGCCCTAAATGTGCATCTCATTTGCATAAGTAAAACAAGTGGAAATGACAAAACTAATTTAATAGATTACATTGATTAATTTGATGTGCGACAGTTGTGTATCTATGTGTGCCACTGAGTCTGAAATCTGTGTAAGATATGCTACGATGCAGCCAGGACTGTAACTAGCTATGAGCAACCAGTGTCAATACACAGAGAGCAGCGCTCTGTGGGCGGCACTACCGAACATCCACGGACCTCGTATCTGGCTATCAGGGTGCCTGGAAGGACCACCCTGCAGCCAGAATTGCAGATGCAGTGCTGCCCGGAGCATCCTCTGGACGCTCCAAATGACAGACTGCAGCCATAACAGCGCTGTTGTTCCGGTCGCTTGTGGCCCCACCCCTGTGGCATGACGTCATGCACAGATGGATGCGTGGCCAGCGCCGAGCGCCATAGCGCAAAGTTACTGCCTGGATGCAGTGGCCTCAGCTTTTTCTTAAGCCAAGTTCCGTCTGCTTCATCTGCGATTGTTTAAAACGAATTATTGTGCAGTTAAAGTCGCAGCGCAGCGTCTCTGGTAAACTGTGAGTGGTTTTTGGCTGCATTTGCGAATCAAATAACGTGCAAAATTGAAAGAAAATTAGGGTACGCAGAATCTTTTGGAGCGGCTCTGTTGTGCCGGGCATCTTGCATCATATGGCGTGGTGTATGAGACAAAATCAGTATACATCCAATTCACCACATTAAAAATGTATTTACCTAAGTGCAACATACACAGTGATGATATTGCGGAGCAGTCACAGGGCACACTGCTGCCTTTTTATGGAGCTGCTTACTTGCATTTTTTCCTGTATTTGTTGGTGGCTCAGACATACAACAAAAAAAGCTATAAGGGTCACAGCAGCAGAAAAGTGCCCGCAGTGCAAATGCTGTTTCATTTTTGTGCAAATCACTGTGATTTTGCTGGTCAGTGTATAAACATTTTACATATTCTGATGAGCTGGATGGATTGGCATTTATTGCTACAGTAGGTGCAAGCTATGCAAACAACGTTGCCTAATTGCACAAACACATGCAAAAAAAATTTGCGTTTTATGGGAGAAATTATTTTAATGGTATTGAGGAGGCCAATAAGTTACAGTTAAGGTCCTATATAACAGTATTTAGACTTCTAATCTGTTAAGAATTATCTCCAGCGCAGGGACGTGCATCCATGGTAGGCAGATCCTCTTCTGTCATGCTCCTGAAATTTGATATAAGCATGATTAGAATAATACAATGAAGATATTTATAACTAATTAACATCTTCTTTGTTTTTTGTAATAATTTTTATAGATAACACTCACCAGCTTTGTGGAGCGCCCTGGGACTGCAGAGAGACAAGAGATGAGGTAGCAACAGCTCAGCCCTGCTTCTGTATAATCGGACACTGCTTGCAGAGCTGGGGGAGGGGCCACACCATGGGCAGTAAGCTGCACAGAAAGATAGCTAATAGAGGCATGCCTCTTAGTATGGGGGGGCGTGCCTTGAGCACCTTGTATGTGTCATGTGACCAGGAAGTGCACTGCAGTGTTTAGAGATGGAGCCCAGTCATTAGCAGCAAGTTAAGACACAGTGATGCAGGTTGGAGAATCAATAGACACTGAAGCTTAGTGTAGTGCGGCGGATAGATACACTGGGTCGGGGGTGCGACAGGCTCCCAGCACTCAGACCCATCGACATGTGTGCCCCCCATCCATTGACCTCACCGCACGTCACTGTTCCAGCGGTGCCAAGAGGGGCAGGTCCTTATTACCCTGGACCGGTTCTGTAGGGGGAAGAATGCCAACTCCTCAACGTGCTTAGTGTTTTGTCTTGATGATTTTATTCAGCTGGTGAGGCCACACCCCCAATATTCGCCTCTCCCTACACCCAGGCCTGCTGTTGCTCTGTCCTTGTCATCTCTTGTTGCTAACCCTAAACATTCCAGGAGACATGACAAATATGGTTCAGAGAGATTCAAAATGTCAAATCTGGGGAGGGAGATTCATATTGGAGGATATGCCGTCTTCGGTAGAGAGAGAGAGCTCTGAGTAAAGCTAAAAGTGAAGTATGTGAGAGCTGGAAGACTAGAGCTTGTGTGCATGCTGGGAGAGAACTATGTGAGATCTACAAGAGAGCCTGAGAGTCAGTGGGATCACTGGTTCCAATTAACTGACAATTGTATTTTATATATGATTAAGTAAACAAACATATCTTTAAAAAATGAATTAAAATGTATTATTGAAAATAAAAAATATGACAAGGGACTGTCTCACAGAAGCCCGTGTCCATAGGCTCCCATTGTAAAATTACCTTGCACCCCCATTAGCGATAGACCCCCCCAGTGGCATTTGTTCTCCATTAGCAATACCCCCCTAGTGGTACAGTAATAGATCCTTATTTGTGTAACCCCCTTTCTTCATCCTCCACCCCCAGTGACTGGTGTTATTTTTTTTTTAACTATTTTTAAAACCTTTCTTTTTGCCCCAGGGTCATTTTTTAATGAGGCATTGCACAACCAAGCTGCCTGATGTCGCATCCCATGCGATTGCGCTAGTTAAGTGCATAAGAAACACCAATATGGACTGTACCAAAGATGATGATAGGGAAACTGTTAACATGTTACCCAACTATCATCTGAGCAAAAAAAAAAAAGGAGCAAACTGGGGATTACCTGCATTGAAGTCAGCGAATGTTAGCTCCTAAGTCAGGTGAACCTAATATCTACCGTTAAGCTGATGAATGGGTGGGAATGATAAAAAATGATTATAATGCCACAATCAAAAGTGTGTTGTTAAAATAGGATGTGTATGTAGACCACGTAAACAAATTCCAAATAACCTATTCACTTAGGAGGCAAAGTGTGGGACATCTCTTTGCCCACATCAACCCAAATATTTTGGGGTAAGAGAGAATGAGCTATATCTAGTTGGTCAACCTTAAGGCATCTTCATGTAGGTGTCATTGAGGACCTGCTACCACTACACATCCCTGCAAATGGGGGATATGCAAGTATTTTGTGTTAACAAAGAAACATCATATAGTTTCAGTAAATGTTTTCAGCTAAATAAGGCTGTTTGGGATTCCAGTCAAATGGGTTTAAGTAAAAGTGTTCCAAGAAAGATTGGTTACACAATAAAGAACAGAGGACTTAAACAAATGCTATGATTGCAGGCAGGAATCTAATGCATTAGGGCTTTGAGCTATTCCTGTGTCTTCATCATCCTGGGAATGGAATGGATATGCAGTGGTATCTCGCATTGCTATCAGATGTCTGTGCATTCAGCTGAGGAGACAGCAACATACGTTACATTGGAAATGTGAGCTGCAATGTCATTAAAGTCGTCTGGGAGTATGTACTAAAAACCAACTCCAGTTTAAAGGCACATTGTCTTCAGATCAGTATTTTTAGATACTGCAATAACAAGAGCTAGCCATAAATGTTGTCTCACAGCGCAGGGAAGTCATTTCTATACACTTATTTTTTATCTATAACACTGATCAACACTCACTTTTTTGCCAATAATATTAGAGCGATTATGGGGTAACTTTGTGGTGCTGATTCTGAATAGGACATTGGTTTTGCTAGATTGTCTCTATTTTTTGAGAACACGGATGCAAAAAGAAAAACACAACAGACAACTGACAGACAACAGACAACTGTCAGTTGCCGATCACTTACAGTATATACTAGGAGTGAGCGGGTTTGGATTTCTGAAATCCAAACCCCCCCGAGCCCCCCCGATCTGAGGCCGATCCGAGTCAGGCTCGACTTTTCCCGCCTGACTCGGATCTGAAATCGAGGCAAAACGTCATCATCCCGCCTTCCGGGTCTCGCGGGTTTTGGATCCTATATAAGGTACCCGCGTCGACGCTATTTTCTCACTCGGCTGTGGACAATGAAGAGGGAGGGTGGGAGTTAGGGCTGGCTGGGCTGTGTAGAGTAGTGTTGTGCTGTGCTGTGCTGCGCTGTGCTGCTGTTGTCCATAGGGGCTGTGTCCACTACTTCAAAGTCCATAGGGGCTGGCTGTGTTGTGCTGTGCTGCTGTTGTTAATAGGGGCTGTGTCCACTACTTCAAAGTCCATAGGGGCTGGCTGGACTGTGTTGTGCAGTCAGTTCTCCATAGGGGCTGTGTCCACTCCAAAGTCCTGTTCAGTGTCCCAGTCCTAAAGGGGTGCTGTAGTGTTGTCCAGGGGGTGCTCTGTCCATCAGGGGTGCTCCCCCCAAGTGCTAAAAAAATAATATTTTTTCTGTGTTTGTGAATTGTGTGCGCAGTAGCCGCACGTGCATCAACAAAGTAGTGCCAAGCGTGCGCCTGTGTCATAAGTAAAGGGCCGGCTGGCTTGACCGTTAAAGGGTGCTGTAACCCCCAAAGTACACTCCAGTCCAAACCAAAAAAATAAATATTTTCTGTTTGTGAATTGTGTGCGCAGTAGCCGCACGTGCTTCAACAAAGTAGTGCCAAGCGTGCGCCTGTGTCATAAGTAAAGGGCCGGCTGGCTTGACCGTTAAAGGGTGCTGTAACCCCCAAAGTACACTCCAGTCCAAACCAAAAAAAAAATTATTTTCTGTGTTTGTGAACTGTGTGCGCAGTAGCCGCACGTGCATCAACAAAGTAGTGCCAAGCGTGCGCCTGTGTCATAAGTAAAGGGCCGGCTGGCTTGACTGTTAAAGGGTGCTGTAACCCCCAAAGTACACTCCAGTCCAAACCAAAAAAAAAATTATTTTCTGTGTGTGTGAATTGTGTGCGCTGTGGCTGCACGTGCATCAACAAAGGAGCAGCGCCAAGCGTGCGCCTGTGTCATAAGTAAAGGGCCAGCTGGCTTGACCGTTAAAGGGTGCTGTAACCCCCAAAGTACACTCCAAACCAAATAACAAAATATTTTTTCTGTATTTGTGAATTGTGGGCGCTGTAGCCGCACGTGCATCAACAAAGTAGTGCCAAGCGTGCGCCTGTGTCATAAGTAAAGGGCCGGCTGGCTTGACCGTTAAAGGGTGCTGTAACCCCAAAGTACACTCCAGTCCAAACCAAAAAAAAAAATATTTTCTGTGTTTGTGAATTGTGTGCGCTGTGGCTGCACGTGCATCAACAAAGGAGCAGCGCCAAGCGTGCGCCTGTGTCCCATAAGTAAAGAGCCGGCTGGCTCATTTCTTAAAGGGTGGTGTAACCCACAAAGTGCACTACTCTCCAGCAAAAATAAAAAAATATTTTCTGTGTTTGTGTGCGCTTTAGCTGCACGTATATATCAATATAACATAAATTTAGGACCAAACTTTCTCCGATAAAAATAAAATAGGGAAAGATCAAGAACCACTTCCTCCTAGTGCTGTTGCTGCTGCTGGGAGTTGTTCATCATCCCAGAGAGGAAGTAGGAACATCACTACTTTTACTAAACAATTAACCCTCCAACAGTCCCTAGCGATGAGGATGAAGTACGACAGCAGTCATCCTGAAGCAAAACGTATAACTGAGGCCTTGACTGCTATGTTGGTGTTAGACGTGCGTCCGGTATCCGCCATTAGTGCAGTGGGATTTAGACAATTGATGGAGGTAGTGTGTCCCCGGTTCCAAATCCCGTCTAGATTCCACCTGCATCCTCAAAGCAGCAGCGACAAGCGTGCGTCTGTCTGTTAAAGGATGGTGTAACCCTCAAAGTGCGCTCCACAAACAATAAAAATATTCTTCTTTTTTCTGTCTTTGTGAATTGTGTGGGCTGTAGCCGCACTTGCATCCTCAAAGCAGCAGCGACAAGCGTGCGTCTGTCTGTTAAAGGGTGGTGACACCCTCAAAGTGTGCTACATAAGCAATAAAAATATTGTTCTTTTTTTTTCTGTCTTTGTGAAATGTGTGGGCTGTAGCCGCACCTGCATCCTTAAAGCAGCAGCGACAAGCGTGCGTCTGTCTGTTAAAGGGTGGTGACACCCTCAAAGTGTGCTACACAAAAAATAAAAATATTGTTCTTTTTTTTTCTGTCTTTGTGAATTGTGTGGGCTGTAGCCGCACTTGCATCCTCAAAGCAGCAGCGACAAGCGTGCGTCTGTCTGTTAAAGGGTGGTGTAACTCTCAAAGTGCTCCAAAAAATAAAAAGCTATTTTTTTAATGTGTTTGTGAATTGTGTGCGCAGTAGCCGCACGTGCATCAACAAAGTAGTGCCAAGCGTGCGCCTGTGTCATAAGTAAAGGGCCGGCTGGCTTGACCGTTAAAGGGTGCTGTAACCCCCAAAGTACACTCCAGTCCAAACCAAAAAAATATATATTTTCTGTTTGTGAATTGTGTGTGCAGTAGCCGCACGTGCATCAACAAAGTAGTGCCAAGCGTGCGCCTGTGTCATAAGTAAAGGGCCGGCTGGCTTGACCGTTAAAGGGTGCTGTAACCCCCAAAGTACACTCCAGTCCAAACCAAAAAAAAAAATATTTTCTGTGTTTGTGAATTGAGTGCACTGTGTCTGCACGTGCATCAACAAAGGAGCAGCGCCAAGCGTGCGCCTGTGTCCCATAAGTAAAGAGCCGGCTGGCTCATTTCTTAAAGGGTGGTGTAACCCACAAAGTGCACTACTCTCCAGCAAAAATAAAAAAATATTTTCTGTGTTTGTGTGCGCTTTAGCTGCACGTATATATCAATATAACATAAATTTAGGACCAAACTTTCTCCGATAAAAATAAAATAGGGAAAGATCAAGAACCACTTCCTCCTAGTGCTGTTGCTGCTGCTGGGAGTTGTTCATCATCCCAGAGAGGAAGTAGGAACATCACTACTTTTACTAAACAATTAACCCTCCAACAGTCCCTAGCGATGAGGATGAAGTACGACAGCAGTCATCCTGAAGCAAAACGTATAACTGAGGCCTTGACTGCTATGTTGGTGTTAGACGTGCGTCCGGTATCCGCCATTAGTGCAGTGGGATTTAGACAATTGATGGAGGTAGTGTGTCCCCGGTTCCAAATCCCGTCTAGATTCCACCTGCATCCTCAAAGCAGCAGCGACAAGCGTGCGTCTGTCTGTTAAAGGATGGTGTAACCCTCAAAGTGCGCTCCACAAACAATAAAAATATTCTTCTTTTTTCTGTCTTTGTGAATTGTGTGGGCTGTAGCCGCACTTGCATCCTCAAAGCAGCAGCGACAAGCGTGCGTCTGTCTGTTAAAGGGTGGTGACACCCTCAAAGTGTGCTACATAAGCAATAAAAATATTGTTCTTTTTTTTTCTGTCTTTGTGAAATGTGTGGGCTGTAGCCGCACCTGCATCCTTAAAGCAGCAGCGACAAGCGTGCGTCTGTCTGTTAAAGGGTGGTGACACCCTCAAAGTGTGCTACACAAAAAATAAAAATATTGTTCTTTTTTTTTCTGTCTTTGTGAATTGTGTGGGCTGTAGCCGCACTTGCATCCTCAAAGCAGCAGCGACAAGCGTGCGTCTGTCTGTTAAAGGGTGGTGTAACTCTCAAAGTGCTCCAAAAAATAAAAAGCTATTTTTTTAATGTGTTTGTGAATTGTGTGCGCAGTAGCCGCACGTGCATCAACAAAGTAGTGCCAAGCGTGCGCCTGTGTCATAAGTAAAGGGCCGGCTGGCTTGACCGTTAAAGGGTGCTGTAACCCCCAAAGTACACTCCAGTCCAAACCAAAAAAATATATATTTTCTGTTTGTGAATTGTGTGCGCAGTAGCCGCACGTGCATCAACAAAGTAGTGCCAAGCGTGCGCCTGTGTCATAAGTAAAGGGCCGGCTGGCTTGACCGTTAAAGGGTGCTGTAACACCCAAAGTACACTCCAGTCCAAACCAAAAAAAAAATTATTTTCTGTGTTTGTGAATTGAGTGCACTGTGTCTGCACGTGCATCAACAAAGGAGCAGCGCCAAGCGTGCGCCTGTGTCCCATAAGTAAAGAGCCGGCTGGCTCATTTCTTAAAGGGTGGTGTAACCGACAAAGTGCACTACTCTCCAGCAAAAAAAAAAAATATTTTCTGTGTTTGTGTGCGCTTTAGCCGCACGTATATATCAATATAACATAAATTTAGGACCAAACTTTCTCCGATAAAAATAAAATAGGGAAAGATCAAGAACCACTTCCTCCTAGTGCTGTTGCTGCTGCTGGGAGTTGTTCATCATCCCAGAGAGGAAGTAGGAACATCACTACTTTTACTAAACAATTGACCCTCCAACAGTCCCTAGCGATGAGGATGAAGTACGACAGCAGTCATCCTGAAGCAAAACGTATAACTGAGGCCTTGACTGCTATGTTGGTGTTAGACGTGCGTCCGGTATCCGCCATTAGTGCAGTGGGATTTAGACAATTGATGGAGGTAGTGTGTCCCCGGTTCCAAATCCCGTCTAGATTCCACCTGCATCCTCAAAGCAGCAGCGACAAGCGTGCGTCTGTCTGTTAAAGGATGGTGTAACCCTCAAAGTGCGCTCCACAAACAATAAAAATATTCTTCTTCTTTTTACTGTCTTTGTGAATTGTGTGGGCTGTAGCCGCACTTGCATCCTCAAAGCAGCAGCGACAAGCGTGTGTCTGTCTGTTAAAGGGTGGTGACACCCTCAAAGTGTGCTACACAAACAATAAAAATATTGTTCTTTTTTTTCTATCTTTGTGAAATGTGTGGGCTATAGCGTCACCTGCATCCTTAAAGCAGCAGCGACAAGCGTGCGTCTGTCTGTTAAAGGGTGGTGACACCCTCAAAGTGTGCTACACAAACAATAAAAATATTGTTCTTTTTTTTTCTGTCTTTGTGAAATGTGTGGGCTGTAGCCGCACCTGCATCCTTAAAGCAGCAGCGACAATCGTGCGTCTGTCTGTTAAAGGGTGGTGACACCCTCAAAGTGTGCTACACAAACAATAAAAATATTGTTCTTTTTTTTTCTGTCTTTGTGAATTGTGTGGGCTGTAGCCGCACTTGCATCCTCAAAGCAGCAGCGACAAGCGTGCGTCTGTCTGTTAAAGGGTGGTGACACCCTCAAAGTGTGCTACACAAACAATAAAAGTATTCTTTTTTTTTCTGTCTTTGTGAATTGTGTGGGCTGTAGCCGCACTTGCCTCCTCAAAGCAGCAGCGACAAGCGTGCGTCTGTCTGTTAAAGGGTGGTGACACCCTCAAAGTGTGCTACACAAACAATAAAAATATTCTTCTTGTTTCTGTCTTTGTGAATTGTGTGGGCTGTAGCCGCACTTGCATCCTCAAAGCAGCAGCGACAAGCGTGCGTCTGTCTGTTAAAGGGTGGTGACACCCTCAAAGTGTGCTACACAAACAATAAAAGTATTCTTTTTTTTTCTGTCTTTGTGAATTGTGTGGGCTGTAGCCGCACTTGCCTCCTCAAAGCAGCAGCGACAAGCGTGCGTCTGTCTGTTAAAGGGTGGTGACACCCTCAAAGTGTGCTACACAAACAATAAAAATATTCTTCTTGTTTCTGTCTTTGTGAATTGTGTGGGCTGTAGCCGCACTTGCATCCTCAAAGCAGCAGCAACAAGCGTGCGTCTGTCTGTTAAAGGGTGGTGTAACCCTCAAAGTGCTCCAAAAAATAAAAAACAATTTTTTTAATGTGTTTGTGACTTGTGTGCGATGTAGCCGCACGTGCATCAACATAGAAGCAGCGCCAAGCGTGCGCCTGTGTCATAAGTCAAGGGTTGGTTTGGACATCTGGTCCGGACTGAAGGACGTGCCAACAATTTCTGACAAGTCTACTGTCACTGCATATGATACTGTCCTCAAAGCAGCAGCGACAAGCGTGCATCTGTCTGTTAAAGGGTGGTGACACCCTCAAAGTGTGCTACACAAACAATAAAAATATTCTTTTTTTTTCTGTCTTTGTGAATTGTGTGGGCTGTAGCTGCACTTGCATCCTCAAAGCAGCAGCGACAAGCGTGCATCTGTCTGTTAAAGGGTGGTGACACCCTCAAAGTGTGCTACACAAACAATAAAAATATTCTTCTTTTTTCTGTCTTTGTGAATTGTGTGGGCTGTAGCCGCACTTGCATCCTCAAAGCAGCAGCGACAAGCGTGCGTCTGTCTGTTAAAGGGTGGTGACACCCTCAAAGTGTGCTACACAAACAATAAAAATATTCTTCTTTTTTCTGTCTTTGTGAATTGTGTGGGCTGTAGCCGCACTTGCATCCTCAAAGCAGTAGCGACAAGCGCGCGTCTGTCTGTTAAAGGATTACATCGGTGACAGCATCCAAGTAGGCATGTCAGACAGTCCGTACCTGTACTGGCAGGAAAAAGAAGCAATTTGGAGGTCCCTGTACAAACTGGCTCTATTTTACCTGAGTTGCCCCCCCTCCAGTGTGTACTCCGAAAGAGTGTTTAGTGCAGCCGGGAACCTTGTCAGCGAAAGGCGTAGGAGGTTGCTTCCACAAAATGTGGAGAAGATGATGTTCATGAAATGAATTATCAACTCTTCCAGGGAGACCAGCCTCCAGAACGTACTGAGGGACCTGTGGTTGTGGATTCCAGCGGGGACAAATTAATACTCTGTGAGGATGAGGATGTACACAACACTGAAGAGGGTGAGGAATCGGTGGATGAGGAGGATGAGGACGACATCTTGCCTCCGTAGAGCCAGTTTGTGCAGGGACAGATTAATTGCCAGCTTGTTTTGTGGGGGCCCAAACGAACCAATCATTTCAGCCACAGTCGTGTGGCAGACCCTGGCGCTGAAATGTTTGGTTTGTTAAAGTGTGCATGTCCTGTTTATACAACATAAGGGTGGGTGGGAGGGCCCAAGGACAATTCCATCTTGCACCTCTTTTTTTTCTTTGCATTATGTATAGTTTGGGGCCTAGTTTTTCAAACTGCCATCCTGTCTGCCACTGCAGTGCCACTCCTAGATGGACCACGTGTTTGTGCCGCCCACTCGTATCTCTTAGCATAGTCATCCAGCTACCTCGGTGCAACCTTTTGGACATAAAGACACTATTGTGAGGTGTGAGGTGTTCAGAATAGACTGGAAATGAGTGGAAATTAAGGTTATTGAGGTTAATAATAGCATAGGAGCAGAAAAACCCACAAATCTTGTGATTTTAGCTGTTTTTATGCTTTTTTTCAAAAAAATACAGATCCAAAACACAAAACCCAGAACCCAGAACCCAAAACACGGAAGGGTGGTTTTGGCAAAACCAATCCAGATCCAAAACACGAAGAAAGATCCAGATCCAAAACCAAAACACGAAAGTGGCCGGTGCACACCCCTAGTATATACGGAGGGGCAATATTCTAGAATGATCACAGAATGAACACCTAGAATTTTCGTGTGTCTCACCTTCTAGAATGCTCCGATAGATTGCCCTATACACGATTTATGGTTAAGGGCCTAATTCAGCAGGACGATGTTCCCCCACTGCGCATGCGCCGCCTTCGGCGTGCACATGCGCAATCCCCAGCGAGCGGCGGCAGCTACGTCGCTCCAGGGCTGACTACAAGACGCGGCACTGTCAATGTTGATTGACAGCTCGTCCCATTTGTAGGTGGGGAGGGGGGGGGGCTGCACAAACGCAGGCGTTCCCTTAGGAACGCCTGCCGTTTATGGGCGGCCCTACTGACATCACTCGTGATGTCAGTAGTGGACTTCCTGCTCTATTAGAGCAGGAAGTCCACTCGGGTTTGTGGGAACTGAAACCCTACCGCAGGGTCTCGCCGCAAGCCCGATGGTCGCGATAATCGCGACCATCGCCAGGCCTCTCGCACAAGCTGTGGGTGGTCATCCACAGCTGTGTGAGCAGCCTGGAGGCCGAAAAAAATGAACGCCCTGATTCAGGGCGAACGCTCGCAAACAGCGAGCGCCTCTGAATCAGGCCTTAAGTTCCCAATTACTTGAGAGTATCCATTATCACAAGAACTAAAGCCAAATTCTAAAAACTACTTTGAGGCCACGGGGGGATATGAGAGGGATTTGATTGGATCCCTCTTAGGGGAGGCGCCCCGAAAAGAATCCCATAGGCTTCTATTAGGTAATGCCACCTGAAGATGGCGTCACCCACTGGGACGAAGCTGTACAAATGTAAAATGCGGTAAAACCCCCCAAAACTGCATTTTCGGAGGCTTTACCGCATTTTCCCCTTTAGTACATCCCGCCCTATGCGTGGTGCGCTTCCGCATTGCAAAGAGGGACATTTGTCCACCTCAACAGTTCAGCAAAGGTGGGGCAATGTCCCCCCTGCCTTCAATGGTAAAAACAAGAATTAAAAAAGTCCAAGGCCGACTACTGTATTGGGATGTTAGGAAGACATAAGGCTGAATAAAACTTGTTGTTGGCCTTGTCACATGCACACTCTTGGGATGTCTATCAGTCCCAGCCCGATCCTGAAAATGTCTCCTTTTACTCTTATGACAGCTGCACTTTTCTATAGAAATAAACTAAACTGTGTCTTATGGGGCACTTACAGTGTTAGAGCCTATATTATTATTATTATCGTTTATTTATATGGCGCCACAAGTTTTCCGCAGCGCCTTACAAAGTACATAAACAAATAGATTGATTTACAGTGACTTACAGTACAGTACAATACAATACATTACAGGACATGGATAATATACATTGCTACATTCACGACCATAACACCCAGATAAGCAACAATGCAAAGCAATCAAGTGTTAGGTGCCCTGGTAGAGAGTAAGAAGTAGATGAAGGTATAGTAAGGAGATGCACAAGAGGGTAGAGGGCCCTGCTCATAGGAGCTTACATTCTAAGGGGGGGGACAGACAAACAGGGATGACACGGATGGGGTAGGCAGGGAGGAAGGAGTATGTAGCAGCAAGTTAAGATGAGAGCTGGAAGGCTTTGATGAAATACTGGGTCTTGAGAGCCCGTTTCAAGGATTGTAGAGAGGTGGAGAGTCTGATAGGAAGCAGGAGAGAGTTCCAAAGGTGGGGAGCAGCACGGGCAAAATCTTGGAGGCGGGAGTGGGAGGAAGTAATCAGCTGGCATGAAAGGCGGCATGCATTTGTTGAACGAAGAGGGCAGACAGGAGAGTGAAGGGAGATGAGATCAGAGATGTAAATGGGAGAGGAATGGCTGAGGGCTTTGTAAGTGAGCGTGAGAACCTTAAATTGGGTTATAAAGGGGAAGGGAAGCCAGTGGAGGGCTTGTAGGAGAGGGGAGGCAGATGCAGAGTGTTTTGAGAGGAAGATGAGCCGAGCAGCAGCATTAAGGATAGACTGGAGAGGAGAGAGATGGGATTTGGGGAGGCTAGATAGGAGAAGGTTACAGTAGTCCAATCTGGAGATGACCAATGAGTGTATGAAGGTTTTAGTGGCATCCTGGGTGAGAAAGGGTCTAATCTTGGAAATATTTTTAAGATGAAAGCGACAGGACTGTGAGAGATTCTGGATATGTGGTTTGAAGGAGAGGGTGGAGTCCAGGATAACTCCAAGACAGTGCACTTTGGGACTAGAGGAGATAGTTGTGCCATCAATTGATAAAGAAATGGTGGGAAGTGTGGTTATGTAGGGGGGAGGGAAGATGATTAGCTCAGTCTTAGACATATTAAGTTTAAGAAATCACTGGGACATCCAGGAAGAAATGGCAGAGAGACAGTTGGAGACACGAGTGAGGAGAGAGGGACAGAGGTCGTGGGAGGAAAGGTAGATCTGAGTATCATCAGCATAGAGATGATATTGGAGGTCAAAAGAGCTGATGAGTTCACCTAGTGAGGATGTATAGGGTGAGAAAAGGAGAGGACCAAGAACAGAACCTTAGGGAACACCCACTGTAAGAGGCTGTGGGGGAGAAGAGGAGTCATGAGAGGAGACAGAGAAGGATCGGTCAGAGAGGTAGGAGGATAGCCAGGAGAGGGCAGTGTCACGCAGACCAAGGGAGTGAAGGATTTGCAGAAGGAGAGGGTGGTCCACAGTGTCAAAAGCAGCAGAAAGGTCAAGGAGAACGAGCAGAGAGTAGTGGCCCTTGGATTTAGCAGCAATGAGGTCATTGCTGACTTTTGTGAGGGCAGTTTCAGTGGAGTGGAGAGAATGGAAGCCAGACTGAAAAGGGTCAAGGAGGGAATGACAGGAAAGAAAGGTGGTAAGGCGCTTGAAAAGAGCACGCTCAAGGAGCTTGGAAGCAAAAGGGAGGAGAGAGATGGGACAGTAGTTGGAGAGAGTGTTAGAATCAAAGGTTGTTTTTTTTAGTATGGGGGAGACAAGGGCAAGTGTAAATGCAGACAGGACAGTGCCTGATGATAGGGAAAGATTAAGGAGGTGGGCAAGATGGGAGCAGGCAGAAGGAGAGAGGTAGCGGAGGAGACGTGAAGGGATAGGGTCAAGGGGGGAGGTGGAAGGGGGGGGAGGACTGGATGAGGGACATGACTTCCACTCCAGATACAGGGGAGAAGAAAGTTAGGGTTGGTAAAATTGAAGGAGAGGGGTGATCTGGGAAGAGAGGAGGTGGATAGCAAGGGGACTGGTGGGATATGATGTCCTGATGTATGGAGTCAATTTTAGATGTAAAGTAGGTAGCAAAATCAAGGGCAGAGAGCAAGGAGGGGAGGCGAGGAGGGGGTGGGCAGAGGAGGGAGTTGAAGGTGGTGAAGAGACGTTGGGGATTTGGGGACTGAGAGGAGATGAGGTTCTTGAAATATGACTGTTTAGAAAGGGAAAGGGCAGCACTGTATGATGAGAGCATAAATTTAAAATGGAGAAAATCAGCCTTAGAGCGTGCTCTTCTCCACTGTCGCTTGGCAGTTCGCGAACACTTTTCCAGGTATCTGGTGCATTTGGAATGCCAGGGTTGAGGTGTAAATCTGTGGGGGAGAATAGTGATCGCCGGAGCAACAGAGTCCAGAGCAGAAGTAAGGGAGGTATTGTATAGAGAAATGGCTTGTTCAGGGCAAGAGAGAGAGAGGATAGGGGAGAGAAGTGAGTCAAGCTGGGAAGAAAAAGAAACTGTGTCAATAGCATCAATGTTACGCTTAGTGATAGTGGCCATAGGAGGTAGAGGAAGGGAAGGAGAGAGGGATAGGTTAAAAGAGAGAAGGTGATGGTCTGAGAGGGGGAATGGGGAATTTGAGTAATCAGAAATATCACAACGGTGAGTGAAGACCAGGTCAAGTGAATGCCCACTCACATGGGAGGGTGAGGAGGTCCATTGGGAGAGACGAAATGAAGACATGAGGGTGAAGAGTTTGGAGGCAGAGGCTTCTGTGGGGATATCAATAGGAATATTGAAGTCACCTAGGATAATAGAGGGAAGGTCAGAGGAGAGAAAGTGAGGAAGCCAGGAAGCGAAGTTGTCAATGAATTTGGAAGGAGGGCCAGGGGGGACGGTAAATAACAGCTACTCTAAGGTGAACTGGTTGGAAGAGGTGTATAGCAAAAACCTCAAATGTAGAGAAAGTAAGAGATGGTTCAGAGGGTAGGAGTTGGTAGGAGTAACCGGGGGATAGAAGGACCCCTACCCCACCACCATGGCGACCCCCAGGCCGAGGGGTATGAGAGAAGATGAGGCCCCCAGAGGAGAGAGCAGCAGGGGAAGTGGTGTCAGAGGGTGAAATCAAGGTTTCAGTAATGGCTAGGAGATGCAAGTTTTTAGAGATGAAAAGGTCATGGGTGGGTACGAGTTTGTTACATACTGATCTGGCATTCCAGAGGGCACAGGATAGAGGGACAGTGTTTGTGGGAGAAATGTGAATTAGATTATTTGGGTTGCTGTAGCGAGAAGGTGAGTTTAATATGTGTGGCCGAGATGAATGTAGTGGAAAGATTATGTGGGGACCAGTGCTGGGAAGGGAACCTGTAGGTGGTTGGCAGGGAGGGAGTTTAATAAGATGGGGGTGGTATGGGGTGACATGGAGAGGAGGTTTGGAGGAAGGATTATCAGTGGGGTAGTAGGACAAAGGAGGGGTAGGAGAATGAAAGTGTAGTAGTGGGAGAGGAGAGGGAGGACGGCAGACAGAGGAGGGGAGATAAAGGAAGGAGGAGGTGGAGGAGACAAGGGGGAAATGGTATAGGAGGAAAGAGGGGGTAGAGCAGAATATTAGGTAGACAGTGAGTGGAGGGGGAGGTACACGTGGTAATGGTGTGGAAGAGTTGGGTAGGGGGAGGAAAACTAGATGTAGGAATAAAGTATGAGTGCAGAGAAGCAAGTTATAGTACAATGGAGGAAAATGTGCCTGCAAAATTTTCAAACTATTATTGAGCAGAGGAAAAGAGGAGAAATGGAATATTAAAGTAAACTGAATTAGAAGACAGATGACAGGCTAGGAAAAGAAGAGAGGTGGGAAGATCTTATTTCTAATACATATACTAAAATTGGCACTGAATACAGTAAGCTATGAGTTGTTTGTGAAACGAGCGAGTCAGTACAAATAATAGCAGGTGTAAGTTCTTATAGTGAGCAAACAGAGGCCAGTGATGATTGCCCAGGTGATGAAGACAGCAGTTGCTTGTAGTGTAGATATCGTGAACTTACATTTCTTGATTATACTTTGTCCATATGTTCGTGTTAAAGAATAGTTTAAGGTTAGAGTGGTCTCCTTCAGTTTAATTTCGGCTTAATGCCGGTATAATGCCGAATTCGGAAAGAAATGCACTTTTACAAATTATGCACTTCTAATAATTATGCCCTACTCAGCCCAGGGGCCTTCAGCCTTCCTATGAACTTAAATAGTCAGAGCTTGCATGTGTATGCAATGAATCCAATCATCCCCCAATACCCTCCCACTAATATGGCTAGCAATAAATGTCCTAACATAAACAAACAGTGAATGCCACAAAGCTAAGAAGAACTAGGTCTAGTAATCTATTCACTTTTCAAATAATTAAAAATTAGATGATCTGCAGCAATGAGGTTACCTAGTTTGCAGTACTCTTTTCAAATAATTAAACTATACTTTACCAGTTTACTGCTGAAACTTGTGGTCTTATTATAATATATATATAATTAAATACACAGTATGGTGATAATAGGGCTGATGCAGAGGAGGGTACCTGCTCCTCCCAGAGCTGCACAGATCCTTCAGAAACATTGTTCCTGGCAGGATCCCAAGTGGAATGACATGCTCTAAGCTTTCTCTTCTAATGAAACAGAGTGCGCTCAATTAGATTGGCCAGAACGCAGCAAAAAGACGCTCTGATTGGTTAGATACATACAGCTAATTCCACATGAGGTGTAGCTGCCATGAAGTAAATTATTTCTTGTATTCTCCAAGTCTGGTCTCATTCAATTATCAGTGTATTCTCCAAGTCCGGATCCACTCCGGTCGCAGACCAGCCCAGTGCCTACCATAGGTGCTGCTCTTAGTCCTTGCTATCTGATAACACCCACGTATATTGTCTGTTGCTTATTCCATCTATACGGAGGACTTATATACCATCATCTCTACTGCACACCTCGCGTACCATCAGGGAGCAAGTATCTGAGCCTCTACTGAGCAGTCCTGAGTCCCCAGTCCTGACCAGCACCTTCCCACCCCAGCTCTGCCGCACTGATGGATAGTGTTGATACGATCAAGATGCATGTATTCTCGCAATGTGCGCAAAATACGCTTTTTAAACGGCTCTGGGGCTGATTCACAGTTGGAAGCAAAGCAGAAAGGAGCCAGTAACTTTGCACCTTGGTAAAACCATGCAGCAATGCCGGCGGGCCAAATGCAAAATGTGTAAAGACATTGAGATTTGGGAGGAGCGTGTCTAAACGCTAATCTAAATTACAGTGTAAAAATAAAGCTGCCCAGTATTTTTGGGCTGCATACAAAATCAGCCAGTACTGTATTTACCCTTATGCAACAAACTACAAATAAATGCATCTGTACCCCTTGCATTGCAATATGGTTTGTCCATCTGCAAAGGTACAGTACTTGCTCTTTTTGCTTTGCTTCCAACTGAAAATCAACCCGTGTGTCACCCCTAATGCGCGGCTGGATGTTTGCAGTGTGGCCAGGGCCGGCGCTACCACTAGGCAAACTTAGGCATTTGCCGTCCGCAGTACACTACAAGGAACAAACATACAGCCACTGGCGCCGGCTGCTGTGTGTTTGTTTTAGCAGCCGTGAGAGTCAGACAGACTCTCATCGGCTGCTGCGTCCACTGACGGAGCCGGGCTTCCGGCTCCCAAAGTGGCTGATGGGAGAGACGTCTTTCCCATCATGCAGAGAGGGCCGGGGGGGGGACTACTGCTGGGGTACTACTAGGGGCACTGATGGGGGTACTACTATGGGCACTGTTGGGGGCACTACTAGGGGCACTGATGGGGGTACTACTAGGGGCACTGTTGGGGGCACTAATGGGGGTACTACAAGGGGCACTGATGGGGGTACTACTATGGGCACTGCTGGGGGTACTACACACTGGTGGGACCACTACTGGGGGACACTGGATAGAGGGGGATTACTACTAGGGGCACTGCTGCGGGGACTACTAGGAGCACTGCTGGGGGGACTACTAGGGGCACTGCTGGGGTACTACTGGGGGCACTGCATAGATGGGGATTACTACTAGGGGTACTGTTGGGGAGTACTGCTACTGGGCGCACTGCTGGGGCAGACTGCTACTAGGGGTACTGCTGGGAGGACTACTACTGGGGGCACTACATAGGGGGGGATTACTGCTGGGGCACTGCTGGGGGGGGCTACTACTAGGGGCACTGCTACTGTATGCGCTGCATTATTGGGACCACTACTGGGGGCACTGCATAGGGAGGGCTGCTACTGGGGGGATTACTACTGGGGCACTGCCGGGGGGGAGACTACTACTGGGAGCACTGCATCGGCAGGACCACTACTGGGGGCACTGCATAGGTAGAGTTACTACTGGGGTCACTATATAAGGGACGCTGCATAGGTGGGGGACTACTACTGGGGGCACTGTATAAGGGACACTGTATAAGTGGCACTATATTGGGGGGTCCACTACTGGGGGCACTGTATAGGGGGACCACTACTGGGGGCACTGTATAGGGGGGCCACTACTGGGGGCACTGTGTAAGGGCTTGTGTAGCTATCAAGGGTGGGGGCGGGGGGGGGGGCGTAAGGCTGAAGAAATGCCTAGGGTGCCAAGAAACCTTGCACTGGCCCAGAGTGTGGCTAGATGTTTGAACATAGGGCTGCTAATAATGAACAGTTGGTTTGGATGTGCAGTACACAGTACTTACAATTGTTTTATCATACTGCACATAAACTATTTTCCTATTCTTGGGAGACCATCTTTGAGCTGTGGCGGATCTTGCAAGTGGTGGAGCAGGTGCAAAAATATGCTTTGGGCCCCCTCCTTCGCCTTAGCCCGAGTTCATAATATGTAGGTAGTGCACCACGTTAAAGTAAGGGAGATGCAAGTCAGAGGATGACAGGAGGAAGCAGGGAGCGAGAGGCTGACAGGGAGAGGCAGATAGTGATGTTGGATGCAGAGGGTGATGGGGAGGCAGTAGGTGACAGGGGAAGCAAAGGGTGACAGGGTGAGAAGCGCAGTCAGGCGAGGTGCAGTCGCTGTATCTACTGAAAGGAGCTGATGTTTAAAGCAGATGTTGGTTCTTTGGAAGGAGTCAGAGGGTGATAGGGGGAGGCAGAGGGTGGCAGGAGGAGACTGAGGGTGATGGGGGAGACAGTGGATGATGGGGATGCAGAGGGTGACAGGGGGAGGCAGAGGGTGGCAGGAGGAGCCTGAGGGTGATTGGGGAGACACTGGATGATGGGAAGGCAGAGGGTGACAGGAGGAGGCAGTGAATGACAGGAGGAGACAGAGGAGGCAGAGGGTGACAGGATGAAGCAGTTGTTGAGAGGGAGAGGCAGTTGGTGACAGGGAGAGGCAGTTGGTGACAGGGTTAGGCAGTTGGCAACAGGGGGAGGCAGTTGGCAACAGAGGAATATAGAGGGAGACAGGAGAAGAGGCACACAGTTTGGCCTTTACCATGATGATGCTGCATGTGTGCCTGCACCCATTGAGACAGCCAAAAAGTGATGGAGCCACCAAATGCGCGGCCCTGTAACCTCCTCCCACCAGCAACACAGCATAGACAGAAACAGCATTCTGTTGTAGTACCATTCTCCTCTCCTGTCATCCTGTCAGTTACCTTTACTCCCCCCCCCCCGACATCACAGAGTAGTACTGGTGGCTCCAAACTGGTTAGTCAAACCCTGTGGAAATGGTTGAGCAACTCGGGCTAGGGGAAGCAAGTTGCTGGTCTGGTCAGAGGTGCTGTCAGGCTCCATAGTCCCCAGAGATGCGGTGCACCTGCTGCACTGCCGGTTGTTCCATCCCAGTCTTTGAGGTTTTGTTAAGGAAAAGAGGGCTGGGTCATGGGTACTTCTAAGCGGCACATCTCATGTCATGATGGCGGCTCAGTTGGGACTAACTGGTTCAGGATCCCCCTAGGAAGGAGGCACTGGGCATATGCCCGCTGTGCTCCCTCCATTAAATTGGATCTGAGTCCTTCCAAAGTTCTCTGTAAATGCTAGTGTCTATTGTAGGTATATATTCTATAGGTATGAACTACCCTTTTGTGATCCGATGCTGCATACTCAGACACAGTAGCTGGCAGGGGACATATATTTACACACGACGCCTCCTGCGGCATTAGCATAATACCGCTTTGCTGTTGCTTCCAAAGACGCTGTGGTGATGCGATTCGCGTATAACTCTGAAACAGGCCCCACATCTCCATATTTCCTTTACACAGGGGCGTTTTAAGAGAGAAGGGGGCCCGTGCGCAGCCTCTGTTTGGGCCCCCTCCTCTCTGCTAACGGCTCAGCGGCTCTAAGCGCTGTAGATTCTGGCTTTATGCCAGAATCTACAGAGCATGGGCGAGTCTCCGGGAAAATGGCGCCCGCGCCTACTTTTCCGGGGACATCTTTTCTGCGCATACGCAGATCACTTGGAAAATGGCCGCCACCATTTTCCCAGTGAGTGTTTTCTGCTCTGCAGCGCCGTTCTGGGGCTGCGGAGCAGCAATTTGGGATCGGTGGAGAGGTAAGTATGATTACAGGGTGTGCGGTGTGGGCCCCCCTGGACCGAGGGGCCCGTGTGCACCACACACCTTGCACCCATTATAAAGACGCCTATGCTTTGATAAATCTCCCCCTATGGGGCCTATTCATTAAAGGTAAAAATTCAATGGAGATAATTAGCTTTAGAACTCTCATGGAGTTCTAGCTAATTATAGGTGGAATTCATCATTCCACCTCTCCATAAGTATCTATTCCAAAAAGCTGTCTTTTTTGCGATGACAGTTTTTCGGGAAATAGATACTTTTCCCTCTCTACACTACCTTATCGCGTCTGGAAACAGTGCTGCGCATGCGCTGTTACATCTGTAAAACAAGCGCATGCGCAGCACTGCCTACAGATGCGGTAAGTTTCGTACCCCCCCCCGCCCCCCCCCCACCCCCCTCCCCCCTCCGCTCACCTTCCCCCCCCGACTTACCTGTCCGCGCAGCAGCCTCCGGCTCCGTCCTGCTGGTCTGTCATGTGGTTTCCCAGCAGACAACATGACAGATTAGAAAAGAAAAAAAAAAATTTTTTTTCTTTTTCTAAACTTTTTTGTGCTCTGCTGGGGAGCACACATGACAGACCAGCCTCCGGAGCCTGAGGACAGAGCAGAGCGCCGGAGGGACTTGTCGGGGGATCTGTACACGCTGATACAGGTAAGTGGATTCTGCTATTCGCCACCTCACAGTGGCGAATAGTAACTGCATCAAATTCCGAAAATTGATAATTTTCGGAATTTGATGAATACCATAATTTCCACATCCCCATACTAATGTATGGGGAGTGTGGAAATTAACGCAGGGGGACTTAGCAAGGAGATATCTGTGATATCTCCTGTGTTAAGTCTGTTCATGAATACCAAAATAACGTTATTTAAGGAAAATGTCCTTAAAAACGTTATTTTAGTGTTGATGAATAGGCCCCTCTGTGTGAGCTGGTATGCATGTCAGTGGAATCGACCAAGGAAACAGGAAAAATGCCCATAAATAGAAGTCTGTAACCCTCCATGGCTGGGATACTCTTGTACATACATTAGATATTACATTACATATTTTGATCTGGAGTGAATAAATATCTGACATAACTATAAATAGTATTAACTAGTCCTCTGTTGCTGTATTATATTTGAGAATACAATACTTAAATATAAATGGGTTTCATGAAAGCAAATGGTTAACATTTAATTTTAATGCCTTGAGATTAAAGAAGGAGGTAGCATGACCATTAAACCTCAACCTTCCCGTTTCACAAAACAGTTTTTTTTATTCACAAACAAAAACAAATTGAAATTAGCCCTGGAACAGTGGCAGAAATTCTCACGGAATACTATTTCTTAATATAAATCTTGATCCCCTGAAGCGAGAGGCAGACATACAGTGTGACTGTATTTATATTTTTCATTAAATGTAATGTGATTAATTTCACAAGTTAATTTACTTCCCCTGTCGGTGGAGGAAAATTTAAATTAAATATTTTACTGCTTAGAGATATTAAAAAAAAGAAGCTCTTTTACTGAAAAGAGAATTTAGTTTTAGGTGTCTGCTGGCTGGAATGTGCATGCTAAATAAGAACAAATGCCGTCTTTTTAAAGGTTTCTGTTTGTTTGAATGCAACAAAAATGGCTTTGAACCTAACATTGTTGATGGCCGCTAAATCATGTTGCCATCACTGTTACAACCTATGAATAACAGCTAGAGACGAGTTTTTTCTTTTGGCCCATTATTTAACATTTTGTAAAACTGCTGGCTGACTAAGAGATAGACAGTAATTAGTTAGACAATGTCTAGATAGACACCAGATGTTAGACAGTCAATAGTTAGACAGGGCAAAAAGTTAGACACAAACATAAGTCAGACATATTAAAAATAGACATGTAAAAAGTTCAACAGGTACAAAAGTTCGACATGAAAATGGTCGACACAAAAATGGTCGACAATTATTATTAATTTTTTTTAGCCCTAATCTTCACCCTAACCCTCCCCTTAGTGCCTAACCCTGACCCTCCCTCCTGGTGCCTAACCCTAACCATCTGGGTAAGTGCCTAACCCTAACCCTCCAGTAAGTGCCTAACCCTAAACCTAAAAAAAAGAAAAAAAAAAAGAAAAAAGTGTTGACCATTTTTGTGTCGATCTTTTTCATGTCGAACTTTTGACCCTGTCGATCTTTTGTACCTGTCGAACTTTTTACATGTCTAACTTTAGTGTGTCTAACTTTTATCTGTGTCGAACTTTTATCCTTGTCTAACTATGAACTGTCTAACATCTGGTGTCTATCTAGACCAGGGGTGGGGAACCTTTTATCTGCCGAGGGCCATTGTGATATATAAAACATTATTTGTGGGCCCGGTGCAGGCCACACCCCCTCCATGCGACCACACACGGGGCGTGGCCACAATAGCTGGTGATTACAGCAATGCCCAGAGCATCCTGAGGGAGCTGTAAGGGCAGCGGTGTGACCATCTGACGCGTCCTAAGACACTCCGGGCGGCACTGCTGCATAGATTCTGGCTGCAGGGAGCCATTCTAGGCACCCTGCTAGCCAGATGAGGCTAGCAGAAAAAAGCTCAGAGGGCCAGACCAATTGATTCCAAAGGCCTTATACGGCCCATGGGCCTGAGGTTCCCCATCGCTGATCTATACATTGTCTAACTAATTACTGTTTGTCTATAGTCCAGAACCCACACTGACTCAGGCCTCCTCTCATGTTCTGGATGGCCAGATAATTCACAGCGTTCAGAGCAATGTAGCCTCTCACATGCATCTTTTTTATTTTGAAGTAGTTGCTGCTGCAACTTTATGCTAAGGCTGGTATCAGCCCTATCCTTGGTTTACAAGTGTGAGTCTGAATGGGTCAAGAGCTGCGATGCCTATTTTGAGCATCTTTTGATATCACCATGCATACACAACGCATGTACTTTGGAGGTTCTAGGGATTTCTACGCACGAGCAGTAGCCAATACAAAACTGCGCTCACCTCAGAATCACGGCCACAATGCAGGACATTAGGCTTATTTTGTATATTATTTCTGTGTGAAGTTCTCCCATTTCTCGAAAAGATTTGATTTGTATGAAATTCACCACAAATTTGTTCTTCTCTAATTAATTAGGACTCATCATTAATTAGAGTCATCATTCCATATATTTTGTGAATACCTAAGTTCCTCTATGTCCAGGGTAAGTCGGCCTTTATCACAAGTGATAACTAATATGGAGCCTGGCTCTTTTCCATGAAAAGCTTAGGGCCAAGAACACAAGCTACAAAACAACAAGGGAAGTTTTGCTGTGATCGGCCAACTGTTTAATTGCATTCAGGACTGATCAATAAGTAGTTCTTGCAAAGAAATATTTACAGCCTATTTAGATCCAGGCTGTGGAAACAGCCCCAGAAACAGCTCGTTTAGCAAAGTCTTGGAGATGCACAACTTTAAGTCTCAGACATTTAAACGTTAGTGTTATAATGTTGTCTATGGATTCAGATGGAGCATAGCATAATGAAGCAAACATCGCACCATGGAGAATTTGTGCTAGAGTTATTCAAATAAATTGCAAAACAATATTCTGGGCCATGGTGTGCCCTTTATTGCAATACACTCTGGGCCTGATTCAGAGTCGGATGCTATTTGCGCTCGCTCGTTCAGAAAAAGGGGCCGGATATTTAAATTGAGCGCTCGCTCTTTGCGGTCTGTTGACGCCTCTATGTCTGAGCGAGCGAGCGAGCGAACGAAACATGCGCTCGCTATTTTGTAAAGACGCCCCCTGGCCGCTCGCATCCTACGTCATCTCCGCTATTTATTAGATTAATCGAGTACATCGAAAGGCGTCTAAACTGCTCGCAGTGCTTGTGGTAGGATTTTCCTACCGCAATCATGCGAACAGTTCAGGCTAAGAGACAACCAAGTGACGTGGCCGATGACGCTGCTTTGTTAATTATGCACACCCTTAAAACGCCCATTTTGACCGTTTGGCACGCCTGCGTTCGGATCACCACTCCCCGTTTTCAAGCACCTTCCCCTGTTACCACCCACAAACGCCTCATCCTGTCACTCAAATTAGCAGGCTCTCGCTATTTTGCGAGCGCTCAATTTATGACCGCACTGATGGGTTGGCGCATGCGCATTATGACCCATACGCATGCGCAGTTGTGCGAACATCGCTCGGAGCGAACGAGCGGGCGCTTACGAGCGGCTCTGAATCAGGCCCACTGCTCCATCTGCAGCTATGAAATTTTCAGCCCAAAATGAATCTGTTTGTGACCTCATCCTAATATAAATAGTACACAACAGTCATTTAATGCATTCTATGCCATTGATTTAGCATTTGTGATGATATATATCACATGCTTAGTAGGCCATAAGTGTAAATCCATCATGGCTCTGTGCTTGGTACTTGCTCCTTTAGTAGCTACAGCAATTTAAAACTTAGATATCTGTATTGTTTGTCGGTCAATGCAGAGCTACTTGAATGGCGAGCCACATGCACTTAGCAGTGGTGCAGAAGACACTAAAATGAGGGATAGAGATGGCCTAGCACATGTTAGGTTTTACTCATGCCCTCTCAAGACATGGGCTGGACACAAACTTTTTGACAGCGGTGCACATATTTTTTTTATGATGTAGCATGCATCATATGGGGTAGGGGGCTATGTCTAGAACCAAGTTTCAATTCCACTATTCTGTATAGCACAACAGAGAAAGGAAGAGACAGCACAGCATAGAAAGGAAGAGGCAACACAGCATAGAAAGGAAGAGGCAGCACAGCATAGAAAGGAAGAGGCAGCACAGCAGATAAAAGAAAAGGTGCACAACATAGAAAGGAAGAGGCAGCACAGCAGATAAAGGATAAGGCAGCACAGCAGATAAAGGAAAAGGCAGCACAGCAGATAAAGGAAAAGGCAGCACAGCATAGAAAGGAAGAGGCAGCACAGCAGATTAAGGAAAAGGCAGCACAGCAGTGAAAAGAGGCAGCACAGCAGATTAAGGAAAAGGCAGCACAGCATAGAAAGGAAGAGGCAGCACAACAGATTAAGGAAAAGGCAGCACAGCAGTGAAAGGAAGAGGCAGCACTGCAGAGAAAGGAAGAGGCTGCACAGCAGAGAAAGGAAAACAGCACAGTATTGAAAGGAAGAGACAGCATAGCAGATAAAGGAAGAGGCAGCACAGCATAGAAAGGAAGAGGCAGCACAGCAGAGAAAGGAAAAGGCTGCAAAGCATAGAAAGGAAGAGGCAGCACAGCAGAGAGAGGAAAAGGCAGCACAGCATAGAGAGGAAGAGGCAGCACAGCATACAAAGGAAGAGACAACACAGCATAGAAAGGAAGAGGCAGCACAGCAGGGAAAGGAAGAGGCAGCACAGCAGGGAAAGGAAGAGGCAGCACAGCATAGAAAGGAAGAGACAGAACAGCAGAGAAAGGAAGAGGCAGCACAGCATAGAAAGGTAGAGGCAGCAGAGCATAGAAAGGAAGAAGCAGGCAGTAAAAAAAGATCAGTGGGAACCAGCAGTGCCCTGACTGCCATGCCTCTTGTAGATGTATGCTCTTTAATAAAGCCTCCAGCATTCTGCGGTGCTGCCCATTGATGGCCTCATCTTACAAAAGATATGAGACTGTAGAGATGGCTCTGCCCAAGCCACTGTTCATTATTCATTAATAGAAAGCATAGAAAGGAAGAGGCAGAACAGCAGAGAAAGGAAGAGTTAAGACAAAAGAGAAAGGTAGAGGCAGGACATTAGAGAAAGAAAAAGACAGCACAATAGAGAAAGGAAGAGACAGCACAGCAAAGAAAGGAAAAGACAGCACAGCTGAGAAAGGAAGAGGCAGGACTACAGAGAAAGGAAGAGGCAGCACAGCACAGAAAGGAAGAGGCAGCACAACATAGAAAAGTAGAAGCAGCACAGCATAGAAAGGAAGAGGCAGCACAGCATAGAAAGGAAGAGGCAGCACAACATAGAAAGGTAGAAGATGCACAGCATAGAAAGGAAGAGGCAGCACAGCATAGATAGGAAGAGGCAGCACAGCATAGAAAGGAAGATGCAGCACAGCATAGAAAGGAAGAGGCAGGATAGCAGATAAAGGAAGAGGCAGCACAGCAGAGAAAGGAAGAGGCAGCACAGCAGAGAAAGGTAGAGGCAGCAGAGCAGAGAAAGGAAAAGGCAGCACAGTATAGAAAGGAAAAGGCAGCACAGCATAGAAAGGAAAGAGCAGGCAGCAAAAAAAAGTAAGAGGCAGGATAGCAGAGAAAGGTAGAGGCAGGACATTAAAGAAAGGAAGATACAGCACAATAAAGAAAGGAAGAGACAGCACAGGAGAGAAAGGAAGAGACCGCACAGCATAGAAAGGAAGAGGGAGAACAGCAGAGAAAGGAATAGTTAAGACAGCAGAGAAAGGTAGAGGCAGGACATTAGAGAAAGCAAGAGACAGCACAATAGAGAAAGGAACAGACAGCACAGCATAGAAAGGAAGAGGCAGGATAGCATAGAAAGGAAGAGACAGCACAGCAGAGAAAGGAAGAGGCAGCATGGCAGAGAAAGGTAGAGGCAAGACAGCAGAGAAAGGAAAAGGCAGCACAGCAGAGAAAGGAAGATGAAGGCAGCAGAAAAAGAAAGAGGCAGGATAGCAGAGAAAGGTAGAGGCAGGACATTAGATAAAGGAAGAAGCAGCACAGGAGAGAAAGGAAGAGACCACAGAGCATAGAAATGAAGAGGCAGAACAGCAGAGAAAGGAAGAGTTAAGACAGCAGAGAAAGGCAGAGGCAGGAAATTAGAGAAAGAAAGAGAAAGAACAATAGAGAAAGGAAGAGACAGCACAGGAGAGAAAGGAAGAGGCAGCACAGCAGAGAAAGGAAAAGACAGCACAGCATAGAAAGGAAGAGGCAGGACAACAGAGAAAGGTAGAGGCAGCACAGCATAGAAAGGAAGAGGCAGCACAACATGGAAAGGTAGAGGCAGCACAGCATAGCAAGGAAGAGGCAGCACAGCATAGAAAGGAAGAGGCAGGATAGCAGAGAAAGGAAGAGGCAGCACAGCATAGAAAGGAAGAGGCAGCACAACATGGAAAGGTAGAGGCAGCACAGCATAGAAAGGAAGAGGCAGGATAGCAGAGAAAGGAAGAGGCAGCACAGCAGAGAAAGGTAGAGGCAGCAGAGCAGAGAAAGCAAAAGGCAGCACAGCATAGAAAGGAAGAAGCAGGCAGCAAAAAAAGAAAGGCAAGATAGCAGAGAAAGGTAGAGGCAGGACATTAGAGAAAGGAAGATACGGCACAATAGAGAAAGGAAGAGACAGCACAGGAGAGAAAGGAAGAGGCAGAATAGCATAGAAAGGAATAGGCAGAACAGCAGAGAAAGGAAGACTTAAGACAGCAGAGAAAGGTAGAGGCAGGACATTAGAGAAAGAAAGAGACAGCACAATAGAGAAAGGAAGAGACAGCACAGCATAGAAAGGAAGAGGCAGGATAGCAGAGAAAGGAAGAGGGAGCACAGCAGAGAAAGGAAAAGGCAGCACAGCATAGAATGGAAGAGGCAGCACAGCAGAGAAAGAAAGAGGCAGCACAGCATAGAAAGGAAAAGGCAGGATAGCAGAGAAAGGAAGAGGCAGCATAGCAGAGAAAGGAAGAGGCAGCATGGCAGAGAATGGTAGAGGCAGCATGGCAGAGAAAGGAAAAGGCAGCACAGCAGAGAAAGGAAGAAGCAGGCAGCAAAAAAAGAAAGGCAGGATAGCAGAGAAAGGTAGAGGCAGGACATTAGAGAAAGGAAGATACAGCACAGGAGAGAAAGGAAGAGACCGCACAGCATAGAAAGGAAGAGGCAGCAAAAAATAGAAAGGTAGAGGCAGCACAACATAGAAAGGAAGAGGCAGCACAGCATAGAAAGGAAGAGACAGCACAGCAGAGAAAGGAGGAGGTAGCACAGCAGAGAAAGTAAGAGGCAGCACAGCAGAGAAAGTAAGAGGCAGCACAGCAGAGAAAGGAAGAGGGAGCACAGCAGAGAAAGGAGAAGGCAGCACAGCATAGAAAGGAAGAGGCAGCACAGCAGAGAAATAAACAGGCAGGACCGCAGAGAATGCAAGAGACAGGTTAGCAGAGAACAGTAAGGCAGGATAGCAGAGAAAAGAAAATGCAAGACAACAGAGAAAGGAAGAGGCAGCATAGCAGAGAAAGGAAGAGTTAAGACAGTAGAGAAAGGTAGAGGCAGGACATTAGAAAAAGGAGGAGACAGCACAGCAGAGAAAGGAAAAGACAGCATAGGAGAGAAAGGAAGAGACAACACAGCAGAGAAAGGAAGAGACAGCACAGGAGAGAAAGGAAGAGACAGCAGAATAAAGAAAGGAAGAGACAACACTGCCAGGAAAGTGCATTAATACATCCCCCTCCCAGTCTCCATGACACCCACACCCATCATACAGATGGCCCCGACCCCAGAGCAGAGACGGACAGAGGGGGAGAGCGGGAGGAGAGAGGATGAGTGAGAACATGCTGCAGCGGGAGGAGACTTCCAGGTGCCGGGAGGGAGATTGCTGCCCAGACACTGCGGCCCGCTGTTTATCAGCGGGTAGAACCCAACGAATTGAAATAAGGTAAATGAGCTCTATTTTATATATAGCACTCGTAGATTCATGCTCCAGCCATCTGCTATGAGAGGGCAAAGTGCTGTTAGTGCTGTCAGCTATAATAAATACAGACAGCAGTTATTTATCACTGAAAACAAGTTTTAAAGAACAAAACTTGTTTATAAATGGGGGTCATAGTGACCCGGATCTCAGTTCTATTACTAAACTTCAGTTTTCAGTTGAAATTTTGGATTACCATGGGTATGTGCGCTCCCGATACCTGCGGTATCCAAATTAAAACAAAAATTGGTCTCAGGTTTTTTTGTGAGCAAAATCCCACCAGAAGAGAATTTTTGTTTTTCAGTCAGCCTGCTGACGACTGCCGAGGCTGTGTGCGGGGAGCAGGGTTAGTGTAGTGTAGGTAGTGTGCGGGGAGCAGGGTTAGTGTAGTGTAGTGTGTGCGGGGAGCGTGGTTAGTGTAGTGTAGTGTGTGCGGGGAGCAGGGTTAGGGGCAGTGTAGTGTGTGCGGGGAGCAGGGTTAGTGTAGTGTAGTGTGTGCGGGCAGCGGGTGCTGGGTTAGTATAGTGTAGTGTGTGCAGGGAATGGGTACAGGGTTAGTGTAGTGTAGTTTAGGTAGTGCATGCGGGGAGCAGGGTTAGTGTAGTGTAGTGTGTGCGGGGAGCAGGGTTAGTGTAGTGTATTGTGTGCGGGGAGCAGGATTAGTGTAGTGTAGTGTGTGCAGGGAGCAGGGTTAGTGTAGAGTAGTGTGTGCGGGGAGCAGAGTTAGTGTAGGGTAGTGTGTGCGGGGAGCAGGGTTAGTGCAGTGTAGTGTGTGCGGGGAGCGGGGTTAGTGTAGTGTAGAGTTTTCGGGGAGCAGGGTTAGTGTAGTTTAGTATGTGTGGGTAGCAGGGTTAGTGCAGTGTAGTGTGTGCGGGGAGCAGGGTTAGTGTAGTGTAGTGTAGTGTACGCAGGGAGCAGGGTTAGTGTAGTGTAGTGTAGTGTAGGCAGTGTATGCAGGGAGCAGGATTAGTGTAGTGTGTGCGGGGAGCAGGGTTAGTGTAGTGTAGTGTGTGCGGGGAGCAGGGTTAGTGTAGTGTAGTGTAGGTAGTGTATGCGGGGAGCAGGGTTAGTGCAGTGTATTGTGTGAGGGGAGCGGGGTTAGTGTAGTGTAGTGTGTGCGGGGAGCAGGGTTAGTGTAGTGTGTGCGGGGAGCAGGGTTAGTGTAGTGTAGTGTGTGCGGGGAGAACGGTTAGTGTAGTGTAGTGTGTGCGGGGACTAGGGTTAGTGTAGTGTAGTGTGTGCGGGGAGCAGGGTTAGTGTAGTGTAGTGTGTGCGGGGAGCGGGGTTAGTGTAGTGTAGTGTGTGCGGGGAGCAGGGTTAGTGTAGTGTAGTGTGTGCGGGGAGCAGAGTTAGTGTAGTGTGTGCGGGGAGCAGGGTTAGTGCAGAGTAGTGTGTGCGGGGAGCAAGGTTCGTGTAGTGTAGTGTGTGCGGGGAGCGGAGTTAGTGTAGTGCAGTGTGTGCGGGGAGCAGGGTTAGTGTAGTATGTGCGGGGAGCGGGTGCAGGGTTAGGGGTAGTGTAATGTAGTATGTGCGGGGAGCAGGGTTAGTGTAGTGTAGTGTGTGCGGGGAGCAGGGTTAGTGTAGCGTAGTGTGTGCGGGGAGCGGGTGCAGGGTTAGGAGTAGTGTAATGTAGTATGTGCGGGGAGCAGGGTTAGTGTAGTGCAGTATGTGCGGGGAGCAGTGTTAGGAGTAGTGTAATGTAGTGTGTGCGGGGAGCAGGGTTAGTGTAGTGTAGTGTGTGCGGGGAGCAGGCTTAGGAGTAGTGTAATGTGGTATGTGCGGGGAGCGGGAGCAGGGTTAGTGTAGTGCAGTTTGTGCGGGGAGCAGGGTTAGGAGTAGTGTAGTGTAGTGTGTGCGGGGAGCGGGTGTAGGGTTAGTGTAGTGTACTGTGTACGGGGAGAGGGAGCAGGGTAAGTGTAGTGTAGTGTGTGCAGGGAGCAGGGTTAGGGGTAGTGTAGTATGTGCGGGAAGCAGGGTTAGTGTAGTGTAGTGTGTGCGGGGAGCAGGGTTAGTGTAATGTAGTGTGTGCGGGGAGCAGGGTTAGTGTACTATAGTGTGTGCGGAGAGCAGGGTTAGTGTAGTGCAGTGTGTGCGGGGAGCAGGGTTAGGAGTAGTGTAGTGTGTGCGTAGAGCAGCGTTAGGAGTAGTGTAGTGTAGTGTGTGCGGGGAGCAGGTGTAGGGTTAGTGTAGTGCAGTGTGTGCGGGGAGCAGGGTTAGGGGCAGTGTAGTGTGTGCGCGGAGCGGGTGTAGGGTTAGTGTAGTGCAGTGTGTGCGGGGAGTAGGGTTAGGAGTAGTGTAATATAGTGTGTGCGGGGAGCGGGTGCAGGGTTAGTGTAGTGTAGTGTGTGGGCGGGGAGCAGGGTTAGGGGCAGTGTAGTGTGTGCGGGGAGCAGGGTTAGTGTAGTGTGTGCGGGGAGCATGTGCTGGGTTAGATTATTGTAGTGTGTGCAGGGAGTGGGTACAGGGTTAGTGTAGTGTAGGGGTGTGCACCGGCCACTTTTTGTGTTTTGTGTTTTGGTTTTGGATCTGGATCTTTCTTCGTGTTTTGGATCTGGTTTGGTTTTGCCAAAACCACCCTTCCGTCTTTTGGGTTCTGGGTTTTGTGTTTTGGATCTGTATTTTTTTTTAAAAAAGCATAAAAACAGCTAAAATCACAGAATTTGTGGGTTTTTCTGCTCCTATGCTATTATTAACCTCAATAACCTTAATTTCCACTCATTTCCAGTCTATTCTGAACACCTCACACCTCACAATAGTGTTTTTATGTCCAAAAGGTTGCACCGAGGTATCTGGATGACTATGCTAAGAGATACGAGTTGGCGGCACAAACACGTGGTCCATCTAGGAGTGGCACTGCAGTGGCAGACAGGATGGCAGTTTGAAAAACTAGGCCCCAAACTATACATAATGCAAAGAAAAAAAAGAGGTGCAAGATGGAATTGTCCTTGGGCCCTCCCACCCACCCTTATGTTGTATAAACAGGACATGCACACTTTAACAAACCAAACATTTCAGCGCCAGGGTCTGCCACACGACTGTGGCTGAAATGATTGGTTCGTTTGGGCCCCCACAAAACAAGCTGGCAATTAATCTGTCCCTGCACAAACTGGCTCTACGGAGGCAAGATGTCGTCCTCATCCTCCCCATCCACCGATTCCTCACCCTTTTCAGTGTTGTGTACATCCTCATCCTCACAGAGTATTAATTCGTCCCCGCTGGAATCCACAACCACAGGTCCCTCTGTACGTTGTGGAGGCTGGTCTCCATGGAAGAGTTGATAATTAATTTTATGAACATCATCTTCTCCACATTTTGTGGAAGCAACCTCCTACGCCTTTCGCTGACAAGGTTCCCGGCTGCACTAAACACTCTTTCGGAGTACACACTGGAGGGGGGGCAACTCAGGTAAAATAGAGCCAGTTTGTACAGGGACCTCCAAATTGCTTCTTTTTCCTGCCAGTACAGGTACGGACTGTCTGACATGCCTACTTGGATGCTGTCACCGATGTAATCCTTTAACAGACAGACGCACGCTTGTCGCTACTGCTTTGAGGATGCAAGTGCGGCTACAGCCCACACAATTCACAAAGACAGAAAAAAGAAGAATATTTTTATTGTTTGTGTAGCACACTTTGAGGGTGTCACCACCCTTTAACAGACAGACGCACGCTTGTCGCTGCTGCTTTGAGGATGCAAGTGTGGCTACAGCCCACACAATTCACAAAGACAGAAAAAAGAAGAAGAATATTTTTATTGTTTGTGTAGCTCACTTTGAGGGTGTCACCACCCTTTAACAGACAGACGCACGCTTGTCGCTGCTGCTTTGAGGATGCAAGTGCAGCTACAGCCCACACAATTCACAAAGACAGGAAAAAAAAGAAGAATATTTTTATTGTTTGTGTAGCACACTTTGAGGGTGTCACTACCCTTTAACAGACAGACGCACGCTTGTCACTGCTGCTTTAAGGATGCAGGTGGAATCTAGACGGGATTTGGAACCGGGGACACACTACCTCCATCAATTGTCTAAATCCCACTGCACTAATGGCGGATACTGGACGCACGTCTAACACCAACATAGCAGTCAAGGCCTCAGTTATACGTTTTGCTTCAGGATGACTGCTGTCGTACTTCATCCTCATCGCTAGGGACTGTTGGAGGGTCAATTGTTTAGTAAAAGTAGTGATGTTCCTACTTCCTCTCAGGGATGATGAACAACTCCCAGCAGCAGCAACAGCACTAGGAGGAAGTGGTTCTTGATCTTTCCCTATTTTATTTTTATCGGAGAAAGTTTAGTCCTCCATTTATGTTATATTGATATATACGTGTGGCTAAAGCGCACACAAACACAGAAAATATTTTTTTATTTTTGCTGGAGAGAAGTGCACTTTGTGGGTTACACCACCCTTTAAGAAATGAGCCAGCCGGCTCTTTACTTATGGGACACAGGCGCATGTTTGGCACTACTTTGTTGATGCACGTGCGGCTACTGCGCACACAATTCACAAACACACAAAAAATATTATTTTTTTAGCACTTGGGGGGAGCACCCCTGATGGACAGAGCACCCCCTGGACAACACTACAGCACCCCTTTAGGACTGGGACACTGCACAGGACTTTGGAGTGGACACAGCCCCTATGGAGAACTGACTGCACAACACAGTCCAGCCAGCCCCTATGGACTTTGAAGTAGTGGACCCCTGCCCCTATTAACAACAGCAGCACAGCACAACACAGCCAGCCCCTATGGACTTTGAAGTAGTGGACAACAGCAGCACAGCGCAGCACAGCACAGGACAACACTACTCTGCAATACACTACACTACACAGCCCAGCTAGCCCTAACTCCCACCCTGCCTCTTCACTGTCCACAGCCGAGTGAGAAAATGGCGCCGACGCGGGTACCTTATATAGGATCCAAAACCCGCGAGACTCGGAAGGCAGGATGATGATGTTTTGCCTCGATTTCAGATCCGAGTCAGGCGGGAAAAGTCGAGCCTGACTCAGATCTGCCTCGGATCGGGGGGGCTCGGGGGGGTTCGGATTTCAGAAATCCGAACCCGCTCACCCCTAGTGTAGTGTAGTGTATGCGGGGAGCAGGGTTAGTGTAGTGTAGTGTGTGCGGGGAGCAGGGTTAGTGAAGTGCAGTGTGTGCGGGGAGCGGGTGCTGGGTTAGTATTGTGTAGTGTAGGTAGTGTATGTGGGGAGCAGGGTTAGGGGCAGTGTAGTGTGTGCGGGGAGCAAGGTTAGTGTAGTGTAGTGTGTGCGGGGAGTGGGTGCAGGGTTAGGGGTAGTGTAATGTAGTATGTGCGGGGAGCGGGTGCAGGGTTAGTGTAGTGTAGTGTGTGCGGGGAGCAGGGTTAGGAGTAGTGTAGTGTATGCGGGGAGCAGGGTTAGTGTAGTGTAGTGTGTGCGGGGAGCAGGGTTAGTGTAGTGTAGTGTGTGCGGGGAGCGGGTGCTGGGTTAGTATAGTGTAGTGTGTGCAGGGAGTGGGTGCAGGGTTAGGGGTAGTGTAATGTAGGGGTGTGCACCGGCCACTTTTCGTGTTTTGTGTTTAGGTTTTGGATCTGGATCTTTCTTCGTGTTTTGGATCTGGATTGGTTTTGCCAAAACCACCCTTCCGTGTTTTGGGTTCTGGGTTTTGTGTTTTGGATCTGTATTTTTTTGAAAAAAAGCATAAAAACAGCTAAAATCACAGAATTTGTGGGTTTTTCTGCTCCTATGCTATTATTAACCTCAATAACCTTAATTTCCACTCATTTCCAGTCTATTCTGAACACCTCACACCTCACAATAGTGTTTTTATGTCCAAAAGGTTGCACCGAGGTAGCTGGATGACTATGCTAAGCACCACGAGTGGGCGGCACAAACAAGTGGCCCATCTAGGAGTGACACTGCAGTGGCAGACAGGATGGCAGTTTGAAAAACTAGGCCCCAAACAGTACATAATGCAAAGAAAAAAAAGAGGTGCAAGATGGAATTGTCCTTACACCCACCCTTATGTTGTATAAACAGGATATGCACACTTTAACAAACCAAACATTTCAGCACCAGGGTCTGCCACACGACTGTGGCTGAAATGATTGGTTCGTTTGGGCACCCACAAAACAAGCTGGCAATTAATCTGTCCCTGCACAAACTGGCTCTACGGAGGCAAGATGTCGTCCTCATCCTCCGATTCCTCACCCTCTTCAGTGTTGTGTACATCCTCATCCTCAGAGTATTAATTCGTCCCCGCTGGAATCCACAACCACAGGTCCCTCTGTACGTTCTGGAGGCAGGTCTCCCTGGTAGAGTTGATAATTCATTTTATGAACATCATCTTCTCCACATTTTGTGGAAGCAACCTCCTATGCCTTTTGCTGACAAGGTTCCCGGCTGCACTAAACACTCTTTTGGAGTACACACTGGAGGGGGGGCAACTCAGGTAAAATAGAGCCAATTTGTACAGTTACCTCCAAATTGCTTCTTTTGCCTGCCAGTACAGGTACGGACTGTCTGACATGCCTACTTGGATGCTGTCACCGATGTAATCCTTTAACAGACAGACGCACGCTTGTTGCTGCTGCTTTAAGGATGCAGGTGCGGCTACAGCCCACACATTTCACAAACACAGAAAAAAAAAGAAGAATATTTTTATTGTTTGTGGAGCGCACTTTGAGGGTGTCACCACCCTTTAACAGACAGACGCACGCTTGTCGCTGCTGCTTTAAGGATGCAGGTGCGGCTACAGCCCACACATTTCACAAAGACAGAAAAAAAAATAAGATTTTTTTTATTGTTTGTGGAGCGCACTTTGAGGGTTACACCACCCTTTAACAGACAGATGCACGCTTGTCGCTGCTGCTTTGAGGACAGTATCATATGCAGTGACAGTAGACTTGTCAGAAATTGTTGGCACGTCCTTCAGTCCGGACCAGATGTCCAAACCGGCCCTTGACTTATGACACAGGCGCACGCTTGGCACTGCTACTGTGTTGCTGCACGTGCGGCTACATCGCACAAAAGTCACAAACACATAAAAAAAATATTTTTTATTTTTTGGAGCACTTTGAGGGTTATACCACCCTTTAACAGACAGACGCACGCTTATCGCTGCTGCTTTGAGGATTCAAGTGCGGCTACAGCCCACACAATTCACAAAGACAGAAAAAAAAAGAAGAATATTTTTATTGTTTGTGGAGCGCACTTTGAGGGTTACACCACCCTTTAACAGACAGACACATGCTTGTCGCTGCTGCTTTAAGGATGCAGGTGCGGCTACAGCCCACACATTTCACAAAGACAGAAAAAAAAAGAAGAATATTTTTATTGTTTGTGTAGCACACTTTGAGGGTTACACCACCCTTTAACAGACAGACGCACGCTTGTCGCTGCTGCTTTGAGGATGCAAGTGCGGCTACAGCCCACACAATTCAGAAAGACAGAAAAAAAAAAAAAAATTTAATTGTTTGTGGAGCGCACTTTGAGGGTTACACCACCCTTTAACAGACAGACGCACGCTTGTCGCTGCTGCTTTAAGGATGCGGGTGCAGCTACAGCCCACACATTTCACAAAGACAGAAAAAAAAAGAATATTTTTATTGTTTGTGGAGCACACTTTGAGGGTTACACCACCCTTTAACAGACAGACGCACGCTTGTCGCTGCTGCTTTGAAGATGCAAGTGCGGCTACAGCCCAAACAATTCACAAAGACAGAAAAAAAAAGAAGAATTTTTTTATTGTTTGTGGAGCGCACTTTGAGGGTTACACCACCCTTTAACAGACAGACGCACGCTTGTCGCTGCTGCTTTAAGGATGCAGGTGCGGCTACAGCCCACACATTTCACAAAGACAGAAAAAAAAAATAATAATTTTTTATTGTTTGTGGAGAGCACTTTGAGGGTTACACCACCCTTTAACAGACAGACGCACGCTTGTCGCTGCTGCTTTAAGGATGCGGGTGCGGCTACAGCCCACACATTTCACAAAGACAGAAAAAAGAAGAATATTTTTATTGTTTGTGGAGCGCACTTTGAGGGTTACACCATCCTATAACAGACAGACGCACGCTTGTCGCTGCTGCTTTGAGGATGCAGGTGGAATCTAGACGGGATTTGGAACCGGGGACACACTACCTCCATCAATTGTCTAAATCCCACTGCACTAATGGCGGATACTGGATGCACGTCTAACACCAACATAGCAGTCAAGGCCTCAGTTATACGTTTTGCTTCAGGATGACTGCTGTCGTACTTCATCCTCATCGCTAGGGACTGTTGGAGGGTCAATTGTTTAGTAAAAGTAGTGATGTTCCTACTTCCTCTCTGGGATGATGAACAACTCCCAGCAGCAGCAACAGCACTAGGAGGAAGTGGTTCTTGATCTTTCCCTATTTTATTTTTATCGGAGAAAGTTTGGTCCTCCATTTATGTTATATTGATATATACGTGCGGCTAAAGCGCACACAAACACAGAAAATATTTTTTTATTTTTGCTGGAGAGTAGTGCACTTTGTGGGTTACACCTCCCTTTAAGAAATGAGCCAGCCGGCTCTTTACTTATGGGACACAGGCGCATGTTTGGCACTACTTTGTTGATGCACGTGCGGCTACTGCGCACACAATTCACAAACACAGAAAATATTTTTTTTTTTGGTTTGGACTGGAGTGTACTTTGGGGGTTACAGCACCCTTTAACGGTCAAGCCAGCCGGGCCTTTACTTATGACACAGGCGCACGCTTGGCACTACTTTGTTGATGCACGTGCGGCTACTGCGCACACAGTTCACAAACACAGAAAATAATTTTTTTTTTGGTTTGGACTGGAGTGTACTTTGGGGGTTACAGCACCCTTTAACGGTCAAGCCAGCCGGACCTTTACTTATGACACAGGCGCACGCTTGGCACTACTTTGTTGATGCACGTGCGGCTACTGCGCACACAATTCACAAACACAGAAAATATTTTTTTTTTTGGTTTGGACTGGAGTGTACTTTGGGGGTTACAGCACCCTTTAATGGTCAAGCCAGCCGGACCTTTACTTATGACACAGGCGCACGCTTGGCACTACTTAGTAGATGCATGTGCGGCTACTGCGCACACAATTCACAAACACAGAAAATATTATTTTTTTTGGTTTGGACTGGAGTGTACTTTGGGGGTTACAGCACCCTTTAATGGTCAAGCCAGCCGGCCCTTTACTTATGACACAAGCGCACGCTTGGCACTACTTTGTTGATGCACGTGCGGCTACTGCGCACACAATTCACAAACACAGAAAATATTTTTTTATTTGGTTTGGAGTGTACTTTGGGGGTTACAGCACCCTTTAACGGTCAAGCCAGCCGGCTCTTTACTTATGACACAGGCGCATGCTTGGCACTACTTTGTTGATGCACGTGCGGCTACTGCGCACACAATTCACAAACACAGAAAATATATATTTTTTTGGTTTGGACTGGAGTGTACTTTGGGGGTTACAGCACCCTTTAACGGTCAAGCCAGCCGGACCTTTACTTATGACACAGGTGCACGCTTGGCACTACTTAGTAGATGCATGTGCGGCTACTGCGCACACAATTCACAAACACAGAAAATATTATTTTTTTTGGTTTGGACTGGAGTGTACTTTGGGGGTTACAGCACCCTTTAACGGTCAAGCCAGCCGGCCCTTTACTTATGACACAAGCGCACGCTTGGCACTACTTTGTTGATGCACGTGCGGCTACTGCGCACACAATTCACAAACACAGAAAATATTTTTTTATTTGGTTTGGAGTGTACTTTGGGGGTAACAGCACCCTTTAACGGTCAAGCCAGCCGGCTCTTTACTTATGACACAGGCGCATGCTTGGCACTACTTTGTTGATGCACGTGCGGCTACTGCGCACACAATTCACAAACACAGAAAATAATTTTTTTTTTGGTTTGGACTGGAGTGTACTTTGGGGGTTACAGCACCCTTTAACGGTCAAGCCAGCCGGCCCTTTACTTATGACACAGGCGCACGCTTGGCACTACTTTGTTGATGCACGTGTGGCTACTGCGCACACAATTCACAAACACAGAAAATATATATTTTTTTGGTTTGGACTGGAGTGTACTTTGGGGGTTACAGCACCCTTTAACGGTCAAGCCAGCCGGCCCTTTACTTATGACACAGGCGCACGCTTGGCACGCCTTTGTTGATGCACGTGCGGCTACTGCGCACACAATTCACAAACACAGAAAATAATTTTTTTTTGGTTTGGACTGGAGTGTACTTTGGGGTTACAGCACCCTTTAACGGTCAAGCCAGCCGGCCCTTTACTTATGACACAGGCGCACGCTTGGCACTACTTTGTTGATGCACGTGCGGCTACTGCGCACACAATTCACAAACACACAAAAAATATTATTTTTTTAGCACTTGGGGGGAGCACCCCTGATGGACAGAGCACCCCCTGGACAACACTACAGCACCCCTTTAGGACTGGGACACTGCACAGGACTTTGGAGTGGACACAGCCCCTATGGAGAACTGACTGCACAACACAGTCCAGCCTGCCCCTATGGACTTTGAAGTTGTGGACACAGACCCTATTAACAACAGCAGCACAGCACAACACAGCCAGCCCCTACGGACTTTGAAGTAGTGGACAACAGCAGCACAGCACAGCACAACACTACTCTGCACTACACTACACTACACTACACAGCCCACCCAGCCCTAACTCCCTCCCTCCCTCTTCACTGTCCACAGCCGAGTGAGAAAATGGCGCCGACGCGGGTACCTTATATAGTTTCCAAAACCCGCGAGACTCGGAAGGCGGGATGATGACGTTTTGCCTCGATTTCAGATCCGAGTCAGGAGGGAAAAGTCGAGCCTGACTCGGATCTGCCTCGGATCGGGGGGGCTCGGGGGGGTTCGGATTTCAGAAATCCGAACCCGCTCACCCCTAGTGTAATGTAGTATGTGCGGGGAGCGGGTGCAGGGTTAGTGTAGTGTAGTGTGTGTGAGGGGAGCAGGGTTAGTGCAGTGTAGTGTGTGCGGGGAGCAGGGTTAGTGTAGTGTAGTGTGTGCGGGGAGCAGGGTTAGTGTAGTGTAGTATGCGCGGGGAGCAGGGTTAGTGTAGTGCAGTGTGTGCGGGGAGCAGGGTTAGGAGTAGTGTAATGTAGTGTGTGCGGGGAGTGGGTGTAGGGTTAGTGTAGTGTAGTGTGTGCGGGGAGCGGGAGCAGGGTTAGTGTAGTGTAGTGTGTGCGGGGAGCAGGGTTAGGGTAGTGTAGTATGTGCGGGGAGCAGGGTTAGTGTAGTGTATTGTGTGCGGGGAGCAGGGTTAGTGTAGTGTAGTGTGTGTGGGGAGCGGGTGTAGGGTTAGTGTAGTGCAGTGTGTGCGGGGAGCAGGGTTAGGGGCAGTGTAGTGTTTGCGGGGAGTGGGTGTAGGGTTAGTGTAGTGTAGTGTGTGCGGGGAGCGGGAGCAGGGTTAGTGTAGTGTAGTGTGTGCGGGGAGCAGGGTTAGGGTAGTGTAGTATGTGCGGGGAGCAGGGTTAGTGTAGTATATTGTGTGCGGGGAGCAGGGTTAGTGTAGTGTAGTGTGTGTGGGGAGCGGGTGTAGGGTTAGTGTAGTGCAGTGTGTGCGGGGAGCAGGGTTAGGGGCAGTGTAGTGTTTGCGGGGAGCGGGTGTAGGGTTAGTGTAGTGCAGTGTGTGCGGGGAGCAGGGTTAGGGGCAATGTAGTGTGTGCGGGGAGCGGGGTTAGTGTAGTGTAGTGTGTGCGGGGAGCGGGTGCTGGGTTAGTATATTGTAGTGTGTGCAGGGAGTGGGTACAGGTTTAGTGTAGTGTTGTGTAGGTAGTGTATGCGGGGAGCAGGGTTAGTGTAGTGTAGTGTGTGCGGGGAGCAGCGTTAGTGTAGTGTAGTGTGTGCGGGGAGCGGGTGCTGGGTTAGTATAGTGTAGTGTGTGCAGGGAGTGGGTGCAGGGTTAGGGGTAGTGTAATGTAGTATGTGCGGGGAGCGGGTGCTGGGTTAGTATAGTGTAGTGTGTGCAGGGAGTGGATGCAGGGTTAGGGGTAGTGTAATGTAGTATCAGCGGCGTAACTAGGGTATTTGGAGCCCAGGGAAAATTTGAAAAGGGAGACCACCTCATCCATGCCTTTGGCGCGCGCGGCAAAAAAAATGGGCGTGGTCACTTAAAAATGGGGCGTGTCATCATGACACACCCCTTTATTTTCAAACTGAACATTCCTATACATATGCACCTTAACCCCAGTAGTACCCCTTATACAGTACCGCCAGTATGCAGTTGTGGTCCCTCTCATGCAGGCCCATAGTAGTGCCCCTTATAAAGTATCCCCAGTAGTGGTCCCTCTTATACAGCCCCCAATTAGTTCCCCTTACTCAGTACCCCCAGTAGTGGCCCCCCCAAATGCAGCGCCCCACGTAGTGTTCCCCCTTATGCAGTGCCCCCAGTAGCAGTCCCCACAATGCAGTGCGCCCAGTAGCAATATCCCCTAATGCAGTGCCCTTTTATATAGTGCCCCCAGCAGTTTTCCCAGTAGTGGTCCCCTTTTGCAGGCACCCTGTAGTGATCCCCCCTATCTAGTGCCCCCTGTAGTGGTCCCCGCAATGCCCCTAGCAGTAAGCCCCTTATATAGTGCCCCCAGCAGTAGTGTCCCCCCCTCCCATGCAGTGCCCCCAGTAGTGGTCCCCCTGATGCAGGCTCCCAGTAGTAACCCCCCCTATCCAGTGGTCCCTGTAGTGGCCCTTCCTATTATTGCCCCCAGTAGTGGTCCCCCGAGTGCAGTGCCTCTAGTAATACTAGGCCCCTTTTAGAATGCCCCCAGTGGTAGTCCCCCCCCAAGTAGTAGTCCCCAGTAGAGTAGCCCCCCCCCAGTATAGGTCCTCCCAATGGCACCCCCAGTAGAGGTCCCCCCCAGTAGTAGCCAACCCCTCCCCCGTTGAGCAGATAGGTTTAAAAATAAATAAATATATATTTAAAAATATACTTACCTGATTCCACGCTGCTCCTGCTCCTGTCCGCGACACCGCTCCCGACCGCCAGTCCGCCTGGGCTGGCTCGCTCAGCATTATGGGACTGAAGCCTAGCGCCGGTCCTGTGCAAATGTGTAGCGCTGACCGCACTCATTGCGGTCGGCGCTACACTGGCTATCTAGGGCGGGCGGGCCGGTACCGTGGCCGGCGGCGCCCCCCCGCGCCGTCGGTCCAACGGCGCCCAGGGCACGAACCCCGCTCGCCCTGCCCTAGTTACGCCACTGTTAGTATGTGCGGGGAGCGGGTGCAGGGTTAGGGATAGTGTAGTGTGCGTGGGGAGCGGGTGCAGGGTTAGTGTAGTGTAGTGTGCCGAGCAGGGTTAGGGGTAGTGTAGTGTGTGCGGGGAGCAGGGTTAGTGTAGTGTAGTGTGTGCAGGGAGCAGGGTTAGTGTAGTGTAGTTTGTGCGGGGAGCAGGGTTAGGGATAGAGTAGTGTGCGTGGGGAGCGGGTGCAGGGTTAGTGTAGTGTAGTGTAGTTAGTGTGTGCAGGCAGCGGGAGCAGGGTTAGGGGTAGTGTACTGTGTGCGGGAGCAGGGTTAGGGGTAGTGTAGTGTGCGTGGGGAGTGGGAGCAGGGTTACGGGTAGTGTAATGTAGTGCATTCCTGCCAACTTTTAATTTTTCCTTCCCGGGAGAAGCCCGGGGAGGAGAAGCAGGTGGGCGACGGGGCCTGACATTTTGCGTCATTAAGCATCGCCCCTTGCAGTTAATTGCCGCTAATAGTGCGTATTTAAATTAGGGGTGAGCGGGTTCGGTTTTACTCGGATTTACTCGGATCTTTTTATTGGCTATCGCCTATCATGTGTTTTGGATAGCCAATAGAATAAATCCGAATTTGCGGTAAAGTGGCGATAAGAACCGAGTAAATCCGAATAAAACCGAGCCTGCGCATCCCTAATTTAAATAGGGTGTGGGGCCAAATGACACAATTCTTGTAGGGTCAGGGGTATGTGTGTAGGGAGGGGGTGCAGAGTTAGCAGATTAGTACCTGTCCTGTGCCCAGTCCATGGAAGCTGTCTGCGACACTAGAGAAGATACGGAGAAGAAGGCCAGTGCTGCAGAAGGTGAGCAATTAAGGACTAATTAAGCTAATAGGAAATTTACAATTGCTTATATAATCATTAGGGGTTGTGTTTAAGGGTTCCAGAGCAGATGCAGACAATTTCCTTAGAATATGAATTTTAGGAAAAATTAGACCTGCTCTGGAGATTTAAAAAAAAAAAATGAGCGATCAAAAAAAAAAATCAAAACCCTGCACCCAATTGGATACCAAAAATCTCACACCTGCAGGGAAAACCCTGTAGGTGCGAGATTTTTGGTAAACTCCCACCTAATTAAATATGGCCCTATGGTTTTATATGTTCACAGAGTAAAGTAATATAAAATAAATATATAACATACAGTAAAAAATAAGTTGAAAAGTACAGATATGAATACTCTATAGTTCCAGTACTGTACATATATTATTATAGGCCACACTTCCAATAAAGTAATATGTTACATATGTGTACAGTACATGAAAGAAGTCAAAGAATAAAATAAACTGTATATTTTTAAAAAAAACCATGACAAACATTTTGATGAGGTTAGTAATGTAAAAAGCAATTACTCAATGCTGGTGATACAAAAAAAATTTAAGAAATACCTCGGTAAAAAGGTAAAAATACAGGATTTATATTATTTCCTTTGTTTTGTTCAGAAACAGGAACATTTAGTTGAAGTCGTTTTGGTGAGAATTGTGAAAGATTGGAGAGAACGCTCTTGTGTTGACAATGTAGTAATGGTCTTAAATTATAGGGAATTTACTGTATCTAGAGTGATGTTACATAGAAACATTTACACATTGTGAAAAATAGAGAGAACATATTGATAAATGAAAGTTGTTGAAAATATAGCCAGAAAAAAATCCGGTAAGGCTAATTCTAATGACTTTGAAGTTTATAGATGATACTGCCTGTAAAAAAAAATTACACTTTTCATTACCACCACTATTTTAGTTCGCTGCAGTTGTTATAATGTGGTTCAGTTATTTAGGTGTGTATACACACTCATGTTATTGCTAGTTAACCCCCATTACGGCGGTTCTTGTAACAATGTTATTGAAATTTATAAACTTAGGAATAAGCTCTCCCCTCAGTGTTACATGGTAGCTGTGACCTAATTAAAGACATAGGCCCTCATTCAGAGCCGCACGTTAACAACAGTACGCTCGTTGCGTTCCGATGTTGACTAACCGCACATGCGTCGGTGTTACACTGCGCATGTGCGTACGGCAGATTGCGAGTTTTTTTTCTCTCGTTCCTAAAATAGCGTACAGGAAGTGACATGTCAAATGTGATTGACAGAACAGGGCGTTTTTGGGTGTTGACGGGGGTGGAGATGAAAAAACGCAGGCGTGGCGAGGCGTTTTTGGGGCGTACATACATTAGCAGATGCGAACGTCAAATGTGCTCGGACCGTCTCATACGTCACTGGAACATCCGCTTTCCCTTCAAAATGCTCGCACAGCTTAGGGTCAGGATTACTCGACCACATTGGCGATGGCCTTCTCCTCCGTCCCGGGACTCAACGATGGTGCTGCGATTAATCGCGGCTGGTCAGTAAAGTAATTAGTGTTGGATTGAAAACCGGCTTGGTATGTGTTTGGAAAGCAGTTTATTGGGATAGCACAAAAGCGTACGCAGGTGGAAATCAGAGCTGCTAATGTCATGATTACACAATCAATTAGCGTACATTTTTGGTGTTTAATTTTGGCCACAATTTGTTGGTTATGGCCTATTGTAACAATAATGTCATCATGTTTTAATTAGCTCCCCTTTTTTTTGGTTTACTGTGGAATTTGCATCGCTATGTGATTTTTTAAACGTTCCTTAAAGAGGCCTTTTTTTTTTTTTAAGAGGGTCAGTTTTAGCCTTTAGGGCCAGGATTAAATGTAACCCATTTGTACAATAATGTCACAATACAATCTCAGTTTTTTGTTTTAAATTTATTGTTTAAACACAAACAAATTGGCCTAATATTTTGTTGCCTTTTTTTGTGGCAAAGATATTTGTTAAAAAAAAAAAAAAAACCATAACTGCTAACATAAACGTAAATACAAAATTTAAAAACATTTCACAAGAAAGGAGAGGGAAGTTTTGACCAGAAAGGAATATGAGCCAAGCACAGAAGGAGTGTGGGAAAAGTCGCCATTGCTGTCACCGTTTTCTCGCCCGTTTGGCTGGGTGAGGGTGGGCGCCAGACCGGGTCCGGGATGCCATCGGGCTGGCCTGTCCAGAGGCAGATGTTGTGGCCTCTGGACTAGGCACAGGGCTAGGCACATTTGGAGGATTGGCTGATGTTGTGCCAGAGGTGTAGGATCCGGATGTTCCGGCAGGAAGGGAGGTCGGCTCCACCATGTGCTGGCGAACGAGCTGCTCCAGGGCATCGGCGATGCGGATGTTGGCCCTGGTATTTTCCGCCAGGGCCTGACCAATGGTCACGTTGGCCGCAGCATTTTGCTCCAGGGCCTCAGCCACCCGTATCAGACTGGCGTCCATCCTCTGCAGAATCTCCGTATGGCAATCCGATTTAAAATTAAGTTCTGTGAGGAGGCCCACTGCCTGCGAGGGGGCACGCCCTGGACTGGCTTCTGCAGGGTCCTCAGCCGGATGTACTGGTTCCTCCCCTGCAGAGCCAGCAGAAATTCTGCGGCCAAGGCTCCCCTCTGGAGCAGACTCATCCGCCTCTGTCTCTGTTAGGAAAATTGCGAAAAGACTCACATTAGAATCTACATATTGGCACAATAGCATTTCAGAGTTGGTGACATCACAAGACTTACCTTGGCCAACATGAGGAGCCGCAAAGTCTGGCATGTCCGTATCCATGTTGGACACGCCAAACACCTCCACAGCCTGCACACACCCCTGTGCCAGCTCTTCTAAGTCTGTCAACTCCAATGACACAGGGGTGGGACCCCCACCTGTCCCCCTTGCATGCCTAGCCCTGTCGGCAAGTTTTTGCTTGAGACGATATTTGAAGTCTGCCCATCTGTGGAATGAAATTGGACCCATTATCCTTTTTTTTACAATGGGGTTTGTTTATAGGATGGGAAAGTGTTTACTTACCGCCGTTTGACATCCCGGGCTAGACGGACATAATCACCCACCCTATTGACAGCAACGGCGACCTCCTCCCACATTCTCCACTTCTGGCTTTGGCTCATATTCCTGGCTGCCTGGGGCAGGATGTCAACGCACTTCTGGATCAAAACCTCCATCTCCTTGCTTGTGAAATGTGGCTGCCTTTTTTTTTTGGCAGCTTTGGCGGGTTGACTGGGGCCAGCAGTCTCTTCCATGTCATCCTCCTCACCTATTTGGGTAAATATGCAGATTTAGCCACTTCACAACTTGACCAATATATTTGTTTTAAAATAATCATTGAGACAAAATGCATGAAGGCCTTACCGCCGGATTTTTGGCCATTGTTTCCCTGGTCTGAAGCCATGTCTCTGCTTCCAGAATGAAATCAACCAGAAATTCAATGTGATTTCGTGACGTATTTATACATGCGTCCTTTGTTTGCGGCCGCATCATTGATTGTGCGTCCCTATGATTCATCCTTAATTTGTGCGGGAAAATAAACACTATTTATGGCTTGGTGTGTGTGGAGTCGAGGTTGGGTTGTTGGATTGTTGGCGGTTAAGTTGTTTGGATTTGGTTGTTTGCGGTTGGAGGATTTGGCAGAGTTGGTTTTTTGTTTGGTTTTGCTACAGTTGTTTTGGTTTTCCGTTCGCATTTTTTTGCTTTTTTCCCCATCCTTTCCTGATTTGGTAAGTTTTGTGCAGTCTAATTTGTGGCCAATTGGTGTCTACTTCTGTTTTTTGGTTAGCTATTTTTTTTTAACACTAATTTCATCTTTTTTAGTTTGTTTTGGCTTTCGGACCCAAAGACCTTTTTTTTGGAAATCTTATATATTCGAGTTGGGTAAGTCCATTTTTTTTCTTGCATTTGCGAACTAATTACCGCATTTTTGACTGTTGGTGTAGTGACTTGCATTTGCGAACTAATTAACGCATTTTTGACTGTTGGTGTAGTGACTTGCATTTGCGAATTAATTACCGCATTTTTGACTGTTGGTGTAGTGACTTGCATTTGCGAACTAATTACCGCATTTTTGACTGTTGGTGTAGTGACTTGCATTTGCGAACTAATTACCGCATTTTTGACTGTTGGTGTAGTGACTTGCATTTGCGAACTAATTACCGCATTTTTGACTGTTGGTGTAGTGACTTGCATTTGCGAACTAATTAACGCATTTTTGACTGTTGGTGTAGTGACTTGCATTTGCGAACTAATTAACGCATTTTTGACTGTTGGTGTAGTGACTTGCATTTGCGAACTAATTAACGCATTTTTGACTGTTGGTGTAGTGACTTGCATTTGCGAACTAATTAACGCATTTTTGGCGGCTTATTCTTCATGTAAACCAGTTTTGCTTTTCCCTTTTCCATTTTTGGGGTCCATTTGAACCCTATTTGACGTACGGTGTGCAATGTCGTTTTCATCGATGGCCAAATGTGTGTTTCACCTATTTTATGTGTTGGCTTGCAACAATTTGAAAAACAAAAAATCACCCTCTAAATTTTTGATGTCTCATTTTTGGCTTTTTTACAGTTTATACGTATCATGACAATACCCCGGCATGTAAGCAGCTATGGATGGTATCAGAAAGCTAAGTTGTTTTTTGTTACTTTTGGGGTGGCTCAAAAGCCTTACATTGTAAACTTTGAATTCAGGTAGATCTGGGGCGAATTGTTCTGGCCCTGCTCCCGGAAGACGACCAACCTCAAACTCGTCCCAGGCGTAGGCATCGTAGGCATGCAAGGCCCCAGATATTTCGAACACATGTCACCCTTTTTGGAATGCCCGATGATGAGGTTTGAAGACGCTACCGTCTACCTCCCAAAATCATCATAGACACTCTCTCATTAATAGAAAGTGATCTTGAGCGGCAAATTGACAGTCCAACAGCAATACCACCACTGACGCAATTTATGGCGGTGTTACATTTCTGTGCCTCAGGATCGTTCCAAACAACGGTGGGAATAGTGGCGGGCATCTCCCAATCCTCCTTTTCCCGGATCCTGAGGGCAGTGATGGAGGCACTTTTCAAGCACCTCCATCATTTTATTCAAATGCCTTTGGATATGGGTGCCCTTAGTGTGGCCAAGGCCAATTTTTACCAAATAGCTGGCTTCCCACACATCATAGGGGTTGTGGATGGTACTCACATTCCACTTCAGCCTCCAGCACGGCTGGAGGCAATATTTAGAAACCGTAAACACTATCACTCCCTGAATGTAATGGTGGTATGTGATGCCTCCCTCCAGATCCTGTCCCTGAATGCTAAATTACCCGGAAGTGCTCATGACTCCTTCGTCATCCAGCAATCAGGGATATGGCAGAAATTAACCAACCTACAAGCTGGTGATGCGTGGCTTCTGGGTAAGTGGAGACCTTTAGTACATAACAATGTTAAGCTTGATACACAGTGTTCCTGATGTGGTCTATTTTTGTTCACAGGAGACAGTGGATACCCTTGCATGTCCTGGCTGCTCACTCCTTATTTGGCTCCCACACCAGGGCCACAAAGTGCGTATAATTCCGCACTTACAGCCACCAGGCAAGTGGTGGAGCGCTGTATCGGCCTTTTAAAAGGCCGATTCAGATGCCTCCACCGCTCTGGTGGCGAGCTCATGTATGTGCCGGATATGGTGTCTAAAATTGTGGTCCTGTGTGGGATATTTCACAACATTGCCATAAGGAGTGGTGTCCCAATGCAGCCAGAGGATGCCTTACCTGAGGATGGCCCCCCCGAGGTTGGTCGAAGGTCAGTATGTGGGGGGGCCATACGCGATGATGTGGTGGCCAGATTTTTTAGGTAAGTTTGAACAAAACTCCAGTGTTTATACCTAATATGTTTGTGTTTGTTTGCGAACATCTAATTTTTTATTTTTTTTCTCACCATCTTCTGTTTGTTCACATAATCTTTGGCACTCCAACGCTCACTACTTCCTGCTACCCTTACCAAACCTGGATCTGGTCCTTTTGGGCATATATTCTGGAACCCATATCGCAACGCCATGTTTGTGGAATCATGTTGGCATGGTCCTTCGTCAACCAGTTCTTGATTTTTTGTTTTTATTTAATTATTTCTTGGTATGTGTTGTATTTGAATTTATCACTGTGTTCTTTTTTTGGGAGTGACCACTTTGTTTTCTCTGTTATGTTGTGAATAAATGTTTGGAGAGTGAAATGGTCTTCCTTTTTTGGGACGTTAACAGCAAGTGTAACCAGGTTAACACAAGTTACATTTGACTAAGGGGTAAACCAGTACTGACGCCAGTTGAGCTAAACTGAAATATGTTTTCAGCTTCCCAATCCACACCAAAAGGAAGCCTGGCCCAACCTTGGGATTTGTAAGATTGGCCTAAGCAGCTTGCGCACCAACTAGGAACCAGGAAAATGTAGAAATATGTAATTGACACTACACCCAAAAAGGGAAATGACATTGTTACTGTTATGTGTTTCTTGTGTCTGTTTGACATACAAAGACAAAACACAATCTAACTTTTAAAAATGGGAAATCCTTGCAGGAACAGTCTACTTATGTCATGCTAAACTATCTTGGTTTTGATTTTTAAAAATGAGCCACAACGTATATTTGTCTTAATAAATTTATTTAGAAAATATAACAAAAATAAAAAAACTACTGCCGAAGGAGGCCAGACAGCCGGTCGAGGGCCACCAGAATGCCGATGACATGTTGGCGCATCTGCCCCACACAATCCGCCACCTCTTGCCGACGCCTCTGTTCCTCTGTGGGTGAGAAAAGTGTGTGGGTTAATACAACAATAGGGAATCCACATTAAAAAAAAAAAACACAACCAAATCACTCCTAAACCCAAACCAAAAAAAAAAAAGGGGGGGCTGGCAAAAATACAAGGCCTAGGTACAAATTCCCACAGGTATGATATGTGTATGTTGAAATCACCAGGAAGAGGTAAAGGCAAACCTTCAAAATCACCAAAAGTCAAGCCACAAAAACACGAAGAAAGGCACGACACATGATTACATACAAACTGTTTGTGCTTTAAAAAAAAAAATACATACCGGGAGACAAAACAGGAGCTCCGGAAATACCTCCATGATCCTCCTCGGAGGATCCGTCATTACCCAAAGAATGGGGAGGAGTTATGATGGACTCCGGGGAGGGGGTAATTGGAAGAGGGGTGGGTGGAGGAGAGGGGGAAGTGGGACGGAGGGGAAGGAGGCCCGACATTTCCGGGAGAGGGTCTGGGAAGGATGGGGAGGAGTGGGGAATAGGGGAAAGATTTGGGGTGGAGTGTTGGCTGGGGGTTGGGGATAGTGGCCGGGAACGCCGTCTGGACGGACGGTGACGGCGGAGTCTTGGCTGTCCCCCTAAAATATGACAAAGAAATTGCGGTTAGTTTATGGACAAATCCGGGCAACAAAACTAAAAAAAAAAAAAAAAAAAAACAAATAAGCCAAATAGCAGTAGAATGAATAAATCAGAAATAGAGGGGAAACATGCACACGCAGATATGAGTACAAATAATAAATAGAACAGACAGGAAAACATGCACACGCAGATATGAGTACAAATAATAAATAGAACAGACAGGAAAACATGCACACGCAGATATGAGTACAAATAATAAATAGAACAGACAGGAAAACATGCACACGCAGATATGAGTACAAATAATAAATAGAACAGACAGGAAAACATGCACACGCAGATATGAGTACAAATAATAAATAGAACAGACAGGAAAACATGCACACGCAGATATGAGTACAAATAATAAATAGAACAGACAGGAAAACATGCACACGCAGATATGAGTACAAATAATAAATAGAACAGACAGGAAAACATGCACACGCAGTTTGCCCCACAAACACAAACATTAAAACCACAATACATAACACTTACTTGCCAGGATCTGCATGCGAAAGCATGCCAGCAAGCGGGGCGTTCGCCGTTGCAGGTCGGACCACCTGCGCTCCAGCTGCCCAATGTTGCGGCGTGAGCCGAAGGACCGCAGGCGGGACCGTGCCTCCGCATACGCGGAGCGCTTCTGCCGGTTGGTCATGGGTTGAGGTTGGCTGGTGATCCGGCGATCCATGACCTCCGTAAGCACCAGCAGCTCGCGCCTGGTGAATGCGGAGGCTCTCATGATGGCAATGGTGTTTTTCTTAAAAATCATTTTTGATAAAGTGTGTAAAAATTTTCTGATTGGCTAATGTATTTTGGAAATTAACAGGAGCAATTTTATTGGTTAGTGTATGAGTCATGTGTTCGACAGGGCCAGAAATCTCTGGAGAGTTATGATAGGCTTGATGCAGTGACATGCGTAAGCAAATTTAAATAAAGAAATGAACCCAGGGAAATATGCGGGGATTCACAGCAATAGTACAATTGTTTAATTGTGGTTCACATGTTTTTTGAACAATAAAAGCGAATGTTTCATCCGTACGTATTCTGCGGGTAAACACAAACACGGACAAGAGTAAAGTTTCTTGCATTGTGTTGAAAAAAACAAACAATTAAGCTAATTGATACATTGATTGGCATGATACGATTGATGGAGGTAGGCAGAATAAAGGAGCAGGTAATCGACATCTGACAAGGCCACTTCCTGTTTATACTTGTGCGTGCGTTCCTTTCAAGCCATTTCGGGGATGTACGCTCGCTATTTCGTACGCTCGTTAGTTAGAGGAGGGGTCGTCAGAGTTTTGGGAGGAATTTTAGATGCGAACGAAAATACGAGCGAGCCATTGCATTTAAATATTTTTGTACGTACGCCTAACGTACGTGCGCCCGCTTGCGAGTGGGTCTGAATGAGGGCCATAGGCTTCTATAAACTGGACAGATTTTATACAAGGCTGCAGTGGGTAATCTATCAAATGTGATTGATGTATCAGTTTTAATTAGGAATACCAATGATACCTAGTTTTAACGCTGGCCCTGGCCATAGGTCATATAGGCAAATGCCTAGGACGCCATTGCTCCAGCAGGCACTCAGCAGACTTGGTGTTGGAATTGGCTGCAGTGTATGGGGTACCAGCTAAAATCTTGTCTAGGGCCCCAAATTGGTCAGGGCTAGGAAGTCTCGGACTGGGGCATGAAGGTCCCACTGGGGGTATGTAGTGGTAGTGGCCCATGATTAGGGGTGTGGTCAGCCACCAGAGGGGGTGTGGTCAGCCATCAGAGGCTTGGCTAACCACTAGAGAGAGCACGGTCTGGGCCCCTTTATAAATATATATAGTAGATACTGATAATGCATAATGATAATGTACCAGATTGGTAACTGCAGTGCACTGTAATAAATAGAGAGCATAGTACTGGGAATGCAATATAATGTAACATATGCATAATAATTAAGAACATAATGATGATCCTGTCTATATATACCACATTAGTGCACTGTACATGTGATAGGGGACCCCCGTACTGACTGGCCAATGCATAAAACTCAATGAGAACTACATTAGGTCTTGTAAATGTTAAAAACAGGCCATTGCAAAAAATCAACTATCTAAGCTCTTCCATCTGGGATGACTTAGTCGTAAGTTAGTGAATGAACGCAGAGCTAACTACCATTCCAATTACTGGCAGGAACTGTGGCCCTCATTCAGAGCCGTTCGTTAGAGGCAGTACGCTCGTTGCGTTCCGATGTTGACTAACCGCGCATGCGCCGGTGTTACACTGCGCATGTGCGTATGGCTGATTGCGAGTTTTTTTTGTCTCGTTCGTCAAATAGCGTACAGGAAGTGACATGCCAAATGTGATTGACAGAACAGGCCGTTTTTGGGCGTTGACGGGGGTGGAGATGGAAAAACGCAGGCGTGGCGAGGTGTTTTTGGGGCGTACATACATTAACAAATGCGAACGTCAAATGTGTTCGTACAAACTCATACGTCACTGGATGATCCTCTTTCCCTTCAAAATGCTCGCACAGCTTAGGGGCTGGATAACTCGACCACAGTGGCGATGGCCTTCTCCTCCGTCCCGGCACTCCACGATGTTGCATCGATTAATCACGGCTTGTCAGAAACTCAATTAGTGTTGGATTGAAAACCGGCTTGGTATGTGTTTGGAAAGCAGTTTTTTTGGATAGCACAAAACCGAACGCAGGTGGAAATCATAGCTGCTAATGTCAGGATTACACAATCAATTAGCGTACATTTGTGGGGGTGTATTTTGGCCGCAATGTGTTCGTTTTTGTACTATTGTAACAATAATGTCATCTTGTTTAGGTTTGGTCCCTCATTTTGTGTTTGCAAGGTGTTTTTTACTCCTTAGGTAATGTTTAAAACGTTCCTTAACGAGCACTTTTTTTACAATGTGTAATTTTTTTTTTTTCAACGTTGTTGGCTTGTGGGCCAGGATTAAAAGTAACTCATTTTGTAAAGAATGTCAGAATACAAAGTCGTACATTTCTGCAAAATTTATTAGTATCCACCCATAAAAAAAAAACATATTGAACTACAACATTTTGGGCAGTGTTCCACAATATTTATTAATTGTGCCAACAATAATTTATGAATAAACGTAAATGTAAAAATTAAAAACAATTCACAAGAAAGGAGAGGGAAGTTTTGGCCAGAAAGGAATATGAGGCAAGCACAGAAGGAGTGTGGGAAAAGTAGCCAATGGTGTCACCGTTTTTTCGCCCGTTTGGCTGGGGGAGGGAGGGCGCCAGACCGGGTCCGGGATGTCATCGGGCTGGCCTGTCCAGAGGCAGATGTTGTGGCCTCTGGACTAGGCACAGGGCTAGGCACATTTGGAGGATTGGCTGATGTTGTGCCAGAGGCGGAGGATCCTGATGTTCCGGCAGGAAGGGAGGTTGGCACCACCATGTGCTGGCGAACGAGCTGCTCCAGGGCAGTGGCGATGCGGATGTTGGCCCTGGTATTTTCCGCCAGGGCCTGACCAATGGTCACGTTGGCCGCAGCATTTTGCTCCAGGGCCTCAGCCACCCGTACCAGACTGGCGTCCATCCTCTGCAGAATCTCCGTATGGAAATCCGATTTTAAATTGAGTTCTGTGAGGAGGGACACTGCCTGCGAGGGGGATTGCCCTGGACTGGCTTCTGCAGGGTCCTCAGCCGGATGTACTGGTTCCTCCCCTGCAGAGCCAGCAGAAATTCTGCGGCCAAGGCTCCCCTCTGGAGCAGACTCATCCGCCTGTGTCTCTGTTGGAAAAATGAGAAAAGACTCACATTAGAATCTACATATTGGCACAATAACATTTCACAGTTGGTGACATCACAACATTTACCTGGGACAACATGAGGAGCCGCAAAGTCTGGCATGTCCGTATCCATGTTGGACACGCCAAACACCTCCACAGGCTGCACACACCCCTGTGCCAGCTCTTCCAAATCTGTAAACTCCAATGACACAGGGGTGGGACCTCCACCTGTCCCCCTTGCATGCCTAACCCTGTGTGCCATTTTTTGTTTCAGCCGATATTTGAAGTCTTGCCATCTGTGGGTTAAGTTGGAACCATTACTTTTTATTTGATTGGGTTGTTGGTTTTAGGGTGGTCAAGTGTTTACTTACCGCCGTTTGACATCCCGGGCTAGTCGGACATAATCCCCCACCCTATTGACCTCCACGGCTACCTCTTCTCACATTCTCCACTTCTGGCTTGCACTCATATTCCTGTCTGCCTGTGGCAGGATGTCCACACACTTCTGAATCAAAACCTCCATCTCCTTTCTTGTGAATTGTGGCTGCCTTTTCTTTTTGGCAGCTTTGCCCGGATTACTGGGCCCAGCAGCCTCTTCCATGTCATCCTCCTCACCTATTTGGGGTGATTTGAAGAAATCTCAAATTCCCAACTTGCACAATAATATGTTTAGAATTAATCATTGAGTCAAAATGCATGAAATACTTACCGCGGGACTGTTGTCCATTGTTTTCCTGGTCTGTATCCATGTGTGTTGTTCCAACTAGAAATACACCAGAATTGTGTTTTTGTCTTGTGACGTATTTATACATGCGTCCTTATTTTGCGGCCGCATCATTGATTGTGCGTTCCTCTGAACCTTCCTTAAATTGGGCGGGAAACTAAACACTATTTATGGGTTGTGGCGTTTCGACTCGAGGTGGCGTTTATTGAATGTTGGAGGTTACGTTGGTTGGAGTTGATTGTTGGCTGGTTTTGGAGATTGCGTTTATTGTTTATTTTTTTGGTGTTAGCGGTTTTTATTGGTTTTCATTTCCTTTTTTTTCACTTTTGGCTTTTTGGATCGTTTTCAGTTTTGGTAAGTTTGGGGAGGTATAACTTCGGGGCAATTTGTCTCTCATTGTGGTGTTTATTTTTCTCATTTTTTTTTTCCGTCATTTCATCTCTCTTAGGTTTTTTTTTGGCTCTGCCCCAAAGACATTTTGGTCCGGTTTCTTAGATATTAGCTCTTGGTAAGTTCATGTGTTAAATTGTTTAGGGAATGTTCTTGTTTGTCTGTACGCAACTTTGGTTGGCCTTCCACATGTGACGTTGTTTTTTGCCAAATCGAACACTGTTTTTGTTAATATTTTTGCCCGCCGTTATTGTGCCCTGTATTTGCGAACTAATTAGCGCATTTTTACTACTTGCTATTGTGCCCTGTATTTGCGAACTAATTAGTGCATTTTTACTACTTGCTATTGTGCCCTGTATTTGCGAACTAATTAGCGCATTTTTACTACTTGCTATTGTGCCCTGTATTTGCGAACTAATTAGCGCATTGTGAAATGTGTATTCATCCCTTAAGAATGTTTTTTGTCGCCTGGAGCATTGGTTGATTACATTTGGCCTCTATTTGGCGTAGTGTGCGTAACGTCATTTTGCTCTTGGGCCAAATGTGTGTGTGTCCCCTTTTATGTTTTGTGTTGCTTAAATTTGTGATAATGACATGGCCAGCATAAAATGATGTATATTTTTGATGTTATTATTTGCAGTTACAACATATCATGACTATACCCCGGCATGTAAGCATCACTGGATGGTATTTGAAAGCAAAGTTACATGTATTTTTAGTGGGTGGGGTAAAAAGGCTGACCTTCCAATGCTGTCATTTCAGGTTGATTTGGGTCGGATTGTTCTGGCCCTGCTCCCGGAAGCCGACCAACCTCAATCTCGTCCCAGGTGTAGGCATCGTAGGCGTGCAAGGCCCCAGATATTTCGAACACGTGTCACCCTTTTTGGAATGCCAGATGATGAGGTTTTAAGACGATACCGTCTTCCTCCAAAAATCATCATAGACACTCTCTCATTAATAGAGAGTGATCTTGAGCGGCAAATTGACAGTCCTACAGCAATTCCACCACTTACGCAATTAATGGCGGTGTTACATTTCTGTGCCTCAGGATCGTTCCAAACAACGGTGGGAATAGTGGCGGGCATCTCACAATCCTCCTTTTCCCGGATCCTGAGGGCAGTGATGGAGGCACTTTTCAAGCACCTCCATCATTTTATTCAAATGCCTTTGGATATGGGTGCCCTTAGTGTGGCCAAGGCCAATTTTTACCAAATAGCTGGCTTCCCACACATCATAGGGGTTGTGGATGGTACTCACATACCACTTCAGCCTCCAGCACGGCTGGAGGCAATATTTAGAAACCGTAAACACTATCACTCCCTCAATGTAATGGTGGTATGTGATGCCTCCCTCCAGATCCTGTCCCTGAATGCAAAATTACCAGGAAGTGCATATGACTCCTTCGTCATCCGGCAATCAGGGATATGGCACAAATTAACCAACCTACAAGCTGGTGATGCGTGGCTTCTGGGTAAGTGGAGACCTTTAGTACATAACAATGTTAAGCTTCATACAGAGTGAGCCTGATGTTGTATTTTCCTTTTCACAGGAGACAGTGGCTACCCTTGCACGTCCTGGCTGCTCACTCCTTATTTGGCTCCCACACCAGGGCCACAAAGTGAGTATAATTCCGCACTTACTGCCACCAGGCAAGTGGTGGAGCGCTGTATCGGCCTTTTAAAAGGCCGATTCAGATGCCTCCACCACTCTGGTGGCGAACTCATGTATTTGCCGGATATGGTTTCGAAAATTGTGGTCCTGTGTGGGATATTTCACAACATTGCCATAAGGAGTGGTGTCCCAATGCAGCCAGAGGATGCCTTACCTGAGGATGGCCCCCCTTGAGGTTGGTCGGAGGTCAGTATGTGGGGGGGCCATACGCGATGATGTGGTGGCCAGATTTTTTAGGTAATTATTAGCAAAAAACCAGTGTTGATACCTAATGTGGTTGGGTTTGTTTGAGAGCATCTAATTTTTGGCTAATTTGTTTCTCCCTCTTCTGTTTTTTGAAATAATCTTTGGCACTCCAACGATGACTACTTCCTGCTACCCTTACAAAACCTGTATGTGGATATTTTGTGGCTATATTCGGGAACACTTCTTGCCACGCCATATATGTGGAATCATGTTGGCATGGTCCTTCGTCAACCAGTTCTTGATTGTTTTTTTTGGGTGTTTGTTTTTTGGTATGTGTTGTATTTGGGATTATCACTGTGTGTTTTGTTTGTGAGTGACCACTTTGCAATTTTTGTTATGTTGGTAATAAATTTTTTAATAGCAAAATTTTGTCCCTTTTTTGTAAAAGTTACCACCAAGTGTAACCAGGTTCACACATGTAACATATGACTAAGGGGTAATCCAGTACTGACGCCATTTGTGCAAAAATGATTCCTTTATTCTGGGTCCAAACCAACACCAAAAGGAAGCCTGTACAATCCTTTTGCTTCGTAATATTGCCCTAAGCTGTTTGCACACCAACTAGGAACCTGGAAAATGTTGAAATATATAATGGTGACTACACCAAAAAAGGGAAATCAGATTTGTACTGTTAGGTGTTTCTTGTGGCTGTTTGACCCAAAAATACAACACACGCTCTTATTGGCCCAAATGTGAAATCCTTGCAGGAACACTATACTTATGTCAGGGTAAACAATATGTGGTTGGGACAAAACGAATGAGCCAGAACGTAACTTCAAACAAAACAATTTATTTACAGAATGTTGAACCAAAAAAAAACTAGTCCCTAAGGAGGACCGACATACGGTCAAGGACCACCAGCACCCCGATGATTTGGCTGTGCATCTGGGCCACACATCCTCTTAAATTTGCCCGAAGCCTCTGTTCCTCTGTGGGTGAGAAAAAATTGGGGATTAATACAATAATAGTGAAACCACATAAAAACACAATTTTAAACAAAAAAAAAAAAAACATTAAAATTCAACACACTAAAATGGTGTAGGGCAAAAATACAAGGCCTATGTCCAAATTCAGACAGGTGTGCTATGTGTATGTTGAAAACAGCAGTAACAGGTTACGGAAAACGACCAAAACCACTTTTTTTTGTGTTAAACAAACACAAAACATAAAATGAAAAACCAAAAACAAACAGTTTGTGTCAAAAAAAAACAGCAAAACAATACATACCGGAAGACCCAACTCCAGCTCCCGAAGGCCATCCATCGTCCTCCTCGGAGGTGGGTCCATTCCCCAAAGATCGGGGCGGTGTAATGACCGACTCCGGGGAGGGGGTCATTCGAAGAGGGGTGGTTGGAGGAGATCGGGAATTGGGACGGAGGGGAAGGAGTCCAGCAAAATCTGGCTGAGGGTGTAGGAAGGCTGGGGAGGAGGGGGGAATAGGGGAAGGAGTGGAGTTGGAGTGTTGGCTGGGGGTGGGGGAGAGTGGCCGTGCTCGCCGTCTGGCGGGACGCTGATGGCGTAGTCTTCGCTGGGCCCCTAAAAGATGGTAAACAAATTGTGGTTAGATCCAACACAAATCCGCAAACAAATTCAATATCAAATGCACCCCCAAACCCCCCAAAAATAAAAAAAAAATAGAATGAATAAAGATGAAAGACAGGGAAAACATGGCTATGCAGATATGAAGAGAATGAATAAAGATGAAAGACAGGGAAAACATGGCCATGCAGATATGAAGAGAATGAATAAAGATGAAAGACAGGGAAAACATGGCCATGCAGATATGAAGAGAATGAATAAAGATGAAAGACAGGGAAAACATGGCCATGCAGATATGAAGAGAATGAATAAAGATGAAAGACAGGGAAAACATGGCCATGCAGATATGAAGAGAATGAATAAAGATGAAAGACAGGGAAAACATGGCCATGCAGATATGAAGAGAATGAATAAAGATGAAAGACAGGGAAAACATGGCCATGCAGTTAGGGCTACAAAGACAAACATGAAAACCACAATCCATTTAACTTACTCGCAGCGATCTGCATGCGAAAGCATGCCAGCAAGCGGGGCGTCCGCCGTTGCAGGTCCGACCACCTGCGCTCCAGCTGCCCGATATGGCGGCGTGAGCCGAAGGAGCGCAGGCGGGCCCGAACCTCCGCATATGCGGATCGCTTCTCCCGGTTGGTGATGGGTGGAGGCTCGCTGGTTATCTGCCGATCCATCACCTCCGTAAGCACCAGCAGCTCGCGCCTGGTGAATGCGGAGGCTCTCATGATGGCAATGGAGTTTTGGCAAAAAATCATTTTTGATAAAGTGCTCAAAAAATTTCTGATTGGCTAATGTATTTAGGATATTAACAGGAGCAATTCTATTGGTTAGTGTATGAGTCATGTGTTCGACAGGGCCAGAAATCTGAGGAGACTTATGATAGGCTTAATGCAGTGACATGCGTAAGCAAATTTACATTAAAAAATGAACTCCATGAAATATGCGGGGCTAAAAACAAATATACCAATTAGTTTATAGGGGTTAACATGTATTTTGACAAATAAAAGCGAATGTTTAAGCCGTACGTATTCTGCGGGTAAACACAAACACGGACATAAATAAAGTTTATTGCATTGTGTAAAAAAAACAAAAAAAACCCCAATTAAGCTAATTGATATATTGATTGGCATGTTACGATTGAGGGAGGTAGGCAGAATAAACGAACAGTTAATCGAAATGTCTCAGGCCAACTTCCGGGTAGTACTAGTGCGTGCGTTCCCTTCAAACCACTTCGGGGATGTACACTCGCTATTTGGCACGCTTGTTAGTTAGAGGAGGGGTCGCCTGAGTTTGGGGAGGATGTTTTGATGCGAACGAAAATACTGAGCTTATAAATCTTTCCAGCAGTTAGAAGAAGCTGCCTTGGTCTCAGGACAACACAGAATAGATGCTAGGGGCCTGTATGCTAATGCCATCGCAGCTGCCACCCCATACACAGCTGCTGCATGAAGATATGCAAATGTCACTAACACCGAGGAATGTATTGAGACGTCCACCTGCGGCTTTGCAAATCCGAGCAGCTGCATACAAAGATGCAGCAACAGTCGCAGATCCCTTGATAATCGGACTTCTGAGTAGCCCCATTAGCCGCACAAAATGGCTGTGTGTACTGAGACTCCGGAGCCACTTTCACTGCATACGGGATCGCAGACGCAGGTTGTGACATGCCCCGAAAATGGTTGTGACACATCTCTTTCCTGTTCCCTCCCACAAACGCTCCCTAACTGTCAATCACACTGCGAGTAAATGGATGCTGCGAACGACCACGGTAATGTACCTTGATGCATGCACCGTGAGACTAAGACACATGCGCAGATAGCCGCTTATCGGTCGACTACGTAAACATCGGAATAGCATACATCTCTAAATCTCTAGCTTGTTGCCTACAGTATGTACAGTATCAACATTGAGTCCCAATAATAATTTTTTTCCACCACATCCTATTTGTATCCATATCCTGTTTACATAAACCTATGTAACATCTCCATATTATAGATGTCCAAGATGCGTTGGGTATGGGATCCCGGCAGTCGGGATTCCGGTGATCGGAATGTTGGTGGTCAGAATGCAGAGATGCCCAAAAGTAAGTAGCCTAACCCTAACCCTCCCCCTAACCCACCTTTCCCGCAGCCTAACCCTAACCCTCCCCCCACAGCCTAACCCCCTCTGTAGCCGAACCCTAACCCCCCCCCCCCTCGTAACCTAACCCTAACCCTCTGCAGCCTAACCATAACCTTCCCCCCTGCAGCCAAACCCTAACCCTCGCCATAGTGCCTAACCCTAACCACCAACCCTAAACCTAACACTCCCCTTAACCTTAATACTTACCACCGGGATGCCAGGGGTCAGAATCCTGGCACCAGGATTACGGCGCCGGTATTCTGAGCATCGTCATCCCGACTGGTGGGATGTGAACTACATCCCGTCCCAGACAAGACACTAAGAATCTTGCAGATTTTAAGATACTGCGCATGCACCAAAGAACGAGATTGGCAACTGCACATGCACCAAATCAGACTTCAACACATGGACGGCGTACTCATTGATTGGTCCTGATTCTGAGTGGGACGCTGAAGCGCTCATGTGTGCACCATCCGCCGGTCTAGCTTTGGACTTTATGTAAAATTGCAAATACACTGCACGCCCTTCCCTGGTGTACCGCCGTGCGCCTGCATGTGCAAGAACTATAACGCCCACTCTGTGACATCTTACGATGCAACCATCGAAACTTGCATTAACCCCATGCTAGTATGGCTTCCATTGTGAGCGATAAGGCGTCTGAGTTAGCAACCATTTCAGCGACGCCTGCGACGCTCCCATAACACGCCCATAAAACTGACTGTCTCCGTGCGTCCGCATAGCCACCTCCCAGTCACCTTCCAGGACCGACCAATAAATTTTCAAGACATTTCTGAGAATGTGTCTCAATCGCAACTGCGGGGAACTCCGGGTGCATGTGCAGGGCGGCTTAGACACTTGCGCAGTAGATATAAAATGGCTCAACTGCATCCAACATCGATACTGCATTCGGCTCAGAATAATGTCCTATCTGTGAATTGTGCGTTTCTGGATGATGACCATGTGACCGAGCGGATCTGCTCAGCCTAGTATGAGTATCATGGGGGTGTCGTGGGCGTTTAGGACGACTTTCGTGCTCAATCGTAGCGTATAGATGGAGCTGGGACGTCTGTTTCTGATGCATCTTTTGTGTCCAGCATGGGGTGGGTACTTGTCCAAACACTAATGACGGAGGCAGAGATGTAAATACAGTGGCTGGGACAGGTTTCCGCATGTAGTTGCAAGGATTTTCTGCAAACACGTCTGCCATGGCCATCCAGGAAAGCGTCTGCGGATGCGTCCAATTCGGAATCAGCCCCCAAACCTCTAGCAATGACTATTACAATTCCCTTCATGTGGAGCTTCCCCTGCAGTTGATTTAGAATACAGCAACTATTTTCATTTTTCTTGCAAAATATCCCTCTGCAGATGCTCCACTCTGTCCGTTCTCTCAGCCTCACACATTACTTGCTCACATTACTGGTTAAAGGATTTGTTCAGACAGGATACGGACAATATTAAAATACTGGCGCTGGGATGCCGACACCTGTCAGAATCAAAAGTAAGTAGCGTGGTTATGGGTAGGGATGTGCAGGCAAAGTCCAGGAATGATGATGTTTGTCCATGCAAGATGACGTTTTGCCTCTTTCTGAGTTCCGTTTTTTTAGAGGGAAAAATCCGAACTCGGTATGCAAACTTGAACCTATCCGAGCCTGCACATCCCTAGTTATGGGGAGGGTTCACGTTAGGGGTTAGGGTTAGGCACTAGGGGGAGGGTTAGGCACTAAGGGGGGAAGGTTAGGTTTAGGGTGCAGGGAGGCGGAGGTTAGGTTTAGGCACCGGGGTGGGAGGGTTAGGGGCAGATTGGCCATAGGCCACACCTCACATGATGCTGCCCACTTCCTGAGTGAAATGGGCAGTCCGGGTGGGCTTATGATGCAATTTCACACTGTATTGCTTCATCGTGGTCCTGCGCCCATGGGGGGGTGTGGTATAAGAGAGAGACAGTAATTAGTTAGACAATGTCTAGATAGACACCAGATGTTAGACAGGCAATAATCAGACAGGGAAAAAAGCTAAACACAAACAAAAGTCAGACACATTAAAGTTTGACAGGGTCAAAAGTTCAACAAGTACAAAAGGTCGACAGGGTCAAAAGTTCATCATGAAAATGGTTGACACAAAAATGGTCGACAAATATGTTTTTTTGTCTTTTAGCCCTAATCTTCTCCCTAACCCTCCCCTTGGTGCCTAACCCTAACCGTCTGGGTAAGTGCCTAACCCTAACCGTGGGGGTAAATGCCTAACCCTAACCCTCCAGTAAGTGCCTAACCCTAAATCTAACCCTAATCCTAAAAAAAAAATAAAAAAATGTGTCGACCAGTTTTGTGTCGATCTTTTTCATGTCGAACTTTTGACCCTGTCGATCTTTTGTACATGTCTAACTTTAGTGTGTCTGACATTTGTCTGTGTCAACCTTTTATCCTTGTCTAACTATTAAATGTCTAACATCTGGTGTCTATCTAGACATTGTCTAACTAATTACTGTCTGTCTATAGTCCGGAACCCGCCCTGGGTGGGGCAACAGTTATTCAATTGTGGCACCATGCCCCCTACACCACCCACTTGGCTGTGCTACAACCCCTGCACCTGCCACATGGTTTCCCCCTCCCAGAGGGGGCAGCTGAAAAGCCAGCATGTATGGTTTATAGTGAAGTGACAGGCTGTTTTGTCATGAATACTGATTCACAAAATGTCTGCCTCTGTTCTGTGTAAGCTTCAGGTACACATTAAATTAGAATAAATCTAGAATATAGTGAAATTTAAATGTCATCAAACATCTACAAGCCAGGAAAGCTCAAAGACAACTTAGATGGCATGACAAAGATTTTCATCTAAAAAGTGTGATGGATATTTAGGCAACCCCCTAAGATGTTCAGTATTTGCTCTTTGAATATCAACCCTCAGGTTTATAGGAGGGAAATACATAGCTGCCGGGGGTCCGCGAATCCTGCTGGCACACCTTTCATATTTTTGAGATTCCTTCACAAGGAAACACACCGGTAGCTGGGAGAAATCATCTCTCTAATAACCACTTGGAGATGTAAATTCACAAGCTGAACTCCTCTTTCTTATTCTAGTTTTTCTACTCATAATAAATTAGACATTCAGCTAGACACAGTGACATTTTCAAAGCCATGACTGTTATGTTAACTCATCACTGTCACATTTCATCACAGTTGAAATAACATTCGGCATCGCTCTCTCACAACACAATTCTCAATACAGAAGAGTTAATACTGTAGCATGAACTACAGATGAGTGAAAGTTTGAAAACTTTTCTTTGCAAAGTATTGCCTGATTGCCTGTGTACTGCATTTGGCTGTGAAATTTGCAGCATTATTCACAGCCTATAAATTCCCGAAATCCAGTCTGAAATCAGGAAAGAAAAAACAGAGCTTGGCTACTGTAGTGTCAATATTTTGCACCTCAGCAATATAATTGTGCCACTGCACGTCCCAGACACTGAAATATAGGTCCTGATCCAGACCCGCACGGAGGCAGCTCGCAGGTCTGAAGGGCATTTTTTTTTTTTTTAGGTCCGGCTTTCTGGCCGCTCGCTAAGCTGTGGGTGACCACCCACAGCTTTTGCGAGCGGCCAGGTGATGGTCCCGATGGTCGCAACCATTGCGATCATCGGGCTTGTGACGAGTCCCTTGTGGTAGGGTCTCATCTGCCGCAAGCCCCATTGAGGTTCCGGCTCTAATAGAGCCGGAAGCTCACTACTGACATCACTGATGATGTCAGTAGGGCTGCCCTCAAACGGCAGGCGTTCCTTCGGGAATGCTTCCGTTTGGCCAGCCACCCCCCTCCCCCCGCCTACAAAACGGGGCGAGCTGTTGATCAACATAGACAGCCGTTCCGTTTTGCTGCGAGCCCCGGAGCGAGTGGTTGTTCGCTTGCTCCGGGGCTCGCGCAAGCGCAGTGTCATCGACCCGCTTGTGAGCACTATGCGCTTGCGAGCGGGTCTGAATCAGGCCCATAGTACTGTGCTGTGCCTTTGTGAGTGTTGGTGTTTCTGATAGTTGAGGTTGTGTGTTTCCTGCCGAAACATTCTGGCAGTTGAAAACAAAGGTGTCCGCTGGCACTGGGATTTGGAGAGAGGAGTCAAATTAAATTATAACGGGTCTGTTACCAACACACTAAGGAAACCTTATTTTGTTTTTTAAATACATCAATGTGCTTTTACAGGAATAGCCTAAAGAGCTGACCTTAATGACCTTAATGTATAAATAACAGTAATGTATTAAGTGAAATACCCATTACAATGCAAAACAAAAGAAAAAAATAAGCAGAGGGATATACTGTATTTCTCTGAACAAATGTATTTTCCTCCCTACTTCTAAAACAAAGCATGACCCCATTCCATTTTATAATCAGTGGTGTACAGGGCCGTAGGGAGGGGGGCGAGCCCCTCAGCCCAGTGCAATTTCAGGAAGGCGGGGGTGTGATCACTCCCCCCCACAGTCAGCAGTCTCCCTGGTCTCCCACTGCAGCTCAGCACACAGCAGCGTATGCTGGCCTGCTGACAGGTAAGTGGGAGGGAAGGCAGCGTCAAACCCGAGTCCCCGCTGGGCCCCTCCAACAAGCCCGGGTAATTAGTACCCTTCTCAGTGCCCCTGGTGGTGTATCTACAAAGAGGGCAGGGTGTCAAGGCATTTTGCCCCCATGGGGGGCCCAGGCTGCATACCCTGCTCCCAAAAGTGACCACTGCGATTGCCCATAGGGTGGGGCCAGCACCAGGTTTCTGGCCAGCTAGTTATAGTGCTGATGATCGCTTTGCTTTAGTTCCATGGCAGAAATGTCCACATAAGCAAAAATGACACCGCAATGTGCTACCTAGTTTTACATCTTTACCTTAAATATTACTTTTTCTCCTTAAACGCTGCTCATTTGGGGCTGATTCTGAGGCGGACACAAAGTGACTCTGCGTGCGTGATGCCGCGAAAGCCTGATTTACTATCTTACGCTAATGCGAGTTCCATAGTATCCGTGCGGCTTCAAGCGGGAAACTGCTCTGCCCACTGTTTTCCGTCCTCAACTACAACCGTCATCATTAGTGTCTTACATGGCTCAGAATGGCACGGAACGCTAGCTACACGCCAAAGACACTTCCATGACCTTTCACAAGACAGAACAGATACGTGCAGACACATTGCGGCCGCCCAGTTCCCACCCAAAAATTACCATTTCACAGAAGAACAGATCCGGAAAAGATCTTTCCAACTCAGCGACACCCCATTGTCAGTGTGGCCCTTTGATGTATACAGCTATTCCACATTCTGAAAGAGTGTCCGCATAATAACGGGTTCTAGGTCTGAACTGTAGGAGGAGCTCATATTTGTTTCTCTCACAAAAGTGTAGCTGCACAGCCTCAAAAATATTCATTACTGTACATATGATGTAAAATAACGTACATATAAGGCTGTATGCAGGCAAATACATCTCTCTCTGATGTGCCTCTCTACGCTTAGGACTAGTGTAGCCTAAGTACAGTAAGGGAATTCCATGCCCCTCTTGTAGTATGAAGCAGTGGTTTTAAAAAATTTATAAACTCTCTTAAGGGCCAATACATGTGCTAAATGCTGATCCCTGTCATGACTGACCGAGAGACGACCTTCAGGGGTGAAGGTAGGGGAGGGCGGCTGGCGGGGTATGTGCCCCAGGTGCAGTATGTAGGTGCGCCAGCTGTGGGCTGATGGGGCCATCACCGGTGCGTGTGTGTGTTCTTTGATACCCATCAGTACTGTACTCCCATGAGACTCAGCATCGGGGTCAGAGGAGCATGCGTTTAGCAACCTCATAAACAGCTACAGATTGACAGCTACAGGGCCCATGTACCTTCTGCCAGCCCTACAACCCCTATCAAAATCATGGATATTAAAAGGCATGATCATAAAAGTAGGGGGGTTGTCTGATGGCTTGTTTAGGGGGTCTGGTAGCATGCAGGAACGTATACCCTGTGTGGGAGAGGGGCTGAGTCGATGCCATGGGTGCCTAGATTTGCTTTCAGTTTATACAGTGGGGAATTTCCCATGCCCTGAAGTTAGGACTGGGACCCCTTGCTGCAGATTTCCCTGCTATAGTACCGCCAATCCTGGCTGGCATAGCCTATTGCTAATATCAGTAATTTGGGGGACCCCGAGGGGTGTATTTATAATGGGTGCAGGGTGTGCAGTGCACTCGGGCCAGGGGGGGCAGCAGCGGACACCCTGCACCCATATTATACTTACCACTCCGGAGTCCCCCGCCGGCGCCGGTGTCAACACTGCAAAAACCGCCTGGAAAATGGCCGCCGCGGCAATTTTCCCGGTGTTTTGCGCATACGCAGTATGGAAAACACATAGGAAATGGCTGTCGCGCCCATTTTCCTGGTGACCTGGGCACACTCTAGTGCCCAGAGTCTATCAGTGCGGTGCTGTGCTCAGTGCGCTGTAGGCCGCCGGACTAAGAGGAGGGGGCCTGGGACGGAGACTGCACACAGGCCCCCCCCTCTCTTGAAATGCCCCTGGGGACCCCTGTGCTTTCCACCCCCCTGATTTTAGCAATACCAGCCTAGTTTAGGAAAACTGGCCTTACTTTGCTCATGACGACTGTCACCGCTGGAGATGCTTAGTGTATCATACAATTTAAATGTATCTAACTCTAATATACAGTATATCATTTGGAAGGAAGCAGCCTTGCAGTTATTATAATCAGGTCAAAACCTGTAGGTTTAGGTTGTAGCCAAAAGCTGGCAACATTTAATCCATTATTTCCCTTGAAATTTGTGCAGTATTATGCGAACTGTGAGCTAAACTATATATATTTTTTACCTCTGTGCTAGTTCTAAATTGTGTTCTTAATCTCTTGGGAATTTCATATACATGCCTGAAACTCCTAGTTACAATTATTTTACCAAAGTGTCTTTCTGTTTGCCTCATGCTAGTTAAATTATCTTGACAATTTCACGAAAACACACTCTGGGATGATTTTCAGGATGCTGTTTACAGTATGTACAGTAGCTAAAACATTTGTTTACAACTCGAGGAGTCTCCCCCGTACATTCTCTTCATGTAATGCTGGTATAATGGTTTCTTATGGGTAAATATCACAATTCTTTTGAGTACTGTTATAAACGGCTGCTCTTAAAAAGTAGCAGTTTAAATTATAACACAGCACCATTACATAATGTTCTACAATACTGCCAACTGCACTTTGTATCTGGAGCAGTTATATTTAAAAAATGTAGTGGCTGGTGGAGCCACCCTGTATTAATCTGTGAATAGAATGTTTTTGTTTCCCGTAAAACTTACAAAATGTTGATATTGTTTATGATAGCATCAGGGGCGTCTTACGGCTCCCCAGTGGCCGGCAGCCGTAGACTCCAGGCACTAGAGTGTGCCCGGAATCTACTGCACATGCGCAGAACACGGGAAAAATGGCTGTGGCAGCCATTTTCCGGTGTTCTGTGCATGCGCAGTAGACTCTGGGCACTAGAATCTACCCGGAATCTACTGCGCATGCGCAGAACACCGGAAAAATGGCCGTGGTGGCCATTTTCCGGTGTTCTGAGCAGCGCTAACACCCGACGTGGGACCACGGACAGGTAAGTTTAAAATTATATGGGTGCAGTGTGTGCGGTGCGTGGCCCCCCTGGACCCGGGGACCCGCACACACTGCAACCATTATAGATAAGCCACTGGATAGCATCTTGATTCTAGTTTTTTTTTAATGTAAAATGTAACTTCTGCTCATGGTCTTATGGTTCATGCTAGATCCAAGTTGGCAGAAGGACCTGTGACGTCACAACCATGTGACAGCTATATTTGTAAAGAAATGAGCGCTATTACTATATGTGGCACCTGAAAAAGGAAAATTGGTAAGGGTTAAAAAATAGAAGGAAGAGAGAGAAAAAAAAAAAAACTATGTATGTATACGTAAAAAAAGAAAAATGTGTTTATAGTTCTTTTCTGAAATGTTGGTGGAGACCAGATAAGTAATGTTTGTGTGCACAATGTACACAAAATGAGAGTTGAGTGTTAACTTTCCCTACCTCTATCTTCAATGGTGGTAGCCACTCAGTTCGGTTCACCGAGTCCCGGCTGAGGCACTGCTGATCTTCTTCTGTCAGTGCTGTGTTGCCGTGTGACTTCGCCCAGCTCGCCGATGGTGATGATGTCAGTGATGCGTGCCACGGGTGGGTGATGTTTGCAGGCAATGCCGCTAGATGTAGTTTTCTTCCTGCCGATCTCCCCAGGTAGCCTCCAACGCGTTTCGTGCATTAAATGCACTTTTTCAAGGATGGCTTGCATCAAGGAAATGTTCCATTTTATAGTCCAAAACTTTACTGTTTCCATAAAAACCAGAAGTCAAAATCTGGAAGTGTGTTAAAAAATGGCGGTAACTGCATGTAAAAAAAACATTTTGAATGGCTCCAATATGAATTAAAGACAAAGAATAATTTAGTAGTGTAAAAAGTGTAGAGTGAAAAGAAAAATGAGTAACGAAATAACAAAATAGTACAGATAAATAATAAAAATAAATAAAAATAAAAATAAAACTAAAAATAAAATAAAAATAAATAAATAAAAATAAATGAAAAAACTAATAATAGAAGATTATATAAAGTTTAGGTACCACTTAGGATATGTAGATGTATTTAATTTTTGTAATTTGATATCGTTAATACTGTTAATTATAAAAAAGCATTCAATTCAAAATCAATATTCATTCCATATGGTTGTAGGGTTTTCAGTTTGAAAATCCATTCTGATTCTTTAATTTTTAAGTTTTTTATTGTATCTCCACCTCTCCAGTTATGATTTACTTTCTGCACTGCTAGAAACGTAAGGCCTTTTGGATTCTTGTTGTGGGCTTCCAGGAAGTCATTCGACACACTATGGGTGGTTAATCCCCTCTTAATGTTGTATAGATGTTCTGCTAGTGTAATTTTGATTTTTCTTTTCATTTGGCCGATATACTGGAGCCCATATGGGCATTCAAGCAAATAAATAGCTCCCTCAGTGTCGCAGGTAATGGTGGGAAATTAAAGAAATATAGAGAAAATGGAATGATACCCAAAGGACTACACATAAACAAAATTGTAACTTTTCAACCAACTCCAGCACATTTCTATGAAAAATGGAATTCAATCATAGATTCCTGTTCAACCAAATTAATAGAATTAATAATAGAAGATCGAGAAATTACTCTAAATAGAACAAATGAAAACATACAAATATATGAGAAAAGATTTGAGAGCTTAACCAATATGGAAGATTTCAAAAATCTGATCAAAATAACAAATGAAAAAATTAAAAAATTAGAAGACGATATCATAACACAAAAACAGAAAAAGTTTAGAAGAGACATGGATGACTTAACAATATATCAACAAAAAAAGAATGAAAAAAGGACAATTAGCAAACAAGACAAACCCGTCATGAATAAAATATACAGACCGTACTCAGAATCAAGGAATCAATATTATAAACCCCAACCACAAAGACAAAGATTCAACAATCAAATAAAAACAACATCAATAGAGATCCATTGATCAGAACCGTACCAACAAACCTGGGAAAGACGAGAAACCACCAACCATACAATCAAAAGAACTTTTCCTATGTTAACAATCCTTATAAACTAATTATAGACTCCATCCAATTGGGTAAAGAATCAGCAATAAGGGAAGAAAAAGAAGAATTTAATACACTGCTACAAATAATCTCCAAAAAAAACTTGAAATACCACAAAACGTCACGAAAAGAAAATACTCATTGAAAAGAAATTATTCTAATGAAGAAGACACAGAAACTGAAGAAGAAGAATATTTTTTAGAGGAGACCCATGGATTGGAAAACCCCCCAGACCAAAACCAAGGACCCTACTATAAAAAATCAGGAGAAACGAAGGACAAGAAAGAGAGGAACAAGAGGGAGATGCAGAGCAAAAAAGAAGAATATAAGAAATGAGTCAAAAGCTACAATATTCAATCTAAGTGATAAGACACTCACCGAAGCACAAACCTCGCAATTAGAAAAAGGATTGACGTTTGCCCCACAATCAAAAATAAACAAATTCAATCTATATATAGATGTTCATAAATTTATAAGAAAGCTCAACATAAAAAATACTTTGTAAAGAATGCACTGACAAGAATGGAAAGGAACTCAAATCAACAATTTAAACATACAAACTTTAAACCACCTTCGTCATTCAACCCGACATATTGTAAAAGCTTCCAAGTCGAAACCTTCCAGAAATTAATAGAACAGGAAATCGATCAAATTCCAAAAAAAACAAAATGCAATATAATATGTCTAAAGAAGAAAAGAAAGCTCTTAAATAACTAAAAGAGGATAAAACAATAGTCATCAAACCCACAGACAAAGGGGGAGGAGTGGTCATAATGCATAAAGAAAAATATACAATTGAAGCAAATGTCTATTATCAGACACATATACTTATGAATTACTAAAAAACGATCTCACGGAAAAATTTCTAGAGAACTGGATGATTTGTTGGAAGAAAGTTTTGAACTAGGCATAATCAACAGAAAAGAATATGAGTTCACTAAAGAAAAGAACCCTAGGATACCAACATTTTATTTTTTACCAAAAGTGCACAAAGACATAAATAATCCTCCTGGACGTCCAATCGTATGTGGGATAGGATCATTCACAGCAAAGCTGTCCAAGTATATTGATGTCTTTCTACAAGATTTAGTAAAACAACAGAAGAGCTATCCTAAAGATACAATCAGTGTCCTACAGATTTTAGAAAATACAGAATGGAGAAAAGGGTACACACTAAGCACAAGCGAATTAAAAGCATTATATACATGATAGGCTGTGATCATGCACATCACTATCTCCCCACCCTAACAGACATTCCAAATCGACAAATAAACTTTGTTATGGAAGGTATGAACTTTATTTTGAAAAAGAACTACTTCTGGTATGGTAACAACTACTAACTTCAAAAGTGCGGAACTGCAATGGGCACATCCTTTGTGGGAGGACAAATATATCTGGAGTAACAATGAATATAGAGACAACATTCTATGTTGGAAGAGATATATAGATGACATCTTCTTTGTCTGGGACCGCACAGATGAGGACTTGGAAAATTTCATTCAATACATTAACAGCAATCCATTCAATTTAGAATTTACGACAACTACAAATAAAGAAATGGTAGTCTTTTTAGACCTGGAAATCTACATCAAGAACGATTCAAAACATACACGAACACATATAAAGGAAGTGAATGGAAACAATATATTATCCATTTCGAGTGGCCACCATCAAAAGTGAATAAATAAAATACCGAGTGGCCAACTGCACAGAGGAAAAGGTTTATCAAACACAAAGTAAAGAATTAAAGAAGAACTTTATGTACAAAGGGTATAAAGAAATGGATTTAGAAAAACAAATGCATAAAACAGACCAATTACAAAGGATAGACCTAGTGCAATGTAAAATTAAGAAAAAGAATGAAACTCCAGAAGTCCTCTTCACAACACAATTTAACAGTAATTCAAAAACAATAGAAAACATGATGATGAAACACTGGCATGTCCTCAAACTAGGTGATGATATGAAATCAATAATTACAGACAAACCGAGGATAGTCTACAAACATAAAACTAGAACTTAAAAAAAAAAATTTTTATGTCTAAAAAAAACACACAGAAAATAAATGGATACCATTATTGCCTGAACTGTAAAACCTGCAAAAACTTAGACAAACCCACAACAAAACCAATGACAAGTTTTAAATCAAATCAAACAGGGACAGTACATCAAATCAAAGATTATATTACCTGCGATACTGAGGGAGCTATTTATTTGCTTGATTGCCCATGTGGGCTCCAGTACATCGGTCAAATGAAAAGAAAAATCAAAATTAGACTAGCAGAACATCTATACAACATTAAGAGGGGATTAACCACCCATAGTGTGTCGAATCACTTCCCGGAAGCCCACAACAAGAATCCAAAAGGCCTTACATTTCTAGCAGTGCAGAAAGTAAATCATAACTGGAGAGGTGGAGATACAAAATAAACTTAAAAATTAAAGAATCAGAATGGATTTTCAAACTGAAAACCCTACAACCATATGGAATGAATATTGATTTTGAATTGAATGCTTTTTTATAATTAACAGTAGTAACGATATCAAAATACAAAAATTAAATACATCTACATATCATAAGTGGTACCTAAACTTTATATATCTTCTATTATTATTTTTTTCATTTATTTTTATTTATTTATTTTTATTTTATTTTTAGTTTTAGTTTTATTTATTTTTATTATTTATCTGTACTATTTTGTTATTTCGTTACTCATTTTTCTTTTCACTCTACACTTTTTACACTACTAAATTTTTCTTTGTTTTTAATTCATATTGAAGCCATTCAAAATGGTTTTTTTACATGCAGTTACCGCCATTTTTTAACACACTTCCGGATTTTGACTTCTGGTTTTTATGGAAACAATAAAGTTTTTGGACTATAAAATGGAACATTTCCTTGATGCAAGCCATCCTTGAAAAAGTGCATTTAATGCACGAACACGTTGGAGGCTACCTGGGGAGACCGGCATGAAGAAAACGACATCTAGCAGCATTGTCTGCAAACATCACCCGCCTGCGGAACGCATCACTGACGTCGTCACCATTGGCGAGCCAGGCGAAGTCACGCCGCAACACAGCGCTGACAGAAGAAGATCAGCAGTGCCTCAGCCAGGACTCAGTAAACCGAACTGAGTGGCTACCACCCTTGAAGATAGAGGTAGGGAAAGTTAGCACTCAACTCTCATTGTGTGTACATTGTGCACACGAACATTACTTATCTGGTCTCCACCAACATTTCAGAAAAGAACTATAAACACATTTTTCTTTTTTTACTTATACATACATGGTTTGTTTTGTTTTGTTTTTTCTCTCTCTTCCTTCTATTTTTTAACTCTTAACAATTTTCCTTTTCAGGTGCCACATCTAGTAATAGCACTCATTTCTTTACAAATTTAGATTTAATTTATACTGAGCTGCTCAACACTTTTCCAAGCGTGACTGTACATATATATTTCAATTACATGTGACAGCTATGGCAGGACCAGTCAGCTACCACTTTTACTATCCACATGGACAGAGTGGGAGAATATTAACCTGTGGCAAGCGAAATGAAGTGAAATGAGACCGTGAGGGTACACTTTTGGCTTCATGTTCTGAACCTTGCTCCCTTCCCCCTCTGTTGTTTCGGGATGCAAGTAAGTTTTATATAACCCTGAATCACCCATACTCATGAACACTCGGCCCTGGGACATGCGCAGTGCAAACACCCAAAAAGATTCGTCCATAAAACTAATTTGCCTACAACTGTGCATCAGCTCAACTGGGCAGGAGCGTCAAATGGAGGGAGGAGAAGTTACTAATTATCCGGGCCCAACGTTGTTTAAGGGGCCCACTTGGAGTACAATGAGCTGTGGAGGCAGAGAAATGTTCACCACCACGGAACACGCCACTGCAATGCAGAGTAGCTTTTTTTCCTGAGGGTGTGTAGCCACACCTCCCAGATTTGCCCCCTTGCATCACATGGGCCCGCTGAATGTCTCGACGGACCTTCCCATTGGCTTAGCTTACCTTTGTTATGCTAGCTCTATTGATAGTGTATAATTTCTGCAACATGCACATTTAAAAAAATATAGTGCAAAAGGAACATGCTATATAATTCAAAGATTTAATAGTGGAACTTCACACCTCTGAGAAAAGCCTTGTTCCATGGTGATATCTGCTTGGTTCAAAATTTAACTGCAATTCAATCACCTCTATTAAAAACTTACTCTATCTGTATACTCCATTACCCCGGTATGGTCATACCCTCTTTATCTTTGCCTGAACAAAAAAAAATAGGGTGGGTACACACTAGAACGATATTGGGATGATTTGCAGTATAGGAACGACAAATTATCTAGTTAGTGTGTACCCACAATTGCGGGTCGTATACGAGATTCTCTGGTTGGTCGTGCTGCAGGGCCAATCAGACCATACCGTATGCAGGGTTGTGCAGTTTTAATGAAGGACAGAACTAGGTATCGTTCCGTTGTTCATTAAAATGTGTAGTGCGTACGGTCAATCTGTGATGATGCAGGGCAAAGGGGAAAACGATTGGCCGTCGTTCTGATGTGTACCCAGGGCCAGATTAACAATGGGGCGGATGGAGCCACAGCTCCAGGCCCCCACATAAAAATAGGCCCATCATTAGCATGATGATGGCCAGCTGCCTAGCTGGTCGCACCGTCAGCCATAAATTCTTAGTATTAAAATGTGTTGATTTTTTTTTAGTTTTCTCATAAAATGATGTATTTTTTTCTATGTTTATGTATTTAGGGTGACGGTGGGGCTGATAGTGTATGGGGTGTACACATCCACCTGGCTCTGGCCACACCCACACAGCACTGGTCACAGCTCTTCCCCTTCTCAATATAGGCCCTTGAACATTTTGAGCTCCAGGCCCATGTGGCCCTTAATCCGGCCCTGTGTGTACCCAGCCTTACACCCAAATATTATGAAGTCACCCTTCTAAAGTTACAATTTTTGTGCTGAACATGCAGTATCTTAGTACAATATAGCTGTATTTTGCAATAATTATTTTAAGATGGCCAAGTTGCCCAAGATCTAGACAGCAGGAAACTAATAAGAATTTCTTTCTTACCAGGTTAGAGCATAAATGTGTCCACACTGTGTACAGACATATATCTTTATACCCCATACATAGTTACTCCTACATGCGCACAAATAAAGGTTGAGGATTGTACAGATATAGTGGAGGTTCCATGCTGAGGGAATTGGCATGTCCGTGCTTTGTTATTGAACCGATGAAAACCAAAGTCTGCCAAGCAGCCAAATTATCCTTGGGTAATTTGACAGCTGTGAAAGCAAAGCTCCCTCTCCCTGTCTCACGTCCATGACATATATTTGCTCTGTTGTGTACTACTGAGAGCTTAGCTTTGCCAATTGTAGCTTTGCAGGTTGGAGCTAAAAGCTTGAGAGACAAACACAGCACTATGAGGAGGCTGCCCGGCTCTTGCTGGTGAGCCATTAGATTTTAGGTCTCTTTTAGATTATGAAATGAAAAGCTTGGGATTAACCTGATCAAATGTTAATAAAAATAAATAAAGTTATGCTATTGATAATAAGGCCAAAGGACCACGGTACAGGTCCATCACAGGCAATGTACATTATAATAATGTAATAACGGATCAAGAGGGAAGGGAACAAATTCAGAAACCACTGTGGAAGCAGTATATATATATATATATATATACATATATATATATATTAGGAATGTGCGACCGACCATTTTTGTCGGATTTGGTTCTAATTCGTCGTCCGGCTTTGGATTTGCCAAACTGCGATGACTGGTTTTGGATTTGGATTTGGATTTTTTTTACAAAAATTGACAAAAAAAGCTAAAATCACATAAATTGGTCTTTTTTTTCTTCCTAGAGTATCATTAGCCTCAATAACATTAATTTTCAGTCAATTTAGAACACCTCATAGCTTATAATATTGTTTTCAACATTGTTTGCCAAAGTTTGCAGTGAGCTGACTGGTTACTAAGCGACAAAGCAGCGGCACAACGACACAGACACCACAGTATAAAGCACATCTATGAAACATTGCCACACAGCAGTGGCAGAAATGAAAAGTAGTGCACTCGCCCAGTGGGGTACGGCCAGCAGAATCAGAGTACTTGTTTACAAAGTAGGCTACGGCCCAAGGAGTCACAGTGCACAATCTTACATTACACCACACATATTGCCCCTGATTCACATTAAACCATAAAGTAGTGTCTCTTATTTATGTTACGAGTTATGACACACAGTAGTGCCCCTTTTACACAATGCCCACAGTAGTGCCCCTTTTACACAATGCCCACAGTAGTATGCTGCCCCCCCAGTAGCAGGCCCCAGAGTAGTATGGCCCCCCCAGTAGTATGGCCCCCAGGAGTATGGCTCCCAGTAGCAGGCCCCCCAGTAGAGGCCCCCCAGTAGCAGGCCCCCCCAGTAGCAGGCCCCCAGTATTATGACCCCCCAAGTAGCAGCCCCCCCCAGTAGTATGGCCCCCCCAGTAGTATGGCCCCCCAGTAGCAGGCCCCCCAGTAGTATGGCCCCCAGTATTATGCCCCCCAGTAGCAGGCCCCCCAGTAGCAGGCCCCCCAGTAGCAGCCCCCCCCAGTAGTATGGCCCCCCAGTAGTATGCCCCCCAGTAGTAGGCCCCCCAGTAGAATGGCCCCCCAGTAGTATGCCCCCCAAGTAGCAGACCCCCCAAGTAGTTGTGCCCCCCAGTAGCTGTGCCCCCAGTAACTGTGCCCCCCAGTAGCACCCCTGGCCCTTACACACATAAAAAAAATAAAAAACTTACCTGAATCCCCGCTCCCGCACCATCCGCTCTGCATCCACGCGCCGATGAGGGAGCCGGAAGACGGAGCTCATGAGTGAGCTCCAGCCGGCTCCCTGCATGCAGCAGCCAATGAGAGTCTGTGTGACTCTCATTGGCTGCTGTAACAAACACACAGCTGCCGCTGGCGGCTGTGTGTTTGTTCTGTGTAGGGCAGACCGCTATCACAGCGGTCTGCCCTACACAATAGGAGCCCTGATGTCGGATTCTCTAGCGAGAATCCGACATCAGGCGGCCGCCGTTCGGCCCCAAACGGGGATCCGAGTCAGGCGGGGTGGACTCGGATCCCCTATGTTCAGAGCGGTTCGGATTCCACAGAATTCGAACCACTCATCTCTACTATATATATATATATATATATATATATATACATATACATACATACAGTACATACACAATCAGAAAGTAGAGGCATCAATAAGTTTCATTTTACCAAACGTCCCTATTTATTTGTTTTCAGAAGTGTTTGAATGTTTCAAATTAAACCTATAAAATATATTAGAAAAGGACCAATTGTATCAGGCGCATTGTAGATACCAGTTCTTTAATGTAATATCCACTTTATTAAAAGGTTTTCAATAACAATATTTCCTAGGCACATCTGGCTGTTTAGAACTCAGCTTATATTTCACACTGAGAAAGCATTATTACTTTATTAATGATTTAAACTGACAACAAACCCGTAATGGAAATGAGAAAATAAAACAGAGAGAGGGTGCCATAATAATATCCACACTTTGGATATAAAGGGAAATGGATCAAACCTTCCAAACAGGACAAGTGGAGAAATTATCCATAACAACCAATCAGATTCTAGCGATCATTTTATAGAATGTACTAGATTAATGGAATTTGATTGGTACAGTTGTCCCCTGTAGATGTTTTCATAAATCTCCACCATAATCCTGTTCAGTATAGGCTGGATGTTTACCTTCAGCAAAGGTGGAGTCAAATACAGGGAGCACTAGGGGTCACAAACACCAACTGGACTATTTTAACATTCCAAAGGCTGGGGTGATGGAAGGGTACTGGGAGCCACATCATGCCACCCCCTCGCCAAGTACTGAATCATCCTCTCACTGTTTCTTATATTGTGCAGAGCATGGGAGAGGAATTTACGTGTCAGTGATGTTTGTAATGATACTGGGTCTACTGAGTTCGGCTCATCCAATTCAGTAACAGGATGGAAGTGTGGTGCTGCACTGGGAAAGCAAAGCCCAGGGCCAAAGTCTCAGTAATGGTTGCCTCCCCATTTTCTGAAATTTTGTTTTTGTTCTGTAATTCCCCACTGCATTTGACACTTCTACCAGTTTCTCATCTTGCCCACAGTAACCTATGATGTATGCCCAAGATGGCTGTCTCTAGTAGTACTTTCATCGACACATAGAACTATTTATTCAGTGGGTGTCCCTTTTAATGTTTATCATTCACTGTATGTCTTATTTCCGGAATCAGTATCGTCCGGCGGTTTTAATCCCGACAGCGGCAGTCCGACAGAGGAAGAAATCCTGATCGTCCTTAAGGTAAGTATAAACTAACCTAACCCCCCCTAACCCTAATGCTCCCTTAGGGGTGCCTAACCCTAACCTCCCCCCCAGTGCCTAACCCTAACCCCCCTCTAAGTGCCTAAACGTAACCCCCCTTCCCCGCAGCCTAACCCTAAGTCTCCCGGGGTTGGTGCCTAAACCTAACCTCCTCCCGGGGGTGCCTAACCCTAGCCCCCCCTTCCCTTAGCCTAACCCTAAACTCCTGGGGGGGTGCCTAACCCTAAGTCCCCCCGGGAGCCCTTAACCAAACCCTCCCCCCCGCAGCTGTCCGCGCCCGGCACCCAGCTTACCTTCAATCAGTAAGCCGAGTGTCAGGCTCCCGGCGTAGGTCTAATGACAGGCGTCGAGATTTCTACGCCTGTCATTTGTACCTTGCCGGGATTAGACTAAGCAGTCGGGTAGCCAGAGGTCGGCATTGCGACTGCCGGCTTCCCGACCGCTTCCCCTTATTTTCATGTATTGCTGCTCTTGCATATCGCTCATCCTGCCCACTGCAACCTAAGCAGTGCACCCAAGACTGGGGATACGTTCAGTATCCCGACTGCGGGGATTCTGGCGTTCAGAATTCCGACGCTGGAATCCAGACACTTATCAGAATACCGGTGCTGGCATGCCGACTGCCGGGATTCCGAAGGTAAGTAGCGGGGTTAGGCACTAAGGGAGGAGGGTTAGGTCTAGAGTGCGGGGAGGGGGAGGTTAGGTTTAGGAACTGGGGAGGGTGGGTTAGGGGTTAGTTTAGGGTTACTTACCTAGAGCCATCGGGATTGTAACCTGGTCGGCATCCCGTACCCATCCCCAAGATTGCACCCTCGTCTGATATTCTCATTAGTAGGATCGTGTATCTCTATTTAGTATTATGTAGCTCCCCCATTATGTGTCATCTCTTCCAGGCATTGCCTATTAGTAATAGGCTATTACGCCCTCTGTAACCTGTATAGTGCGCTCAAGATGCCTGCCTTGCCTGGTACCTTCATGGGTAGGATGAACAATCCTTGGAACTGATGACCCAAAATAGATACCTTACTTCTGTTTTATTCTCATGGTTCCTGTATTTTCTGCATAACTGAAATAAGTATTCCCAATTCCCAGGGCAGCCGGTGCTCAGGGACATGTTGGGGGCTGGGACACTATAGGTAAAGAGGAAACTGTGCCCATGGGGCTTATAGTTATTGCTTCAATGCATTTTTCTGCACAGACTGTGTCACAATAGACTAGGGGGCTTAATTTTGAATGCAGCGCTTTTTAAAGCCTCAGCATCTTCAGCGGTTTGGGGCATTGGATTTAAAGGGGCAATTATATTGAATTATATTGAATACAAAACACGGGTGAATGAAATATAATTGCGCTTTTAGAAACAGTGGCAAAATCTGCTGAAGATACGGAGACTTTGCAATGTTTGTGGGACCTTATGATCTGTATACCACATACGTGCTCGTATTTCTAGCAGGTCATACCTAAGACAAATGTTGTGTGCATGCTTATTCATGTTTTTGCTATTGTATTGGGCTTTTTATTTTAAAGAAAGAAAATTCAAACAGAGTGGCTCCTCACTGCTTGGTCAGAGGATGAGAAAAGCCACACTGTTGGATCCGAACCAGCTAAACCCACAAGGGTGAAGCCTCTCTGTATGGTTAGAATGACAGGCAAGTGGATTGCCAGTCGTGAAGGAAGAAGCCCTCCCCCACACACATGGGCCTTAGTCAGAGATGGACGCAGCGCCGATAGTTTCGCAGTTCAGCAATGTTTTGTTATTGCTCTAAAAGTTCACAAAACCCATACTGTACAATTTCTTATGGTATCGCTAACACTTGAGAAGGGGTATGCGATCCCTGGGCGTATCAGGGTGGAGACTGGGTGGCAGGGCCAGACTGGCCATTGGGCACTTCTGGCATATGCCAGAAGGGCTGATGGCCTTAGGACGTCTCGAGGACAGGGGAAGGAAGAGTCCCCCGCCCTCCACCCAACGGCTCCGGAATCATTATGATATCACGAAGACGGAAGGGGTGGAGGCGTGTATGGCACGCCCTCTTGAATTAACCATGGCCCCTTCACACACGAATGCAGGGCGGACTGCCAAGGCTGATATATAGCCCCAGTCCGTGACTTAAAGTGAACGCAAAAAGGGCGTGTTAAGGGAGTGTCACAGGTGTGTCTGGGAATGCTTCTGGATTCCCAATTGCAAATCCACAGCTCCAGAGGCCATGTTTAGTTGGATTAGAGGACAGTATTTAAAATGGGATGAAGTTTAAATCCCGGCTGTCGGGATACTGGCGCTCAGAATGCGCTCAAAATAAAGTTAGGATACTTACCAACAGCTGTCAGTATCCTAACCCTGTCATAGCCATCCCATAGCCAACCCAGTTAGAAAAGACCCTAGGGTACCACAAATGACGATGGTGAAACCGATGTTGAGTTGATATTGTTGTGTTTACGACCTCCAACTCAAATGCACAGACCACAGAGCCTGAAAGTGGGCATCTCCATGCTCGTACACTCCATTGCACGGTGGAGCACAAAGGAAAGGCAGAGATTAGTTTTGCATATTCCCGTAACCGCTATTGCGAGAGCGTCAGCGAACACGGCTGCATTACCAACCATCCCTGAATCAGGTGAATAATACAGTGGCTTGTGTGGGAGTGCCTTTATTTAAATATTTTTTCACAGTGTGTGTTTCTTCCCAGTAACCCTCCTTGACGCACTACAGCACCTAATGTGCTCTAGATTTCCTTTATACTAGTTAGCAGAACACTGACTGGGATATAAATGAATTTAGGAGGTTTATCAGATGGAGTCTCTGTCTGGGCATGCTGAATTTGGAAGGGATAGGTTTGGACAAAGAGCAGCAATTATTTGAACAGCAGGGAGAAAATAAAAAAAGCAAAAAACATGTGATAAAACATCAGCATTGGTAACTATCAACGATGGACCAGTTTAACTGTGAGAAAAATGTATGTGTTTTGTAAGTTTTATGATTTCTATACACAATCAGAACAAAGAGCCCTATATTGACCAATTCAGCCATTCTTCTAATGCTCATTTCACTGCTCATAACTCTTAGGGGTCTATTTACTAAGCAGTGTTAGAAGACAGAGTGAAAAGTGATAAAGTGTTTGAAAAATGACAGTTGGGAGCTGATTGGCTGGCACCTTATCACTTTTCACTCCGTCTCTTAACATTGCTTAGTAAATAGACCCCTAAAGCTGGGTACACACTGACAGATACATTGGGCGTTCAATTGATCGGCCAATTAATCTGCTGCCCATCGGGCAGTGTGTACACGCGATATGTCAGTGAACGCCGGCGTTCACCGACATATCGCATTGGTTGTGCTGCACAGCCGATGGACAGATATGTCTGCAGACATATCTGTCCATTGGCAGATGTGTACAGGCGGTCGGTAGACCGCCCGTACACACACAGTGGCAGCCGCGAGGAGGGGGATGGGACACGCCCACGCCCACTGGGACACGCCCCTGACCCGCCCCCTGGTCGCCGGGACCTGTGGGCAGACACAGATGATGGTTGTTCAGTGTGTATGTATGAATAACCATCATCTGCAGATATAGCTGTATATTGTGTACCCACCATTAGTTACCTATATTATATTTGTTTTTCGTCAGAAGAAATTTAGTATATTGTGAAATGACAGTTCAAGCACCAAAATCAGAAGCATAAACCTACACAGATAAGATTATAATCTCTGACAAGAAGGTCTCTCTCTCCTCCTGTCTTATTCTCCACTCTCCCCTAGGCTACTTGTGTGACCTTGCATATTATCTATGACTTGTCTTTATATTGTACTTTACCTATCACATGTTATGCACGGAAGTGGCTGGGACACTAGACGGATGCCATCTTCAGACATCAGTGCCAGACTCCCTGGACATGGACAGCATCTGTGGCAATGGCATCTAGTTTGAAGGTTGGTGTTGTCTGGGCATTACTGTGTGGGGCATTATGAGGTGCAGTGGGCATTACTGTGGGGCATAATGTGGTGCAGTGGCTATTACTGTGTGGGGCATAATGTGGTGCAGTGGCTATTACAGTGTGGCATAATGTGTATAAGGAGTACTACTGTGTGGCATAACGTATAAACTTGGCATCATATTCACACCGTGCTGCTGTTCCCAGTCCCTCCCAGTCTCCCAGAATACCGTTGGTGGCGGGCATGACGTCGGCCCGAATGGCACTGGGAGCGGCCATGGAAGAGCTTGGAGCAGCAGCACAATGCTGCAGGCGTCCACTTTCTGCTGGGCATGCACCATAGAGTAATGAACATGGGGCGTGTCACAAAGCCACACCCCCCCTTTCGGGAGCACTCGTATCTTCAGAAGAATGCCCTCTATGATTTTTGCAGGGTTTTTTGGGGGAGGGTGTCACCAAAGGGAACTTTCACCCTGAGCTCCGCAAGGTCTAGAACCGGCTCCATGGACACACAATAACAAATTTTCAATATCTTGCTTTTCATCTCTTTTTTTTTAAATAGTATTTGATATTTTAAAATAACATTTTAAATGACAGCTTTGATACAAACGGTTTCAAAATATTTTTAAGAGCAGTCTTTATTAATTGATTCATTGGGCTGGTAACACTGCAAATTTGTAGAAAATGTGCCACAAAGCTCTGATCTGTCCTACGTTTCATATAAGGAAAATAAATTCTGCTCAGGCTAAAATCTCTCTGACAGTTGTGTCTGCAGTTGTACATACTGTTTAGCTACATCTAGGAGCATGCAACATCCATTACACACTCATCATTGTCTGGTCAGGGGCTGCACAAGTTGTCCTTCGCTTTACTTTTGCCAAGCTCTCCGCATAGCCTATTATTCCATAACAAACCGCCAAACCAGGCACTTGGGAAATAATACTAATTGTATACATCCAGGGCTGTTGTTGTGCTCGCTTTATTATATACCAACATGATAACAAGTCCTCCTAATTGACTGCATCTCATGGACTCTAAAAGTGTCAGAGTAATTTAGCCTTTAAAGAAGCCCATAAAATATTTGATCACATCTCTGCCTCAGTAAGTTTAATAAACTACGCAGCCTTCGGGGACCAAGCTTCTTATAAATTAACTGCCTTCAACTCGGAACACAAGGGTCTTTATCTCTTGTCAGCTTAATTATGTGTTTAATTTTATTTTTAACATTTTTTAAAATGACCCACACCATGAGAAGCCAAGATTGTTTAATTAAACAAATGAATATGGTTCTATCTAGCATGATCAAAGCACTAATTTGTCATGCTAATGTACAATACAGAGACGATAGCTCCATTGTGGTAATAATACAATAGTTAATATTAAGGTTTATCGGAAGATCATTCCAACAATAGTTTTGTAAAAAAAAAATTTCAGTTTTTCAGAGATCATAAATTATCCTGTTGCACAATCTAAACGCTGATAAATAAATGGTGGGCATGAATGAATTATATGTATTTAACTGGGTAAAACATTGGGTATGTTGAAAAACTGGTGTTTGGAAATATTATCAAACTAAAACGGAAGAAAAAAGTATTTTTGCCTAGGTTTAGCAAAAACTTAAATGGAGTAAAACTACGTCTTACAGCTCAAAACTGCTCAAAATACATTTAAATATAAAGGTAATAAAATGAGAGATAAAAAAGGATAACAGTATAAACACAATTGTCACAATTGTTCTATCTAGACAAAAAAAATAAATGACAAAGCTGTAAATATGTTTGAGAGGTTCTTTTTTAAATTTTACAAACTGTAAAAATGCTTTGCCTTATGAAATGCGTACTGTGTGTGGAGGTGTAAAATGCGTCATATTGTAAGTATAAACAAGGAATGGGGTCTGAGCTGCATCTTCCCCACCCTTTAAATCTCAAATAGCTTCTTCCCACAAAACTATATTTGCATAGAACTAAACTAATTCATGCATCTAGCCCACATTGAGCAAGGATTCTCCCTGACCTGCCAGCTGTCCGTTAGCAGATGCCAAATTTTGCACCTCTCTGCCAATGCTATTTTGGCATCAAATCCATGCATTTTCCAAAATTACCATTATAGTGTTAGTAACATATCTCTTCATCCGCTTTGAATAAGTTCTTCCCTCTTACATGAACTTCAACTTAGTGATTAATTATTACGAAATTGGAGATTTGCAGACAACAGTGATATTAAAATATTATTTAGATTATTATTTGGTAATAATAGTTTGCAAGAGAAATAATCATGCCCAAAATGACAGCGTTCTGGTTTTATTTTATTTTTTTAACTCTTGACCTGTGTTTCCAAACTTTCAGTCTCTGCATGTGGATTCCTGTGCATCACACACATACATCATTTTTAAAGTTCTGTTTCAAGAATTTACATTTTCCAAAGAATTACAGATGTGTCCACAACTCAGCATACACCTTTACTCTAATTGCGCCAAATAGTCCCGTCTGGTGCACAACAGATTTTGCGACTAAGCTGTGCCAAACATCACAAAATATGCATCTTAGTCTCATCACTATTATTATTATGCCCAGTTCCTGGCTCCATCAGCTCAGTGAGAGACAGGTGCCACTGCTACAGGAAGATACGTTAGCGGTATGATTTTGGTTTGCTCACTCCATTTTTTGATTTTGGCAAATCCACCCTCAAATGTTTTGGTTTGAATTTGGTTTTTGTTTTAGATTTCATTAAAATTAATAAAAACATCTAAAATCAGTAAGTTTTACCTGTTTACATGCCATCCAAAACCAAGATTCTGTTTTTAACTCCGATTTCCGAACTTAGGGCCTAATTCAGACCCGGCCCCACTGACATCACAAGTGCCGAAAGCACTCCAGGACTTGCGGCAACGAGACCCTACCACAAGGGTCTCATCGCAAGCCCGATGGTCGCGATGGTCTTGACTATCGCGACCATCTTTTTGGCCGCTCGCTATAGCTGTGGGTGGTCATCCACAGCTGTGCGAGCGGCCAGGAGGCCACTCTAACAAAAGAGAAGGACGGCCCTGATTCAGAGCGAGCGCTCTGTCAGAGCGTCCGGCTCTGAGTCAGAGCCTTACAGCAGACCCGAACCGGGACTTGGTTACCCCAAAAGATTCGGGTACATTTGTTTTCCAGGAAAACCGAACCGCTCATCTCTACTTACAATACCAAGGTAAGATCGGAACTTTATTTAGTGAACCACAGCCAATGGCAGGCCACTAAAGTCTGTAGCAGAAACCTAGGGATATTGAATGTTGATGACAGCTAAAGACCAATGGGCTAGATTGGACTATCGGATGTTGCATTGCTAAGGTGTCTACCTGTAGCAGTGGTTCCCAGAGTTATATTGCAAAAGAAGGTTATTTTTCTGTCAGGTCCATTGGTTACATCATGTGACCTAAGTGTGGCATAATGAGACTACATTCTAGCCAGATGTGGTTATTGGTAACGGAATTAGTATGAATGGGCCGGCGGTTCAAATCCCGACGCCGGCAGACTGACAGCAGTGAAAATCCTGACAGGGGATTTAGGTAAGTATAACTAACCCTACCCCACCCCCTAACCCTCCCTTAGGGGTGCCTAACCCTAACCTCACCCCTAGTGCCTAACATAACCCTTCCCTAAGTGCCTAAACCTAACCCCCCCGACCCCGCAGCCTAAACCTAAGTCTCCCGGGGTTGGTGCCTAAACCTAACCTCCTCCCGGGGGTGCCTAACCCTAGCCCCCCCCTCCCTTAGCCTAACCCTAAACTCCTGGGGGGGTGCCTAACCCTAAGTCCCCCCGGGAGCCCTTAACCAAACCCTCCCCCCCGCGGCTGTCCGCGCCCGGCACCCAGCTTACCTTCAATCAGTAAGCCGAGTGTCAGGCTCCCGGCATAGGTCTAATGACAGGCGTCGAGATTTCTACGCCTGTCATTTGTACCTTGCCGGGATTAGACTAAGCAGTCGGGTAGCCAGAGGTCGGCATTGCGACTGCCGGCTTCCCGACCGCTTCCCCTTATTTTCATGTATTGCTGCTCTTGCATATCGCTCATCCTGCCCACTGCAACCTAGGCAGTGCACCCAAGACTGGGGATACGTTCAGTATCCCGACTGCGGGGATTCTGGCGTTCAGAATTCCGACGCTGGAATCCAGACACTTATCAGAATACCGGTGCTGGCATGCCGACTGCCGGGATTCCGAAGGTAAGTAGCGGGGTTAGGCACTAAGGGAGGAGGGTTAGGTCTAGAGTGCGGGGAGGGGGAGGTTAGGTTTAGGAACTGGGGAGGGTGGGTTAGGGGTTAGTTTAGGGTTACTTACCTAGAGCCATCGGGATTGTAACCTGGTCGGCATCCCGTACCCATCCCCAAGATTGCACCCTCGTCTGATATTCTCATTAGTAGGATCGTGTATCTCTATTTAGTATTATGTAGCTCCCCCATTATGTGTCATCTCTTCCAGGCACTGCCTATTAGTAATAGGCTATTACGCCCTCTGTAACCTGTATAGTGCGCTCAAGATGCCTGCCTTGCCTGGTACCTTCATGGGTAGGATGAACAATCCTTGGAACTGATGACCCAAAATAGATACCTTACTTCTGTTTTATTCTCATGGTTCCTGTATTTTCTGCATAACTGAAATAAGTATTCCCAATTCCCAGGGCAGCCGGTGCTCAGGGACATGTTGGGGGCTGGGACACTATAGGTAAAGAGGAAACTGTGCCCATGGGGCTTATAGTTATTGCTTCAATGCATTTTTCTGCACAGACTGTGTCACAATAGACTAGGGGGCTTAATTTTGAATGCAGCGCTTTTTAAAGCCTCAGCATCTTCAGCGGTTTGGGGCATTGGATTTAAAGGGGCAATTATATTGAATTATATTGAATACAAAACACGGGTGAATGAAATATAATTGCGCTTTTAGAAACAGTGGCAAAATCTGCTGAAGATACGGAGACTTTGCAATGTTTGTGGGACCTTATGATCTGTATACCACATACGTGCTCGTATTTCTAGCAGGTCATACCTAAGACAAATGTTGTGTGCATGCTTATTCATGTTTTTGCTATTGTATTGGGCTTTTTATTTTAAAGAAAGAAAATTCAAACAGAGTGGCTCCTCACTGCTAACCCTAACCCACCCTTCCCCTAGCCTAACCCTCCAAGGAGAATGCCTGACCCAAAGTCCCCCCCGGGAGCCCCTAACCTAAAACGGCTGTCCGCGCCCGCCGCTCGGCTTACCTTCGTTCTGTATGCCGGTCGTCAGGCTCCCGGCGTAGGTATAATGACAGGCATCTGGATTTCGACGCCTGTCATTAGTACCCTGCCGGGATTTGACAGTCGGGAAGCCAGCGGTCGGCATTTCAACCGTCGGCTTCCTGACTGCATCCCATTGGGAACATTAAGTGGCTATTAGTAGCATGTCTATAGTGTGAGGGAATGGGACATGCTGCAGCTGTGATATGGCGACTTTATAGTATTGAACTATACATGAAGTACTTTTGATATAACATTGACAGGGGACTATGTGATACCATGCATGCAATGCAATGCTTGTTAGGTCTATTGTTTGTACCCTAACATATACAGTAATGCCGTGCACCATTACTAAGTAGCAGCTATTAAAATTTTCTTCTTAGCTAGCATCTATCCAACCAGTCCAGGAGACTGCATGTAGTAGAGGTCCCTTCTGAAACCAGAGAGGTACTGTAGTCATTCAGCACAGTAAGCCGTAATGCTTTGCATATTTACAGTACTGTAGCTGCCATAGTACTCTTGGCTGAGTATTAAATATTAATAGTACGGTACAAAAGCAGTGCCCCTTTGTGGCCATATTATCATTAGTAAGCTAAAATACAAATGGAGCATGGAGAAAGTACCAGATTCTACAGTAGTTACTAGAGATGTGCGGGTCCGGATTTCTGAAATCCTCACACCTGAATTTAGGGGTTCTGAGAAGAACCAGGTCTAGATTTGGATTCAGTTTTGTGATTCAGTTTGAATAAGTTCCAGTTTGGATCTGTTGCCGGTTCGGAACTCGGATTTAAAACCCGAACTCGAGTTTTGGATTCAGACATTTTAGCTGTTTTTATCGATTAATAGCAATTTTTGATTGATTTTTAGCGATTTTTATCCAAATCCAAAAAATATACTTGAAGGTGGAACTGCAAAACCAAGACACGAAGATTAATCCAGATCCAAAACCAAAACACGGCAGTCCGCACACATCTCTACTATATATATATATATATATATATATATATATATATATATATATATAATAATATAATACTGTGCAAAAGTGTTAAGCAGGTATGGAAAAAATGCTGCAAAGTAAGAATGCTTTCAACAATAGTGTTGATAGTTTATTTTTCGCAATTAACAAAATGCAAGGTGTGAAGGAATGAACATAAGAGCAAAAGAGAAATCTAAATCAACTCAATATTTGGTGTGACCACCCTTCTTCTATTTTAGGTACACTTGTACACAGTTTTTGAAGGAACTCAGCATGGAGTTTGTTCCAAACATCTTGGGGAACTAATCACATACTTCTGGTGATGTAGGCTTACTCATATCCTTCTGTCTCTTCATGTAATCCCAGACAGATTCGATGATGTTGAGATCAGGGCTCAGTGAGGGCCATATCATCACTTCCAGGACTCCTTGTTCTTCTTTATGCTGAAGATAGTTCTTAATGATATTGGCTGTATGTTTGAGGCCGTTGTCCTGCTGCAGAATAAATTTGGAGCCAATCAGCGACATTCCTGATAGTACTGCATGATAGATAAGTACCTGCCTGTATTTCTCAGCATTGAGGACGCCATTAATCCTGAGCAGATCCCCAACTCCATTTGCTGAAATGCAGCCCCAAACTTACAAGGAACCTCCACCATGCTTCACTGTTGCCTGCAGACATTCATTATTGTACCGCCCTGCAGCCCTTCAGTTCAGCCTTCTGTTACAGCCACACAGGGGGGCAGCAGACACGGGGGGATATCTAACACTTGATGCTTTTGATTTACTTTTCCTCATTTAAGTTGTTTGATCAATTCTATCTATTTTGGGATGTAGTCACCATCCCGACAGTAAGGATGCTGGCGGTCACAGTACCGATAGCGGCATCCCTACTCTCAGAATCCCGACTGATTGTGAAGGTAAGTTTTAGGGTCAGGGAAGACTTAGTGTTAGGGGGAGGGTTAGGGTTAGGCACTAGGGGGAGGGTTAGGGTTAGGTTGTGGAAGGGGAGGGTTAGGGTTTGGCTGTTGGAAGGGAGTGTTATGGTTAGGCTGGGGCATGGGAGGGTTAAGGTTAGCCTGCAGCAGGGGTGGGTTAGGGTTAGGTGGAGGGTTAGGGTAAGAGCTATAACCAAAATCTGTAAGGAGTCTGACTTTTGGGATGCCGATGTTGGTATTCTGACCGTCGGCATCCTGACCGTCGGGATCCAGTACCCACCCCTGTATTTCAACTTGAAATTACCAAATGGTCATACATTCATGTGATCAGCTGGTTATTATTATAGGCTTTTTGGCTGATACGCACACATAAGCATACCTCCCAACTTTGTAATGATGAGGATTGGGACTCACGAAATGGGGTCGTGGCCTCATTGTAAAGGGTGCATGGCCTCACTGTCAAGGGGCATTGCCTCGTGGAACATTCCACTTTACATCACTCCGGGGGCGAGCCTAGCACTCCCGGACATGCTGGGCTGTCCCCAGGCTCTCCCTGCACAGTGAAGAAATGCTGCGTGCATGCGCACAGCATCTATTCACAGAGCATTAGTGAGATTCATTTCTCCCAGCCTCCCCCCACAGCAGGACACTGCGGGCCGTACCTGAATAACAGGACTGTCCCGCCAGAAGCAGGACAGTTGGGAGGTATGCATAAGGATTAATATATGATCTGAGATTTATCTCATTATAAGCAATTTTTCTTTCATTTTTGCCTCTGTGCTGATAGGCACCTGCTGCACTATAGATATTGGTGCTGCTCTCCTGTATTTCCAAGTATTTATACAAAGACTGCAAATCGGTTTAAACTATGATTTATTCTACACTAAATGTCTCATGTACTTCTTTACTGAGAATTATTTGCTAAGTTTTGACATACTCCAGAACAAGTTTTCTGTGTTATGTTATTATATCATCTGCTGCTACACAGGTAACATTGCTGTAACAATTAGCTAAATCAATATTATGTATCACACTGATGACAATCATTTACTCAAATGAATATATTGGATATCATTGCTATGTTTTTATTTAATCTATGTACTATTATGTGACTTTTTCTTCATACAGGTGATTTATGTATAATTACTGTATGACCTTTAGCATTCTGCCTTCTTTTCTCAGATCATACTATTATTGAAATCTATAAGGGGATTAGAATTTGACTTTTTTTACCATTGAAAATATATTTCTACTAAGGAGATTCGAGATACAATTTAAAATCCTACTATCCCACAATCTCTACTCTTGATCATGATTTACTGTAAGTCATAAGGACATCACTAAGTTATGGTCATTACTGATATATTTTTCCCTTTTCTCTCCATAGGTCCATAATTGGACCATGGTTTAATCAGAAGTATAATTTATATACAGGTTGAGTCTCCCATATCCAAATATTCCGAAATATGGAATTATTTTGGCATGACTGATATAATGAAACCGTTGATTATTGATGGTTCAATGTACACAAACTTTGTCTAAGGCACAAATTATTAAAAATATTGTATACGATTAACTTCAGGCTGTGTTTATAAGGTGTACATGAAACATAAATGAATTTCATTTCTGTACACAAACTTTGCTTGAGCCACAAAATTATTGAAAATATTGTATAGAATTACCTGCAGGCTGTGTGTATAAGGTGTATATAACACATAAATGCATTCTGTGTGTATATTTGGGTCCCATTCCCAAGATATTTCATTATGATATGTAAATATTCCAAAATACGGAATATTCCATTATCCAAAATACCCCTGGTCCCAAGCATTTTGGATATGGGAGACATAACCTGTATTTAGTTATATACCAGAGGACAGTTCCCTCTCCACAATAGAATCTTTTTTTAATTTATTTCTCAAACTTTGTATAAATTTATACAGGTTGAGTCTCCCATATCCAAATATTCTGAAATATGGAATTATTTTGGCATGACTGAGATAATGAAACCTTTGATTATTGATGGTTCAATGTACACAAACTTTGTCTAAGGCACAAATTATTAACAATATTGTATACGATTAACTTCAGGCTGTGTTTATAAGGTGTACATGAAACATAAATGAATTTCATTTCTGTACACAAACTTTGCTTGAGCCACAAAATTATTGAAAATATTGTATAGAATTACCTGCAGGCTGTGTGTATAAGGTGTATATAACACATAAATGCATTCTGTGTGTATATTTGGGTCCCATTCCCAAGATATTTCATTATGATATGCAAATATTCCAAAATACGGAATATTCCATTATCCAAAATACCCCTGGTCCCAAGCATTTTGGATATGGGAGACATAACCTGTATTTAGTTATATACCAGAGGACAGTTCCCTCTCCACAATAGAATCTTTTTTAAATTTATTTCTCAAACTTTGTATAAATTTGTTCATTCTTGTATATGAGTGTATATGTCCTTATAAGTTTGTCTAGTTATTTGTATTTACACTTTATAGCTCTTATATAAATAAAAGTTATATTTGATTGTTTTTTTATTAACTTGTCTACAACTAAGATTATCCCAAAAATGAGTCTTCTTTCACCTTCCTCTACTGCAATCCCACATTCAGCCTATCAGCTCATTAGGAACTAGTGACATCACAGAGGCACGAGGCACACAGTGTACGTTAGTAGTCCATAGTGCTGCATTGCCAAAGGTATTTCTCTCTGCATAACTTCTAATCCTTAAACAGCTCACTTACAGTACTATTTAAGGGCAGTTTTCCTTTAAAACAAATATCTATTATGACATCACAGTGGGTGATGTCAGTGATGCTACTTATGCCCCTCCCATACACAGGCCTCTGATTTGCATTGAGGTGGATACAGAGCAACATGTTATGAATCCTATGCTGTGAGTAATCAAACAATCATTAGTACTCTGTGCAAGTAACATTATATTATATATATATTTAGTAATGTGTAACCAGAGAGGTACAGGCACATTTATCATGTTTCCTTACATAGACGCCACCTTTCCCTGGGACAAATACATGTTGAAGGTTTGTACCTGAAAATGTTCCTGTCTGTGTTTTCCCGAATCTCAAGATTCTTCTCTCTTTAGTTATACTGAGAGCAGGAAAGTCATTGGGAAAATACTGTTCTATGTTCTATATTTGTATATAGTGGGAGACAGAAAAGGGCATTTATGGAGGCGCATTATTTATATGAGATTCAGGGGAAAAATATAAAGATGTAAGTTTATGTAGGGAATGGCCCATAAGTGATATTAGACTGGACTATGTGACATTTTGGTTGTTTCCACCACCAGCATGTGGCAAACATATAGGTACATGGGTGTAAAATGCAGGATAGCACTTTGTGATGGGCAAATGGTCTCTAGTGAGTATGTTTGCACCATATTTGCCTACTCTTCTGAAATATCTGGGAGACATCTGAATTTTTGGGTCCTCCTGGACTCCTGGGAGAGCAGGGAACCCTCCCAAATGCCATCCGCTTCCTTAACAACAAAAACATGTTTCATGGTAAAACAGATGTGGGAAAGTCAGACATTTTGGTGCATTTCCAGCTAATGACAATGCTTGGCCTATGTTCCTGATACAAACTGTTAGCAAGCTTGATGTTTTTGCACATGTTACATAGGGGGTTTCTGCTGTATTAATACTTTATAGCTCTTATATAAATACAAAATATATCTGATTATGTATTTTTATTGACTTATCTACAACTAAGATTACCCCAATAATGAGTCTTCTTTCACCTTCCTCTACTGCAATCCCACATTCAGCCTATCAGCTCATTAGGAACTAGTGACATCACAGAGGCACGAGGCACACAGTGTACGTCAGTAGTCCATAGTGCACTGATAGGCTGCATTGCCAAAGGTATTTCTCTCTACATAACTTCTAATGCTTAAACAGCTCACTTACAGTATTATTTAGGGGCAGTTTCCCTTTAAAACAAATATCTATTATGACATCACAGTGGGTGATGTCAGTGATGCTACTTATGCCCCTCCCATACACAGGCCTCTGATTTGCATTGAGGTGGATACAGAGCAACATGTTATGAATCCTATGCTGTGAGTAATCAAACAATCATTAGTACTCTGTGCAAGTAACATTATATTATATATATATTTAGTAATGTGTAACCAGAGAGGTACAGGCACATTTATCATGTTTCCTTACATAGACGCCACCTTTCCCTGGGACAAATACATGTTGAAGGTTTGTACCTGGAAATGTTCCTGTCTGTGTTTTTGCCAAATCTCACTATTCTTCTCTCTTTAGTTATACCGAGAGCAGGAAAGTCATTGGGAAAATACTGTTCTATGTTCTATATTTGTATATAGTGGGAGACAGTAATGGGCATTTATGGAGGCGCATTATTTATATGAGATTCAGGGGGAAAATATAAAGATGTAAATTCATGTAGGGAATGGCCCATAAGTGATATTAGACTGGACTTTGTGACATTTTGGTTGTTTCCACCACCAGCATGTGGCAAACATATAGGGACATGGGTGTAAAAAGCAGGATAGCACTTTGTGATGGTAAATGGTCTCTAGTGAGTATGTTTGTACCATATTTGCCTACTCTTCTGAAATATCTGGGAGACATCTGAATTTTGGGGTCCTCCTGGACTCCTGGGAGAGCAAGGAACACTCCCAAATGCCATCCGCTTCCTTACCAACAAAAACATGTTTCATGGTAAAACAGATGTGGGAAAGTCAGACATTTTGGTGCATTTCCAGCCTATGACAATGCTTGGCCTATGTTCCTGATACAAACTGTTAGCAAGCTTGATATTTTTGTACCTGTTACATAGGGTATTCCTGCTGCTGCGCATTACTCATAGCTTCCAACTGTCCCTATATTGGTGTGATAGTCACTATTTGAGAATTCAGGGCCTGATTCAGCTGCATACACAAGTGCGATCGCAACTGCGATTTCATACGGAACGCAGCTGCAAAAATATGCTAATGCCTGCTGCTTTCTCACATCCGTCCAATGCAGTGACAAACGCAGGATTTCTAGAGGGGGGTTTCCAAATGCTTGATTTTAGAGCAAGTGTGGCCAGTCCATGAAGAGGGCAGAATTAGCACTTAATCAGCTATAATATGCATCATACAGTGTATTGTGTGTCATAATTCCAGCATATACAGGACCAGTGATCACAGTAAGCAGTAAGCTTGCAAGCAGGGCCCTTTTACCTCTGTCTGTCTGTTATTACCCTGTTTTGTTCTATAAATGTAACCAATTGTAAAGCGCAACGGAATATGCTGCGCTATATAAGAAACTGTTAATAAATAAATAAAATAAATTATATGTGGAAGTAGGGCCATCCTGCCTGAGCTGAATGTTTTTAATTCAGAGCAAGGTCGGGAGTCTGGGGGAGCAGCAGAGGAACCTAGCACTGCCCTGGACATATATGTACATATTGGTCTTGTTATGCACTGGATAGTGTATTATTATATGGTATTAATAATTAGCCCTATTGATGGTTTATAGCAGTGCACCTCTAACAGTGCATGTTTTCCAGATCTCCTAGTTGGGGCACAGGCGTATTTATTACTGACTGACACATGTTAAAAGATCCAGAGGAGGTGCTGATTATTTCATTTGTGACACTGAGAAGAACATGCAGCACTAGTAACATTCTATTATATTACTATTGTTGTCATGGTGTGGGCTGGGGAGGGGGGTTTCCAGGCAATCAGAACCCCCCTGTGTTTGCCTATGCAATGTCGCTCTTCTGTATAAACATCGGTACCATCGACGCACATCAGCGAGGTATGCGGCATTTACACCAATCCCTGACCAGTCACAGACACTGTATGTCTCCCCACACGCAGAGAGCGCTCATGCTGCGTATGCAATCACAGTGGCTAATTTATGCACGCCCATGAAACAGCGTTCATACGGACAGGCACGCCTGCGTTTCTCCCACCGCTCTCCCATCACCACCCCCACACGATAACAGCCTGTCACCCACTTTACAATAGATTCCTCTGTGCATCCGTATTCGCTCTGCGAACACTACGTACGTGCTGTGCGGCTTATACGCATGCGCAATGGTAAGCATTCCCTTCATCTGTGTACAATTTTCTCACAGATTGGATTTATGTCCCATTCACGACTGTCCTGTATAGTAAAGAAGGAGTAGAGTGCAGGGGGTTAATGGGTAACCTAGCATTGTAACAGAAGTAAGTGTACCCCATTGGTGTTGCCACCGCCCCATCATATTGTGACCATGCTCTCATTGTGATAATCCATGTATCCCAGATAACCTGTAGATCTATAAAAAGTGTCACTTAATAACTGAATGCACCTCCTGTGGCTCTTTTACATTTATCAGTTAGTAATGAATACCAGGGCCACCATCAGGGGGGTACTGCCGGGCCTATAGTCCTGGGACCGGACACTCTGGGGGCCCACCTGCTCCTCCTACCACCTGTCCACTACTACCCCTTGCTAAACTTACGTTCACTGATAGGCTCGGCCGGGGGTCCACCACCATCGGAGAGACCCTGTGTCCCCAAAACTATCGGAGAAGCCCCACTCCCTAATCACCATCATCATATAGGCCATGAAGCTCCAACACCATCGGAGAGGCCCTACCCCAAACAACCATTGGAGAAACCCTGCACCCCACCACCATCGGAGAGGAGTTTTGGAGAGGCCATGCTCCTTCACCATCGGGGAGGCTACAAATCCCCACCACCATTGGAGAGGCCATGTGTCCCCTCCACCATCGGAGAGGCCCTCTGCCCCCAAAACTATCGGAGAAGCCCCACTCCCTGACCACCATAATAGAGGTCCTGTGCCTCCAACACCATTTGAGAAGCCATGCTCATCCAACACCATCGGAGAGGCGGTTAAGCCCCCACCACCATTGGAGAAACCCTGCACCCCCACCACCATCGGAGAGGACTTTTGGAGAGACTATGCTCCTTCACCATTGGGGAGGCTATAAGCCCTCACCACCATCAGAGAGGCCCTACTCCCTAAACACCATTGGAGAGGCCTTGCGCTCCACCATCATTGAATTGTGCTAATAAACATGGTTTAGTCCTGTGATTTGTGGGTGCTTCATTAATTACAGTATATCTGGATTCCTGTGCATGGCTTACTGTGGAAATGCATCTCCAAAAAATAAAGATGACTCAAATAAACACATTACCCGATATTAATATATATCAAAGCCAGAGTAATAGGAGCCCATTTATCAATAATCACATACTCAATGAGATCTGGGAGCGCTGTCAGCACCCTAAAATGGCATTGCAGCATGTGATAATACCGCCTGAATGTTTTAAATAGCGCATGCATGGACAGGATCTCTGAAAGGAGCCTGTCCCTTCGATGTGCTCGGTGTGACGTGATCATATCAGCGGTCTCTTCACTCCTCAAATCGTGACTCCAGAGCATGCAGGTCTATTGAGCACACATGTGCCCATTGCCGGGCAGGTTTCCTGGTAAATTTTGTGAAGTATAGTCTGTAGGCTACAGCTGCTAACGCCATCTGGAGCTTGGTCAATCTAACATGAACGTTGCGGCTGCTGTCAGAAATCGAGGGACTGCAGCAGTTATCTCCGAGATCCCTCCATAGTACATCTGGGAAGTTCTTAATATTTGCTGGTATACTGAAGGGGGCGTGACCAAATCCGGGAGGCATGACCACACCCATTCTGGAAAAAAATATGGAAAACACTTTGGGCCTGATTCAGATGTGGACGCAAACGCCGTCGCAGTTGCGATCTCTCACGGAAAATACACTAATCTCACTCACCGTACAGTGCTTAGAGATGCCCACTGAAAGCATCTCACATCCGCTGATCACGCTTATAACCGGAAACATCGAACGCAGATCAGGCGGCCCTGAGGCGTAGTGGCTAATTTATAGACGCCAAGAAAATGGTCCAACACGCCTGCGTTTCTCTAACCACCCCCCGTTACCTTCCACGAAAGCTGACTACCTGTTACTCACTGTGAGAGTGAATCCTCCGTGTGAGAGTAAATGCAATTCAATCACTGCACATCATACTTGCCTACCCTCCTGATTCGGCTGGGAGCATCGCAAAAATCAGGTGCTGCTCCCGGCCCCCCGGAAAGGCAGGCAAGCCTCCCGGCCCCGACGATCTGTCTGTATAAACCCCGACAGAGGGGGAGGGGGGGCGGTGACGTGTTTCATGCTGAATCGCGTCTTTGTGGCCCCGCCCCTGCTGCACAATGACATTAATCTCGGCATTGTGAAGAGGGGGCCCCAATGACGCGACATTTGCCTGACCACGCCCCCTTTTTGCTACGTCATGCCCCCCTTGTGGAAGCCCAATAGCTCCCTCCTGGAAAAGAGGAAGCTAAATGTCAGCAACCCTGCTGCACATGCACAGTGCGGCTAACATGTATGCACAATGGCAAACAATCGCTCACTCTGCATAAATATTGGCATTGAGTACACATCTGAATCAGGCCTAACGTGCGGTGCCGGGAAGCAACTCCAGACGCTGCACAGCGGAACATTTGCTCCCCTCAGCAGCTGGCCCGGGTCCCTCCAGCAGGCCTAGACTCGGATAACTAGTACCCACTTCCCCCTTCTCAGCACTCCTGGTGAGACCCTTGCAGTGGTAATATTTTCTCCACTTGCTGGTAGGAAAAAAGGGAGTACCAGTGGATGCAAGGGTTATACAAAGAGAAACTCAGGGATAATATTTTAAACTTTCTATCGTCAGATGATAGATGTGACCCATAAACTTAAACTAAACTTAACTAAAATAAACACACGAGACCAAGTTATGCCGTTTAAATTAATTGGTCAGCGTTATTTGGTTACATAGTAGGTATGGTGGCAGGAGAAAGAATGGCAAATAAACAGCGTCCACTTGTCTTAGGCCAAAAGTATATCACAAGGGTAGGTGTGATCTTAAAACTTGCAAGGGCCAACTATCCCGTTCAGAGCTAGTGATGCGGCCCCAACACAGATGCCAAGAGGTCGGTCGAGAGGTGCCGCTGACCCCAATAGGGTGAAATCAGCCTATCAGTGCATTGAAGGGGTGCGCACCGCTATTACTGCCGCAAGATGGACGCTTCAATATTGCCGGTCTTTCGCTGCTATGAAATAAAGCCGACACAAGACACAATAGGGGAGGGAGGGTGGGAGATCAAATTCAAAGAGGCAGATTTTACCAAGCAAATTCCCTACACCCTCTCACTTAAACACGCCCCTTAACCTATCGCCCTATCACATCTGCCTACCTGCTGTCAAATAAACAAACAAACATCTTTAACTTTATTAACCCCCTCTATCCCTGACTAGAAGTTTATGTGCCGTCGGTTCTAGCCCTAACCTCCGTTATATTTTGAATTGATAATCTGGATGCAAAATAACAACCAAGTGCCAAGTATTCCTATAAATGTTGCTTCAAATTTTTCTAAAAAGTGTAGAGATTAGGTTGTTTCACATTTACAAATCAAAGTTGCAAAGTGCTGGAAAATGGGCACATACTGTAATTTAAGGTTTTTTTGAGGGGGTTTTTTTGGTTACGATTTTTGGTGCTTTATTGTACCTTAATATCGCTGCTACTTTTCTCTGTACAAAGAGCCGGATACAGAGACGAACGCAACTGCAAATCGCATGCAGATCGAGCGATTGTTTGCCATTACACATGCGTATACATCGCAGTGCGCCAAGGCAACAGTGCGATCGCCCTGCGTTCACGCAGACCACGGAGGTCCATTGCAGATTGATTGACAGGAATTGACCGTTTGGGGGGTGTTGACAGGAGGTGGTACGGGAAACGCAGGCATGCCTGGCCGTTTGAACGCCGTTACTTGGGCGTGCATAAATTAGCCACTACAATTGCATACGCAGCTCTGCGTAGCAGAAGAGCTCCCCGGCCTGCGGCAGGTCAGACCTGCCGCAAGGGTTAAATGGCCACCGATGTATTTAGATGGTACCGATGTTTATGTAATAACTCTATTGCATTTCAGTGGTGGCGGGAAGCGATTAGAATTGGATGGCACAGTTCTTGCTCTTATGACTGGCACGTGATTGTCAGAAAGAAAAATCTGTACGTGCTTGGCCTTAAGTATCTCTTTTATACTATTGCTATTTTATTTATTTAGTAGCAAATATTAGTGGACATATATAGAAAAGAGAAATCTAAGTGCAGATTGTGCAAATTGAGGCTTAGGGGTAAATTTACTAAAGTGAGAGTTTTTAGAAGTGAGTTTTAACAGTGATGTTGCCCATAGCAACCAATCAGATTCTAGCTATTATCTTCTAGAAGGTGCTAGTTAAATGTTAATTAGAATCTGATTGGTTGCTATCGGCAACATCACTTTTAAAACTCACTTCAGTAAATTTATAGTGGATGAAAATGTGCTTTAAAAGCGGCTGTTTTTTACGCTTTGCAGGTGAGGCCCAGAGTTCTGTATGAACAGTATATATGTTATTCATATTTTCGTTGATTTGTAAGGCACCACAGTGGGGAAAACAGACCATATAGTACATAAATCAGGGATATACAAGGTAGACAATATAAATGCAGACATGAAAACAAAAGGTATAGTAGCAGCTTCTACTCACAAGACTACTTGCAATCTAATGGAATGAATGTAAATGAGCGTATTCACTGTTCACTGGTCCTGGAACCAATCAGAGGGGATTTCTAGGTGGCGGAGCACACTGTCACTACTTTTGTGCCATAGGACCTCTGAGGTCTGTGGCCTTGGGTCCACACTGGGGTCACTACCATGGCAATCGCTACAAATACACCACTGTGCACAACCAGAAGAACCAACCATACTATACATACAGCACACGTCTATTACCAAATACACCCGCTCCTTTCATCGACTGTACAGATTTTTTTTTTCATATTCTCTATAGTGCCTTAAATCTCAAAAAAAAAAAAATATATATATTTATTTCAAAAATGTCATTTCGACACTTTCTCATTCTTCTACAACAAAGTGGACTTTTCCAGCAGTTATATCTCTGTTCTAGAGGTAAGTGAAAGGCATAATGGAAGAGAATGAAAAGGTGCTGATTTCTCATATATTACAATGGCATTATGTTCCTCTATGTAACTGATCAAATGGATGAGATGATTCTGTCACTTTAAGGATTGTTCATCAAAATACATTGCAGGCGCCTCGAAAAAGTCCAAACTCCCTGATAGTAGGAATGGTGGAAGCCTGGTTTACAGAGTAAGATTTTTATTATTAAACCATACTTTAACTAGATCCCAATTTTATTTTCTGGTGCTCCAGGGTGAGTTTTTATGCTACCCGACTCCTGCCCTGCCCACAGCTCATACAGTTATTTCCAATAAATAATATAATGAGGCTAAACTAACCCCACATTTAAATGTTTTTCTTGCAGTTATGTCAGGTACAGACAATCTCTTACATGCGTAGCATCTGGGACGTTAGCTTAGCTGGCCACAAACAAGTCTGATCATGGCAGAGGGTCCTGCCATGCACTCACATGGTAAACTTGTGAGTAATGGCTAGTCATTATGTGCTTATATAAGTCTAGGGGACCCAGTCCATTGCCTGTTAGTAGGTGTTACTAGGTTACTGCGTGCACTACTTGTGTTTCCTCTGGTTTTTGGACCCTGTCTTACGTCTGCTCTTACTTGGTGTGTGCCTGTCCTGACCATGGCTTTAGAACGGTAATACAGACCCTTCAACATGGCCCCTTCCATCAGGAGCAAAATGTGCTGCTCCTTGACTCCCCCCTCATTTTATGATTGCAGTCGCCTGTGTTGAACTAGTTAATTGATGAGAAAGATGTTTCAAGATAGGTGGCTGCAATGATAAATTGAGAGGAGAGTCCAGGAGCAGAGCATTTTGTACCTGATAGAAGGGGTTCTGTTGGAGGGTCTAGATAATGGCCAGCCTAAACCACATGTGGGTCTCCAGCCTTCAAAAGGACCACACATTACCCTTGATTTCAAGAATGATAAAAACAGCCCAAAATTACCTCAGCACCCCTGAGGTAATTCCTTAAATGCGACCAACTGTCCTTAACTTTCTCCAATCTTTTATTACATCCCATTTCCCAAACTGATCTTGTGCATTCAGACCCCAACTTATAGTACCATAAAATGCAGTCACATGGTATCAGATTCCACATGCACTCCAAAACTCACTCACATGCCATTGAGATGTCCTCCCTTACCCTCACAGGTAACTTACACCACCACACATGCCGCTACATGCCATTCAAACCTCCCCAAATGCCTTCACGGGCCCCTCCACTTCTCACCATGCTCCTCACATTACACACCCACCTCCCACACATGTCATTCACACGTAACATGCATGTCTAAGAATACCTGCTGAGGTAGGAGTGAGCATGTGGTGCACAATACACAACACTCTGCTACAGTGCTTCTCCTATGATTGGATGTTTTTTGAATGTAAATGCAGCCAATGCAATTAATTAATAACTGTATAAGGGCCTGATTCATTGCCGATCGCAACTGTGAATTACGCAGGCACTAGGCCAATTGGTGCATGTGCATCGCATTGCGCGTGCGCGAACCGGCCACTGCGATCGGAACTGCGATCGGAACTGCGATCGCAGTGACTGCTCAGACCCATCGCAAAGTGATTGACAGGAAGTGCCGTTTGTGGGGGGTGGTTGGCGAAACGCATACGTGCCAGTGCGTTTCAATGCCGTTGCATGGGCGTGCATAAATTATCCACTGTGATGCCTTGCACAGGTTAGCAATTCCTGAGTAAGGTCAGAGCCTGTGCAAGTGTGCATGAGGCTGCGATGGTACTCGATGTTACCGATGGTTTTGCAGTCTTGCTAAGGATTACGGATGTGTGTAAGGTAAAGTGGGCGTCCTTATGTTGTGCTGCGGCGGCATAGCGATCGCAATGGATTAGCATACTGTGTGCGTAATCGCTATTGCAATCGAAGTTGCGATCCGTACTGAGGGCCTGATTCAGAGCCGGACGCTCTGACCAGAGCGCTCGCTCTGAATCAGGGCCCTCCTACATGAAAATGGAGTGGCCTCTTGGACGCTCACATAGCTGTGGGTGACCACCCACTGCTATAGAGAGCGTCCATGATGATGGTCGCGATGGTCAAGACCATCGCAACCATCGGGCTTGCGACGGAGATCCTGCGGTTGGGTCTTGCTGCTGCAAGCCCTGGAGTGATTTTGGCTCTATCACTACTGATGTCAGTGGGGCCGGCTTCAGACGGTAGGCGTTCCCATGGGGACGCCTCTGTCTGGCAGCCACGCCCCCGGCATGCCCACCAAAGGGGGCGTGCTGTCAATCAACATCGACAGCACGCCCCCTTTGGTATGAGACCCGGAGTCTCGCTCATGCGCACCATCGACCCCGCTCGCGGGTCTGACTGACCCCCAGAATCCGGCCCTAAGTTAGAAAGGAATGAATTAAAACGGCAAAGCTTTGCAGACTTCTATTTGTTTTCCTAAGCCTATTGCTTTATACAATATTACCAGGAACTGCCATGAGATTCACGTATACTGGTGTTTCAGAATATTTACTCAAATTGTCTGGTCAGCAATGGACATCTGGGAAATCTGCTGGTGCCCTTCATTCAACAAGTCAATGACATGACCAGAGTATTCTATGTGACATGGATGATTTATATAGGCTACTGGAATAAGAAGCAATATTTGTAACACAATTTGTAAGTAATGTGTTAAAAAAAAAAACATCTTTATCTCTGGAAATGGGAGAATGTTATTATGAGATTGGTGGATAGACAGAATCATAGAACTCACCTATAAATGACTTGATACAGATAAAATCATCACCCCTATTTCCCTAAGGGAAATCAAGCAATATAGACTCCTGCCTGCTGGAGGAATGATACATTGTTTCCAATGCATACACAAAAGAATTGTGCATTGAATTAATATATTTCAAGCTGGGCTGTATTTGACAATCTCCGTTAAGACTATTGTGGAATTCTTAATTCATTTTGCAGTCCCCGTCAGACCTCTAGCAAATGACTGCCAATTTTCCCTGGTGCTTCTCTCAGGCCAGAATGTAATAGGGTATTAGCAAATTGCTAATGTACTGCAAGTATTCATGCATATCCTGAGGATACTGTTTGTTTCCAGAGTTAAACAACATGCATTTGGTTCACTGTATTATTCAGTGTTATTATTTCATAAAAATAGAGGAAAAGATATTTTTTTTCTATTTGTATAATGATGGACCTGTTAGTTGGCGTTGCTAATTGTGACAATCATTCTTTCATACAGCCTGGATCTGTACCATCATTAGGCAATCTAGGCAACTGCCTAGGGCGGAATCACTTATGCTGTTGAATCCTATGGAATATAAATGTGTGAGAAAGGGAGAGATTTATTTATTTTGTTGGCAAAGTCCTGCATGTTTTCAAGTTATTCATAATCACTGTCCTCAATGTTCAATTGTACGGTGTCAACAGATACCTTAAATATGGAGGTTCCATATATTGTTTTTAAAATAGTAGTTTGAAATGGAAATAGAAAGAAAAAGCTTATACAGTACTTATAATTTGATATTTGTGTCCCTAAACTTACATCAGAGCTGGGTTAAGGCTTTGGGGGGCCTGGCGCACTTAAGTCTGGGGGGACCTAAAGAGCAACATTTGGGACACAGGGATTGGGTCCTTACATGCAAGCCTTCGGGGGTGCACACGAAAGAGGGCTTCGCCACATGTCACACACTGGGAGCGTACACAGCGCTACCCCAGCTGCTGGGCTGTCTCCAGTCTCACATGGCAGGACAGTTCCCATAAAACGGGACTGTTGGTTAGTGGGGTAGTCACACTCTCACACTTACAGATGTGTCCTCTTGCAATTTTGCCGCTTTCATGTAAAATTGCACCACTCATGGCCCGAGTCGCGTACTCGCGAGTGAGTAAGAGTGCTGCGTTCGAACCCACAGCACCATAGGATTGCATGGTGCGAGTGCAGCGTGCGGCATGGGGTAGTGTCGTGCACGCAGGCATGGATATTTGCATGGCGCAATACGTGCGTGCATTTGTAGCGCAATTGGCAAGGATGCAAAAGGACACATCTGTATACTAGATAAAAACACACATACAGTATACACACACACATATATATATATAGTCACATACATACAATACATACATACAATACATACATACATACAGTCACACACACTACATATAGTATACAAAATATACATAGAATTCTAATGAACTGTACATAATACACAGAGCATTTTAGTGACCAATATACAATACAGAGAGCAGCATAGTGACCAATGTGCTATACAGAATGTGTTTTAATAAACAATTTACAATGAGGAAAATATTCTAGTGGCCACTTTATAATACAGAAATAATTCTAGTGATCTATATACTGAAGAATACAGAGCATGTTTAGAAACTCTATACAATACAAAGTGCAATTTGCTGACTTAAACGCAATACAGATAGCATTGATGTGATCACTAATCAAAACACAATGTATACTAGTGACTGCTATTCAATGACATCCATCTTCTGGAGGCCACTGTCAAATGCAGACTACCTGAGTGGCTTTAGTATACAGACCCTAAATGTTTGGTGGCTTTACTATACAGAATCCATACCTCCTGTAAGCTGGTATGACTATATCTGGTTTTATAATAAGGACCTCCATGTGGTGATTTATTATACAGCCCACAGATCTCTATTGGTGATAAAAGGCAGTCCCTTAGAGTATGTCTAGTGATAACCCAAATTAATTACTAACTCCATCTGCAGTACCATACTGTCTCCTGGTATGCTGGAGAGATAGCTTCTCCCAGTCACTCAACATTTAGACCTCACACAAATCTGGTTGGGAAATGGCCAGTGCCATCCACTGTTCACCAAACTATAAATTGTCACTAACTGGTTGTCTGTACGCCATGCGGCACAAGAGGCCCGTTGCATCTGAAGTAGGTTACCAAATTTTCCTTTACATTTTGTGTCATATTTGCATCGCAGACACAGCGAAACACCACTCAAAGTGTCCTAGAGACCCTAAGCTGTGACTTTAACTGCACAGGAATTGGTTTTACACATGTACAAAGCCGCAGATGAAGCACAATGGAAGTCAGTCAGTGAGAAAAAGCCACGGCCGCTGGCATTGGAGACCTTTTTATAGAGGTTCAGACTTAGGACCTCATTCAGAGGCGCTTGCAAAAAGCGAGCGCTCGCTCTGAATCAGGGTGGCTGCTTTTTTTATTTAACCCGGCCTCCTGGCCACTCGCTAAGCTGTGGGTGACCACCCACAGCTTTTGCGAGTGGCCAGGTGATGGTCGCGATTATCGCAACCATCGGGCTTGCGACGAGACCCTTGTGGTAGGGTTTCGTCTGCCGCAAGCCCCAGTGAGCTTCCTTCTCTAATAGAGCAGGAAGTCCACCTACTGACATCACGAGTGATGTCAGTAGGGCCACCCACAAATGGCAGGCGTTCCGTTTGACCAGCCACCCCCCCACTCCGCCTACAAAATGGGGCGAGCTGTCGATAACCATCGACAGCCTCCCCGTTTGTAGCAAACCCCGGAGCGTGCACAGTGCCCCACCATCGACCCGCTTGCGAGTGCATAGCGCTTGCGAGCGGGTCTGAAAGAGGTCCTTAGTTGCACACAGATGTACGAATGTCCTTCATCAAATTGATCAGTGCAAGCTAGCAATATAGTTTTGTCGATCCCAGTTGTTTTATTTATGTGAATAAGAATCACATTTTCAGCAGGAAAGACGCTCAGCGCGGTCGAGGAGCATGAGACCTGGCATGCAGAGAGGGGCTATTTGGTGCAACTGAAGCAACTGTAAGAAAGGACACATCAGTATGATCGGTCATTTGGGTATTGTCATGCATAATAACTATGTGTCCCAGTATGTTATAAACCACAAACCTAGCCAACAGTTCTGCAGACACACCGGTCCAGTTTGGCACCACTTATCCTAAGAGCGCGGGGTTTTAACACACTGTAGGTTTTCACCAGTGACCCCCTTAAGGACATATGGGGCCAAATGTAATAGGGTGAGAGTTTAGAAAATGTGAGAGTTTAGCAGTAACCTCTCACATTGGTTGAGTTTCATCTTCAAAATGGGAAAACATCTGAATGAGATTTTAAATCGTGAGAGTTTTTTAAGTCTAAAAAAACATGCAAGTTCGCTCTGTTAGTTTGTTTTTGGACTCTATTACATTGGCAAAGTTTAAAAAGTGTCAGAAACTCTCACTTTTCTAAACTCTCACCCTATTACATTTGGCCCATGGTCTTTAGTGTCACTGTTGGATGCAGATGATAGAGATGTTTTCAGATAGGCTGGGGGAAGGATGTATGAACTTCTATGAAGCATCTCATTTTGGATTCAATACATCCTGCCACTTACCGCATACATAGCGGCATTTAATAACGCTGCACGCATGTGCAATTGCAATTAGAACTTCAAAGGACAGCTCTGCTGATAAGAGTTGTCCTTTGCGCTGTGAGGACTTCTTTTACGCATGTGCGGTCGTCGGAGATAGGAGGTGCATGGGCGGGGCTTGGTGCAGACAAGAGGGCAATGTGAGGGGGGGTGGTGCCGCAGGATTAATACACTGTAAAGTGAATCAGTGCAAATCACTGCCTGGACTGCCCTCTTCACTTGGGAAGGCCTGCGGGAGACTTGCCTACCTCTCCAGGCATCCTGGGGAGCTAGACGAGATTCGGGAGGAGATAAGTATGACTGTGGGATGCTACTCTTCAGATGTTCTCTGGTGATCAGGGGATTATTATGCTCTGTGCGAACAGTTTGCTTTGTATGTGGCCACTTTTCTCTGGACATTTCTGGATGGAACAGATCAGTCTAGTGGGAGTGTTATAGAGCCAGACTTCCGTGCTTTGTTGAGACAGATCTTTTACACCCAACATGGAACGGGTGCAAGTACCAATACTAATGTTCAAGGTTATGGCTGTGGGCAGGGAAGTGGTGATTGCAGTGATGAATACACATGGAGCCACAAAGGCACTCACATTTTAGCAGGATGTAGTCAGGATACCGGCGGTGACCATCCCGGCGGTCACACTACTGACAGCAGAATCCTGACGGTCAACATTCTGACGAATCCTGATGGTGGGTATTAGGGTTAGGTTTAGTGTTAGGCACTAGGGTGTTGGCCAGGGTTAGGCCGTGGTAGGGGACGGTGAGGGTAGGGCTGCCAAAGGGGATGGTTGGGGTTGGGCTGTGGGAGGGGTGGGTTTGGGTTAGAATGCGCACTAAGATTCATCAGCATTTTGTCCATCGGGATTCTGCTGCCGGTATTGTAACCGTTGAGATGGTCAACACTGTGATATCGTACCCAACCTACCGTAGCATACCGTAGTAAATTTGGCAGATGTGGAAGTTCACCTATGTCAGCACTTAGAATCAGACCCCAAAATGCAGTGTGCAATTTACTGAAAAATCCAGGCCCTGTTAGGCTTTTTCTTAAACTGGGTACACACTAGACGATATGTCGCCCAATCCCATGGATCGGGCCAACCTATTGTCCGTGTCGGCAAGTGTGTATGTATTATGACCGACCATGCACGCTCCCATGGGCTCGTTCATCGCATCGACAGAACGAGCCTACATGCTACTCATTCTGTCAATTTGATGAGCAACCCCAAGCTTGTGGTGGTGACTGGTGAATGACATATCGTGCGGTCGTACACCAGATTGTGCGGTCTCAAACAACTGCACGATATGTCGTTCATCGCATCGTGCGTCGGACAGTGTACACACATCGTCTAGTGTGTACCCGGCATTGAAGCACTTACATTGTAATGTTGGATATTTATGAGAGAGAACATGGACAATGAATGCTGTACTTTATCTGGAACAATAAGAGTTAAGCTGAAGGTCTATTCTACTCAGGCTGCACAAGCAGAGACTGTCAGAGTAGATGGCTCTGAATAATTAATTCACAGCTTGCAGAACGCATATTATATTCACAGCTCTGCAATTCACATTCAGATTTTTCTGTTGCATTTGGATAAATATCATTTTAGAGACGATCTGTATAAAAGTGTAGTTCATTTTATAAAAAATTGACAAAATTGCCTTTTTCTTCCCCATTTTCATCCAGATTGGCCACTTTGCTAAAAACCTGCCTATTTTATCCCATTTGTGTAGACTTTTTTTTTTATCAAAATGTTTTTTTTCCATGGGCAGAAATCTGATTTCAATTGGAAATATACCCAATTTAGGAGAAAGGCTTTTGCTTGTTTGAATTTACCTAGTAATGTCCATAGAAAGCAATTGGTCTATACCATATTACTAAGCAAAGAAAACACTTTTTTCAGCATTCGCTGCAAGAATTTTCATACTGATTTTTCAAGCTTCAGATTAACTAAACACTGCCCCCCAGTGACCAAGTTATCATGAACATTTGTATAATTCATACTTGGCAGTATCAAGCAATAACGATTGAATTAAGCATCTGTGAGAGGTAAGTGCTCTTTTGTTGGGGAAGCATAGTTTATTAACATTTATATACTGCTTGCATATTACCTTATGTTTTAATAATTGGGGCATAGTTGCCAATGGTCTATAAGCAGTTTTATACCTAGAAATGTTCCTATATTTCAAATTTGACTAATGACACAGTCAGGGGCAGTTTAAGGAACTAGCGAGCCGGTGTGTTGTTTAGCTGCCGGTGAATACACACATGGTGAATGCCGTGGTATAAGGTCATCTTCTATACACTTGTTTGTATTCCCTGAGGACAGTGCTAATTAAAATACACTGAAACGTCAGCATTGATCTGCCTCTGGCGCGTTTCTTTAGCCCTGAATGCTACCTCCTCTGTATATAGGTCAACTGAAATTTGTGGAGGTCACCAGGAATAGTAACTAGTATATAATTTGCTGTGAGTGCTCAAATCTGGATATCTAGTATATATCATATGCCAAACTATTTAACTTCTTTGGCGCTCATTAATAGTTGTATGTAGGTCTATTTTGTGACCCGTCTCTCAGAGCAGCACACACCCTCTTCAGGCCCATGCACATAGGTGTTGCTCCCACATAGTCTGGTTCTGAGTTGTACGCAATGCTGATATTTAAAGAGTTTAGCAATTTTTTGATACTTCGCAGACAGTAAGATCCCTAAAAGTGTGTATGGCGCATGCGATCTACTGTACAGAGTCAGAGTCACAGAACCGATTGAAAAGCACTGTCTTAGTAATGTATTGGAAATGTATTAGTTGTTCCTGTGACTGGGAGGTGGCTATTCCAACGCACGGAGATAGTCTGTCTTATATGCATGTTATGGGAGTGTCGCGGGCATGTCGGTGAAGTGTATGCGACCCCAGGTGCTTAATCACTGAAATCAAAGGCCACACTCATGGAGAATCTACACCTAGCATGGGCAAGTGCAAGTTTTGATGGTGCAACCGATGGTTGCATCTAAAGATGCACCAAGCACAGTTTAAACGTCTATAGACGTTCAAAGTGGATGTCTAAGTAATTGCACATTCAAAATAGTGTTATGGTTTTGGTTTTGGCAAAATCACCCTCAAGGTGTTTTGGATTGGTTTTGGATTTCTTCAAAATTGATACAAACAGCTAAAATCATGTAATTTGGACCTGTCTACATGCAATCCAAAACCTGAGATCCAGTTTTTAGATCTGAGGACCGAACTTACGGGTAGACCCGAGCTGGGACTTGGTTCTATTCAGAACCACAAAAGTTCTCAGAGCCGGGACTCAATTAGATTAGGAATGCCCAAAGTTCGGGTGTTTCGGTTTTCAGCAACACTGAACTGGTCATCTCTAATTCAAACACACGGCTGTACTCAAAAAGAAGGGCTTATACTAGCATTATCATAAAGTCGCAGACGCACCTATGGAGACAGGCGCTAATGTGATAGCAGCGGGAAGTGACTCGGAATCAGGCCCCAAAAGTAGGCAAATATGTCTATCTGTGCTGCACTTCTGGTACCACCGAACTCGCACAGTTTTGTTCGCAACTTTGTTCGCGAAGTCCGGGGTGAGATTGGGCCGTGAGGGCAGCGAATTGCAGTGCCGGCGTTTCTACGACATTGCAACGGCAATTCGCCCCATTTGCACCTAATTGGATTGAGCCCTTATACTGCGTTTTTCCTTTTCTGCAGTTTGTAAATGATGGTTAGCACCCTAGATCTGTGGGGGTGGATGTAGCTGTATGTGATTTAGGGAAAATTAAATACTTTGGGGTCTATTTACTAAGCCTTGGATGGAGATAAAGTAAATGGAGATAAAGTACAAGCCAGTCAGCTCCTAAACTGCAGTTAGAAGCTGGTTGGCTGGTACTTTATATCTCCACTTTATCTCCATCCAAGGCTTAGTAAATATACCCCTTAATTTTGAATGAAACTGAAGTGGAACGTCAGGGTAACACTAAACAGCAAGTTTCATATAAGAACATTTCAATGTAGTACCTGTGTTTTCCTATATACAGAATTAACTGTGCTTACACCACTGTACGCCTGTGTGTCTGACATGTTTGCGTGTATGTTACTAACCGTAGTAACACAGCCATGAGGCATTATACGTCTAGAAAGAATAATAAATGGACAACATTTTTTTGTCTCCTGCTGTCCTAATTGTATTACTGTAAGGATTGGTTCTAAGGTGATGAACTGTGGACATTTTTTTATATTCTCTATAGCTGTGTAATTAATCAAAACTACATGTTTGAACTATAACAGTAAGTAACAAAACCACTTCATTCCTTTCCCAACCAATCTACATATTTAATGAATATGATACATTGACAAATGAGGCTTTGCGCATTCACTCGGTGTAATTGTGCCCGGGAAGTTGAGTTTAATTGGCAAAATTTTTTTCCAGGAAATGCAAATTCCTCGACACGGAGTCCAATTCACAACGCATTTCTAGACATCTCTCACTAAGGAAGACTGACACATGTAAAGTCATTAATCTGAGTTTTCCCAAGGTCCAAGCTTGGTGCCAGGTGAGGTAAAAAGCTTTTAATATGTTACTAATCCACTTAAGCTTTATTTTTCATTTAAAGTCTGACTTCCCAGGTTGCAGCTAAAATGCAAATGCATATATCCCAGAATTTAGATTTCCCAGACTTGGACAAGTAATGAATTCTTCCTGTTAAACAAAATCTTGACAAGTAAAAAGATGTACTGTAGCCATCTTACAGGACCACTGAACCTTAAATTTAAGTTGCTTCATAGATGAAACTGTTAATATCATTCAAATACATACATTATGTAAAAGCTCCTATAAGTTCACAGAACCAGAAATGCTAGATATTCTGTAATATTTGCAAAAGACACAGAAACAGGTTATTTAAACCTCTGCCAAACTTGACCATACAAGTATAGTAGGAGCCAAATCTGTCAGAACAGCCTGTTTGGCCCTCAGGCCGAATGGCTTGATCACCCAGGGTGCCATAACGGAGTGAGTGGCCTAACTGTATTTACTATCCCGACTATGGGGATCACTAGAACGCTGTGTGTCTGACCTGGCAATTCAGGACAACAAAATAAACTCTGCTCACAGAAGGAGGAAGGAACTCTGATATTTCTTCTCTAAGCACAAATTGTAACTGCACCAGATGGTGAGATGGTGGCAGGTTACTCCTCCAGAATGTCAACACCAGAATATCAACACCAGAATGTCGACATGGTCAAAAATATAAACAGTCAAAATGTCGACAGTCCATGTTAGTGTTATGCTGCGGTTAGGGATGGGTTAGGCCTGATATCCGTGGAAAATGCTATGTCGATTTGCTGAGTGTCAACATTCTAGCCATGTCGATATTGTGAAAGTCGACATTTTGTACAAAACCCCTCAATAGGAACCTTGGTAGCCCCATCAATATTTTGCAATGGGTCCCACTTGTTTCTAATGATGAGCCTGATCCTGACTATCATGACATCCCAGCAGCTATTGTTCAGGATTAGAGGTCTTTTTAGGTCCATCAGTTGTGTGACTAATACAGCCTACTGTAAATAGCGATCGGAGGGGTCTATGTACTAAGCAGTGATAAGAGACAGAGTGAAAAGTGTAAGTAAGTGATAAGGTGTCAGCCAATCAGCTCCCAACGCCATGTCTTGAAAAATGACAGTTGGGAGCTGATTGGCTGGCACCTTAACACAGACTTATCACTTTTCACTTTGTCTCTTATCACTATTTAGTACATAGACCCCTAAATCTTAAAAGTGGTTGATTTGTGTTCTTCAATGAAATTACTGAGCAAAAGTCCATATTCTCCTTGCGGAAGATGGAACGTTCATTTAAAGAGAGAATGGCAGCTTATCGCTTCAGCATTTGTTCTTTTTTGACACAAGGTCATAGCGATCAACCTGTCCCTCAACGTTTTTTAGGATAAAGACATGGCTTTGCAACCCTACACTATCGCATCAATGACCATGTTCCCCCGACAGGGAGGGGATCATTCTAAAAAATTGCTCCAACTTGAATGCAAATGGATAGGGTGGACTCGTTGTCCCCTAAAAGCCTTAATGAGTCATTGGGATTGCACTATTTTCTGTGATGTATATTTTTCATCGTTTGCTACAGTATCTACTTTTCTAATTTTACCAATCATTATGATTCTTTTGTACATTTGTTGTCATATTTAGTTTATTCTAGATATATTTCTGTGACATCTTGAGGCTGTTTTGTACCTTGGTTATATTTTTTAATCTTTTGTATTTTTTTGGGGATGTTATTTTTCATTAATGTTATTGTTTGTTTCTTCATTTTTATGTTCTACTTGTGGTTTAATTTGATGTGTGATGTGCTTTGTTAGCATTATTAGCATAGTGACTTGCTGTCTTTATGTCATATAGTGATGGTATGGGGGAACAGGTTATCTTAAAAGCCAACATGTATTTTTTTTTTTCAGTGTAGAGGTCTTTTTAAAAATGCATGTCCTTAGTTCCCATTGCTGATTGTCTCACTAACAGTATCTACAGTTCAGAAAGGAACTTCCCTGATGCAATTAGACTAGCGATATGTCAAGCAACGTGGCTGAGAATATACAGGGCAATGTTCATTTCTGTTCCTAGGCGCTCCTCTCATCTCACTTATTGTCATTTTTATGTAGAATCGCTATTTTGCAGTCAGGTGGAAAATGAAATAGCTTTTTATTGTAATACACATGGATACTAAATTGATCTCTGTGACAGATACAAAATATAATTACAAAAGTAGAATAAATCGCCCACAAAGCCAGAATAACACAGATAAGAGTTGGAATATAGTAAAGATTAGGATTTCTCTGTACAGTATGAAATCAGCAAATGGAGATTCCAAGAAAAAACTTTGCTATGGTAACCGGAAAAAGAATTCATACTGACCGGTGATGTTATTTGGTGTTTCGTACAGACATATTCATTGAAGGGCAAAAATGGTGGCATTTTTTTTTTAAAAAGATTGGCTTTTTTTTTAAAAAAGCATTCTATTAATTTTTCAATAGTACAAAACAGAACAAAATAGAAAGTATTGACATTGGGACCATACAATTAGTCATCATCAGGTAAACAATGCAAGAATAATACAGCTTACAAACATAAGGATGACTCAAGAAGCAGAGAAATGGCAAAAGTACTCCGCATGGCACATTCATGTATCAATAAAAAAGTCTTCATGGTCCGTAAGACAAGAAGAAAATACTATGATGATCCTGCAGTAGGATGAGCTGAAGCATAATACAGGGTTATGATATAGGGAAGCAATACTGTGCATGTGAAACATTTAAGGACCCGTATAACACAAACCAATACCAGTAGCACCATCAAAAAAATAATAAAAAGAAAACATAAAAAGATGTAGGCAATAAAGGGAGGAAAAGGGTGGGGAAGAGGGGAGACAAGACAAAAGGTTTTAGATTAAAGCATATGTTTTCCATCAACTAGATGTCTAATGTAATAAGGCGCTTAAAAAAATAAAAATAAAAAATGTACTGCAAACTGAAGCATAAATAATCATGAGACCTGTCTGAGAAGGTACCAAGTGGTGGATTCAAACATCTTCTGGATCTGTTGTTGAACAGTAGGATCTAACTTAACAATATACAGTATATTTCACACTTTTTATAGAAAAGCTTCACCCCCATCTCAATCTCCGGCAATGCGGCCTGGCGATCATAATAGATCAGGTTTAGCACTACAGCCTTAACTTCAGCAAGTAAATGAGGGATTTTTTTTACCCAATGCATCAAAATCATCTTTCGAGCCACCGTTAAAATAACAGAGAGTGCCGGAACTACATGTTTAAAATTAGAGCCCAAGTTCCAATGTGAAAAATTTAGAAACAGACAGGAATAGGAAGTTTGATCTTATTGATAGAAAAGACTTGGTTTATAAATGCTACTACCTTATCCCAAAAACGCCTTATTTTGCTGCATTCCCAGAAATTGTGGAAGAATGAAGCATCCATCGCATCACATTTTGGACAGTAACCAGATTCACCCGGGACCATGTATTTTCTCTGTGCTTGCGAGACATACAGTATGCTCTGTAAAGAACTTGTAGGTGAACCTCCTGTAGATCCATTGAGTGTAAGTACTTCAAAGAAGTGGAACAATGCTGTATCAACACCTCAGAAGACTCCAGGGAAGGAATGTCCTTAACCCAATTTTTCAGTGTACCAGTCAAAGGGCAGTGTTTTTTATTTCTAAGTAAAGATGGGTATAAATAACGTAGCCTAAATGTATTGGTACGGCTAAAAGACAGAACAGACAATATATTATCAGAGTCACCATTTGTGGCAACAGGCAAAGCAGGGGGTCTCGATTGAGCAAAGTGCCTAATTTGTAGATACTGTCCATAAAGAAGCACTTATGAGGAATGCCAAAGGCTTCCCGCAAATACTAAAATGTGCAGATAGTACCTCCAGGGTCAAAGATATCACGAATGGCAGCAATGCCAAGCTGTTTCCAGGTCACAAATACACCACTATCCAAACTAGGAGATACACAGGGATGCCCCAGAAGGTATTATAAGGGGAGCTAGTGTGGTTTCGTTCATGTTTCTTGTTGATAGTGCACCACGCCTTGTAAGTATGTATATTGGAAACTATTGTGCAAGGAATCTGTTTCTTGGGAGTATGCAATAGGTGACAAGGCAGAGACATCTGGGAGACCGAAGACACCCTCCGACTAGGGTATAATCAGTTTGGCATAGGCGATACGCAGCAACTTGACATTCCAAATAAAAGTGGTAAAAAGGGAGCGAATGTCTTTAGCATTAGATATAGATAGTGATAAGGGAAGCATCTGAAGGATATATGACAATTTCAGGAATATGACACTTTTAATCACTGCTATGCGACCAGATAGTGACAAAGGCAAAGATATCCAATTAGTAATCAGGGCTTTAATCGAGGACAACACTGGTTTAAAGTTTACAGAGTAGAGGGAAGATAACGCCTTTGGAGATGCAGTGGGAAAAACATGATAGACATTAGAACAGGGCTAGAACTAAAATAGGAAGAGTCAATGGCTAAAGGCAATAGCTTAGACTTGGAGTAGTTAACTCTGAAGCCGGCAAGCATACCAAAACAATCAATAAGAGTAGTAATAGCTGGTAAAGATTGGAGAGGGTTCGATATATATATAGAAGCATGTCATCAGCAAAGAGGCCTAATTTGACCTCGAGGCCATTCACAAAAATGTCTGTAAAAAGGGAGGAAGCCTGTAAGGCTATCGCTGAGGGTTCCAAGGCTATAGCAAAAAGGAGGGGTGATAGGTGGCAGCCCTGTCTAGTACCTTTAAGTATAGAGAAGGGAGGGGGAAGGTAATTATTGCTTAAAATTTGGGATGATGAACCAGAGTAGAGGGATTGAAGCACAGCGATGAAATCCCCTGGGGCACCAAAGCGACAAAGGGAGTCAAAAAAGTGTTCCCAGGTAACTAAATCAAAAGCCTTCTCAGCGTCTAATGAAAGGATCGCATGATGGCCAGATGACCCGGAGGATTCCAGCCACTGCATAAAAGATTGTCTTTTTAATAAATTATTATTATTATTTTTAAATAATTTGTATTTTTAAACAATATTTTTCTTCATTATTGAATTTAAAGCGCACTGGTTCCATTGCACTTTCCTTTAACAGGGGCACGAGAGAGGTGGAACAAAATACGGTCCTGTAGAGAGCTGTTAAGAGAGTCCTGGTACTGACAAAGGGGCAGGTCCATGTTCGCATCAGCACCAGGCCCAACAGATCTCCGGGTAGCCCTGGATATTCACAACAATATTAGATTAATTAAGACCTGAAAGTAAGAGGTCAAATTTGTCCCAATGCCAGTTCAGTAGTGTAAGTAGTGAGACTGTGCAGCTCAGTATGGCAGAGGCCACTCTGTATCCCACTAGTTGTGTAAATTGGCAGCCATGTTATTGCCAGGAGCAGTCACTATTATTACCAGTTATTTATATAGCACACACATATTCCGCAGCGCTTTACAGAGAATATTTGGCCATTCACATCAGTCCCTCTGCCAGTGGAGCTTACAATCTTTATTCCCTATTACATGCTCACACACATAGACACTAGGGTCAATTTGTTGGGAGCCAATTAACCTACCAGTATATTTTTGGAGTGTGGGAGGAAACCTGGAGTAAACCCTTGCAAGCACAGGGGGAATATACAAACTCCACACAGTTAGGGTTGTAGTGGGAATCGAACCCACGATCTCAGTGCAATGACCAGTAAAGATAGCACCTAGCACTCTAATTAGTGATCACCACTGTCGGACACTTATGTAGAGGATGCTTGTGACCGCTGTACATCAGTCAGAAAGAGCTACAAATATTCACAATTTAGGGTAGAGGGTCACAGTGCAGAAATTATAAATAGGTCTCCTTATCTTCTAGCGAGAAGGACGTCTTTGTGCTAACTGGTCACAGTTACCAAACTTAAGATGTATACATCTTTTAAAATATATACTGTATATATTTTTTTTAAATTAAAAAATATTAACATTGACGGAGGCTTAAAAAGTCTAAATGCCACTTTCAATTTTATTCCTCATTTTCTACACCACAAACTATATAATTTAGATCACCAATTTAATTATCATCAAATATAGTTAAATTGTAAAAATCCTCAGCACAACACTATGTAAACAGTTTGTCAACTTACCCAATGATGGAAAATCAGTTCTTTTTTTCTTATATATATAATTTTTTATTGTACATTTATTACATTATATAAAACAAAAAATTATTTCACCACATTATATATACATGTTGAGTGTCCCATATCCAAATATTCCGAAATACGGAATATTCCGAAATATGGAATTTTTTTGGCATGACTGATAAATTGAAACATTTGATTTTTTAATGGTTCAATGTACACAAACTTTGTCTAAGGCACAAATTATTAAAAATATTGTATACAATTACATTCAGGCTTTGTGTATAAGGTGTATATGAAACATAAATTAATTTCATGTATATACACAAACTTTGTTTGACCCACAAAATTATTGAAAATCTTGTATAAAATGACTTGCAGGCAGTGTGTATAAGGTGTATATAACACATAAATGCATTCTGTGTGTATATTTGGGTCCCATTACCAAGATATTTCATTATGGTATGCAAATATTCCAAATTACGGAATATTCCATTATCCAAAATACCCCTGGTCCCAAGCATTTTGGATACGGGAGACTCAACCTGTATATATCCTTGTTCTCTTACATCAATAGAAATGAATCTAAGGCAGTTAATACTGTAGCTTTTATTTCTAAGAAAAAAAAACTAAATTACACTTACTAGTAAAAATAACTATAATATTAATCATATCAATAAACAAAAAAAAAAACTGAATCAAGGATCCAAACAAAAGAAAAAGAAAATAGACAAAAAAAAGAATTCACTGCTCCAGGATTTTTATCACAATCTCTCCTATTTATAAGATAATTGCTATCTTCCTTTGAGTAACTGTGGTCGCCATATCAAATTAGTTTTTTTACCATTCCCTCTTTTTTTAATGATGTTTCAGTCTAGTCCTTCATAAAAAGAAATGAAAGATGTAGCATCAATAAAACTATGCTAAAGTTTTGTTTTTTAGCCATTGTCAGAATATTTGCTTTTTTGCTTCTGCTGCAGTTGACAGCAGTATTTTAGGGGTTGATGTATCCAGCAGTAAAAAGAGTAGAGAAGTCGCCTATAGCAACCAATCAGCGTTGAGATATAATTTATCATTTACATTCTATAAAATGATACGTAGAAGCTGATTGGTTGCTTTGTGCATCTCCTCGACTGGTCCACTTTTCCACTCTTTTCACTGCTTGATACATCTCCCCCTTAGGGCCGTATTCAATTAGAAGCGAAAAGCCATTTTCCACGAAAAAGTATCGCCGATTGCGGCTTTTCGCCAGTTCGGAACTTGTATCTCCAAATTCAATTTCAGACGGTTTTCGCGCACGAGGAAAGTCAATGCAATGTAATAGGCGAAAAAGATTTGCCTAAGAATAGCAGAAGTGCAACATTTTGGGGTGCAAACGTGGGGAAACCACTCAGAACCCTTGTGACAGACCCCCAATGGACAACTGTATCAAAAAAAATCAGGAGAAAAACTTAAGAACACACCAAAAAAGTACTTTGAATTTGGGGGTGAAAAAGCACAAAGTGGGGGGACAAGCATAAACACTAGCGAAAATAGACTTCTTGGGGGTCTGCAAGGATGGGCAGGTGTTTTTAAGATTGCAGGTGCTTGCAACAGGAGCGTTTTTCATGTGTGGTCCTTGTCGAAGGCTGGACTGTCAATTACACCTTAGCAAAGTTCGTACAGTGACCCTGATTCAGAGCAGGACGCTCTGACAGAGCGCTCGCTCTGAATCAGGGCCGTCCCTGTTCCTTTTTGGAGCAGCCTCCTGGTCAGCCTCCTGGTCACCCACAGCTATAGCGAGCGGCCAAAATGATGGTCGCGATGGTCAAGACCATCGCGACCATCAGGCTTGCGACGAGACCCTGCGGTGGGGTCTCGCTGCCGAAAGCCCTGGAGTGATTTTGGCTCTATCAGAGCCGAAAGCACTCCCACTGACATCACTTGTGATGTCTGTGGGGCCGGCCCCAGACGGTAGGCGTTCCCATGGGAACGCCTCGGTCTGGGCAGCCACGCCCCCAGCATGACAACCAAAGGGGGCGTGCTGTCAATCACCATCGATAGCACGCCCCCTTTGGTGCGAGACCCATAACGACAGCTTGGCCATCGTTATTCGGGTCTCTCGCATGCGCACGATTGAGCCGGCTCCGTCGTGCGCATGCGCACTTGGGCAACATCGACCCGCTTGCGAGCGCTCGCGAGCGGGTCTGAATCAGGCCCTGTATCTTCAGATATTCCAACCTGACTGCAAACACTTCTAGTTTGTGCAGTCTTCTCCTAAGACCAGATAATCACCTTGAAATGGTCTAGATCAGTGGTTCCCAAACTTTTTTGTACCGTGGTGCCCTAGAGTACCAGAATTGTTTTCCACGGTGCCCCTAAGCCAAAAGTAATTTAGAAATTCAGAAACAAAATGTATAGTGAAGTGAATTGTACGTCATCCTTAGGCTCAGTTATGTTGTGGTGGACAGGTTTGCGCTTCTGTTTGTCCACATATTTACATGACATTGACCAAAAATAATTAGATATGGTGCTGGACCAACAACCTGAGGCACCCCTGCAAGTGTCCTGAGGCACCTCAGGGTGCCAAGGCGCACAGTTTGGGAACCACTGGTCTAGATGGATCAACTAGGCTCAAGGCTGTCCTTAGAGGGATGCAGGGTTCTAAGAGTACCAGCCTGGTCAGCACACCAGCCCTTCTTGGACAGTGTTCATGTCCTTCCTATTTTCTTTCAGTGTTCCCTTCAACACTCACAAATTACACAGCTCCAGACTTTCAGCATCAGTAATAGGGGATGTACTGCACCTGGGGCTAATACTGCAGTAGCTTATGCTGCTCTAATCATTGGCAGATTATAGTAGTGATGTTTAAGGAGATTTTATTACGGTTTTTAAACAATACCGGGGGTATCAACCTTGTTGTTAATTAATGTTATAAATGAGCGATTTACTTTTGAGTGCCTCAGTGAGCATGTGAAGCGAATACTTATAGCTTAACTATTAGCCAAAGGATACAGTATTACAGGTTATTCAGCCCTGGCTCTATTCCTGCCCCTGCTGACACCATATCTAATGGAGGATACTGAGCACTATCTGTTCCGCCTGATACTGCCCTTTTCCAAAGCAGCACATCTCCCAAGCACACCAAAAATTAAGTGTGTGAACAAAAAAAAAAGTAAAATAATATAAAATTCCTGGAGGAAAACATTATCTGGCTCTTTCAGTGCAGCACGTCCTGTGTAAACAGAAAGTCACCTGGCACACCATGCTGAGAAGGAATGAGAGTCTGGTTGCAAGTATGCTTGGAATGAGGACAGGAATGAAATGAACATCAGTGTGATCACTCCCCCCCACCGGCATTAGAGACTGCTGCTGCCCAGCAGCCGCGAGCAGTCACCCACTGCAGCATCGGGACCCTTCAGCAGGCCCTGGCCCGGGACCCTCCAGCAGGCCCAGGTAAGTAGTACTTGCCCCCTCTCTGTGCTCCTACGTTGGAGACATTGAATGCAGATCAGGCGGCTATGAGCCTTCTGAATAAGTCTAAGAAGCTGCAGATATAGAGGGTCTCCAGACACGGAAAGGACTCTTCTGCTGAGAGCAAGGATGCAGTGGCTAATTCATGTATGCCCTGAAAAGTGTTTAAACAGTCTAACACGTTTGCATTTTTCCAACCACCCCTCCCCCAAACACTGACTACCTGTCACTCACATTGCGAGTGAATCCTCTGTGTGAGCGTAATCGCAAAACAATCGCTGTACATACACAGTGTGGCATACATGCATGCGCAATGGATAACAATCGCTCGATCTGCATAAATATTGGAATTTATGTGGATCTGAATCAGGCCCTTATGGCAGGAAAAAAAGGATTTGGGATTTGCACCACAAAGTTGCCACAAGTGATTGGGGATTTGCATTTTATAATGCTGCCAGATTAGTGATATATTGCTTAGTAGCCACCACCAGATTGTGTTCTGTATTGCAAATTAGTTCCCAGATGGTGATCTCAATGACTTGCTACAAGCCGCTATATTAGTAATGTATGGCAGTGAAGCCACCAAACTTGGATCAACATCGCAGAATAGCCATCACATCATAGTCTGTTTTATACAGTACTGTAGTTACTTGATTTGATTTTGCATTGAAAGAACTCATTAATGGGCTGTACATTGTATAGTGGTCTCCACATCCAAATCATGTTCTGTCCTAGTGTCAAAATACAAAAAATGTGCAAAGAGAGTCTAAAGACCTTGCCACCAATAAAAACGCATTGCCCAGGCAGTCTTGAGGAAGATCTGCACAGTTAAAATGTGTTGGTGGCTACAGCCTGGAGTGACCATGGACCTATAGCCAAACTTCTGCGAGATTTGTATGGAGAAAAAGTCCCTGAACCTTGGATTTCATTATGGACCTAATAATTCTGCACTATACAATCACGAGAGTCTGACAAATATCGGAGGAGCCATGATTCATTTGATCCAAATGCGTACTGGTCTTTAACCATCTAATTTTAAAGAGACTCAAGACTTAAATATGCATGTTTTCTTTTTTCTTGATACCATTATGAAGACATTATATCATGACTTCTAGTGGACTTTTGTCCCAATCTACAGTACCCTGATTTTGTACTGTCTGGAGGCACAGAGTCTAATGAGTTTCCTGGTGTTCAGCAAAAACCACCAGAAGCCAGGATGGACTTCATGCAGAAAGCAAGTACTCTAGGTCACGCCCAACCAGGCTAGCACAGAATGAGATAGGTGAGGGAAGTAGGAACACTTGCACACTTGACAGAGGAACTGAGATATTCGCAAGGAAATTCCAGGGGGAGACACAAATGCAACTAAAGCTCTGGGGAGCCAGGAACTGTATTTTGCACCAAAAATACAGAGAGTCTTCCTGGAGGATTCCAGAAAGAGATGCAGGAACAGTGGAGCACAAAGATTTCCAGTAACTGGAAGCCATAGATCCTCTGATCACAAAATTAGAGGGTCCAGGCAAAGATGGAGTTTACAGGAGCCATTTAAACAGGCTGCTTCTAAAGTGCCAAGCCAGGATTGGCTGGCGTTGATCAGCTGATCACACATCCAGATCACTGATTCACTTCCCTTGCAAAGGGAAAGTGAATCCATGATGGTGGTGCCCATGAGCTGGCGTCACCATGTGGAACGCTGAGGCAGTCACAGCTGAAATGCACCAGCAGAGAGGAGCTGCAGCTATGCATACCCTGCTGTGAGAGGACGGGCCAGTGACTGACTAGGCCCAGTAAGTAGGAGCAGCAGTCTGATGGTTTGTGACACATTAGCAATGAGAGCAGATATGGTACCATTAATCTATAAGGATTATCTCATGTTGTAAATGGTGAAGAGGTCACAGAATAGCAAGTGGATGCTTTCAGGGCTGGCTTGAGGCATTTTTGACCAGTGCGGTCAAACAGGGGCGCCACCCCATAGAGGGTGCACCCCTCCCAACCATTCATGATTTCAGTGAGAGTCCTGTTTTTTGGGCACTGCCCTACTGTTCCACCCGCGGGGCAAAGTGTCTCGATTGCGGTCGGGCACCTTCACCGCCGCAGCGGTGCGGCAGTGCTGGCTCTGGAGAAGAGGAATGGATGCCTTGCAAGGGGGCTGGGTGTGGTAATTAGGCCACACCCCCATTTTTAGTCGCAGGTAAAGGGCAACTAGGTACCATCCTACACAGGGCACGGCTCCCCCTGGAGCCGGCCCTGGATGCTTTAATCAGTGGTTATGTGTCTGTTTTAACTCTGGCACTATGCTTACATTACATGGCTATAGGGGTGATCCACACATTTACCTGTACATCTCTTGGGCAACTAAGTTTGGAGGAGGAAGGGGTACCATTCAGCCAGCACCACTTGACCTCCTTCTTTCCACTGTGGGCTCATGACCAGGGTGAGTGACGTTCAAGGATGTTCTGGAGCAAGCTGCTAATCAGCAGGGACTTTCAGATTGGCAAATTTGGCAACGGCACTGAACTAAGCACTGGTCTGCAGAGGAGGAGGAGCATAGAATAGAAGGATTTTCATCCAACTAGTTCTGGCATGACCATACTGAGAACGGTAAACCATAGGGGCCCATTTATTAAGGATCGCATTTTGCAATGCGATCATGGCATGCAGTATCGCCCATGATCGCAGTGCAAAATGTGATCATACCGGCCGAATGTATGACCCGGCACATGCACGGAGACGGGCTCCAAAAAGAGCCCGTCCCTGCGATGTGGCCGGAGCGCATTCCGGGCTGCTGCGCATGCGCAGTCCCGTGGACTGCACATGAGCGGCGCCCATTGCCGCTCCAGATCCCTCCGCTGGCTCAAATGCGGTAAGTGCCCATAGGACACAGCGGCTAACGTTATCTGCAGATGGCGTTAGCTGCTGGGGTCAATATCGGGAATGCAAAGCATTCCCGATATTGATACATTTGGCAGCATCGCATCCCCCATAGAAACCTATGGGGGAGGCGGCTGCCGGCGGCAATGGAGGGATCGCAGCAGGTATTGGAGATACCTGCTGCGGTCCCTCCTTCATACATTCGGTGGATACTAAGTATTTGAGGTAAACCCCCGAAAACAGGTGTTTTCGGGGAATTTACCTCAAATGCTCTTTGATAAATGTGCCCCATAGTGAGGACATGTCACATAGACCCACAAATTGTCAGGACCCACTTTTTAAAACCACTTGCTGAAATTCCCAATCTCTTGGGAATTTAATGAGGGTGAAGCATTGACATCCACTTGTTTAAAGTAGGCAGAATGGGAAGATGAGAATAAAGTACAGCTTGGGTTCAGTAGACCATGAGGAGTGTGCATGTTCTTGTTCTATTCCAACTATTTGTACTCCATCCAAAAGTGAATTGTGTGTTTATTCTCCTGGTAACACGTAATTTAAAATCTGGAACTGACCTCATTGATATTGGTATAAAAATCAGAATTTAAAGATCACATATTACTATGCGACTCAACAGTATGGTACAAACAAATTGACTACAAATAAGAGTCTGTCCCAGGCTTATTATGGCAAGTTTGGCCCAAAATCAAGTACTGTCTGTACACTAGTGGAACAGCTTGTAGAAATACTGAGTGTGGCCTTGTGTGCAACCCATTAAGCCGCTAATATTTGAGAGGCTCCAGAATGACATTGAGCTACATATAATCCCTAAAGGACCAGTTAAGAATTGGCATAATAGTGGAAAATAACGACCCGGACATTAGGGGTGGAGATAAAAGGTCACAGCTTATATTGACCTAGTTCAAGGTATTAGAAAATTGTTTGGCTAAGAAATCATTACGTTCTCAGCTCTAGCCTAATAACAAATATCACATTATGCTTGAGACAGATATTAAGCCCCTGCAGCAACTTGGGCTGCTTGAGCCCAGCCCCCCCTCCCCCACTATTGGCATAGCACTACTAGGCTCAGCCACTGGGAGGAAGCCAAGGCCCGCCACTTGGGCAGAAACAGCTCATCCTGCAAAAGGGAGGTGCCCCGCATGTACCACTTAAGCCCCACTTGGCCTCTGAGAGGCAATGCTTTCACGCCTTAGCTGTGCCTCCTCTGAACAGCAGAAGTTAGAACATAAACCCCTGAGAAATAACTGACCAGCCGCAATACAAGAACAGGGGAGGGGAACACTACAAGAAAGAGATAGTAGGAAGCACATCCAGCCGTTTCATAAGATCCCAAGACCCTCCCCAACTAACCAGCGATTGGTTAGAGAAATAACTCACTCAAAAGGGAACTAAACCAACTCCTTTTGCCCACCAAATGAATCGCTTATGTAGCATCAGGCTGATGTTCCAGCCTCCATTTAACTGTAATAAAAAAAAATAACAATGACAATGTCTCTAATCCGGCTTAATTGACACACATGATGTGACCTAAACAATATAGACTGCTGCATCTACAGTACACATGGAAATAAATTCACAGCTGACCGATGCTTATAGTGAAGAAGCAGACAATGATCCACTCTGCTTTTTATTCAGAGACAATCAGGTCAAACGGATGAGACATGCTCAGGTTTGCAGACCACAGTCAGAGAAATACTTTTAGCAAAGATTATGGCTCATTTCCAAGAGGCTGATTCACAATGACGTTTTCAGAAAGCAGTTCATCGTATCCATGTAACTTATCATTTCCCCACCCTTAGGCAGCGGTTATACTGGATTTTACAAAGTAAAGGCTACGTGTTCTGTCAAACAGATTGAGACAACGCTTGTGTAAGATCCTTGTGGACAGGTAATGCAAACACACAGTGACATTTGTAAAAAGCCTCCCAACAGTGTGCCATTACAACTCAGACGAATGGAGAAACCTAGTTAGCGATTCTGTGAACAATCACAACTGCCAGCATTCGCCACATACACAACTGATGTGACACCTTCAAGGCATCCCAACAGTTGGGTACTGTCAAGAGCATTTCTGTATCTCAGACCCTACAGCGAGGAAGCCTTGATAGGATATTTGAGATGGAGAGATGTTTTGATAGACAGATCTTTAAATCCCTGCAGCAAATGTCAGTCTTCCAGTAATGTTTTGTAAAGAAAAAAAACAATTTGAAAGAAATCTAGATGCATATACTTCCTAAAAGAGGCTCCTTACAGCCAGTACACCCATAAGACTGTCTACCCCACCTGCCAGTACTGAAGACTTTATTAGTACTACAGTATATACTGTAGAATATTGTTATTCATATCTAACACAAATGTCTTCAAATGTGTTGTTGTTATACACTTCCTTAATTACTGTATTTTGTACCTTGAGTAAATAAAAAGTTTTATACCTACAGATAACTTTGATTTGTTTTATATTCATACCAACCCGTAACTTAACTATACACTCTTTATGTCTGATTTCCATCTGTGCTCTTCAGATGTGTCTCTACATATATTGATATGGCTTATCATATATTGGCACATGTGTGTAACGGAGTCTTCTGTATATTATTTAGATGTAGAATCAGGACTCTTTTACTGGCTTATTGCAATGTGCTGGATTGAATCTTTTTTGTGCCTTTTTTGTCAAAATAAACCCTTCCCTTACAACCACCTACTGTATGAAAGCCAATCATTTTCTCGAGCAACTTGCAATTTTGTATATCACAGTTTTGAGAAGCATATATAGGATCAATAGCTGGGGGTAAATGCTGGTCCTTGTAGTGCCATATTGGAGGATATTGGGGTACCTCCTGGTAAGTTAGCTTTCAATTGAAAAACAAATGAATATACTGCATGACCCAATATAGGGAGTCGCATTGATTATATTTAGGAGCAACCTTAGCAGAGACACCTTGATATGGCGGGTGGCTTATCATATAATTGCTAATATGTGTATTTGAGACTTCTGCATTTCATTGATTTACATGTAAAATGCTGTATTTTTTACGGGATGTAGTCTGGAACCCGACGTTCTAAATGCCGACCGCCGGCTTCCCGACTGCTTTATCCCGACTAGGGACCAATGACAGGCGTCTAAATGTAGATGCCTGTAATTTGCCTGACGTCGGGAGACTGGCGCCCGGCATCCCGATTGAGCGGATGTCGGGCGCCGCAGCGGACAGCCGCGGGGGGGAGGGTTAGGTTTAGGGCTCCCGGGGGGACTTAGGGTTAGGCACCCCTCCCGGGAGGTTAGGGTTAGGCTAGGGGGAGGGAGGGTTAGGGTTAGGCACCCCCGGGGGGAGGTTAGGGTTACTCACCCCCTGGTGGACTTAGGTTTAGGCAGCGGGGAAGGGGGGGGTTAGGTTTAGGCACTTAGAGGGGGGGTTAGGGTTAGGCACTGGGGGGGAGGTTAGGGTTAGGCACCCCTAAGGGAGGGTTAGGGTTAGGGGGGTTAGGTTAGTAAATACTTACCTTTAGGACGATCGGGATTTCCTCCATTGTCGGGCAGCCGCTGTCGGGAATTGAACCGCTGGCCTTGCGCCCGGCGGTAATACTTATCACACCCTTTTTTACTGGCTTATTACAGTGTAATGGGGGAACCATTTTCCTGTCCTTTCATGTCTCGCTCACGTCTTTTTGATTGTACACTAAATTGGACTTTGAATATACTGTAGTTATTTATGATGGAAACTGCACAACAGAGTGCAAAACCTGCAAAAACATCACATTATGTAGGATTTGTCTTCTTGACAGTAGCGGCGTTTGCAAAAATCAAACCTGGTTACAACTAGAGATGAGCGGTTTGGTTTTGACTCAGATCTTTCAACAAGGCAAAGGGTCAAATGTAATAAGGGGGGGAGTTTAGCAGTAAACTCTCACATTAGTCGAGTTTTATCTTCAAAATGGGAAAACATCTGGATGAGAGCTTTTTTTCAGTCTAAAAACATGCGCGTTTGCCTGTTCTCGGACTCTATTACATTGGCCGGGTTTAAAAAGTGTGAGAGTATACTGCTAAACTCAGGGCCATAACTAGGGTAGTGCGACCAGTGCCCTGGCATAGGGCACCGCAGGGCAGGGGGCGCTATTTGGGCCTGTCAATTTTCCTGTTTATTATCATTCTTACTTGTAGCTTCCTCTTCTTTTATCCCCAGCATCTCCGGGCTGCCCCAGGAGTACCCCTATCTCTTCCCCAGCCCTTCCCCATAAACCCATGGCCATTTTCAGGTGCACAATCTTATGTTCCTATTTAAAAAATGGAGGGGGGGGGCGCCAATGCTCTCTCTGGCACAGGGCACCAAAAAATCTAGTTACAGCTCTGGCTAAACCCTCACATTTAGTAAACTCTCACCCTACTACATTTGGCCCAAAATGTCATCTTTCACGGACATCTCGGGAGGCGGCACTCATGTCTAGTTAGAAGGGGATGTAGTCGGCATCCCGGCGTGCGGGATGCCAATGGTCTAAATACTGGCACCGAAATCCCAACGGGTCAGGATGCGGGCACCAGTATCCTGACTGTCGGCATTCCGAAGGTAAGTATCAGGGTATTAGGGGGAGGTTAGGGTGCGGGGTTAGGGTTAGGCATTAGGGGGAGGATTAGGCTTAGGTACTGGGGAGGGAGTATTCGAATTAGGGTGCGGGGAGGGGGAGATTAGGTTTAGGCACTAGGGGGGGGAGGTTAGGTTTAGGCACAAGGGGAGAGGTTAGGTTTAGGCATTGGGGGAGGGGTGTTAGGTTTAGGGTGCGGGAAGGGGGAGGTTAGGCTTAGGCACTAGGCGGGGGGAGGTTAGGGTTAGGTACCAGGGAATAGTATACGAAGGCGGAATAAGCGTGAGTATAACTAAGAATACTATGTTTTTTGCTGTATGGCTGTTGATGACAGCCTTGTTGCTGGGCAGATTATAAGGCTGTCTGGGTGAGCCAATGATATGGCTTGAAGGAGTGGTCATATGATCAGTATATATTGGGCTGTGTGAGCATGGACAGCCTCTTGGTTCCTGGATCTTTGAAACAGATGAGTAGTTTGCCTTTCAGATATGCTGTCCACTTTGTATTCACCTTTAACATGTCCTTCCCTTCCTTTCCCTTTGTAATTTATACTCAGTGTATCCCCTTTCATCTCCTGCACTCCAGCCACGCTTCCTTCTCCCCCCCCCTCCATGCAGGCTCATTGTTCTCCATTTCATCCCCTTCATGTGGCATACACCCTCCTCCCTCTCCTGCTCAAGTTCCTACGGGGCTGCGCGGTCTTCCGACTCTGCAGCCCCACTATATCACTCCCCTGTTACTCCGGCTGTGTCCCCCTCTTCTACGCCCCCGCTGGCCCCCCCCGGGCACCCCCCCTCCTCCCTTACCTTCCTTTTCTCCCCCGGGGCTGCGCGGTCTTCCGACTCCGCAGCTCCATCATATCACTCCCGGGTGCTCCGGCGGTATCCCCTGCCTCAACGTCCCCCGGGGCTCTCCCGGGCACCCTCCCCTCCTTCCTTACCATCTTTTCCTTCCCCGGGGCTGCGCAGTCTCATTACTAGGCAGCCCCGTCAGCTCAATTCCCTCCTCGTCGGCGGGAGTTCCCGCTGCCGTGGCTCACGTGGGTTCTCCCTGCCGCCCCCCCCCCCTGCCTCCTCCAGCGGCTAGCGCCGTTGCGCACCCTCAGGATGGTGGGACTAGGTCTCCCCCCATCTAAATGGGGCCCCGGCACCCTGCCCTGTCGGCGGGCCCGGCGGCCATTTTAACTCCCTTGCAGCCATTTTGTTTGCGGTGCTCCACAGCACCGCGCGTCATGCCTAGCATCTGGGCAGCCTTGGTCACCCACATGGCACATTGTCCAAAGCAGTGGCCTCTGGTAGCGGCTATTCCCTGCATCCCTGCCCCCCCACACGCATGTTCCTTTCACCTTTAACCCCTGTTCTCCCGTTCCGGGGTCTCTTAGTTTCCCCTCCTACATTTCATTATACTCGGTATTCTCCCACTCTTACCACCCCTATCAATTTTCCTTTTTCTCTTTAATACTTTCTCTTCACCCCTCCCCCTCCACTTTTTTTTTTCTCTCTCTCTCTTTCAACTCGCTCTTTTACTTCTCCACCATAACCGCCCCCGTCAGAGGGGCCACTCTTTAGCCCGCAACCCCCAGGGATTCTTTCCACTTCAATTCACCCGCTCCACCCCCCGCTCCTCCATACAGATTGACAGGAGGGTTGCGCAGAGGTTAGGCAGGGGGTTAGGAGGTAATTACAGGGAGGCTCATGACGCAGTTATCGGGGTTAGGGAACAAGGGTACTGTTCATTGTGTGCATTCAGCTTTTGCTGTGCTCTTTGCGCTTCAGCGAATAAGGATCCGCAGAAGTAAATTTGCTGATTTTTCTTGTGCAATTTTGGGATGTCATAGTGTGGAATCAGGCGACTTAGGCGAGTGTCGCAATTTTTGTGAATAATAAATTGGGTTGGGGGTGGAGTTACATTCTCATCTGTGCCATGGGCTATTTGTCAAACAGAGTGCGGATCACAGGTGGATTTATTATACATTTGTGTTGTAGTAACATGTTTGTCTAGTCCAGAAATTTGGCATGGGGCGATTTCGATGCCCAATGTGGGCGGAACCATGGCGGTAGGGTGGTTATGCCTTTTGGGTACAAAGGGTGTTTCAATTTGTTTATAGGTCACGTAGCAGCGTCGACCCTCCTTGGTCACGGGGCTGCCTCCGCATTACCTCTTCGAAACAGGGGTAATCCTGGTTTAGTAAGGTATATGTTTCGCCAGTTATGGTCCCCGATGCGTTGTAGGTTGGGCTGTCGTTTGCCCTCATGCCGCACTTGCGGGGGTAGCTCCTGTCCAAGGATAGCCTACGTGTATAGGTGGTTTTATCTCTCGTCTCAGGGGTTAGCTCTAAGGGAGCTAGTCGGGCTCAGGCGCCTTTTTGTTTGGCTGTTTTTCTCTGTGCAGCGCAGGTGGTGTGGTGGTTGGCGTTCCTCCCTCCCAGCGAAGAGGTTATGGGTTCGGTTTCCACCTTGGCCTGATATCTCCCTCTGTTTGTGTTCCTCCATGTATTCTGTTTCAATGCGTGGGGTTTTAGTGGTGTTCAGGTGAATTAGCAAAATAATGTTTGCCTTCGGGCGGTGCGGTTTCCGGCACCTATATCGAGAAATCCATTTTTCTTACTTTCGCATGTTCAGGCCGGCACTGACCAGGTCGGTGTAGCACATCGTCCGTACGGATTTCTCTTCATGGGGGCGGGAAGGAGTGACGTCTGTTTGGACCTCCTCTTGGGGTGCAGTAACCTTTTTTCCGTGTTTTGGGTGTTCCAGTTGCGCGTGATATGTTGATAGGTTTTTGTGTCCAGTTGGTAGGTTGGAGAAGGAGATAGTCACGATTGCAGGTTATGGTTGTTTGGTAGATTTTGTAGCGTAGTGGGAAATGGACCACATATCACACTAGGCATTTAAGGTTTTGAGCCTCAGTGGAAACATTTAAAAAAAAAAAAAAAAGAATGAAGTACGGGGTTGGTAAGTTGTTTGCTTAAATGCGGCTGATTTATAGGTTTACACAGTTTGAGCAAGCATTTCGTTGTTAGGCACGGTTTCTTGTTCAATTTAACGGTGAACTAATTTGTACTTCAGCGGCAGTTGTTGCTGCAATTTGTTTACCAATGCGGCTGGCTGGCCAGGTGTTTTGGGCTTTCAATTGGAGGGAAATTTTTATTTAATTTTTTTTTTTTTTTTCAGCGTGGTTTATTACGATACAGGTTTTTTTCGAGTAATGGTTGCTGTTGGAGCCATTCCCAATTTTCATGGCCATATAAGGCTGGTCAGTGCGCTGAGGATTAATTATTTTCTAATCTACGGAATTGGGTGCAGCTCATGCCATCTACAACCGAAACTCGTTCCTTTTGCATTTGTTTTGTCATTTAGTTTGGTGCGTTTAGGTTCAGAATATTATATTTCTACATACAAATTGCGCTTCGGTCTCTCGTCCCAATGATACCTAGGAGGTATTAGTCTACCTGGCTATTTTGGTGAGTTTATGGGCTCAGCCATCTACGGTTTTTCAATATTTGCTTTACTACTTTGTTTGGAGCCATTCATAGTGGAGCGGCTTCAAAGTCTCTGCGGTGGCGGCACCAGCGGGGATCTCATCTATTGTAAGCTTAAATGTATTCATGTACATACCCAGTCAGTTATTACATGTTGGGTGAATGGTTTCCCCGTTCGCGTCGTCTCCCGGCGGCTTTTTGATGTGCATTGTTGATGCGTTGCTTGTGGTTAGGGGCAGGTGGCTTCTGACGGGTGTGAGGCCTCGCTTTTACATTTGAACTTTCCAGCTGCAATTTTGGAGTGTTTAGTTTCTTCAAGGATTTTGTTTAAAGATATTGTTTTTCAGGGATTAGTGGTGCTTTGCAAGTTTTCATTGGGCAGTTCAGACCATAAAGGTGGGGGTGGATAGTTTCCGTTTCTCAACATCCAGAGGTTCATTTGCCCGGTACGCCTTATGGTGCATTACAGATGTGGCGCCCTGCTAGTGAACACAAGGAGAGTCTCAAGGAGGGCATTAGGCCTCGCTTTTACATTTGAACTTTCCAGCTGCAATTTTGGAGTGTTTAGTTTCATTAGGGATTTGGTTTAAAATATTGTTTTTCAGGAGATTAGTGGTGCTTTGCAAGTTTTTATTGGGCAGTTCAGACCATAAAGGTGGGGTAGATAGTTTCCGTTTCTCAACATCCAGAGGTTTATTTGCCCGGTACACCTTGCAGTGCATTACAGATGCGGTGCCCTGCTAGTGAACACAAGGAGAGTTTCATGCCAATCTTACCCTGCATTGTACAGTTCACTTAGAGCACGAGGGTGGTTTACAAACCACTCTTATCCTACATACTACATGTTAGTTTTCTGCGGGTTTTGGTCTAAGTTTTGATTGGGGCAGTTTCTATGCTTCAGTTTCTAGTACTCATTTTCTTCGAATCGGCGCAGCGATTGCGGGGGCATTTTCCTGCAGAGTTTGGGCATACAAATGGCTGCCTATGAGACAAGTATTCAGTTGCGAATAGAACTAGTTGCGCACCTGGCGACAACCTGAAACGTTGTTTACCAACCAATCGTTGAACGGCTAGCATTCAACAATTGGGGGGTGGTGAAGGGATTTTTTAATTTTTCCTCCCGGAAGCCTTGATCTGGCCCAATTTGGTTCACGGGTAGGTTTTTTAGTTTTTCCCCTTCACTCTGGTTACTTGTTTCCCCTCTTATGCATCCCTGCTATTTAGTTGCTATGTGTTTTCTTAAAGTTGTGTCGGGATGGTTTGGGTTTGGTGCGATACTCATGGTGCGGGTCTTTGTGGCTCACTGGGATTGCAGCAGTTGACAATTTGGGTTTTGAATGATGTGCGCGGTTTGGTGTTGAATTTCGTGCTTGGTTTTCTTGTGTCCTCGGTGACTAAATAGGATGTGTCTGACTAGGAGGTGTTGCCTGTCAGGAGCAACAAGGTGCGTCAGCAGAAAGGTGCGATGTGATCGTTCGTAGTGAGAGATTTTGTGGGCTTCAAGCCAAATGGGAGGATGTGTGATCTGTATGGTGTATAGTGTGACTTGGAGAGTGGTGTATAAGCACGGTGCGTTAGACAGGATGAAGAAGAAGGTGAATGTGTCAGAAGACTGTCATTAGGAGTCACTGGGTGGCTTGGTTGTGTCATAGCTTTTAGTTGGAGATTTAACTCGGTATTTTTCAATCCTGATTAAGGGCATATTGATGACTTGGATTCAGTTTCCGTATTTAGGAATTCTTGTTTTGGGCTAGGTCGTGTTGGGTGGCGGGCCAGTTTCTTTTGGAGTCTGGCTTTGGCGGGAGTACGCTGCAGCTCAGTGGCTTTATGTGGCGTAAGATACGTTGTGGGGGCACTTGCCCTCGATGAACCTGGTGAATTTGTCCTGCTCCGCACGGGGGGACCCGGGCGCTTTTTGGTACGGAAGCGCCTCGGATTGGCCCAGGAGGGAAGTGGGACCCTCGCAGCGTTAGTGCGTCTAGAGGGGGGACGTGTCAGTCGTTCCCCGAGTATTTGAGCAAAGAAAAAGCTAGAACTGAGCCTGCAGCGTCTCTTTGCCACCCTGGTTAGGTTAATTCATTAATTATAAATAAAAGCTGTGACCTTTTAGCCAAGCTCTTGTTGTCTGTGTCATTATTTATTAGTTTAAGTTAAGTAAGCTATACAAGGTTGTTAAGGGTTAGAAGCAATAAACCAATGTATTTCTTAGGAGGGTTAGAGTAGGGGTTAGGAAAATACTTACCGTTCGTTCCTATGGGTGTCGGAATTCTGGCTGTCGGGATGCCGCTGCTGAACAGCCGGGATTTCATACCCATTTCGTTAGAAGATAGCATGCTGAATTGAAGGCAAGTTAGGCATAATTTGCTGCCGCATTGTGTGCACGGAACTAAATATATATATTAGTCTGTATGCTAAATTGCACTCACCTCTGCAGCCAGAGCGCCCTTATACGTACACTTGGATTCGTAGCCATCACCATCCTCAGTGCACACTTGCACCAGCCCTACAGTAACTTTCGTGCAAAAGATCTGTCTGACAACAGGTGTAAATTTTGTGTATGCAAAACTCTGCACAGCTCTTCAGTTCTAAGTGTAGATTGAAATGTGTACGCCTCTGCCTCACCTATATTTGCATATGCTTGAATTCGGAGCATGGCAGTATGAAAACAGGCAAGATACACTCTGCTTACAGGGATACGTTGAGTTCTGTATCAGAACTATAGGCCTGAATCAGATGTGGGCGGTAATGCATTACCAGCTGCGATCCTGTACACAGCTGCCGTGCGAGAATATGCTAATGCCGCAGCTGCCTGTAATTGTTTTGAGACTCCCAGAACCAATCAAGTGCGTACAAATACGCAGCGTGGTTGCAAACCCTTCGATAATCGTTAATCTGGGTAACCCCATGGTTACGCAGAATGGCTGAGGTTACTGACACGCTGGCGCCATATTTTCTGCAAGCAGGATCGCAGATGTGGGCAGATACATACCCAGAAAATGGTCACGATACGCCTGCATTTTTGCCGCCACTCCCCGTAACCGCCCCCAAAACGGTCCCCGAATGTCAATCATTTTGCGATTAAATCCTCCCTGCGCAGCATTGCAATGGTATATTGGCGTGTGCGCAACTGCGAACGTGATGCAAGTACAGTCGACCATCTGCCTAAATATCTTCTTCGGAACCTGAGTCAGGCTCTAGAATCACACCTGCCTATTTTTGCTAAATAATTTCATAGAGATCGTTGGAAGTAACAGCTAGACGCCATGATAATGTTCTAAGTAGCGTCATCCATTAAAATAACATCAAGGTAGAAGTGCTAAAGTTCCAAAATATGGAAAGTAGCCAAGTAAGTTTGGAGACACATAGAGCAAATTTGATTATAGTCTTGTAATCAGCCAAGTTTATTATATGTTGTTGTAATATTTCATCTCTGCGGTGTCCCCTAAGAGAGAAACAGCTGCTGGAATGTTGTAAACTCCAGAAATGGAACCTTTTAATCTGACAGCTGATATGCACCCAATAGGTACCATCAGATCCAGGATTCAGAACGCCACATTGAGAGGTAAACACTATTAACATATATGAGTCAGATTTATACCAGGCCAGATGTCTACATTAACTCCTGCGATGCTGAAAACACAACATATGTAGTCCAACCACAGCCTGAATTATAAGAAAACATGTCACAGAATTGAGACAGCTTCTCACAAAATACTTATTAATTTGTTGTAACTGATCTAGAGACTGGCCAATAGGTTAGCCAAACATAATCTTGGTTCCTTGCAGAATCTTGGAATGGAGAAGACAGCAAATAAACTTCCAAAAATTGCTGTAGTGTAGATTTATATTTCACAGTATGTATGCAGTCATGAACCTGCCGTAGGAGATCCAAGAATTGGAGCAACAGGGAAGCAGTGGAGGAACTGTGTGACTGTCGTGAAAACACAGACTGGGAAATGTTTAGGACTGTTTCCAACAGCCTGGATGAGTATGCAGAGGCTGTGAGGGTGCTTGTATTCCAACACGCACCAGGGTGAGTTACAACAATGACAAACCCTGGTTCACAGCAAGACAGCTTCGAGAAAGCATTCAAGAGTGGAGACAGGGACAAGTTTTTATTGGCTAAGTACAAGTTTGGTAAGGCGATCAAGGAGGTGAAACAACAATACTCTGAAGCTGGAACAACACTTCTCAGCCAATGACTCCTCGTCAGTCTGGAAGGGACTAAGGGAGATTACAAACTATAAAACCAAATCGCCCCACTCTATGAATGAACTCAAATTGGCAAACGACCTGAATGAGTTCTACTGCACATTCGACAGACAGTGGAATAATCCTAACTCTAACTCACACACTCAGTCAACCCCCACAGCTATCACACATTTCCATCCTGGACAGAGACAATACCACCTTCCACGTAATGGATCCAGATGGCCACCTCATCTACCCTATTACACCTCTCTCCATCCAGAAGAGAGACGTTAACAAACTTTTTAAGAGACAGAACCCATGTAAGGTGGCTGGACCAGATGCTGTCTCCCCCTCTATGCTGAAGCATTCTGCAGACCAGCTGTCCGCAGTGTTCACAGACATCTTCAACATTTCACTAGTTGATTTTAGGGTACCTGCTTGCTATAAAACATCTACCAACATCTGAAATTCCGAAAAATCCGAGGATCATAGCCCTTAATGACTACAGACCAGTTACCCTGACCTCTGTGGTAATGAAGTCTTTTGAGCACCTCATGCTGATCCACCTTAAGGACATCACTAACTCCCTTCTTGACCCACTGCAGTTAGCCTGCAGAGCCAACAGGTAAGTAGATGACACAGTAAACATGGGGCTTCATTTAATTCTCCAGAATTTAGATTCTTCTGACACCTATGCCAGGATCCTGTTTGTGGACTTCAGCTCCACATTCTACACCATCACTCAGGTATGTCTCCAAGACAGACTATCCCAGCTGAGCATGCCTTAGCCCACCTACAGGTGGATTACTGATTTCCTGACAGACATGAAGCAGTATGTGAGGTTCGGCAAGTTCGTCTCAGAGCATTGGACCATCAGTACTGGGACCCCACAAGGATGTGTGCTCTCTCCTATGCTCTTCTCTATCTACACTAATAGCTGTACCTCTATCCACCCATCAGGCAAATTTCTGAAGTTTGCAGACAACACAACCCTAACTGGATTAACTCCAATGGGGATGAGTCTGCCTACAGAATGGAAGTTAACTACTTGGCTTCTTGGTGCAGCCATAGCCACCTGGTCAAAAAAACTGAGAAGATGGTAGTAGATTTTAAGAGGAGCCCAGCGCAGACTGTCCCCCTCATCATGTGTGACTTCCCAGTTAACTCTGTGGAGTCATTCAGATTCATGGGGACTATAATCTCCAAGGACCTCAGGTGGGAGTAGAACATCACCTCCATCATTAAGAAGGCCCAGCAGAGGATGTTCTTCCTGAGGCAGCTGAAGAAATTCAACTTGCCACAAAAAATTATGGTCCAGTTCTATACGTCCATCATTGAGTACATCCTTAGCTCATCGATCACCGGCTGGTTCGCTGCCTCCACTGCCAAGGACAAAGGCAGATTGCAGTGGATATCGTCTGCGACCTGCCATCTCTGCTGGACTTATACCACTCCAGGACCAGTAAGAGGGCAGGGAAGATCATTGCCGAACCTTCCCAACCCAGTCAGCATCTCTTCCAAAGATTGTCATCTGGAAAAAAGGTTTCGGTCTATCAATACCAAAATCTCATGCCACATAAACAGTTTCTTTCCCATTGCAGTTGGGCTCATCAACAAGGCCCCTGCCTCTCGCTGACTATGAGATTTACCCCTTTACTTCATTCAACCCTTGCCTATATACTGTACAGTAAGTGCAATTATTATATTTATATCTACTGTAATGTATTTTAAAACTTTTTATTTATGTCTTGTTTATGTAATAACTTCACCAAGTCAATTTCCTTGTATGTGTAAATATACTTGGCAATAAAGAGAATTCTGATTCTGATTTTGCAGGGGTTGGGTATGGGATGCCTGCGCTCGGGATCCCTGGTGTAAGAATCTCGATGCCGTCATCCCGATAGGGTTAGCATACCTACCCCTAAACCTAACCCTCCTTCCCTGCAGCCTAAACCTAACCTCCCCTTGTGCCTAACTCTAATACTCCCCTAGTACCTTAACCTTAACCCTCCCCCTAACCCTACTGCATGCCATCGAGATGCTGGCTGTTAGGATGCTGGCGCTGGGATTCTGACTGGTGTCGGGAAGCCGGTGCTGGGATTCTGACCGCTGGCATCCCGACAGAGAGGATTTAAACTACATGCTGTGTTAAACATTTTTTTTTAACCATCTCATATTTTTATAGGTACCTCAATTAAACAAATTTCCATTAACAACTGGCTGCTTACCCTTCACTACATTAGCTAGATACTTAAAACAATATAATAAGTCATATAACCTCTAATACAGATAACTACAGTATACACGTTTGTCAAAGTATTAGGTGCTACATGCCCACAGCTGCCCATAACATTTAATCTCAAGACCACCTCTTCTTGGGGCATTTTTATGAGTCATAGAGCCTTGGTGCCAAGAATTATAATTTCTTTTTGCTGCTTATCAATAAGAAATTAAGGATCGCTGACATTTACTATAATTTACATCCAGGGACAGAGGCTCTGATAGGAGCCCATCCCTGCGATGTGTAAAAGTAAAGTGATCGCTAATGTGAATACAGGTTCAAGACCTGGCCTCTCTGCTGCGCATGGGCGGTCTACTGACTGTGTATGTGCAAGCGAAGAGTGGCAAGGCTCCCTCTCTTGACAAATTTTGTGGAATATAGGCCATAGGCTACAATGGCTCACGCCAACAATGGCTTACTTTAGGTTAGGGGTTCAGGTTCAGAATCGCCAGGGTCTCAAGCTCAAGGGTGAAGTCAAATTAAAACAGGAACTGGTATACACCCAGGCAAACAGAATGGATATGAGTGCTGGAGATTGGAAGCGGACTTAGGGCCTGATTCACTACCGTACGCAATTGCAATTACGCACATAATCTGCCGATTGTTTCGCAGTGCGCGTGCGTGAACTTGCCGCTGCCAGGAAGTGCCGTTTGTGGGTGGTGATGGGGGGTGGTCGTCCGAACTCTAGTGTAGGGGGCGTGCATAAATTTTCCACTGCGATAGCCTACGCTCCCTGAGGTCTCACAGCATGCGTGGACGTTAGTAATTTCTTAGTAAGGTCAGGGCTTGTGCAAGTGTGCGTGAGACTGCGTTGGTACTTGGTACACGATTGTATCGATGGTTTTGCAGTCTTGCTAAACATTACGTATGTGTGCTGAGTAAAGTGGGCGTCCTGGTGCAGTGTTGCGATGGGATAGCGATCGCAATGAATTAGCATGCCATTGCAGTTGAGCTGCGTGCATAATCGCTATTGTATACGGAGTTGCGTACAGTAGTGAATCAGGGCCTTAATACTCTGGAAACTTGCTGCAGCCAGAAATAGGTTTAAATAGGCATCACCAATTTATCATTTTCAGGTCCCGTCACATCAGCAATCAGCTGACTGTCACTTTTAAATAACGGAAGATGCCACGCGCCCGTCACTAGAGGGCACCCTGGCCATAGCATGTGGAGTAATATCCACCTAAGAGGGCAGCAGAGGGGACAGATCCAGCATGGAACACATGGCGTGAGGCGGCAAGCCACCCCCAGATAGGATAGGGTTCATACAGATGTGTCCTCATACACCAAGCCTCAATACACCATGCGGCGTGAGTGAGCCTTGCCTAGAGGTAGAGCACAGCAACGTCTTTCTTAAATTCGCACATGTCACACCGCAGACACAACAAAACACCACTCAATCTGTACCAAAGACGTCGTGCCGTCACTTTAACCACACAGGAATTACATTTATATATGTACGAAGTTGCAGATGAAGCACAACGGAACTTCCCATGAAAAAAAGCGGCGGCGGCAGCATAGTAGCACTTTGTATATAGATGCAGACTTATTCGGACACAGATGTACAAGTTGCATATCAAATTAATCAGTGTAGTCTCGTTAGGCAGTTTTATTGGATCTGATTGTGACTAATACGCACATTCTAGTGAAAAAGATGTAGCCAAGTCACTCCGGACCTAGCGCACTGAGAAGGGGTGTTTGGCACAAAATCTGTAGGTGTTGGAATGAATGCGCTCCTGTGCTGCCTCCCTCCAGCATCTGACAGGTAGGACTGAGCCGGCGGTCACTAGGACCTGCTAGAGCTCAGTCAGACAGGTTCGACCTCTGACAAGCGCTACTGCACATGTACGGCGTTTCTGCACGCCTTTACTCCCTGGCGTTCAATGAGGATGAACGGAACCAGGACACTCTCGCAGTATAAATCCACCCAGAGCCACATACTATAGTATACTGTACCCATACTTGTCTACTTTGCTGCTCCCTCCTCTGAGAGGGGGCAGTCAGGACGGAAGAGAGGAGGCATGGTGGTCTAGAAAGTGGGCAGTTTAGGGGGCATGGCAGCACAATAGCGTCATCGTGGCCCCGTCCGTGCTATGCAGTGCCAAGAATACAGGCATTGTATAGCGTGGGGCGAGGCTATGATGACGTGATTCACTGCGAATCGCGTCATCGCCCCCCCTAGACGGCCCACTTGTGCTCTATAAGTGGGTGGCCACGGGGGGTTGGCGAGCGGGTGGAGGGGGGTCGTGGGGGGTGCTGCCTATGGAGGGAGGTGCGGGAGACTTGCCTACTTTTCCGCGTGGCCGGCAGCGCCACCCAATTTTCAGGAGCTCCCCGACCATTCCAGGAGTGTAGGCAAGTATGACTATACCTCTACTGTTAGAGTACAGGGCATCACCGCTACCATCCGCCTGTATATTAGTCACTATCACATCCAGTGCACTATAAGGCCCAGCAACACCCTGAGATCCAGGCTGCCTCTCTCTCATATATATATATATATATATATATATATATATATATATATATATATTAGGGATGTGCAGGCTCGGATAGGTTCGAGTTTGCACGTGGAGTTCGGATTTTTCCCTCCAAAAAAACGGAACTAAGAAAGAGGCAAAACGTCATCTTGCATGGACGAACATCATCATTCCTGGACAAAAGTCCAGGAATGATGATGTTCGTCCGTACAAGATGACGTTTTGCCTCTTTCTGAGTTCCGTTTTTTTGGAGGGAAAAATCCGAACTCCACGTGCAAACTCGAACCTATCCGAGCCTGCACATCCCTAATATATATATAATCTGCATACCTCTGTTACACCTGTGCTATCCCTGTGTCAATTGCCACTTCTTGTTCTACCTAAACCAATAAATCTAACAACTCGCTAATCTGTACCACGTGGACTAACCGCCACCAGCACCCACAACTGCGTTACATACTTAGCACCACATACATCTTGGCCAAGCACATTACATCCTGATGTAACTTTTGTCTGGAGAACTACTGCTCTCAGCACAATCCACTTGCGCTTTACAGTGACAGTCTGTTATTGTGCCATCAGGTTATGCCCATCCTGCTGTAACCCTGGTACTCTGCTAATAATAGACACTTTGTGCCATTTTCTAACACTATTATTCAAATATTATTAACACACTATTACATTTAGATATGCCACATAAGAGGGAACATCTCCAATCCATTTAGCATATTTCACTGTGTGTAAGAAGTATTGTAACTGTGCTATCTGCACCCAGAGCTGAGTTAATGTCCTATGTGGCCCCAGACAGGGCCAGATTAAGACTTCAGGGAACAAAGGCCACTTAAGACATGGGGGCCTGTTCCCACTCCTCTGGCCCTTCCCCTCTCATCAGCACCACCCCCACTTGTCTTCTGGCCTGCCCTCATTTGTCATCCGGCCCATCTGCACTAGTCATCAGGACCACCCCCGCTCATTGTGCAGCCTGCCCCCACACGCCCGGCCTTTACAAAATGTATGGGACTGAACAGTGAGGCAGCGTGCTCCAGCTGGGGGCCCTGATAGACAGGGGCCGGGTGCCATAACTCCTGTGCCCCCCCACTTAATCCATCTCTGAATACCAGTATACTGTATGTACAGAGTTAGAAACAAAATATGTCTAGCAATAAGGCTGTCTGTAAGTCAGCTGTACAGTAGTCCTCCACGGTGCGCTTAAATGTCTGCTCTGTGGGACCCACTAAATGACGCATGTGCAGTGAATATTTGATTGAAGTGTTACAATCCTTGCTACTAGCCTGTGGGATGTAGAGTAGTGTGAAAGAAAACCATATCTTCATCATTTTCAATATATAAATAATGTATGTTAATATTGAATGCTTTTTCGGGTGTATACTCTTGTTCCTAACATATTAAGAGAAGTTAATGGAGATGCTCATCGGTCTTCCCCTTATTCTTTCTATTCAGAGGATTTTTTTCAGCAAACAGTTAGGAGCCGACGCAGCGGCCCACAAGTCCGGCAGGTCCCAGTCATTGCTAAGCAACCAGGACACCATGTCACGCCAGCCGCCATAACCGATGGTCGTGACGGTTGCTAGGTAACTAGAGCTCTCTGCGTCTGCACTGCCTGTTGGTCCTGGCTGTTACGACAGCCAGCCGCCATACTACAGCCAGGATGTATACTCAGCTGCTGTATAATTAGTTGTAACTTAAGTGGCCTGTCTCTGTTTGTGCAGAACTCAGCTGCAGTGTAATGAATTGCAAGAGGCCTGTCTCTGTTCTGGGGTTCTGATTGGCTCCCTGAATAGTTAAAGCACAGTCAGGGCCTTGGTGCATTGTTGGTTACAGCTTCTGTCCTGCCAGAAGTCACCTGCCCTGCTGCAGTATTCTAGTAGTTTTCTGCCAGTTTTTGCCAGCAATTTTTGAATCTCTACTTATCCCTGTCTGCACTGTGTCTTTGCCATTCCGGCATCTGCTTGTAAATCTACCTTTTTCTGGACCTGCATTCATTTCTGCTCCCACCTTGGCCCAGTCCATGTGCTGCCTAGTTTCCACATTGACTCTTAGTACTTGAGTTAAGTCCTGGCAGCATCCTAGTACCGGGCAGGCCCGGGTAATAGGGGGCATGGCCTAATCGTGGGAGGCGTGGCCACGTCCCCTTCCCGGAAAAAAAAAAAGCTTTGCAGCGTCGCGAAGCGGCGCTGCTCGCTGGGGAGGGGGGCGCTCTGGGCCCCCTCAGCCCTGCTCAAAGCCAGGGGGGGCACGATCAGTGTGATCGCTCCCACCCACAGGCATAGGAGACTGCTGTGGCTGCTGCTCAGCAGCCACGAGCAGTCTCCACTGCAGCTCAGCACACGCTGTGTGCTGGGCTGCTGTGAGGTAGGGGGAGCGGCACCGGGCCCCACAGGAAGCCCGGGCCCCGGTAATCTGTACCCGCTCCCCCCCCCTCTCAGCGCCCCTGGTACCGGGTGAACTTACTTCACCCAGGAAGGACAGCTGTTATAGGTGAACACCTTTATTAGTCTGCAGGAGTCATGTGGTGATCTAGGCATGCATAACACATATATTTGGCAGCACAGTGGCCAATGTTAAGTCCACAAATATCATCATTAAAGGGCAAATTAATATTTTTTTTTTCTAAGACTTGCTAATCTGCATTCTTAATAACTGCATATTGTGGCTATTTGGAACGATTCTTCATGGCTATTTATCAATGGTAAGATGCAAGGACATGGGAGCCCATGTCAGTGAATGCTAAAAAAGTAAAATGATGGCTTATGTGATCACTTTACGTCTGGGTTTGGACCCTGCTGATCTACTGCGCAAATGATTCATCTCCACATAAAAAGCGTATAAGCAGTCCATAGGCCATAATGGGCTAACTGAATCTAAATATGGTGTTTTCCAATGGAGCAAAGCTTATTTTTTGGGAGCATAAAGATGGAGACATCAGTAGATATATCTGATAAATAGCCCAGGTGTTTTAAAAAATGTGTCAATCCTCTGCTTACTCCCCTTGATTTTATGTGCCAAATCCATGACAGAGTTATTCATTAATAAAGGGCATGCCTGTCAGGTCCATCTATAAAGGTTACTATACAGTCATGCACCCAACCTCACAATAAGACCCAGCTACAGTATAAAGGACATTCTGTGTAAGTTCAATGAATTCTGCACCAAAACCAAACTCCCTGAGTACCGAGTACAAATGATCCAATTTAATCGTGTTGTTCAGTAACAACACCTTGGATACCCTGTAAACTTTACAGGGTATCCAAGGTGTTGTTGCTGAAGACTGCATTAGAGACTTTGGGCGACTTTGGGCGACCATCTAGAGTTAACCCACTGATGGATCTGTAAGTAAAGTGCAGAGTAAAAACTATTAGTTGTTAATGTTACAGTGTAAAGTATGTTGACCGCACAGTATTATTTACATGAACAGACAACATTATCCAACAAATGACCCTTCCTGACATCAAAAGATTATTGGAGACATTAAATTTGAGATTATTTTAGCATTAAGAAATTTAGCATCAACATTGAATAAACTGAGAGGGAGATTTAATTCTCGGGGGTAAGCTGCTGCGATGTTCCCATTGCCGTGTACCACACTAGCCAAACATCAGTCATTTTCCTGCTCACCTCTATGAGGTCTGAGGGCAATAAATGCGAATTTCATGAAGTAACTGTGTTCGACCATTCCGGGAGGCACAGAAAATTAAACCTACACTAACTGCCCTATAATTCTAACAGAGATATGGATCTTGTCCCAGTTTCAATTATTTACAGGCTGCTCTTTTTATGTAACTAGCTTGCTTTACTCCCTTACTTCCATTTTGTCCTGTTATGCTGCTGTAATTTAGGGATGGCTATAGACCATTGATAGCTAGCAACATCGATTATTTGCCACCGATTGATGGTATTAGAGATTCGATAGCACTCCACTACCAATGACAAGGAAAGCATCGATAACCCCACACACTCAGTGCTAGGGATTGGTTCTTAATCTTAGCCCTGCCCAAGCGGCTTGCTAAGCACCACCCCCATCCCTGATTGGCCTGCTGCATTGGAGACTTTGGGCGACCATCTATAATTAACCCACTGATAGATCTGTATAATAAAGTGCAGAGCAAAAACTATTATTAGTCAGCCATTATCCAACTATAGCATACTTAGTAATGATGGAGCCATAATTGAGTTCACCATACTTTGAAATAAATGGTCCACTTTTCAGTACAGTAACAAAGACATCTCTGTAATGATTCCACAAATTCAGTTAGTTTTTTTAATAGTGAAAAGCACAAAAATCACCCAATACCCCCCAAAACTAAACAAAACAGTGTAATCAAAACTCCCTTTAGTTCTATTGTTCACTTTTGCAAGGCAGCCATTTTGCCAGCTTTATTAGAGAATTATCATGCCAGCTGTCTCTTCCTGCTGACTGGTATCCCCACAATATGCCTTACTCTTGTTTCCTTTCAGCTTCGAGCATGTATACTAATGAGTTTTCTAGAATGGGAAAACCCTGTGGAATATTAGCGCTGCAAAGAGCAGTACTCTGAGTTAATTTCACTAAACTACATCTCCACAAAGTGTGGTGATTGTACAAGTTAGTCCTCTCCTAGGAATTCATCCCCGGCAATATTAATGCAAACAAATATCGCTGCTCTTTTACCATGGACAGCGCCTCGCTTTTGTCACCTGTTATTGCGCAATTAGTTCCCTTATTGTTAGATAGTGACAGATTAGAGCTGTTTTTATATGATGACTTTGGTTACCACTTACCGTATAGCATAAATAAACAATGACATTTATCAAAGTGAACAGCAAAAGACTTATGTCACAATGATAGCAATAAGAAGAAAAAACATCTCTATAAAGAAGGATGCTAATTTTTCTTGGTAGTTGGTTTGGGTCAAAAAGGGGGCAGCTTTAAGCAGCAGGGCCATAGTACTGTTCAGCAGCTTTTATTTAGCATTTTTATAAATGCTCCCAATAGATTGGAATATTTAGAAAAACTAACTGGCCGTGATACAGTAATTCATTTTCCTCTAAAGTTCTGAGCTGATTGAGCAGAATCCAATTTAAGCTCCTCACACTCACCTACAAAGCTCTTCTCTATCGTACATCTCCAACCTCATCTCTCCACACACTCTGGTCAGCCGGTGACAGCGGCTTCTTCTCCCCATGGATTACCACCTCTCACTCCATCCTTCATGGCGTTACAGCCTCCAACCTTTGGCATACTCTCACTCACTCTATCAGACTCTGGCCCAATCACCCTTACTTCCAACAATCCTCCAGATCTCACCTGGTCTCTCTAACCTACCGGACTTCTGATCCTCTTTCCATCCTACATCCTTAACCCCATTGTATCTCTCCAAAAAAAACCTTCTCCACCCCCATTAAAATGTAAGCTCTCATGAGCAGGGCCCTCCCTCTTGTTGTTTCATCCCTCCCACTTAGGCTCACGAACTAAGCATGTATGATAACAAGGCCATGTAATAATGTATATGTAAACTTGCTACTTTGTAATGCATACAGTACCTTGTTTTGTATCATTGCTCTCTGTGGCGCTGTAGAACCTTGTGGTGCTCTATAAATAAATGCTAATGATAATAATGTCATGTTGAAACTCCTACAGCAGAATGTAGAGAATAAGTCTACTATTTACTAGCTTTTACTATAGTACTATTTTTCCTTAAATTATAGATGCAGATAAGCACCTGTTAAAATGTAAAGTATCATTAGGCCATTTTGGGCAACCAAGAAGCTCTTTGCTGTGGCCTAACCCCCTCTCCAGCATGTATTCAACGACATCAGGGAATACAAAATATACTGTCTTCTGACCCTGCTTTGTTGCGTCACTCTCTTGTTGTCTAGGAAATCGACAGCACGGCCTAAAGCGGTAGAAGGGGGTGGCTCTCCTATACCATACCGCTAAAGAAAGCTGTCTCCACATCTAACCATTAAATTTACACTTCACTAGCTGAGACTGTACCAATTGGTGCCTGTAGCTTTAAATATACTGTATAAGGGTAGTTCCCTCTTGCAGTTTATGCATTGTAGAATTTAGACATTAAAAAAAAAGTAATTATCGTTAAAAAAACAAACAAAAAAAATCTCACCTGGCTTAATTTTGTTAGAAAATATTACAGTATATACAGGTTGAGTCTCCCGTATCCAAAATGCTTGGGACCAGGGGTATTTTGGATATCGGAATATTCCGTAGTTTGGAATATTTGCATACCACCATGATGAAATATCTAGAGAATGGGACCCAAATCTAAACACAGAATGCATCTATGTTTCATATACACCTTATACACACAGCCTGCAGGTAAGTTTATACAATATTTTCAATAATTTTGTGGCTCAAACACAGTTTGTGTACATACATGAAATTCATTTATGTTTCATATACACCTTATACACAAAGCCTGAAGGTAATTTTACACATTAGTTTTAATAATTTTGTGCTTTAAGTTTAAACAAAGTTTGTGTACATTGAACCATCAAAAAACAAAGGTGTCACTATCTCAGTCATGCTAAAAAACATCTGTATTTTGGAATATTCCATATTTCGGAATATTTGGATATGAAATACGCAACATGTATTCCTTTACTGATTTCCATTTTTAACAGTGTATTTTCAAACCCTATATACAGTGCATACGGACCACTCACAGCCGTGTCACTTTTCCAATGTCACGAGGAATCAAAAGCATGTAAGGCTATTTGTGCCGGGGATTGGGAACACCACAGTAACATCAGGGCATGCTTATGTTTTGTACAGTACAATAAAGCTGAGCAATACTGGTGATAAATGCCATGGCTACAGTGTATATAGGAGAACTTGCTGAACACAATATGGTGCCACTGACGGCTTGATAGAGGAGAACTTGCTGAACACAATATGCTGCCAACGATGACTTGACAGTAGAATGTCATCGAATAAGAAAAACAAACATGAAGGTTATTGTGTTTTTTTTTTTTTTTCATGGTTCATCAATGCGACGCTAGTTGCACAATATACTGTACATGCCCATCTGTTAACTACAATTAAGCAAAAAAATTGTTGAAGTTGACGTGCCTTTAAGTAAAAAAGCTGGGAAGCATTGGGGTGATTCTCTGTGTGAAACACAGGACATTTACATACATTCAAGTATGTGCCCTCTTTCTATTCCACAATTATTTTTTTTGGTGTCCAGTCTTAAATACTTCGTTGGTAGAAATTATACACCAGAAAAAAAATTCCCTACAGTAAACCGTTCTTTCTGGAATTTTTTTCAAATTCCAGGTGGAATGGTTTGCTGTATTACTGAAAATGGCGCTAGTTAGCATAAATGCAAATGGGTAGAATAGCCCATGGCCCCTAAGTGACATCATCAAATTAGAAAGAAGGAAACACTTTGAGTGTTGAACGAGGAGTGCTCTACTGCACATATTCCAGTCTTTCCATTCTCCAGGGAGGCTTCATGTCATGTCCCAAGATGGCTGCCATAATTACTAATGAGCATGTGCAGGAGCCATCTTGTTTTTACTGTGAGAGCGTGGCATGGTGGGAGACAGAAGTCTCCTACTTAGCTCCTAAAGAGAACCTGGTTAATTACCTGCTTATAAAGCTGTTCCAGCATCCTCCACCACTAAATGTTTGCAGCATACACTCACCAGCTGGTGAACTGTATAGAACCACACTCTGCTCCATTACCAGTGTACATGTAACAGTGAGTACGGCTGTACAAGTGAGTACGGCTGTACCTGCTATCTCTCAATAACTCAACACTACTTATTAAGCAACTGGGCTATTCATAGTTTAAATCATCCGCTGGTGTGTGCCTACATAACTCTGCAATATCAACAAGTACACTCTCATCATTTCCAACATTGAGAGAAAGAGGGTAATGCATCAAACCTTTCAAAGATTGGAGAAGTTGCCATAGTAACCAATCAGCTACTACAGTAGCTAGCATTTATCAAGTACATTCTATAACATGATAGGTGCCAGCTGATTGGTTGTTTGTTATAAACAACTTCTCCACTTGTCCACCACTTCACTCTTTGATAGGCTTGATACATCTCCCCCAAAGTCATTTCATTTGGTGATTTGAAGCTGCAACAGAACTGATACAAGGAGTTAAGAAAGTGGCTAAATGCTCCCTCACCCAGCCAATAAATACTATTGGTATTTAGAAACATATACATAGAAAACAGTATAATCCACAACTATAAGGGGTCAAAACCAGAAAACGTTTCCCTTTAAACTATTTACAAATAAATATGTTTCAAATATCATTGGGTAATTTTGGTAACTTCTTTAGCTGTCAAAAAACCTCTCTGAGGACCAAAGGAAAAAAAATGTTCCCAACACTGTGCTTACTGATGTGTAAAAACATCTGTGTTGAAACAAATAAGCAATTACTTTTCCATTCTTATTCAAAATGCAATGACATTTAGTGCCAGCGCTGGCGAAAAATAGCAGAATGACATTCAAGAAGTCATTAAAAGATTCCTCACCAAGGAAATTCACTTAAATTTCAAGTTTAAAGTTGAATCCATAACCCTGTTTAATTAAGTAATCTTCAGCTCAATTCACCAAGCGGTTGTGATTCCCTGCTCGCTCTGCTCGAGGGCTGCTGAGATTTTAGACTTTCAATTTTTTTTTTCCCACACAGTTTTCAGGCTTTTTCTTGTACTCCAGGCAAAAACCACCTGTTATTAAAGCCGTACAAGAGCTCATCTGTAGTAAGAGGTTGAAAAAAAAATAAAACGGAACACATTGGAGAAATGTACCAGTGACATTCCCTGAGGACACGTCATGAGTCGAGGGAAAAACATTCCGTGCTATGATACGATGTCTGTGGCTGTCAGTGGGAGCAGATGATGTTCTATAGTTATGATTTTTGAGCTGTGTGAAACGGTGAATTGGGAGAAGGGGGGAGCTGGAATAGCGTTTCTTTGTATGCAGAGAGCCTGGTGACAGTTCCTAGCATCTCGGTCTCGTAAACCAGAAGCTATAGAGAACTGTCTGTTACTTTACCAACTAGAATGTAAAAGTAGGTAAATTGTAATGCTGACACTTCTTTGTTACAGTAATATTACAATGCAGTGGGGCAATTGTGGTTCAAACGCAATCATTTGCATAGCGAGACAAAAAAAAAGGGAGTGGTGGGGGGAAGAAGGGAAAGGATAATGGGAATGATATACCTCCCCACACTAGCACTGGGCATCTCTAGGTTTATATGACATCATACCTACTGATGACATCATACCAACACATTTATTAACCTACTTCAACAAGTTATCTTTGATTAGATGGTATTGACTGTAAAGTTGCCCCATTTGGACCAGAGTTGGTTTTAGATCTGGATTTAAAATAAAAAAAAAGTTTTTGAAAACGGATAAAATCATGTAATTTTTGCAATCCAAAACCTGAAATTTGGATTTAAAATCTGAATTCCGAACCACTGGAAGATCAGAACCACAACTCGGATCTGTCCAGATTCACGAAATTTGGGTGGATTCGGATTTCTGGGGAACTGAAGTGCACAGCTCTATAGCTAAGTTATTTTAAGATTTGCGTAACTCAAAGAAAGACACATTTAACTGTACTACATTTGCAAATTAAACCCCTGATCACTCCAAGCACACGGAGTGCCCTCTAATTCAGACCCCTAGCTTGGCTTCCACTGTGATCCAATCAGAACATTGATATTTGTCAGTAATTAAAAGACTGAGTTTTCAATGTTGAATATGCTCCTGATTAAAATGAATATGATAAAAAAAATTATATATATATATATATATATATACAAAAATACCCCTAGAATGCGCTTAATATTAAATCAGAACAGTATTGGTGAATTAGATAGAAGCAGCACCTCCTAATAAGCACCCTGTTAGTCTGATGCCTAACAATGATATCAAAACAATAGAGGGCGCTAGAAATAATCTAAAATGTTACATATACCCAATAAGGTAATGTATCGGTGCCAAGCACTGGTTGTAAACAATGATCTTATTACAAAGTGTATTCAGATTTAAATGGCCCAACATCAATGATTCTGCATTATTCTTCAAAGAATTATAAATAGAATGTTGTTTAATAAACAATGATATTAAGTCCTTGTACTGAACAAAAAATTGCTTCGAAAGATGGTATATATGATTCGGAATAACTGAACGACAATTGTTCTGTATTCTTCTTTCTGGGACCTTCACAGAAAGTTTTTTCAATAGATGAGATGAAAGAAACGATAGAAGAATCCTTCAAGGGAAATAATCCTTCCTCTCGGTTTCACTGGAATACACCCTCACACCAAGAAATCACCCAGACAAAGAAGGCCCATGGGCCAACATTAAAATAAGATTTTTATTTACCATAAAAAATGGTTAAAATATATATAACCGGCTTCCATTAAAATATTATTTCACTTTGAGGTGAAAGCTCCCCACCAAGGACCATGAGCAATTTCACTTGAAATTCTGACCCAACGCGTTTCATCCTTACAAGGACTTCATCAGGGGTACAACTTCAAATTTAAAAGAAGAATACATGGGTGACAAATAGTGTGAGAAAAAATTAATCTAAACATAATAATCAAGGATATTGATATACAGATTAATCGTATGCACATATATTAAATGTAAACATACACACCACAATTTGTTCAATCATTTGTTACAAATCCAGTTCACAATGGAATGAAAAAAAATTTTTCAACAGCAACCTATTTCAATTCCATGAGAAGAATTATCTATCAGAAAGCTTAATCAAGACATGTTAAATAGCACACTTAAATTGTATTAACCAACAAGGAGATTCCAATATTATTGATTTAACATAATCTAAAATACAAAGATAATAATTGGTGGATTTCTCATAATAGGGTAGCTTATTATAATTCCATGCATCAACCAAATGGATACCAAATAATTATTAAAATTAATATTCCATTGTATATATGAACTACCATCTTCCACTAAATGGATATTTACCACCTCCATAAATATATATATATATATATACAACTTCAGGTGGCTAATGGACATATCTAGTTTCTATAAAGATACATCAAATGCAAAATAGCATACAGGTAATGCAGATAATTGTAATTGATCTACTATACTGTTTTTATCCATACAAAATAACACTCCATACATTGAGTAGTTGTGGTCCCTATAAGGAATTTAACCATAGTAAAATGCCTAATAAACATTGGCTAATATTAGTTAAAGATACTTATAAATAATAATGTCAATCTATAGTTTAATTAACTGTGGTCCTTACAAAAAAATTAAAACCAAAGTTGGTATAACAATTACTTACTTGGACAGGAGAAATACTGGCATGCAAACCTCAGTCACTCTCAGTGCATACTAAACCTCCAGCCTGTGCTACCTTATATTGGAACCAAGTGATGACCTCACTTCCTTCAATTAGTGATCAACTGGTTCTAATTAGACCATAAAAACACCTTCCCAAGAATACTTCTTAATTCTCTCAGCAATCGCTGATATGTCTCTGATCTAAATGGGACTTTTTAAAACCCTTTTTGTTGTTCATATAATACCTTAAATTGATATTTCCGGGTTTGAGAAAGGGCGCCCACAACTCTTTGCGCGCATCATCTGGACAAGTCACATGAGCACCGCACGTGATACAGTCACATGTGCCCATGTGACGGAGTGTGGACGCGCTTGCGTTCCAACACTCCATCACCTTGGAGACCATATATATATATATATATATATATATATATATTTATATAAAAAACAAAGGCTTGTTCAAAATTTAACAAAAATACACTACACCAATATGGAAAAATAAGGAAGGGTTTTGCAAAATCTAATCACTGTCATCTCACTCATCCCTGCAATAATTGCATGGGTCGGATTCAATTAGACGCGAAAAGCCGTAATCGGTGAAAAAGTTTCGCCTATTGCCGCTTTTAGCCTGTTCGCGTCTTCTCTCCAAATACAATTCCTGGACGTTTTCACCTAAGCGGAAAGTCAATGCACTGAAACAGGCGGAAAATGAATGGCATGCGGAAAAAAATGCAAAATCTCCATTTTGGGGTGCAAATGTGGGGAAATGATTCAGAACCCTTTGGACCCCCCCCCCCCCCCAAAGGCCAAACAGCTAAAAAAAAAAAAAAAAACCTCAGAAAACCCCCCAAAAAAGACGTGTAATTTTTGGGGCGAAAATTAAAACAGTGGGGTGGACAAGGATAAAAGCTAGCGAAATAGGTTTCTTGGGGGGGCTGTATGGATGGGGCAGGTGTTTATAGGATTGCAGGTGCATACAGCAGGTGGATTTTTCAATTTTTTTAAAAGTGCACTTTAGAGACACAAAAATATACTAGCACCCATTTTCGAGTAACCCACATTTGACTGGACTATTTATTTTAACCAAAAAATACCGTCTTCTGTAATTTTTCACCACTTTTACAAAAAAAGCTTCTAGAAAGCTTTTAACACAACTTAAGGACACAAAGTACATTTATTAGGGCTAATAGTACACATCTGTAATGATTTCCAGTGTCAGAGCGTCTTATTTTGGGGTACAGACTGATTCCCCCATTCTATTCAGTACTTTCCGCCTGTTATGCATTCGCCTATTTGTGTTTTCGCCTGTTCTCTAATTGAATAGGGCGAATCGCGGGGAAGCGCATGCCGCGAGTTCGCGGCCCAAACAGGTGAATGCAGCGGAAAGTACAACTGGCAAAAAGTCACTGACTTTTCGCGGCTAATTGAATACGGGCCAAAGATTAGTAAAGAGATAATAACAATTATTTTGCAGTTAACACTGGGCCTGATTCAGGAAGGAACATAGGCCCTCATTCAGAGCCACTCGCGAGCGGCAGTACGCTCGCAAGTGGGTCGATGGTCCCCACTGCGCATGCGCACGACGGAGGGAGCTCCGTCGTGCGCATGCGCAAGACCCGACGAGCGAAGGACTTTCCTTCGCTCGGAGTGTCTCATTAAAGGGGGCGTGCTGTTGATGGTGACTGACAGCACGCCCCCTTTGGTGGGCGTGCCGGGGGCGTGCCTGCCAGACGGAGGTGTTCCCAAGGGAACGCCTACCGTCTGAAGCCGGCCCCACTGACATCACTAGTGATGTCAGTGGGAGTGATCTTGGCTCTGATAGAGCCAAAATCACTCCTGGCCTTGCGGTTGAAAAACCCAACCGCAGGCTTTTGCTCGCAGTTTCGATGGTCGCGATGGTCAAGACCATCGCGACCATCATTTTGCACGCTCGTATATGCTGTGGGTGGTGACCCACAGCTATACGAGCGTCCAGGAGGACGCTCCATATTAATGGAGGTGGGCCCTGATTCAGAGCGAGCGCTCTGGTCAGAGCGTCCGGCTCTGAATCAGGCCCATAGTTGCTAATACGCACACAATCGGCAGATTGTTGCATACTGCGCATGCGTATGCAGTGCGTGTGCGTGAACTAGCCATTGCGATCGGGACTGCAATCACAGAGACTACGCAGGCCAATCGCAGAGTGATTGACAGTAAGTGCCATTTGTGGGTGATGACGGGGGGGTGGTCAGGCAAACGCAGGCTTTCCAGTGTGTTCGTACGCCGTTGTAGGGGCATGCATAAATTATCCACTGAGATGCCCTACGCAGTGTGAGGTCTCATAGCGTGCGTGGCTGTTAGCAATTTCTGAATAAGGTCAGGGCTTGTGCAAGTGTGCGTGAGGCTGCGATAGTACTCGATTGTACTGATGGTTTCTCTATTCTGCTAAAGATTACGGATGTGCCTATGGTGAAGTGGGCACCCCCTATGTAATTTGCATTGCGAACGCAGTGGAGTGGCTTGCTATCGCAGTTGAACTGCGTGCGTAGTGCGTACGCAATATTGCAATCTGTAGTGAATCAGGCCTACTATCAAAGGTGATTCTGACACCTGACATGAAGGGTAGACCTACAGGTAGTAGCATCATTTAAGTCATATTGAGACGGCACTAGTGTTGCAATACTGGGATGTACACATGATCAGACTCTTTAGCATGACCCCTCCTGGTAAAAAATACTTTGCTTCCTAAGGCCGGCTTATTTTGCAGGTAACTGTGCTGAAGGTATTAAATGATGCTGAACAAAACACTTCTCATTATTTCATGTAGTCAGCTCTGGTAATTGCAGTGAGACGTTAAGTGGAATATTTGGGAGCAGAGCATTTTATAGCTGCTGGAGGGGGCTAGGCTGGAGAGTCTGATGATGGTAAATGTTTCAATAGTGTTTGAATAGCGACATTAGGCATTAGTGCAGTCTGTGGAGATTTCATTTGGACATATTGTATTGTGTGGTTATTGGGGTGAAGTGTGTTTTGTTAATGTAAGAGCATTAGTGTGAGATGTTGGTGGCAGGTTAAAGGATGGCTTTTAGTGGGGTGCGTATAGGAGATTTAAGTTGCCCAACAGAGATGCGCGGTCAGATTGGCCAGATATGGTGTTTCAATGTTAGGGCTCTATTTACTACAATCCACATATGTAATACAGATTGTAGTGCGACATTACCGACTGAATCGCATTGCGAATTCAGGCAATATCACAGGGGTTTACTAAAATAAAAAATTACTTGCGATAAAGCTCTGTCCCTGCGAATCCCCTCCACACACTTATCACGGTATTTTCGCAAAAAATACAGTGACAAGTGCCCAAGCATGTGCCGATCGGCCGCCATCAAGCCCCGCCCCATCATTAAGCCCCACCCACGGTGATCGCGACCCCACGACAACTTCCCCCGTGACCCCCCTCACTTAATTGCACTCACCTGCAGTGATCGGGGTTCCGGTGATGTCCTCCACGGCTCTGGTCAGCTGACATCCCATCCTGCACTGGGACCCAGTCACAGAGATCAGCATGTGGTCTGTTTAGACCAAACAGCTGATCATTGGGGCCGGCTCCGGGCTCTGCTCTGCCCGTTAGAGCAGAGTAGGAGTCCGGTAACTGGGGAGAGACCCTGGATAACAAGGCTTTCACCAGTATTTTTTTACAATTTATTTTTAGTAACCTGCACATAGATCGCATTTCCCATTACAATTATGGGAAATGCGATCTGCTTACTAAAAACAAATAAGTGATAATTAGGGCTTGGAGCAGAATTTTACGAATTCTACTCCAATTGCCCTTTGGTAACTTTAGGTGATAATATACTAAAATGTGAAAAGGGTGTGAAAACACCCCTTTTCACTTTATTTTAGTAAAAATAATGTTAATAAATGGAGCCATTGGTGCTGAATGAACCATATTGGGCAATTAGTGCAGTTGTCTGATGACCACACACATTGGAAAATTGTGGTCATTGACGAAACTCATTTTCCATGAATCCCAAATGACATGGTACTGATTGGATATTTGATTGCTAGTTATTTTAGGCTCAAACCTGTAACAATTTGGGACCAACTTGCTCTACAATGACCAGCCAAAAGTACTGTACTTCAGGGGAGGACTGCTGAGTTGTAGACAGTCTGGTACATTTCTTCTTCCTAACTCAAAAACCATCTCCATCTGCTGACACTATGACACATCCACCTTGTCTTCCAGCAGCCATCGCAGAGGATGGAAAATGGGAATGCAATTCTTATAATATGGTACTACAGAGTTATTATATTATTGCAGGATCTTATCAGACTCCTGCAGCCTAAGTCCTGTGCCCAATGCCCGCCTCTGGTATTGAAACCACGAGTAAAGCAGTAGACCCCTGCATTCACCTATTACACTAATATATATAATGATACACACACAGTTACACACTCATTTCTGGTCCTGGCTGCATAGCTCAGTCTCTGGCACTGCTTCTTCCTTTAGTATCCTGCTCAGTGCATGTATTGTACATATAAAGTTATAAACTGTTTATAAACCTGCGGCTACAACTCCATAGTAGGGGTGTGCACCGGCCACTTTTCGTGTTTTGTGTTTTGGTTTTGGATCTGGATCTTTCTTCGTGTTTTGGATCTGGATTGGTTTTGCCAAAACCACCCTTCCGTGTTTTGGGTTCTGGGTTTTGTGTTTTGGATCTGTATTTTTTTTTAAAAAAGCATAAAAACAGCTAAAATCACAGAATTTGTTGGTTTCTCTGCTCCTATGCTATTATTAACCTCAATAACCTTAATTTCCACTCATTTCCAGTCTATTCTGAACACCTCACAATAGTGTTTTCATGTCCAAAAGGTTGCACCGAGGTAGCTGGATGACTATGCTAAGCGACACGAGTGGGCGGCACAAACACGTGACCCATCTAGGAGTGACACTGCAGTGGCAGACAGGATGGCAGTTAGAAAAACTAGGCCCCAAACTGTACATAATGCAAAGAAAAAAAAGAAGTGCAAGATGGAATTGTCCTTGGGCCCTCCCACCCACCCTTATGTTGTATAAACAGGACATGCACACTTTAACAAATCAATCATTTCAGCGCCAGGGTCTGCCACACAACTGTGGCTGAAATGATTGGTTCGTTTGGGCCCCCACAAAACAAGCTGGCAATTAATGTGTCCCTGCACAAACTGGCTCTACGGAGGCAAGATGTCATCCTCATCCTCCTCATCCACCGATTCCTCACCCTCTTCAGTGTGTACATCCTCATCCTCACAGAGTATTAATTCGTCCCTGCTGGAACCACAGGTCCCTCTGTACGTTCTGGAGGCTGGTCTCCCTGGAAGAGTTGATAATTCATTTTATGAACATCATCTTCTCCACATTTTGTGGAAGCAACCTCCTACGCCTTTCGCTGACAAGGTTCCCGGCTGCACTAAACACTCTTTCGGAGTACACACTGGAGGGGGGGCAACTCAGGTAAAATAGAGCCAGTTTGTACAGGGACCTCCAAATTGCTTCTTTTTCCTGCCAGTACAGGTACGGACTGTCTGACATGCCTACTTGGATGCTGTCACCGATGTAATCCTTTAACAGACAGACGCACGCTTGTCGCTGCTGCTTTGAGGATTCAAGTGCGGCTACAGCCCACACAATTCACAAAGACAGAAAAAAAAAAAGAATATTTTTATTGTTTGTGGAGCACACTTTGAGGGTTACACCACCCTTTAACAGACAGACGCACGCTTGTCGCTGCTGCTTTGAGGATGCAAGTGCGGCTACAGCCCACACAATTCACAAAGACAGAAAAAAGAAGAAGAATATTTTAATTGTTTGTGTAGAACACTTTGAGGTGTCACCACCCTTTAACAGACAGACGCACGCTTGTCGCTGCTGCTTTAAGGATGCAGGTGCGGCTACAGCCCACACATTTCACAAAGACCGAAAAAAAAAAGAACAATATTTTAATTGTTTGTGTAGAACACTTTGAGGTGTCATCACCCTTTAACAGACAGACGCACGCTTGTCGCTGCTGCTTTAAGGATGCAGGTGCGGCTACAGCCCACACAATTCACATAGACAGAAAAAAAAAGAACAATATTTTAATTGTTTCTGTAGCACACTTTGAGGGTGTCACCACCCTTTAACAGACAGACGCACGCTTGTCGCTGCTGCTTTGAGGATGCAAGTGTGGCTACATCGCACACAAGTCACAAACACATTAAAAAAATAGTTTTTTATTTTTTGGAACACTTTGAGAGTTACACCACCCTTTAACAGACAGACGCACGCTTGTCGCTGCTGCTTTAAGGATGCAGGTGCGGCTACAGCCCACACAATTCACAAAGACAGAAAAAAGAACAATATTTTAATTGTTTGTGTAGCACACTTTGAGGGTGTCACCACCCTTTAACAGACAGACGCACGCTTGTCGCTGCTGCTTTAAGGATGCAGGTGTGGCTACAGCCCACACATTTCACAAAGACCAAAAAAAAAAGAACAATATTTTAATTGTTTGTGTAGCACACTTTGAGGGTGTCACCACCCTTTAACAGACAGACGCACGCTTGTCGCTGCTGCTTTGAGGATGCAAGTGTGGCTACATCGCACACAAGTCACAAACACATTAAAAAAATAGTTTTTTATTTTTTGGAACACTTTGAGAGTTACACCACCCTTTAACAGACAGACGCACGCTTGTCGCTGCTGCTTTAAGGATGCAGGTGAGGCTACAGCCCACACATTTCACAAAGACCGAAAAAAAAAGAACAATATTTTAATTGTTTGTGTAGAACACTTTGAGGGTGTCACCACCCTTTAACAGACAGACGCACGCTTGTCGCTGCTGCTTTGAGGATGCAGGTGGAATCTAGACGGGATTTGGAACTGAGGACACACTACCTCCATCAATTGTCTAAATCCCACTGCACTAATGTCGGATACCGGACGCACGTCTAACACCAACATAGCAGTCAAGGCCTCAGTTATACGTTTTGCTTTAGGATGACTGCTGTCGTACTTCATCCTCATCGCTAGGGACTGTTGGAGGGTCAATTGTTTAGTAAAAGTAGTGATGTTCCTACTTCCTCTCTGGGATGATGAACAACTCCCAGCAGCAGCAACAGCACTAGGAGGAAGAGGTTCTTGATCTTTCCCTATTTTATTTTTATCGGAGAAAGTTTGGTCCTCCATTTATGTTATATTGATATATATACGTGCGGCTAAAGCGCACACAAACACAGAAAATATTATTTTATTTTTGCTGGAGAGTAGTGCACTTTGTGGGTTACACCACCCTTTAAGAAATGAGCCAGCCGGCTCTTTACTTATGGGACACAGGCGCACGCTTGGCGCTGCTCCTTTGTTGATGCACGTGCAGCCACAGTGCACACAATTCACAAACACAGAAAATAATTTTTTTTTTGGTTTGGACTGGAGTGTACTTTCGGGGGTTACAGCACCCTTAACGGTCAAGCCAGCCGGCCCTTTACTTATGACACAGGCGCACGCTTGGCACTACTTTGTTGATGCACGTGCGGCTACTGCGCACACAATTCACAAACACAGAAAATAATTTTTTTTTAGGTTTGGACTGGAGTGTACTTTCGGGGGTTACAGCACCCTTAACGGTCAAGCCAGCCGGCCCTTTACTTATGACACAGGCGCACGCTTGGCACTACTTTGTTGATGCACGTGCGGCTACTGCGCACACAATTCACAAACACAGAAAATAATTTTTTTTTGGTTTGGACTGGAGTGTACTTTCGGGGGTTACAGCACCCTTTAACGGTCAAGCCAGCCGGCCCTTTACTTATGACACAGGCGCACGCTTGGCACTACTTTGTTGATGCACGTGCGGCTACTGCGCACACAATTCACAAACACAGAAAATAATTTTTTTTTGGTTTGGACTGGAGTGTACTTTCGGGGGTTACAGCACCCTTTAACGGTCAAGCCAGCCAGCCCTTTACTTATGACACAGGCGCACGCTTGGCACTACTTTGTTGATGCACGTGCGGCTACTGCGCACACAATTCACAAACACAGAAAATAATTTTTTTTTAGGTTTGGACTGGAGTGTACTTTCGGGGGTTACAGCACCCTTAACGGTCAAGCCAGCCGGCCCTTTACTTATGACACAGGCGCACGCTTGGCACTACTTTGTTGATGCACGTGCGGCTACTGCGCACACAATTCACAAACACAGAAAATAATTTTTTTTTGGTTTGGACTGGAGTGTACTTTCGGGGGTTACAGCACCCTTTAACGGTCAAGCCAGCCGGCCCTTTACTTATGACACAGGCGCACGCTTGGCACTACTTTGTTGATGCACGTGCGGCTACTGCGCACACAATTCACAAACACAGAAAATATATTATTTTTTTAGCACTTGGGGGGAGCACCCCTGATGGACAGAGCACCCCCTGGACAACACTACAGCACCCCTTTAGGACTGGGACACTGCACAGGACTTTGGAGTGGACACAGCCCCTATGGAGAACTGACTGCACAACACAGTCCAGCCAGCCCCTATGGACTTTGAAGTAGTGGACACAGCCCCTATTAACAACAGCAGCACAGCACAACACAGCCAGCCCCTATGGACTTTGAAGTAGTGGACAACAGCAGCACTACACTACACTACACTACACAGCACTAACTCCCACCCTCCCTCTTCACTGTCCACAGCCGAGTGAGAAAATGGCGCCGACGCGGGTACCTTATATAGGATCCAAAACCCGCGAGACTCGGAAGGCGGGATGATGACGTTTTGCCTCGATGTCAGATCCGAGTCAGGCGGGAAAAGTCGAGCCTGACTCGGATCGGACTCGGATCGGGGGGGCTCGGGGGGGTTCGGATTTCAGAAATCCGAACCCGCTCACCCCTACTCCATAGTAGTTACAGAGTGTTGTGATGTGGATGCTGGATCTTTGATCCGCTGGATGCTGCGGGCCAGATTCAGGGGTGGGCGCTGTTGTGGCATTTGACGCCGATGCTTTCAGTTTGTGCATGCATCTGAGTTACACTGTGCATGCATCCCGATGGGTACTGCCGGGGGATGCAGAATGGAGGTAACAGGAGGGTGGCTAGTCAGACACGGGCATGTTGCACAGGGCCGTAAATAGGGGTGTGCGAGTGGAGCCACTGCACGGAGCATAGAGCTCTGTGGGCGTCACCGATGCTCACCCGCGGTCCCTGCATCTGGCTAGCAGGGTACCTTTCCAGGCACCCAGCAACCAGAATCTTTGCAGCAATGCAGACGTGCACACCACTGCCCTCACTGTCCCCCAGAGCATCCTGAGCATTGCTGTAAGTCCCGGTGTTTGTGGCTCCACCCCCTCTGTATGATGTCACCTGGAAGGGGCATGGTCTGCACTGGGCTTAGGAACAGCTAGTTACGACACTGGTGTTGTGGTCAGCGACTGTGTCTTTTTCCGCAGTTGCACTGATTTTGGCGGCCATGTCCAGATGTACATTCTGAGCCTCCGTAGGGCTGGTGAAATGTTCTATGGTGATGTATGTCCGATGGTGCGTCTTTTTACTGAAAGTGGATTGCGAAGCAGCCAGTGGGTGCCTCTGTGCGAATTCCATAAGCTGTGACGTCAGCCTAAAGCCACATTTGCGCTGCATAATAAGTCACAGTCATGTGGCATTGGCGTCCAACTCTGAATCAGGTCCTGGATCTTTTGTTACCTAATCAGTTACACTCACACCATTATATTGCTAATCAGCTCAAGTGTTATAGGCACACCATTATATTGCTAATCAGCTCAAGTGTTATAGGCACACCATTATATTGCTAATCAGCTCAAGTGTTATAGGCCCACACCATTATATTGCTAATCAGCTCAAGTGTTATAGGCACACCATTATATTGCTAATCAGCTCAAGTGTTATAGGCCCACACCATTAAATTGCTAATCACCTCAAGTGTTATAGGCACACCATTATATTGCTAATCAGCTCAAGTGTTATAGGCACACCATTATATTGCTAATCAGCTCAAGTGTTATAGGCACACCATTATATTGCTAATCAGCTCAAGTGTTATAGGCACACATCATTATATTGCTAATCAGCTCAAGTGTTATAGGCACACCATTATATTGCTAATCAGCTCAAGTGTTATAGGCCCACACCATTATATTGCTAATCAGCTTAAGTGTTATAGGCACACCATTATATTGCTAATCAGCTCAAGTGTTATAGGCACACCATTATATTGCTAATCAGCTCAAGTGTTATAGGCACATACCATTATATTGCTAATCAGCTCAAGTGTTATAGGCACACCATTATATTGCTAATCAGCTCAAGTGTTATAGGCACACCATTATATTGCTAACCAGCTCAAGTGTTATAGGCACACCATTATATTGCTAATCAGCTCAAGTGTTATAGGCACACCATTACTGTATATTGCTAATCAGCTCAAGTGTTATAGGCACACCATTATATTGCTAATCAGCTCAAGTGTTATAGGCACACCATTATATTGCTAATCAGCTCAAGTGTTATAGGCCCACACCATTATATTGCTAATCAGCTCAAGTGTTATAGGCACACCATTATATTGCTAATCAGCTCAAGTGTTATAGGCCCACACCATTAAATTGCTAATCACCTCAAGTGTTATAGGCACACCATTATATTGCTATTCAGCTCAAGTGTTATAGGCACACCATTATATTGCTAATCAGCTCAAGTGTTATAGGCACACCATTATATTGCTAATCAGCTCAAGTGTTATAGGCACACCATTATATTGCTAGTCAGCTCAAGTGTTATAGGCACACCATTATATTGCTAATCAGCTCAAGTGTTATAGGCACACAATTATGTTGCTAATCAGCTCAAGTGTTATAGGCACACCATTATATTGCTAATCAGCTCAAGTGTTAGAGGCACACCATTATATTGCTAATCAGCTCAAGTGTTATAGGCACACCATTATATTGCTAATCAGCTCAAGTGTTATAGGCCCACACCATTATATTGCTAATCAGCTTAAGTGTTATAGGCACACCATTATATTTGTAATCAGCTCAAGTGTTATAGGCACACCATTATATAGCTAATCAGCTCAAGTGTTATAGGCACATACCATTATATTGCTAATCAGCTCAAGTGTTATAGGCACACCATTACTGTATATTGCTAATCAGCTCAAGTGTTATAGGCACACCATTATATTGCTAACCAGCTCAAGTGTTATAGGCACACCATTATATTGCTAATCAGCTCAAGTGTTATAGGCACACCATTATATTGCTAATCAGCTCAAGTGTTATAGGCACACCATTACTGTATATTGCTAATCAGCTCAAGTGTTAAGCTGGCCACACACTAGACCAACTTACATCCAACCAGCCATCTAGTTGATTGGTTGGAATGAAAATCTGGTAACGTATAGGAGTAAATGATGATCAGCAATTTGCTCCTAAATGGCAGAAAACAGATGAAAATGGTCGTTCAGACAAATTTGTTCAATGTTTGATCTAAACAACTTGTTCAAACAACAGTTTTTGTCCATTTTCCGGCATTTGGGAGCAAATTGCTGATTGTCATTTGCTTTCATTCCTTACCAGATTTTCATTCCAACCAATCAACAAGTTGGATGGTTGGATGAAAGTTGGTTTAGTGTGTGGCCAGCTTTATAGGCACACCATTATATTGCTAATCAGCTCAAGTGTTATAGGCACACCATTATATTGCTAATCAGCTCAGAATTCATACATAATATCACAAAATTGCCAATACCCTGTGACATGACTTATTTCTGTGCTCAGAAATGAGTGAGGCAGTGGGCTACAGTGACAGGGCCAACGTGAAGTGCTTCATCTCAAATCACGTCATGAAGTCCCTGAATCGCCCACTTCAACAGTGAAGTTGGCAGTTCGGAGAGGCTGGTCTACTCTCTCTGTAGTCTGGTAGAGCTCCACATAATTCAGGAGTCTCCCGGTCATTCCGGGAAAGTATGTAACTATGGTTCTATGAGCCTGATTCATTACGGTACGCAATATTGCGTGCGCACGCAGTACAGTGTGATTATAAACTAATCCATTGTGATCGCAATGCCTCTGCAGCACTAAATAAGGACGCCCACTTTACCTTACACCCACATCCGTAAAGGTTAGCAAGACTGCGAAAACGTCGTTACAATCGAGTACCATCGGACCCATACGCACAGTTAAGGCAAGTCAGACCTTACTTAGGAAATGCTTACTTCAGCGCACGCTGCTGTTCAAGTCCCTCCACTGGACGTCGGAGCTTCCTGCGCATGCATAGTAGTGGCGGTGATAGGGATCGCGGGGACAGCTGATCTTTGGATCAGAACAATGTTGAATTGCCCAGTGTTTTTGTATTCACCGCTGCTACTCGCAGCGCATTGAACACTAAAGTATCACTGCTGATATTTTTAGCATAATGAATAGACCCCCAAAGAGCACATGTGGCTGTACAGCTGCTGCTTACTCAGCCTTATTTGCCCATATAAGCAGCCACACAGCAGATCTCTTCACATGGTTATCTGGCAGAAATTGCTACATTTTCAAAACTTACCTTAAGTTGTTTTAACCGCTATGCACTCGGGATGCCGACGGTCTAAATGCCGACCATCCCGACTATCTAATCCTGGCAAGGGTCTAATGACAGGCGTCGAAATCCCGACCGCCTGTCATTTTACCTACGGCGGGAGCCTGATGCCCGGCATCCCGCTCGAAGGTAAGCCGGGCGCCAGGTGCGGACAGCCACGCGGGGGGAGGGTTAGGTATGGGGCTCCCGGTGGGGACTTAGGGTTAGGCAGCCCCCCGGGAGGGTTAGGGTTAGGCTAGGGGAAGGGGGTGTTAGGGTTAGGCACCCCCGGGGGAGGTTAGGGTTAGGCACCCCCCCCCGGGAGGGTTAGGTTTAGGAAGCAGGGAAGGGGGGGTTAGGGTTAGGCACTAGGGAGGGAGGTTAGGGTTAGACATCCCTAAAGAGGGTTAGGGTTAGGGGGGGTGTTAGGTTAGTTGTTTATACTTATTGGGATCTTCCGGTGCCGTGATTTGAACCGCCAGACATGCGTCCAGCGGTAAATCATACCGATCCCATTTTAACCATGTTATTTGCGGTGTGAAACATTTAGTTACGTTGTCTCCAACTCCAGGCCACAAGTTGTCCAGCCTTTCCTGGGTTTAAGATATATACACCTTCAAGCAGAGGTTGTTAGGACTGTCTGAATGGCTTCTAATTTCTGCACCATTTTATCTTTTCCTGATCACTTGTGAATCCAAGGAAAATATTTCTACAGCAACATAGTGAAATACATGATTAACCTTTATATTGTATTGTATTCAGTCCTATAGAATCATTAGAATGTGTCAGAGCAGATTTCCTGGGTGGATGACATCGGAAGTGACTCAAATCAGATAACCACAGGTATTTGTCATGCCGACCTAATAACGTCCACATGTTGATGAATTTCATCATCGTTTGAAAAGTCTCAAATATCAAAGCCTAATAAAAACTCATTATATCTCTCTGCGTTTTTCAATTAGGGCTCTGGTTCCTCGGCCCTGGTTATTGCAGTGTCCCAGCGGGAGAGACAGCTTACCTCTCATCTTTCTCCCAGCAGACGTGATGAGAGCAAAACAGAAAAACAATCCATCCTTATAACTCCATCATGTAAATCTGTAATAGGTTAGATCCCTGTCTTATCCAGCCAGCCCCCTGGGGGTACAGAAGTCAAGGAGGTTCAGTGCCTAAACGAATTCCATTAATGTGCAAACAGTGTGCTTCATATGGATACTAGCTTTAGTAAAGTTTTTGTGCATGGTCTTTAACCCATTCCCAGCCAGCAAAGAAAATCAATATGAAATATATATATATGTAAAGGAGCAGTGAAGCCGCTCGCGGGGACAGCTGATTTTTGAATCGGCTGTCTCCGCGCGGAGCAATAATGAATTGCTCCAGCGTCCACGGCGAGTTAGAATATTAGTTATCGGGGTCCTCTAAATGAGGTCCCAAGTATATGAAGAAGCTGTCACCGCAGCATGAAGTGCTGCAGATTTCTTTTCTTTTTTATTCAGCACCATCTTTTCAGTAGTGTCCAAGTATGGCACTGCCCATATGTAGATGGCATAACTCAAAGCTTCTTTTTTATTCAGCACCATCTTTTCAGTAGTGTCCAAGTATGGCACTGCCCATATGTAGATGGCATAACTCAAAGCTTCTAAGTCGGGCTGGACTGTGCTCTTCTATCTCTGTTCTTGATGTCAGTGCTCCCTGGGCTCCCAGTATTTATACATGGAGGGGAGAGATCTGTAAGTCAGTGTTCACTGTACAATATTTTCAGAGCGAAAAGCGCTAAAGTGCATGTGGGAACTGGGTGCAACTGTTTACAGCTCATCGGTGGATTATTAACCTATCCAGTAGACTAAAGGTGCCTGGACACTTGGCGATATTTTACCCGATCTGGCCGAGTCCGACGCATCGGATCGACAGATCCTGTAAAGTATGCTCAAATCACGATGCGATGTGCGTCCCCGCTGATCGCACATCGCATCGTCAGATCTGCCGTGCTGTAGGGCAGTTCTGACAATCTGGAACACGATGAACTGAACAAAGTGAGGATGCATGACAGATCGTTTGTCACATTGGACCAAATCGTGTGCAGAACTGCCGGGGGGCTGCCGGGGAGAGTCACAAGGAAAATCGCTCACGATGTCGATCGTGAGCGAATTTGCAAGTGTGTAGGCATCTTAATGCTTCTCCTTACAGCTCATTCTGGGCGGGATGCATGACGCATCACATTCGGGATGCAATGCATCCCGCCGCTCTTTGCATGCATGCCGCCATTGGTAATGCCAGTATGCATGAAGGAATGCGCAAAGGGCCGCATGCTCGGTAAGACCTGTCCTTCGCGAATGAGGGACTTCCGAGTCTATGACCCAGAAGCCCCTTGGGTGTCCTTCTGCGCATGTGCATAAGGACACTCGTGCCGTGGGGTATGCTGGGAGGGATCTGATTGGATCCCTCTCACAGCACTATCCCAACAGAATCCCATAGGGTAACTCCATCAGAAGATGATGCGATCGCACCTCCCCTCCCTTCACTTATGGAGCATTCATGGAGACAGCGCAATAGCGCACTCCATATTACAACTAGGGATGCTCACCAACCCCAGTGCTTTGGTTTTGGATCTGTATCTCCTTCGTGTTTGGATCTGAATTTGATTTTGGCAAAACCGCCCTTGCGTGTTTTTGTTTTGGATCTGTATTGCTTTCTAAAAAATCATAAAAACAGCTAAAAATCACATAATTTGGGCCTGTTTTTGTTCCTACAGTATTATTAACTTCAATAACATTAATTTCCACTCGTTTCCAGTCCATTTTGACCACCCCACAGCTCACAATGTTGTTTTCATCCAGTTTAGGTCCATAATTTGCACCAAACTAGCTGGTTTACTAAGCTAGGTGGCAACAGTGGGCGGCACAAACACGTAGCAGATCAACTTCATACATGGCACATAAGGAAATTTATGTTTTCATTAATCAAGAGGCCTGAGGGAGATGGAGTATGTATGTAGTTGACAGCAGGGAAAGGAAGGGTTGATTCATAGTAAATTTAATTTAAGTTTTGGATTCCAAAGCAAATTTATGAGGGAGGTGGGGTGTAATTTTTAAAGAATATTTGACTCATTCACATCAGTCTTTGCCCCAGTTGAGCTCTTGCGGTGGTCCAGTATTATTTTTTTAAATGAAATAGACAGGCAGGAGATGCTGTCTTTGGCAGCACACAAAACGGAAGCTCTGAACAGGAAGGGGGCAGAGAGATTTTTAATGTCTGGTACTAAACATCTGTTATCATTGTGCTTCTGGGACTATGGAAGGGAAGGCTGGGAGGGGAGGGGAGAGAACATCTCCAGATACTATCACAATATAGCCTTTCCATTTGGTGCTTGAGTTGTATCTGACAAAACATGGCCGTTATGATCAAGGAAAACCAAGCCCACCAGGTTGGTATCTACAAATCAAGGTTGAAAAATGGCATAAGAGTATTTTGCAAGTATACTATTTGTGATTTTAGTTGAATAAATACAGCATGAAAAGTAAGTGTCAGAGCAGCGGCACAAAAGCACGGCAGTTTAAAAAAATATACGACATCTATTAAACTTTTGCAACACAGCAGTGGCAGACAAGATGGCACTTTCATAAACTATAAAATTAAAAAATGTCAGGCAGCAATGCCCCAAACAGCACATAATGCAAAGAAAAGAGGTACAAGATGGAATTGTCCTTGGGCCCTTCCATCGACCGTTATGTTGTATATAGGACATGCACACTTTAACAAACCAATCACTTCAGCAACAGGGACTGCCAATTGTGGCTGAAGCAATTGGTTTGTTTGGGCCCTCACAAAACAAGCTACCAAAGGGGCTGCTGACATTGCTGGTAATGATCTCTCTGTGCACAAAATAGCTTTACAGAGGCAAGATGTTGTCGCTATCATCATCTGATTCCTCACCCTCATCAGTGTGTACATCATCTTCACACAATATTAATTTGTCTCCGTTGGATTCCACCATTACAGCCTCGGGTGGCTCTGTAATTTTTAGATGTAATTGGCGGTAAAGGTCTTCCTCCTGAAATTTATAGTTAATTTTGATGAAAATCATCTTTTCCACATTTTGAGGAAGTAGCCTCCTACGCTGATCGCTGACAAGGTTTCTGGCTGTGCTGAAAACTCGTTCTGAGTACACACTGGAAGGTGGGCAGCTCAAGTAAAGCAAAGCCAGTTTGTGCAAGGACCTCCAAATGGCCTTTTTTTTCCTGCCAGTAGTGAAACAGACTGTCTGACATGCCTATTTGGATGCTATCATTAAAATAGTCCTCAACCATTCTTTGAATGGTGACCGTATCAATGGAGTCACGGTAGAGGTCTCATTAATTGTAGGCAATTCTTTTAGACCCGACCAGATGTCAAAACTTGGTTGTGTTGACTCATCTGCATCAGCAGTGGGTCTTTTTTTGGGAAAGTTTAGTTTTTTCCTGGCAGCCGCACTTGCTGGATAAACAAAGGAGGAGCCATCGCTGCATTACGTGCTGCTTGAGCTGACAATTTGCTTACAAACAGCTCTGCATCTATTCATATCTGTGTCTGTTGGGAAGAAAGACACAAAGTATGACTTAAACCTAGGATCGAGCACAGTCGCCAAAATGTATTGCTCCGATTGGAAGATCCTGACAACCATGGATCCTGGCAAAGCGAATAAAGGACTTGATCTACAAATTCGACATACTTAGCAGAATTGCTTCGTTTCAGCTCATCCTTCAGTTTGTCCAGCTGCTTTTCCAACAGTCTAATTAGGGGAATTACCTGACTCAAGCTGGCAGTGTCTGAACTCACTTCATAGGTGACTACTTTGAAGGGTTTCAGCACTGTGCACAACACGGAAAGTATTTTCCACTGAGCTTGAGTAAGGTACAGTCCCCCTCCTCTTCCTATGTCATACTTCATTGTGTAGCTTTGGATGGCTTTTTGCTGTTCCTCCATTCGCTCAAGTATATTAAGGGTGGAGTTCCACCTCGTAACTACCTCTTGCTTCAGCAGGTGACAGGGCAAATTCAAAATTTCTTGCAGGTGCTGCAATCTTCTACATGCACCTGCTGAATGTCCAAAATGCCCAGAAATTTTGTGGACCACGGAGAGCATCTCCTCCATGGCCCTGTCATTTTTTTAAATATTTTGCACCACCAAGTTAATAGTGTGAGCAAAACATGGGACGTGTTGGAATTCACCCAGCTATAATTCTCTCACAATATTGGTGGTGTTGTCAGAAATCACAAATCCAGAGAGGAGTCCATGCAGGGAAAGCCATTTTGCAATGACTTCCCTGAGCTTTTCTAAGAGATTGTCAGCAGTATGCCTCTTAGTGAAACTGGTTATACACAGAGTAGCCTGACTCTGAATAAGCTGCTTTTCAAAGATGCTGCTGCTGCTGTTGGTGCTTCTGAAGGCAATACACCCACCCAGTGGGCTGTTACAGTCATGTAATCTTGCGTTTGCCCTGTTCCACTTGTCCACATATCTGTGGTTAAAGGGACAGTGGGTACAACGGCATTTTGTAGGACACTAAGTTTTTTTTAATGTCCCTGTAGAGGCTGGGAATTGCTTTTCTAGTGATGTGGAGTCTAGATGGGATTTGGTAGCGGGGACACAGGATCACAACTAACTGTCTAAAACCCACTGCACTAATGGCGGATATCGGACGCACAGCTAATACCAGCAAAGAAGTTATGGCGGCAGTGATCCGCTGTGCAACTGGATGACTGCTGTCATACTTGCTCTCCCGTGGAAAGGATTATTTAACAGTCAATTGTTTTTTTTACACTACCACTAGTAGTCTTCCTTGTCCCCTTCTGGGTTGAAGATCCACTCCCAGCAGCAGCAAGCATACCTCTCAAGGATTCTTCTGAGGAATCCAGGATAGGGGAGGACTGAGTTAGCCTTATCAAATTGGATGCAGGACTAGTTCCAATCATGATTGAGGATATTGTTGATCAAGGTGTTGGTGGTGAAGATGCCAGGTGCTTGGATCTAGCAGAGAGTAGGGAGCTAGCTGATGCTGGACTGCTTGTTGTTACTTTTTTAGCCAAAGTTTCTGAATTTTGCAAACACTTTTGATGGATGCACTATAGATGATGTAACAGGGAGGAGGTTACTAGATGGTTAGGGTCCCTACCTCTATTTACTCTGGCATGACAACGGGTACAGATGGCTTAACAATTGTTGTCCAGATTTGGATAAAAATATTCCACACATAAGAAGTGGAAAACAACTGTTTCCACTGGGGCCTGATTTACACAAACAACATCCTCATCAACAACGTCCTCATCATCAGCATTCTCATCATCATCATCCTTATTAGCGTCAGCTACACAAATATCCTCCTCATTCTGGTGCACTTCCACAGAAGTATCCTCAATTTCTATGTTAGCATGTTGACTTGTGTTGCTCATCCCCACATTTACAGAGGATGCACAGGTGGTGGAAGGAGGCTGTTCTTTGAGTACAGTTTTGCAAAGGTCAGGCTCACACATGGCACCCACCGACACACTTAGACTCTCCTCAGGGATTTATGAAATTTCTGAGTGCACAGTTGGTTCCTGTTTCTTAACGGTTTTCATTTTTTTTAAATGTCTACAGGGAGAAGGCCTTACATCATTATAAGAGGCAGAACCACCAGTCATAAATAAAGGCCAAGGCCTTAGCCTTTCCTTGCCACTTCGTGTGGTGAAAGGCATATTGCCAATTTTATATCTTTCTGCAGCTACATTTCCCTTTGATGTTTTTTTTTTGCCAATGTAAAAGATTGGTCCTTTGATTTTAGATGCCTTGGCTTAAGCCCTGTATGCCCTTGGTCACCGGCTTTAGTAGATGATGTAGACAGACTAGTATCGTCATGACTGGTGGCACTGGCAGCAGCTCCCGTCCTAGTATGTGGTTCCTGCTCTCCTCCCTACTGATCATTCTCCATATCAACAAACAGAAATGAAGTGGGGTACAGCATACATGACAATTTGTACCAATTTTAAATATTACACTGCGGTATCACTGGCCTACAGTGTCACAAGATTTTTTTATGAAGAAAAGAATAGCACACTGCGCTACCACTTACAGTATCACAACATTTTTTATGAGTTAAACACTGCGCTACCACCTACAGTGTCACAAGATTTTTTATGAATAAGAAAAGAATAACACTGCGCTACTACTTACAGTGTCACAAGATTTTTTATGAATAAAAAAAGAATAAAACATTGTGCTACCACTTACAGTGTCACAATACATGGATGATAAACTGCGGTTTGGCTGGCAGTGTCACCGAACAATAATAGCGTAGCTAGCACACACAAAAAAAACCTGAAAAAAATATATTTTATTTTTTATTTTTTTGTGGAATGCTAATTTTACTTAACTTTAAATTTTTTTACACTGGGAAAGAGCACTTCTGGACGAGGCAGCAGCCCCTTGATGAAGAACACAGCATCCGTTTATGGACAACAAAGTAACCCTCTAGAGTGCTGTTTGGCCACCGGCAGAGTCAAAAATATGTAGATGATAAACTGCGGTCTAATCGGCAGTGTCACCGAACAATAATTTTTTTTACACTGGGGAAGAGCACCCCTGGACGAGGCAGCAGCCGCTTGATGAACAACACAGCACCCCTTTATGGACAACAAAGCACTCCTGCGGAGTGCGGATGGACCACCTGCAGAGTCACAAATACGTGGATGATAAATTGCGGTCTGGCCAGCAGTACTATTGAACAATAATAGCATAGCATACACAAACAAAAATGAAAAAAAAAGATTATTATTTTTGTGGAATGATAATTATTAATTTTAACTTTTATTTATTTTACACTGGGAAAGAGCACCCATGGACGACACAGCACCCCTTTATGAACTGCAGCCCTAGCCCCTTGATTGACAGGACAACAGTGACACAGCAGCACCCCCCACTTTATGTACTGCAGCCCCAGCCCAACAGCACTGCACCCTTGAACAACAGAGAAGAACAGAGCATGTCTGTTCTGTACACTCTCCACAGCCGAAGTGAAAATGGAGCAGATCACCAGGACCTTTATAGAATTCAAAACCCGCGAGAATCCGACAGCGGGATGATGACATTTTGTCTCGTGGATTCCGAGTTAGGCGGAAAATCCCCGAGCCGTACTCAGATTCCTTATGTTCGGGTAGGTCCGATTCTCAGAGAACCGGACCCGCTCATCTCTAATTACAACATATCTATCTCATAGATATCTATTTGTTGTAGCATCATGCTGTCATATCTATCTATACTGTATCTGTCTATCTATACAGTATATAGCTCTCTATTTATCTATCTGTATATACTCTATCTATCTATCTCATATCTATCTATCTATCTATCTATCTATCTATCTATCTATCTATCTATCGTCTATCTCTCTTTCTATCTATCTATCTACATATCTATACCCTATCTGTTCTCTATCTATCTATCTATCTATCTATCTACATATCTATACCTTATCTATCTATCTATCTATCTATCTATCTATCTATCTATCTATCTATCTAATCTATTTATTCTCTATCTATACCCTATCTGTCTATACCCTATCTATTCTCTATCTATCTATACCCTATCTATTCGCTATCTATCTATTCTCTATCTATTCTCTATCTGTCTATACCCTATCTATTCGCTATCTATCTATTCTCTATCTATTCTCTATCTGTCTATACCCTATCTATTCTCTATCTATACCCTATCTATTCGCTATCTATCTATTCTCTATCTATTCTCTATCTGTCTATACCCTATCTATTCTCTATCTATACCCTATTTATTCTCTATCTATACCCTATCTATTCTCTATCTATACCCTATTTATTCTCTATCTATACCCTATCTATTCTCTATCAATACCCTATCTATTCTCTATCTGTACCTTATCTATACCCTATCTATTCTCTATCTGTACCTTATCTATACCCTATCTATTCTTTATCTATATCCTATCTATTCTCTATCTATACCCTATCTATTCTTTATCTATACCCTATCTATTCTCTATCTATCTAAGAGCCGTATTCAATTTGAGCCGAGCCGCGTTAAGTTAACACGGCTCGGACTTAACGCCGACTTCGCCTGTTTTGTAGGCGTTAAAGTATCATGCACGTGCATGCTTTACCCCGTATTCAATTTCAAAGTACGCGTAAACTGTACCCGGCGATACTGTAACAGGCGGAAAGTACTGTCATTTTTGGGGAAATCAGCCTGTCACCCCCCAAATGATGCTTTGACATGGGGGTTCACTATGGTACCCCCTATTTGGCTTGCTGAAGGTATTTGGTGTTTTTAAATGGGCTCAATAGCTGCTAAATAGCATTTTTCTATACCTGATGCAGAATAGTATTCAGGAGTATTTTTTCCAGAAAATAACTTATCCCAGCAAATTTGGAGTACTTGAAAATGGGGGTCAGCATATTTAAAGTTGAAAAAGTGAAGTTGAAAAAATCATGAAAAATCCACCTGCTGCAAACACCTGCAATCAAAAAAACACCTGGGGCATACTTGGGGACCCCCCCCCAAAGTCAAGTTCGCTAGTTTTTAACTTTGTACCCCAACTTATTTGTTTTGCTCCCTTTTCAAAGTAAATTTTTGGGGTGTCCTTAAGTTTTTTTAAATTTTTTGACACAGATTACCTTTGGGGGACTGCCTGAAGGCTGCACGGGGGTTCCCGAAATGTTGCACCCCAAAACCCCAATTCTGCACTTTTATCCGCCTGCCATTCATAGGCGATACTTTACCGCCTATTACACAGCATTGTCTTTCCGCCTAGGCAGAAAGTCTTTCAAATTGAATACGGGGTAAAAAACAAAACAGGCGATCATGACGTCATCGGCGGTAACTTAACGCGGATCCGGACTTAACGCTTCAAATTGAATACGGGCCTATATCCTATATATTCTCTTTCTATCTATAGATCTATCTATCTATATCCTATATATTATCTATCTATCTATCTATCTATCTTTACTTTAGTATGTGTTGTTCCAGACTTTGCAACCAGATACAGTTTGTTTGTGAACTTCTAACCTGCTGGGGATCATGTTTTACCTCCCATTCCTTTAACAACTATTTTGGTCTCTATAATGCACTAGAGCACAACTATGTAATATAGCGAACTCTTCATTTGACAGAGCGAGGTATGTAACACATGATTGTAGCTGGGAGGAATGCAGCGGGTTTGCTGGAGAAGTGACTGATCTGTACCAGAAAAAATCAGACAAACTAAAATCCAGTAATGAAACACTTTACTTTTTGGGAGAACTGCAAAGCATTGGAGTGCAATGAACAGTGCTGCAAAGCTATAATCAAGAAAAACAAACTATCAATGAAATGCTAGGACAGAATGCAATCTATATATTTTACGTGCAAGTAAATACAATTGTCCAAGTTTTTCTTATTATGTTGCTTTAAAAAAATCTATTTGTCTCAAGTTGTAGACACAATAGTTTTGAAACTTAGCTGCATCCTCTGGGGTAAACCAAAAAGAACAAGTAACTTTGCCCCTGGGAAAACCATGTTGCAAAGCAAGGAGTGCAAATACATTTACACCCTCTCCAAATCTAAACCTCTCTGCACATGTTACATCTACCCCGCCAGCAGTGCAACATGTTTTTTACCAAGGTAAAGTAAAAAAGTACTGGCTCATTTCCATTTGCTCCCAACTTTGAATCATACCTATATGTGTACTACTTCTGGTATACAGTACATTGCACCTGTATGGTAGGAAGGGGATGTAGTCAGGATGCCGGTGGTCGAAATGCTGACCGCCAAAATCCCGACACTGAAAGCCCGGCATGGGACTAAAGATAGACGTCTAACTACCGACGCCTATCATTAACCCCACGCTGAAATCCCGACGCCTGGCATACCGAATGTAGGTTAGCCGGGCATTGCAACCTGTTAGCCGCGGGAAGGGGGGGTTAGGTTTAGGCACCCCTGGGGTGACTTAGGGTTACGCACCCCCTTGGAGGGTTAGATTTAGGGTACGGGGAGGGGAGGTTAGTGTTAGGCACCACGGGGGGGGGGGCCTAGGGTTAGGAATCACCAACCGAGGGATTATTATGTGTCGGGCTTCCAGGGTCGGGATTTGAAAAAACGGCTTTTAAGCCGTCGGTATTTCATACCCAACCCGGTACAAAGGATTCCCGAATACCTAATTTAAAAAGGAAAAAAAAATACATTTTGTTTTAAAGTACCGGGTTTTTAAAAAAAATGGAAATAAGTTTAGAACATATTTTTTAAAAGTTATTTAAATATTTTATTGAGAAAAAAATATGTCTAGGTGGTGTCTTGCACTCCCCTCCCATCCCTGTGTCCATAGGCCCCGTTGTAAAAAATTATGTCTTGCCCCCCCATCAGTGTCAATAAATTCCCCAGCAGCAACAGATCCCCAGTGGCATTATTCCCCCCACCTCCTATTAGTGATAGATCACCAGTGTAACAATCCCCACCCCTTCCTCTATTAGTACCTACCCCCCATTCATATACCTGTAAGATTGCATTCCTCCAGGATAAATAAAACGTTTTTGGCAGCATCACCCCTCTTCCCCCTGCAAAACAGCAAACTGCATTTACACCCACCCCCAGAAATGCCCCTTTCCCTTGGCGCTGCCCCTCCCTCCTAAAGCAGAGCGCATCGGAGTGTGTGTCAGGGGCAGCTGATCTCTGTGCTTGCAGAGATCAGTCACACAGTGCTTGGAGGGGAACTAATTTCCCCTCTTTGCACTTTCAGTTTTCAATATTCTGTGGCACAATTTTTACAGTGATGTCGGTGGTCACAGACCCCAACATCACTGCCTGTGGGTGGGAGATGGAGGAGACCCACTCTGCACATCTGCAGAACAGATCTCCCCTGAAATCACCGGGGGACGCAGCAGCAGCAGATGTGGTCACACGGGATATGACTGTGGGGTCTATGTATCAAGCAGTGAAAAGCGTGGAGAAGTGGACCAGTGGAGAAGTTGCCCATAGCAACCAATCAGCTCCTACCTATTATTTTATAGACTGTACTTGATAAATGCTACTTGAAAGCTGATTGGTTGCTATGGGCAACTTCTCCCCTGGTCCACTTCTCCACACTTTTCACTGCTTGATAAATAGACCCTTGTGTCTGCGAAAACCCAGCTGGTCGTAATCGCATCCCATGCGACCATGCCAGGTAAGGGGGTATAGAGTTTCCCTGTGAAAATTGTTCACTGAAACATTAAGCAGAACTAGGGAGTACTCCCTGAGAACAAATAATGTATAAGCCACAAATATACAGGAGAATAGACATGCACCAAAATGGCACAGGTGTTGTGTAACTGCTTTTACCCATAGAACATGTACACTTCTATGCAAAGGTTTGAGGACCCCTGGTTCATGTGACATCTTTCTCTGAATCACTAAACAAAAACATAATACAAACTGTGCAAAGTACATTACATATTCGTGATCATTTTGATGCACAATAATTATTTATTCACTGAATTGAAAAGATTGCAAAAAAAAAGAAGACCACTAATGTGGCATGTGCAAAAGATTCGGCCCCCAAGTTCAATGATCCTTTTTTTTTTTTTACACCCTCAAATTTTTTTTGAATTGTTTAAATTGGAATTAAACCAGGATACAACCAATTCCATACAGTAGTTGAATAAAATCACAGCTTCTTACCCTCCTGCAGTGATCAAGAGACTTCAAAATTAGAATGAGACCTCCCAGACTCCTGGATGAGCAGATACTTGCCCGTAGTGGGTAGTAAGTATGGCATCAACCATTCATGATTTTTCACCAATTGTTGATAGTTTTGACATTGAGGGCGGAGATCTGATGCTTCTCCACCATTGTCGGCAGAGAAATCGACAATATTTCCCCGGCGCACAGCTCCACTCCTGACGGTGTAAACCACCGATAGCACCATAGATGGAGAGGTCAATAGAAGACATGGCGATGGTCATTCCTAGGGGGCAGGTGCTGGGGTGACTCAATTTGTACCTTCAAACCCTTGAACAAGTGTATGTGTATGTATGTGAGGAGGGCATGATGACAAAATTGATATGCTTTTCCCCATCCACTTATGACATCATGGGTCAAGGCCACAATGTCCTTTCATACCTCTCCTCTGTGTCTACTGGAATGGAGGTATGAGGTGTAGGCATGTATATATTAAAGTCCAAAATATTCTACCAAACTAAACCTTCTTACAACAACCAAAATGTATTTTTGGACAACATTTTTATTTTATTTAAACATTTTTGAATCAATTCACCAAAAACAATACAAGTCCAATGCCACAAACCTAACTGAGGAAAATTTACTGATGTTTCCACAATATGGACCTGATTCAGAGCTGTACGCTTTTGTCTCAGCTGTGGATGTGTGAAAATATGCTAATGCAGCAATGGCCAGGACGTAAACTGAGAGGCCAACCGGAGCCATCGCAGCTGTCTGCACCCGCATACATATACACAGCATCGTACGCTGATCATGCAAACATCAGCTTCCTAAGTGAGTCTATGGTCACTCAGAATGGCTGCTGTAACTAAGACAGCGGAGCCATATTTTCTGGGTACGCGATTGCAGAAACAGGACGTGACACCCCCCCAAAACGGCAGAGACACACCTGCGTTTTTAGCCGCCACTCCCTGTTGCCTCCCCCAAACACTCCCTGCCTGTCAATCACTTGCTTAAAAACACTTGCAGCATGTGACTACGGTAATGAACCTTGACGTATGTGCAATGGCCAAACATTGATCAATGGCAAAAAATATATCCATTTGCGAAAACATTGGCATTTTGTACAACTCTGAATCAGGCCTAATGTGGCTTTGTTTCCTCTGTATGAAATACAGTACATGCAGATATACGAGGGCTGAATGAAAAGTAGTGAGACTGCCTCTGTTGTTTTGTCCCATAGGTACTGTAGACATGGCAACGCTATGCTGGTTATTGTGAAGCTCATACATTGATGTGCCTGAACCTGCAGTTGGACTGCCGTAGTCTTCTTTGTTGGTCACAGGAAATGGAAGATCTTCGTAAGTTTCGTCATGGCGGATGAAGAAGACATATCTGTGAGATTATGTCAGAGATGTGTGATTGAATTTTGTGTTAAACTTGGAAAAAGTGGAAATGAAACTCATGAAATGTTACGGCAAGCATACGGTGGAGAAACAATTAGCCGTGCTGCAGTATTTTGGTGGTGGAAGCACTTCGAAGAGGGTAATACGCGAGTGAATGAGGAAGCGCGTTCTGGGAGACCATCCACCGCGATTACAGATGTCAACATTGCCAAAGCTGCTGAGATGTTGCAAAATGACAGAAGGATGACTTTACGAGAACTTTTGGCTTCACTTGGCATCTCATTTGAACGGGTTCATCATATTGTTACAAATTAACTAAAAGAGCATCACGTGTGTGCCGGGTGGGTACCCAGAAATCTCACAGAAGAGCAGATGTGCCGATGAGTTGAATCGTGCAAGAACAACTCTCGAATGTCAGATAGGATACCTGATTTCCTGACATTGATTGTGACATGTGATGATTCGTGGATTTGTCATTATGATCCGCAATCCAAACAACAGTCCAGTGTATGGAAACATGCAAATTCACCTCTGCCCAAAAAAATACGCCCCCCATACTCAGAGGCATGCCCCTGTTAGCTCTCTTTCTGTGCAGCTTACTGCCCATGGTGTGGCCCCGCCCCCAGCTTTGCAAGCAATGACTGACTACATACCTTCCATCATGACCCATTCCAAGAGGGACAAAATGCTCCTTTCGTGGACTTTCCTCTTAATTTATGATTGCTATACTAGTTCAACACAAGTAACTGCAATTATAAATTAAAAGGGAAGTCTAGGAACAGAGCATTATGTCCCTCCTGGAATGGGTCATGTTGGGAGGTATGTGACTATACAGAAGCGAGGCTGGGCTGTTGCTGCCTCATCTCTCGTCTTCCTGCAGTCCCAGGGAGCGCCACAAGGCTGGTGAGTATTAACTATAAAAATTATTACAATAAACAAAGAAGATGTTTATAAGTTCTAAATATCTTCTTTGTATTAGTCTAATAATTTTTAAATCAAATCTCAGGCCTCCTCTGCCTGCCCTGACTGCATGTCCCTGAATTAATGGTGACTACTATGCAAACGACCTGAAAACCCATATGCGTGGAGCCATAAGGAAGAAAAGACCACATTTGCTGAAGAAACAGTGGTTTTTGCTCCAAGACAATGCCCGACCACATGTTGCTGCTGTTGCATTGGCAGCTCTGACTGAAATTAATTGGACAGCACTGGAACACCCTCCATATAGCCTGGACTTAGCGCCCTGTGATTTCTGGGCATTCACAACCCTGATAAAACAACTGCACGGAAAGAAGTTCTCAACAGATGATGCAGTAAATGCCACAGCTGCAACACTAATAGTAATGTCACAAAACAGTCTACTGCACGTCTTTGAATCGTTGTTGAAATGCTGCAAAAAATGTGTTGAGTGTGAAGGACAATACTATGAAAAAGGAAATTGTTCAGATCCTGTGGAGTCATCTGATTCTCGATATGAAAATCAGTCTCATTACTTTTTAATCAGTCCTCATATATACCCTTTCCATGAGCTGTACTAACCATTAAAGTGTAAGCACAAATTTGGGCCTGATTCAGCAAGGAACGCAGTTGCTTATACACACGCAATCGATCGATTGTTGCATACTGCGCTTGAATATGCATCACAGTGCATGAGTGCGAACTAGCCACTGCGACTGGGACAGCGATCACAGAGGATACGTAGGCCCATGGCAGAGTGATTGACAGGAAGTGCCATTTGTGGATGGTGACGGGGGGTCGGGAGAATGCAGGCATGCCAGTGCGTTGGGGCGCCGTTTCAGGGGCGTGCATAAATTAGCCACTGCAATACCAGATGCTGCCTGAGGCCTCATAGCGTGCGCTGAAGTAAGCAACCCCTGAGTAAGGTCAGGGTTTAATTAACTGTCTGATGTTACTCGATGTTAGAGATGAGCGGGTTCGCATCTCAGAGATCCTAACCCACCGGAACTTAGAGGATCCGTGGCAGATCCGAGCCGGCTTGGGTTTTCCCGCCTGACTCGGCTCCCAAAACGAGGCAAAATGTCATCATCCCGCTGTCGGACTCTCGCGGGTTTTGGATTCTATTAAGGTCCCGCGATCGCCGCCATTTTTCATTCCGGCTGTTGAGAGTGAAGAGGGAGGGAGCTGGGAGTTGTGCTACGCTGCTGTTGTGCATTGTGACTTGTGAGGTTGTGCTGGGAGCTGTGCTGCGCTGCTGTTGTGCATAGTTGAGGTTGTCCTGTCCATAGGGGCTGGCTGGCTGTAGTCCATAGGGGCTGGTTGGCTGTTGTCCGTAGGGGCTGGCTGGCTGTTTTGAGGTTGTCCTGTCCTAAGGGGCTGGCTGTTGTCCTAAGGGGCTGGCTGGCTGTAGTCCATAGGGGCTGGTTGGCTGTTTTGAGGTTGTCCTGTCCTAAGGGGCTTGCTGTTGTCCATAGGGATTGGCTGGCTGCCGTCCATTTTAATCTATATAGTGGCTGGCTGTTGTCCTGTCCAAAGGGGCTGGCTGGCTGTGGTCCATAGGGGCTGGCTGGCTGTAGTCCCTAGGGACTGGCTGGCTGTTCTGCTGTGTTGTCTAGGGAGTGCTCTGTCCATCAGGGGTGCTCTTCTTCACCCCCAGTGTACCAGTGTAAAAAAATAAAAAAATAAATTTTTGTGCGTGCATGTTAGCCTGCCACACAACCAGTGTGAAATAAAAACTATTTTTTTTGTGTGTGTGTGTTAGCCACACCACTAGTGTGAAAATAAAAACTTTTTTTGTGTGTGTGGTTGGTTGTGTGCGTTAGCCGCAACTCAGCTGCGCTATAATTGCTTGGTGACAATGCTGTAAGACCGCAGTGAGTATGGAGGACAGTCACATGACAGGAGAGCAGGATCCACATACCAGCCTTGTAGCTGCCGGTAGCAGTCATGATGACGATGCAAGGCAGTCAAGGTCATCTATGAAGGCTGATGTACCAGGGCTTAAGTCAGGCCAAAAAGTCAGGCTAAATAAATCTACTTTTACCCTGTTAAAGAATGAAAAATCGAAAGCTAAGTCAGCTTTAGAGAAACAAAAAATTGGCAATATACCATTCACTACACGAAGTGGCAAGGAAAAGTATAAGGCCTCGGCCTTTATTATTTCTAACTGGTGGTTCTAGTGATGATTTAAGCCCCTCTGCTTGTAGGAGAGGTACAAAAAAATTTAAATTGTTGAGACGAGTAAGACACCGGAACCAACTGTGTGCTCTGAAAAATCACAAATCTCCGAGGAGAGTCCAAGTGTGTCCACGGTTGTCATGTGTGAGCTGTACTTGAAGAGGATCCTCCTTCTACCATTTGTGTGCCCTCTGCAAATGTGGGGATGAGCAGCACAAGTCAACATGCTGACGTAGAAATCGAGGATGCTTCTGTGGAATTGCACCAGGAGGATGAGGAGGATATTTACGTAGTTGGCAATAACAACAAGGATGATGAGGATGTTGATGATGATCAAGATGTTGCTGCGGAGGATGTTTGTGTTAAAACTGTAACTCAGGCAACAGTTGTTGCCCATGGTGGGAATAATAAGGACCAAAAAATCCACTTCTCATGTGTGGAATTATTTCCACCCAAATCCGGACAACCTTTGTCAAGCCATTTGTAACCATTGCCAAGTAACAGTGAGTAGATTTAAGGACCTTAACCATCTTGGAACCTCCTCCCTGTTACGTCACTTTCAGCGCATTCATCTAATTGGAAAGGGTATTTCAAATTCTAAAACATTGGGGACAAGAAAAACAAACAACAATCAGTCCAGTGTCACCTAGCTCTCCCTTCTATCTGGATCCAAGCGCCTGCAATCTCCACCACCAACACCTGCATCATCATCAACATCTTCATTCGTGATCGGAAGTAGTCCTGCATCCAATTTCATAAGCATGACTGACTCCTCTCCTATCCGTGATTCCTCAGAAGGATCCTTGAGTGCTACGCCTGTTGCTGCTGCTGTGGGTAGATCTTCATCCCGGAAAGGGACCAAGAAGACTACTACTAGTGGTAATTTCAAAAAAACAATTGACTATTAAACAATCCTTTGATAGAGGAAGTAAGTATAACAGCTGTCACCCAGTTTCACAGAGGATCACTGAAGCCATGAAGGCTGCGCTAGTATTAGATGGTGAAATAATAAAAAATGAGGATGATAGTGTGGAGGAAGTGCAAAAGGAGGATGAGGGGTACATTTGTGTCCTATCTGACGGTAATGAGGATGTTGATGATGAGGATGTTGTTTGCATAAAATCAGCCACCAGTGGCAGCAGTTCTTGCTCATGATAAAAAGAAAGCCAGAAAAGCCACGTCTTGGGTGTGGAATTATTTTAATCTAAATTCTGACAACAGTTGTGAAGGCATCTGTTCCATTTGTAAAGCCAAAGTTAGCAGAGGAAAGGACGTTAACCATCTAGGCACATCCTCCCTGTTACATCATTTGAGCGAGTTTATGCAATTTGTTTAACAAAATTATAATAATTTGTAAATTAATAACAAGCAGACTAGTATCAGCTACCAGCAGTTTGGACCAGAACATGCAACCTCCACCACCAACACTCTCATCATCAACCTCCTCCTTAATATTTTGAAGGTAGTCCTTCCAAAAAATGTTTTGTGGGGGCCCAAGCAAACAAAGGAGTTTAGCCACGAAAGTGTCAGTCCTAGTGGCTAAAGTGCTTGGTTTGTTAAACTGTGCATGTCCTTTTTAATATCCCACATAAGAGGGACAATTCCATCTTGCATCTCTTTTCTTTACATTTTGCACAATTTGGGGACTGACATATTATAGTTTATTAAACTGCCATCCTGTCTGCCACTGCTGTGTGGCACTGTTTCATAGATGTCCTATATTTTTTTAAAACTGCCGTGTGTTTGTGCTGCTGCTCTGTTGCTTACTTTAGCCAGCCAGCTCGCTGCAGCCTTTGGCCTATATTGGTGAAAATAGTGAAATCAATATTGTGAGCTGTGAGGTGATTGGAAATGCCTGAAAATGATTGTTATTAAGGTTAACATTACTGTAGGAACAAAAATAGGCCCAAATTATGTGGTTTTAGCTGTTTATATAATTTTTTGGAAAAAATACAGATCCAAAACCAAAACCGAAAAACAAAACACCAAGGAAAAAAATCCAAAGCCAGATACAGATCCAAAACCAGGGGAGATACAGATCCAAAACCAAAACACAGGGGTCGGCGCACATCTCTACTCAATGTTACTGATTGATTTGCTAAGTTTCCATAGTATACGGATGTAAGGGGAAGTGGGCGTCCTTATGTCAGGCTGCGATTGCAATGCGAATGCAAACATTTACATTACACCGCTGATTTTAGCAACTGCATTGCTAGGTATAAGCAGAATAGCGATTCATAGTGAATCAGGCCCTTTGTCCATATCTGGCTGTACAGAGGGCCTGATTCACTACGAACGCAACTGCGAATGCAATAGCGATTACGTACGCAGTTGAACTGCGATAGTATGCTAATTCATTGCGATCACAATGCCGCCGCTGCACTACATAAGGACACCCACTTTACCTTACACACATCCATAATGTTTAGCAAGACTGCGAATACATCGGGTACCACCGCAGCCTCACACACACTTGCACAAGCCCTGACCTTGCTCAGGAATTGCTAACTTCATCGCACGCTATCAGGCCACAGGCTGCGTACAGCATCGCAGTGGCTAATATATGCACGCCCCTGTAATGGCGTTCAAACGCACTGGCACATTTCCCGACCCCAACCGTCACCACCCACAAATGGTACTTCCTGTCAAGCACTCTGCGATGGGTCTGTGTAGTCACAGCGATCGCGGTCTCGATCGCAATGGCTTATGCATGCGCAGGACGCAATTGGCCGATTGAATGCGTATTAGCAACTACGTTCCTTGCTGAATTAGGTCCAGAGTGTGTTATGTATTCTTTTTGCACTCAGTTTAGCATTTCACACAATTATAAGCCAATCTGTTTATTAAATATAGCAAAATGTCAGCCAAAATAATTTATTGCAGCTCTAGGAAGCCTCTCATGAGATCACATTCCAACTGTCGACACTTCATTCTATTACCTTTGATCTCTTTAACATTTACATTAAAGGTGCATACACACTAGACGATATGCTCCCTGAGCGATATCGTCTAGTGTGTCCCCGGCAGGCTGTGCTCAATGTCGTTCATGACATTGAGCACAGCCGCTGAACGATATCATTAACGATATCGTTCAGCGCCGGGCTCTCTCCCCCATTCCCTGACTTGCAGCAACCTGACGAGATCGTCAGGTTGGCCTGCATGTCAGCCCGATGAACGATGATGATGAACGACCCGCGGGAACGCGCGTCGTCGTCATCGTTCATCTTTTTGGGCTTAAAAATGGACGATAAAGTGGACGACTAAACGATAACGATATCGTTATCGTTCAGTCGTCCACTTTATCGCCCAGTGTGTACGCACCTTTACTGTATAAACACCAACCTACAGGACCATAAGTTATAGAGGGCCACAGATATCACCAAGCATAGAGTAGCTGACAATTGTCCCTGGTAACCAGTGACAGTGCCCGATTATCAAGATACGCCTATCCCTATCTTCCAGTATGCAAGTAAATAAAATTCCAGAATTTTTCCTATTAATATCAGATGCCATTCTTAGGGGTATACCGAAATGGGTACACTATAGTTTCCCTAAAAAGTGTATATTGAATAAGTTTAGTGCAAATAAGTTAAACATGCAGGAATGGAGGTCTTACATAACATGATTTGCAAATGAAAAACCTTTAATAACACCAGGGGGTAATTGTGTTTGCAATAGACTGCGAGTTGAATTCAATTATTGCCGCTTTAAATCTAGCAGCTAAATCATTGATAACTTGTCGGAGCCAGCAACTGGCAGGCTATTACACTTACTATACCACCAGATGTTCAACAAGAACTGCTAGCTAGGTGTACCACTTGAGTGGGTTTTAGGCTGTACCACAAAAATATCTGTATGTATCTTTCTACTTTTTTATTAGTTCGACAAGAAAATTGTTCTGCAGACCTCCATGATCGCTGAGAGGGGTGTGGGCAGATACAAATTACCCTGGCCCGGGCCTGTCTGGGGGTCTGGGGAAGAGGAGCAGCCACACCCCCCCCCCAAATGGTGTGGACACACCCTCTTCAATGACACACAGGTAGTTATGGCCATCGGTGGGGTGTACATCGATGGTCACCATCGATGGGCCCATCAGTTATAACCATCGATGGCACACCAACCTTGCACCCCCTCGATGGCCACCGCTGTCGGGGGATGTTGAGAAATTTCTCATGGCAGACTCTTTCATTGAGGAAATATAAGGCTAGATTAGCATTCCCACCAGGCTGTTTTAGCAGGGACCCTTCAGATCAGATGGCGTTTGCTCCCACTCGCTGTTTGCAACCCTATGAGAAGGAGTCCAGGGGCTCCTGTCCGGCTCCTTCCACCGGATATTGGAGCTCTTGTGCGCAGGCGTGGCCTGTAGGTCATGCAATTGCACTTGCCTCACTGCTCCGATATGATGAGACGCATGCTGAATTAGCATAAGGCTATATAAGTCCTTAGTTTTTTGTAATTGGATAGAATTTTGGTCAACTGTTGCTAGGTCGATTCATTTGGGGGATTTATTTGGTTGGTTGGTTTCTGACCATGTGTGAGCTCATAGGAGTGGCTATATGTGGACTTTATAAGGCTGGTGTACGCCCAGAAACTTCCTTTCTGTATGGTGTTTTTCCCTAGTGCACATCTGGACAGCAAGTGGTGACATTTAATTTCCTTTTACCTTGTTTATGTGTTTCCTGTCACTTTTGTTTCTAACCTTTGTCTCCCTGTGTTTTTCCTTTTATCCTCTCCTCTTCTAGTTGTTTCTTGAGCTATCCCCCCCTCTTACTTCACTCTTTACCCTTTCTACATGCCTCTCCCTAAATTCTCAAACACACACCCAGGGGGGCACAGCATAAGGAGCACTGTATAAGGTTCACTCCTGGAGGCACTGTATAAAGGGCACCACTGGGGGCACTGTATAAGGGAGCACTACTGGGGAACTGTATAAAGGGCACTACTACATGGGGCACTGCTACTGGGGACATTGCATAAGGGCCACCACTACAGCGGGCATTGCAAGAGGGGCACTACTACTCGGGGCGTTAAGGTGCATATGGAATGGAAAGGAATGTTCCCAGAGTGACGAGAAAGGTGAGTGTGTCATGTGGACATGCCCCATTTTTCAGTGGCCTGCCCCTTGTGTCATGTAACCATGCCCATTTTTTGGCGTGCACATGTGGGGGGGGGGCTCAATTTTTCATCTTGCCCTGGGCTCCAAATAAACTAGTTACACCACTGCTCTTCAGGGAGATTGCTATTATTTCAGTGAGTCCCCCTGACAGTGAGGGAGAGTTGGCAAGTATGGTCGAGGAGTAGTTTTTCAATAAATTAAATTTTTTAGCTGTAGTGACACAAGCCTTGGCCTACAAAGTCTAATGCTACTTTTTGTAATTATTCAGTTATATGCTAATGCATTGTGCCACAGTAATGTCCCTTATAACACAATATGCCACACAGTAATGTCCCTTATATCATATTATGCCACATAGTAATGTCCCTTATAACACATTATGCAACACAGTAATGCCCCTTACAACACATTACGCAACACAATAATGCCCCTTACAACACATTATGCCACAGTAATGCCCCTTATACATTAAGCCACAGTAATGCCCCTTATTCATTAAGTCACAGTAATGCCCCTTATACATTATGCCACAGTAATGCCCACTATACATTATGCCACAGTAAGGCCCCCTTTACATTATGCCACAGTAAGGCCCTTTACACATTATGCCACAGTAAAGCCTCTTTTACATTAAGCCACAGTAAGGCCCCATCACCCTTCTTTTACCTGCCAGAGCCGTGCGGTGGGTGAGCTCGGGGTGGCGGGGACGGGTCTGCCACACGCTGGGGAACTGTCAGTACTGCTGCCATTATAATGCAGCGCCGCTCGCAAACCAATTGGAGCTCACGGACCGGCAGCCTCTGCTGGTTGGCTGCCGATCCACGAGGATTGATTGGCTTGCGACCGGCACCACATTAGACTGACGCTGTGTCTCTGTACCTCTCTAGGCTGGGATGCGGCTCCAAACCGACAAGAGCAGCAACATAGCCTCTTGGCAGCCTCTACCCGGCACCCCCTCAAGTATGGCACCAGGGTCACGTGCCCCTTTAGCCCCCCCTAGTTGCGGCCCTGAACACAGGTAGAGAGAGCTGGGGTATTTAACACTATAAGACAATTTTTTTGCCGGTTAAACTTACCCAACTCTCTGTGTTTTAGCTGGGTCATGTTGCTGCATCTGGCAGAAGACCAGTGTAATCATGCCACGGAGCTCACTTGGTGGGTGGAATAATGAGTCGGTGGAGTGGATGTTTCCCGCAGTTCCCACATCCAGGGGGAGGGAGAATTGGAGGAGACTGCTTGCTACACCATGGGGGAGCAGGTGGTTGGATACGGAGGAGGCAGCTTGCTACACTGCGGGGGGGGAAGGAGTGGGGGGGCAGCGGGGGAAGGTAGTCGATGCCAGTGGAGGTTGTCTCTACACTGTGTGGGGGGGAGAGGGGGTTAAAGGAGAGGAGGCAGCTTGCTACACTGTGGGGGGGAAGGTGGTCAATGCCGAAGGAGGCTGTCTACTACACTGCGGGGGCAGTGTGGGAGGATGGCTGCACTCACTGTGTGACTGTGGGGGGAGGGCTGGCTACAGTAGTGCAGGCTGCTCGGGGATTGGTTAGTAGGGTAAGAAGGGGCTAAGCAGGTTCACTCTAGGGCTGGATTAAGAGGGGTGGGGGGGCCCAGCCACGGGCCCCTTGGATCCCGACAGGCCCTAGGCAGGTGCCTATGTGACATAATGGTATACCCGGCCCTGCTCCTGAGTAACCCTATGGTCATGCAAAATGGGCGCTTGTACTGGGACTCCGCCAAATTTACTGCGTACGAAATTGCAGGAGCAGGATGTGACACGACTGGGATCTTTGCCACCTCTCCCCATTACCTCCCACAAATGCTCCCTGACTGTCAATCACAGTGTCTATAAATAGTTGCTGCGGGGGACTACGGTGATGTACCTTGATGCATGCGCAGTGTGATTTAGTCGTATGCGTTGTGCGATTCAGACGCAGATTACTGCTCAACTGCGTAAACATCGGAACTGCGAATCAGGCCCATAGACAGAACATACTCTGAAACATCAGTAAGCGGAGATGTTTCCTGGTGAATAAACTTCTCCTAGTCTTAAACATGAGAGCGCCCCCTGGTGACTCTGTACTAGTAAAAAGAATGCCTATTATCCAGCACTTTGCCTGTGGCCTCTCTTGCCTCTACTACATACATGTCGTTCTATCTACTGTCACTAATTTATAAAGTATCTTTTTCCTTTTTATAGAGCTGACAAACATTTGTCTCTGGGGTGTACAACACAGTTAACCTTGATGCGATGTAACACTCTCCATATAATTCTCCCTGCGGAGACATCCAATAATCATTACTGGTGGATTTTATGATGCACAGTATTCACCAATAAACTGCACATCCTTTTCCAGTTCATCTACTCTATAAACCAGTAGCGGATTAACAGCCCTTCCTGCACCAGATTTACTAATCACAGGTCTATCAGTGATTGTGGGGTAAACTACACATTGAATGCAGGCATAAATACAGCAAGTGATTAGAATACTGTTTACTCTTTCGGTTTGTGATGATTTCAGCACTTTTGCAATATCTGAAGACAAGCCAGTCTCATTGTCTTGATTTGTATTACAGAAAAGCATGCATACAGCAAGTCATTATGGCCAGGACAGAACAACAGGTATATTATTATAAAGATATATTTGACAATGTTTGCCATCATAAATAGTTTGCAAACAAAGACTGCTGCTAAAGATTTCCCTGGAAACTAGACATACAACTCTAAATTTAGGAGACTAAAGAAGCAACTAAATATAAATAATCAGTGGTGTCTGCCTTTCCCATAATTGCCTGTACGCTAGTGTTGGTCTGGGACATGAAGGGCCCACTGGAGATATGCAGAGTTAGGGGTCCATGCTTAAGGGGTATGCCCAGCCACCAGTATATGATCCTGCTCCACCAATGAACTGACCCTCTGATAAAGTAAAAATGTATTAATAGAGTGAACGGTTTGGATCCTGACCCATAAGAGAGAAGAAGGGGCCCTCAGGAACTGGGGCTCGCCAGGGACTTCCCTTTTCCCCTGTGGGCCAGTTCGACCCTGTCTAGACTAGAGAACCAGATACAGCATAAGATGCTTGAGCATTTGAGCCTCAGCAGTGTGAGGTGTGTAGTGAAGGTGCCACCTGATTGGTCCACATTGCTCATCCAATCATGTGTCTTTTTCAATACACACCTCCTCCCAAACTGAATCCTTACTTAGTCCAGTGGCTCACAAAGTTTCTTGGAACACGGTGCCCTAGAGTATCAGCATTTTATTTTCGATTTTTCCGATCAAATTGACCATAAATAATTTGATTTGGTCCTGGATCACCAACTATTGGCAACCCTGCAAGTACCCCATGGTACTCCAGGGTGCCATGGCGCCCAATTTGGGATCTACTGCAGTAATTCATAATCCAGACAACCAGTTTGCTGCATTCAATCCTGGGATTGTCAGTTATAGTAAACCAGCAGAGTGACAGTCACTAAAAGTACTGAAATATCACATTGTGGAAGCCATCACTGCAGCACATTCAGTGTTGCAAGTAGAATAAATATCTAGCAGGTACTCACAAAAATGGGCGCGGCCATTCACCACAGGGGTGTGACTGCACAACATGCCCCCATTTCTCTGCCCTCTGGGGGCATGCCCAGTGCTCCGGGAGCTGCTGTGCTGCCACCGGTCACTCACGGGCCAGCCTGCTGCACCATTTCCTGGCCGAGTGCTTTGACTCGCTTGTCGACACAGCTAATGTCGGCGGTGGCGTGGTAGAGCTGTAGATGGTGTACCGGCTGCCAATTTCTTAATGTTAGGCTATAACGGCCTATACTTACTCTACTGAGCACATTTAGGATGAGACTGATCAAACTTTCTAAGGACAAGTTATTCATACCACATATTTGTGCTACTATTATTCATGTCTATATAGCATTTTTCAGCCATGATCTGTCTATAATATACAATTTTCAGACAGCAAAACGTGCAGCATGCCAGCTCCAATGTATCGTTTTGTGATGGAAACGTTTGCACACAGATGGGATGATGTCCTAAGCTGTTACACACTATAGAACTGCACAAACTTATTTATTTATTTTAGCTAACAGTTTCTTATATAGCGCAGCATATTCCATTGTGCTTTACTATTGGCAACAACAATAATAGAACAAAACTGGGTAGTAACAGACAGACATAAAGGTAAGTGGGCCCTGCTCGTAAGCTTACAATCTATAGGGAAATAGGTGTTGATACACAAGGATAGGTGCTGCATATTGCAAATTGGCCCAGCCAGATTTCAGAGGTTCTTGGTGAGATGTATGAGCCAGTCACACAGGAATGTCGGCCTGCGGTTAGGAGGATGTGAAAGTGAAGAAAGAGAAAATAGGTGAGGGTATGTGTAGAGATGAGCAATTCGGGCGCCAATTTAAAATCAATGGGCTGACCACTGATTGGCTGAGAGAACCCTCAGCCACTCAGTGCCTCCCCATAGACTTCAATGGGGCAAACTGACGAAAGATGATGGCCTCAACTGCACTGATGACATTGCCACCTGCAGTGCCGCCATTCCCTACAGTGCCGACGCAGCCACACTCAAGCACTGCCAACACCGCCAGCAACCTCGCACTGAGGATACCGCCGGTGCCCGTGCACTGCCGACACTGCTGGCACACCTGGACTGAGAGCACTGCCGACACTGCAAGCACTCCCGCACTGAGGACACTCAGAACACTGCCGGCACTCCTGCACTGCTGGCATCCCTGTACTGAGAACGCTGCCGCACTCCTGCACTATCAACACTGCCAGCACCCCCAAACTACCGACACCACCAGCACCCACGAACTGCTGACACCGCCAGCACTCCTGCACTGAGGACACCACTGCCACACCCACACGGCCGGCACCACCGGCAACCCCGCATGGCCGACACCCCCGCACTGAGGACAACACCGGCACTCTCTGTCACCAGCAGCCCAGCACACAGCGTGTGCTGAGCTGCCGTGGGAGACTGCTCGTGGCTGCTGAGCAGCAGCCACAGCAGTCTCCTATGCCTGTAGGGGGAAGCGATCACCCTGATCGCGCCCCCCCCCGGCTTTGAGCCGGGCTGAGGGGGCTCAGAGTGCCCCCCTCCCCAGCGCGCAGCGCCGATTTGCGGCGCAGCAAAACTTATTTTTTTCGGGAAGGGGGCATGGCCACACCTCCTGTGATTAGGCCACGCCCCCTATTACCCGGGCCCTCCGCAGCTCTTGGGGAGCCTGAGTGCACCCTTGGTGTATCGAACCTGCACTGTATCCAGACCGCAATGTATTTGACCTGAACTGTAACCCACACTGTATCAGACCCGCACTGTATGCGACCAGGACTGTATGCGACCCGGACTGTATGCGACCCGCGCTGTATCCAACCCACACTGTATTCAACCCACACTGTAACCTGCACTGTATCCAACCCGCAGGTATGGAACGCTTTTACGGTTGGGGAGATTTTGGGGAACTGCTCAACAAAAAGGCTGATTGATCACATTACTAATTTGCAAAACATTTTTAAACAGAAATAACTGCCATGTATTTGTGCCACTGCTCTGTTTCTTAAGGCTCATACACACTAGATGATAAAGTGAACGATATGGATGATATCGTTATCATTCATAGAGTTCAATATCGTCCAGTGTGTATGCACGATATCATTAACCATGTGCGCTCCCGCAGATCGTTAATGATGTCTGCCATCGCCTGAACTTGCAGGAAAATCTGACGATATTGTCAGATTCTGCAAGTTCGGAGATGTGGCAGGGTGACGTCACTGAACGATATCGTTAACGATATCATTCAGTGTGTATGCTCAATGTCGTTCCCGACATTGAGCCCAGGAGTTCAAGGGATAACACTTAACGATATCGAGCATATCGTAAGTGTGTTTGAGCCTTTAGTTTAGCCAGCCAACCAGCCAGCCTTTGGCTTAAATTGGTGACCAATATTGTGAGCTGGGAGGTGGTCAAAATTGAGTGGAAATGACTGGAAATTAATGTTATTGAGGTTAATAATACTATTGGTACAAAAAAAATTCTAAATTATGTGATTTTAGTTTTTTTGTAAATTTTTGGAAAAAATCCCAAACCAAAACAAGTCATGGCATTTTGGCAAAACCAAAATCGGACGACGAATTAGAAACAAAATCAAAACCAGCAAAAATGGCCCGACCCACATCTCTAGTTATGTGTGAACTGTAAGAAGGGATGTAATTAGATAAGGAAGCTACAGATGTAGCCAGCCTCATTGTTTCTGTGATGTGCCTGCTTGTCCGCGTGCATCGCAGTATAGCGCAGCAATCGCCAGGCTGCAAGCACTTGCAGCTGACAATTACCCCATTGAAGTCTATGGCGGGCATGCTAGTGGCACCATACATGCCGCGATGTGCTCACATCGCGCATAGATGAGCGTGGCTACATCTGTGTGATGGTTATGTGGGCAGCCCTAGATTCTGATAAGCTTGTCTGAAAAGGCGAGTTTTCAGGGAACTCTTGAATGTTTGGAGACTAGAGGAAAGTCTAACTGTGCGCAGTAGGGCATTCCACAGAGTGGGTGCAGCCCGAAAAAAGTCCTGTAACCGTGCATGGGAACAAGTGATGCGTGTGGATGAGAGACGCAGATGTTGTGCAGAGCGGCAATGTTGGGTTGAGAGATATTTTGAGATAAGCAACATGTTGGTGTGGTTTGGTTAATAGCTTTATGTAAGTAAAAGTATGTTATATTGAATACGGTAGAAAACCGGCAACCAGTGGAGGGACTGACAGAGTGGATCAGCAGACAATGAACGTTTGGCGAGGAAGATCAGCCTCGAAATCTGCATTCAAAATTAATTAAAGTGGCAAGAGTCTTTTTTTGGAAAGACCAGTAAGGAGACTACTGTATGGCAATAGTCAATGTGGGAAATACTGAAATAATATCAACATTATATTTCTTGACTTTTAACTTTATCATTAAGGATTAGGAAATCCCAAGTGATCAGACGGAGCCCCCCAGACATAATATATATTTAAACATGGGTGGCAAGGAAATCTACAGAAAAAAGCAAATAAATAAAATAACCCCCCCATAGAAAAATGGAACACCCCCACACACAAGGTACGGAAAAACAAATTCGCATATGCCGACACAACAAAATATCAGCAGTAATAAAATAACAATGACATCCCAAACTAAATAGCTCACAAAACTATGGTATACAGTACCTACTCCCAAGGACACTAACCAAACTAAACTGAAAACGTATATGAGCAGATGACTGCTAATAGACCAGGATGAAGCAGCAGCCACAGATTTAGCAGCAAGGCTACCCCATCACCCAAGTAAAGTCAGCAATAACAGACAAATGTAAACAAAAACAGGAAGGACAACTAAACTCAAGCTATTACTACCAAGGCCTGTGAAGATCCCAGTAGAAACAAAGAGTCCCAAATAACAACATAGGCATAAGAAAAATCAGCACAACATAATAGCGTAGATGAATTTGAAACACTCAGGGCGAGATGCACTAAATGGAAAATGAGATGAAATCCCCGTTTCTGAGGTTTTACCGCATTTTCCATATGCACTAATGTATGGCCGCTGGGTTCCCGATGCGGAGGGTAACGCCAGCTTTTGCTGGCGTTACCCTATAGAAGCCTATGGGCTTCTAGCCACGTCCGCCGCGTAACTCTGCACATGCGCAGATGGACTCCCGGATCATAAACTCGGAAGTCCAATGGGCTGCGTGAATCACAAAGGACAGCTCTTATCGGAAGAGCTGTCCTTTGTGCTACTGATCGCATATGTTAGTGTATATTAGGGATGCGGTAAGTACTGCACTATGTTAGTGCATCCCGTCCATAGTGGTATAACAAAATAACTGGGAAAAACTGTTGAGGCTAGGTAAAGGCAGCAATGAATTCACAAGTCCCAATACCCGAAACCGGGAAGATGAGTAGAAAGTACTGCAATGGGAGTATTAAAGAGACGAGCCAGGAAAACCATGGAGTATTGAGCTGTTGGTCACAAAGTTTCCGTTTAACGTGAAGAAACTGAGAATGGCTTTTTTTTTTTTAATTCTTTAGTTAGAAAGCTCACAGAAACAAACATGAACAGACACAAATATAATAAGCATGATAAATAAGCTGTTTTGTAAATAAGATAAAGTAGAACAGAAAAAAAGACATATAAAGGGGTTCGTAGAAAGAAATGGGGGGGAGGTGTAAGGGGGGACAGGACTACAAAGGGAAGTAAAGTGCCATAAAGAGTACCAGATGTTGGGCAGGAGGCATTGGAAGGAGGAAAGGGGTGCTACCAGCAAAAGAAAAGTATTTAGTTAGTCAGGGGGGTTTGTCATGTAAAGGTTGGAAGCAGGGGGAGCAGACCCATCCACCGCACATGAATCATACATGGGTAGTGAGTGTGGAGTTCAAAGGTGGCGAAGTGCCCTCATACGAGAGCCATGGAGCACACACCCGAGAGAACATACAGTATGGCCTCTATCATGAAGATAGTTGGTGATATTTTCCATCTCCGCTATATGCCGGATTTGTGACTTTAGGGCAGAGGGATGGCGGAAGAAGGTTTTTTCAGTTGTGAGCAATTAAACTTCTAGCAGTGACTAAAACATGGGATAACAATTTAACAGAGTGCTTACTAAGATAAGGAGGGGGGTAACTTAAAAGGAAGGTCCATGGGTCCTTCGCGATCGGGGCCTCAAATACTGTATATTATTCAGAAGAGTATGAACCGAAGTCCAGAAAAGTTCGAGGACTGGGCAGGTCTACCAGATATAGGCTAGGGTACCCCAAAGGCCACAGGTTCTCCAACAAAGGGATGAAACAGAGGGGAACATATGAGAGAGCCATACTGGGGTATATTACCAGCAGTAGTATAATTTGTAAGAAGTTCTTTAAGGCGAGTAGAAATAAAGGTTTTAGTAATTGCCAGTCTCATGTTGTCCCAAGCCTCCTCGTCAGGTGGAAGGTCGAGGTCTATCTCCCAAGAGGATTCATGGGAATTATTAGTAGGGAGAGCAGCATCGATGAGAATACTGTAGATTTAAGAAATCATTCCTTTAGACATGGAGCAATGTTTACAGAGTCAGTCAAAGGGGATGAGGTCGTGGAGAAGTGGGGCCTGTGGTAAGGAGCCTGAAAAGGGCTGTATTTGGAAATATTCAACGGGATTTAGGGTGTGGGCTGGAGATTGCATTGTAGGTCTGTGAGAGAAAGCCAGAGCCCCTGTGAGCTAAAATCAGCAGGAAATTTAAGGGACTCTGTTATCCACAACTTCAAGCAGGCTGCATTCAAACCGGGGGGAAGTTGGGGTTATGCCATATGGGGGTAAGAGGAGATATAGGCGTGGTAATAGCAAATGTAAAAGAGTATGAAGCCCATATGTGTAAGAAGAATTTAATTATTGACAAAGGTTGGAGGGAGGAGGACGGTGGTTCCTCTGTAGGCCCCACAGGGAAGATAGGTCCGGGAAGTTGACATATTGTAATTGTGTCACGACCCTGTCTGGTTGTCACCTTTTTGCCTTGGGACTTACCCCTGTCAGCTTCCGCATGGAGCTGTGTGTGTAATTTGCCTGGAGGATTTGCTCTGATTATTGCACCTGGCCTCTCCTCTGTCTGTGAGCACTGCTAGCCCTGATTGGAATCACAGGTGTGGTTCTGATTCTCAGAGCTGCAGAGATGAATACTTAATCTGCATGTTGTGCCTTCCACCACTCAGAATGCTACTACCAGACCACCTGTCCGTATCCACCAATTGCTGCCAGACCCATGGTATATATATCCTCTCCTGATAGCATTCTGGGCCTGAACATCTCGTCTTCCCGTGGTGTATGGTTCATGCATTCAAGTCTGTCCCTGAAACCTGCTACAGCAATCCCTGGCGCTATCCAGAAAACCTGTTTCAGCTGTACCTGGCAATCCAGTAAATCTGCTGGCAGCAACCCCCGGTGCTTCCAGAAAACCTGTTACAGCCAAACCTGGCAATCCAGTAAGCCTGCTGACAGCAACCTCTGGTGCATCCCGAAAACCTGCTACAGTAATACCTGGCATCCAGACATCCTGTTACAGCAATACCTGGCCTGTGCTCTGCTGCTAGTCCTACTCCTGGTTGGTCCCTGGCACTCTGTAAACCTGCATCGTGTTACCCTGCCTTGCTTCCTGCTGTGGATCAACTCCTGCCCCTGTTACCTACCTATTCCCTCCCTGAACCTAAAATTCCCAAACCTACCCATTCCTTCCTGAAACCTGTTATTTCCAATTATCCTGTCCAGCCTGCAAATTCCCAAACCTACCCATTCCTTCCTGAAACCTGTTATTTCCAATTATCCTGTCCAGCCTGCAAATTCCCAAACCTACCCATTCCTTCCTGAAACCTGTTATTTCCAATTATCCTGTCCAGCCTGCAAATTCCCAACCTACCCAATCCTTCCTGAAACCTGTTATTTCCAATTATCCTGTCCAGCCTGCACCTGAGTTCTAGCCTTTGTCATAGTAATTCTAGATTACCCTGTTTAGCCCTCGTCTCAGCATTACCTGACTTTCCTTCAGCCATTGTCACATTCCAGTCCTGAGTCAAGTTCCAAGTAGTGTCGCTTATACAGTGCCTCCTGTAGTGGTCTCCCTATGCAGTGCCCCCAGTAGTGGTCCCCCCTATGCAGAGCTCCCAGTAGTGCCCCTTATACAGTGCCTCCAGAAGTGGTCCCACTATGCAGTGCCCCCAGTAGTAGTCCCCCCTATGCATTGCCCCCAGTAGTAGTCCCCCCTATTGCCCCTGGCAGCGGTGTGTTTGTTACTGTGTAGTGCGGACCGCTCTCCCTGTGGTCCGCACTACACTTAAATACTGTGGGGCCCGAGGGACTCTGGCGGCGAGTGCAGCAGTGCTGTTGGATGCAGGCGGCTATGGACCTATGCACCACAGCGGGCCCTGGTGCAAGGCACCGGCTGCAGCGCCGCTAATTCCGCCACTGCATGGGAGAGAAACTCTACATTAACAAGTATACAGTATTTACTAAGTAAATATACACCATGGTCTTTTTATATATATATATATATATATATATATAGTCATAAATGCATGCCTGCTGACTTGGGACCACAACTGTAAAAGATCCAGGAGAGGTGCAAATGCAAGAGGCCTGGTGGTCATGCTCTGACCACTTCAATAGTGAAGAGAACCTGGGATACTGGAAATGTTCCCTGCACTCCAAGGAGGTAGGAAGAACTCCCTGAACTAAAGCAGGGTGTGACTCCACAGAAATCTTAATAAAGCTGGCTGGGGTGTATCTAGGGATCCAAGCACCCCTGGCAATGTAATGGACTGGCACCCCCTATGCAGTGCCCCCAGTAGTAATCCCCCCTATATTGCATTGCCCCCAGTAGTAGTCTCTCCTATGCTGCATTGCCCCCAGTAGTTGTCCCACCTATACAGTGCCCCCAGCAGTAGTCCACCCTATATAGTGCCCCCAGTAGTAGTCCACCCTATGCTGCATTGCCCCCAGTAGTCGTCCCCCCTATACAGTACACACAGTAGTAGTCCCTCCTATGCTGCATTGCACCCAGTAGTAGTCCCACCTATACAGTGCCCCCAGCAGTAGTCCCCCTATACAGTGTGCCCCCAGTAGTAGTCCCCCCTATGCTGCATTGCCCCCAGTAGTAGTCCCCCCTATACAGTGCCCCCAGTAGTAGTCCCCCTAATGCTGCATTTCCCCCAGTAGTAGTCCCCTCTATACAGTGCCCCAGTAGTAGTCTCCCTATACAGTACCCCCAGTAGTAGTCCCACATATGCTGCATTGTCCCGAGTAGTAGACCCCCTATACAGTGCCCCCAGTAGTAGTAGTAGCTGGCGGCTGTGTGTTTGTAAACTGTGTAGGACTGCTCTCTGCCTTACACTTGTGAGGCCGGGGGACTAGCGGGGTAGTCCACCCCTTGGCTGCTGGGAGCACCGGCGGACGATGCCCCCCCTTTGGTCGGCGCCCCTGGCGAGTGTCATCCTGGCCAATGGGTAGATACGCCCCTGAAAGCTGGGTACACACCCCAGCGATGCGCTGACCCAGCAACATGATAGTGGCATGTATCGATATATATATCGCATCACCGTAATCACTACACAATCTGTTGTACAACGACGCAATACATGCTTAATGTAACTACACCGTGTCATCCGTCGCATCTTCCCATTTGACGTGCAGCACATCCGATGGGAAGATGCGACCACAGAATTCTTTGAACAGAGGGTACACACTATACAATGGTCGTTGCAAGCCATCGCGGATCGCAGGATTGACCAACATACTGCATCTTATAGTCTGTACCCAGCTGAAGAAGAGAAGGAGCACCATGTTTGTAATTGTTCATCCATCCCCAGTTTTTAAGTTGCCCGAGATTCTTCATCATTTGAATGTGCACAGCAGCAACAGAGGCGTATCTATATTGGGCACACGGTCCCCTAGGTCCAGGGGGGCCCACGCCGCACACTCTGCCCCCATAACTAGTTATACTTTGGTTTCCGCAGTCTCCAGAATGATGCTCTGCAGTGCTTGACCAGTGCTGCAGAGATAATCACAGGGAAAACGGTGGTGCCCATTTCCCAGTGATTCACGCATGCGCAGAAAAGATGTCCCCGGGAATAAATGGCAGGTACCATTTTCCTGGAGACCCGCACATGCACAGTAGATTTTGGCAATAAGCCAGAATATCCTACGCTGCCAGAGAGGAGGGGGGCCAAGCGGAGGCTGCACATGGGCTCCCTCCTCTCTTAAAATGCCCCTGAGCAGCATAGAGTATTTCGATAGATAAGTGCGCTGATCACTTCTGTGATTGTTGAGGTCCGGGCTGTATGTAACAGAGACAGTGTCATGATGTGGGTGATTAAATTGAGCTAGGCCAGAAGCCACAGACTGAGCGTGTGGAAGAATAAAAGGATATAAGCAGCACAGCATAATAATGTGAATTGTGTGGTGTCCATCTCAGCTCTTTATGAAAGAGATTTCTTACACCCATCTCAGGGGCGTATCTATAATGGGTGCAGGGTCTGTGGGGAACACGGGCCCCTTGGTCCAGGGGGGCCCCGCACCGCACACCCGGCACCCACAATAATACTTACCTCTCCGGAGTCACACGTCGGCGCGGGCGTCCGGCGCTGTAAAACGACTGGAAAATGGCTGCGGCTGCTATTTTCCTGTCGTTTGCGCATGCGCAGTACAGGGAAAATGGTCGCCGCGGCCATTTTCTCGGTGACCTGTGCATACACTAAAGACTCTGGGCACACTCTAGTGCCCAGAGTCTATAACTCCGGGCGCTGGCCTCGCACAGCTCAGTGTGCTGCCGGCCGCCGGGCAGACAGGAGGGGGCCCGTGTCGGAGACTGCACACAGGCACCCTCCTCTCTAGAAATGCCCCTGACCCATCTTGTTACCACTGGTGCCAATCAACTTTGGGAGACAGTTATTGTTGACTGGGGAATGACTGTTTTTTTTTTTTAGATTTATTTGTTTCATAACAAGTACATGTTAATTGATACATAATGGCTCGAATTAATCTTTGCATGATTACCACCAACATTAATTACCATTTGTAACTACTTAAAAGCAAACATTTTTAATGTGGGAATAGACGCAATTCATAGTCATCTCTGCAAACATGTACTAAATGGTTTAATGTCTTACGCATGATTTGCATTGCATAATCATCTTTAAGTAGACTTATATATTTTTCCTCCTCTTTAAAAATATGGTCTGGCCAAAACAAATATTTGTTTCACATTACACTGCATAATGATATAAAGTGTGAATTAATGGCATAATACGCCATTTCTCCTGAAACAGAGGTAAACTGTGCACACAAAGTAAGTGTATGAACACAGAAAGCATCTTCCATAGCTACAGTATATGAAATCAGAACGCTCATTGTATCATCCATTTGACCCTTTTAGTGTGTTGTTTTCACTGTTGCAAATGCTGAAGCACATACTGTAGATCATCAGAGTAAAGTAGTCTGCTAGGCTATCAAAGACAATGGACAGAGACATGGGGAAACTTTGCCATCAAACCTTAACTCTACATTGCTCAAATACTTCAGTTACCGTGACAAAGAGGAACAGATTAATGTCAGTAATAAGTTCCAGTGGCAGCTGCAGAGGTGACTCTGCAGCACAGTGCAAAATTCAAATAAGGGAGCTACACCAACTGCCAGCAATGTTTGGCAGGGTTTGGGGTGACAGTTGATGTGGCTCCCCTATTTGAATCCTGGACTGCGCTGCAGCCTCACCTCTGGAGCTGCCATTGGTTATAACTATAGATGTGCGGTTTGGCTAAAGACCGAAGTCACCCGAACTTTGGGATTCCGAGTCAAATCAAGTCCCGACTCAGATCACTTTTGGGGTTCCAAGCAGAATTGAGGCCTGGCTCGTGTCTGAGGTAAGTTCAGAACTTGTCTTTGAAAAATTAATCCGGGGTTTGGATTGCATGTAGACAGGCCCAAATTACAAAATTTTAGCTGATTTTGCGCACATCTCTTCCAATAACACACAAATTAAACATGCAAGGACAAAGAAACACGTATGGGCATTTGTATTTGTTTAGGGTCTGATCAGGCATGTTCGGAATTCCATTGGTGGATGTTGGGTGCACACATCAGAAGTCGTGCAAGTGGGAGTCCGAAATCAAAGCGGCAGCAAGGTCCAGGCAAGATTCACATATAAAAGGATGTTGAGGAGAGTCTGAGATGTATGAAGGGGTGGAATACTGATGGCTTTGTACTGTAGATGAGGGTTACTCATTTCAATTTGTAGTCTCTGGAATATGGTTCCTGTGGAATGGAGTTGAAATCCCGACTGTACAAGCCCGACAGAAGGCTATCCCGACTGGGGCTGGTAAGTATTCTAACCCTCCCCTCTCTCCCCCCCCTTAACTCTAACCCTCACTTGGTTGTGCCTAACCCTAAAACTCCCGGGGGTGGTGCATAATCTTAAATCTGCCCAGGAGTGCCTAATCCTAACCCCCTCTTTCCGCACCCTAAACATGACCCTCTCGAGGGGGTGCCTAACCCTAACCTCCCCCCAGTGGCACTTAACCCTAACCTCCCCTTCCCCTAGCCTAACCTTCCCCGTGGGGTGCCTAACCCTAAATCCCCCCAGGAGTGCCTAAACCTAACCCTCCCCCCCACACCAGGCTTACTTCGATCGGTCCGGCGTCTGTCTGTCTGTCTTCCAGCATCAGGATTAAGATAGGTGTCAGTATTTCAACACCTATCTTAAGTCCCGTGTCGGGCATTCAGTCCGCCGGTGTAATAACTGCTTCCTGTTCCTCTATGCTGTAATGAAATAATATACAGTATGTGGATTTTTTTTTTCATTGCCACAAGGACAACGGTGATTTTAACTCACTACTGATTTATGAAATGGTTCTGCCCCTATTTCTTACCCTCTGGGCTACTGGGCAGGTTCAGTGAATAATGTCTCTGGTCAGAATGTCAACATTGTTGAAATGTTGACAATTTGTGTCTGCTGTAATTCTATCCCTAACCCTAGCACTATCCACATTACATATATCAACATTCTATCAATTTCCACATTTTCCAGGAGTAGATATTAATGATGTCAACATTTCAACCATGTCAACATCATGTTGAGCTTCTGGTATCCACATTAAGGGGTCTATGTACTAAGCCTTGAAGAGAGATAAAGAGGAGAGAGATAAAAGTGCCAACCAATCAGCTCCTGTCATTTTACAAACACAGCCTGTAATGGGGCAGTTAGGAGCTGATTGGCTGGTACTTTATCTATCTACACTTTATCTCTCTCCAAGGCTTAGTGCATCACTGCTGACATTGTCACTGTTGACTCGGTGACTGCATCCCTACTGGACAAGGGGAGATGTATCAAACCTTCTAAAGAGGAGAGATGGAGAAGTTGATCATGGCAACCAATCAGCTTCATGCAATCATTTTATAGAATATGAACGTGATAAATCATAGCTAGAAACTGGTTGGACGCTACAGTATGAGCTATGGGCATTGTCAAGCTGCTGTGTTATATCTCTTTCCATGTTCTCTTGTGTGATGTTTCTTCATTCTGTGTCTGTTTCCTATGACTTAATGAACCCAGGAGTAATGAGTTCCCAGCAGACTCTAGGGGGTAAATATACTAAAGTGAGAGTTTTTAGAAGTGAGTTTTAGAAGAGATGCTGCCCATTGCAACCAATCAGATTCTAGCTATTATCTCCTAGAAGGTGCTAGTTAAATGTTAAGTAGAAACTGATTGGTTGCTATGGGCAACATCTCTTCTAAAACCCACTTCTAAAACTCTCACTTTAGTTAAATGTACTATTGTGTCTATGTCCACACATGTATTCATGTGTATTTTGTTATTGGCCCTTGTCTGACTGACCGTCTGTTCCTGATTCTAGATGGAAGTGGCCGGGCTGCAAGCACTGTGTGAATATTTTATAGTGAATATTGATTACAGAACCGGCTATTCTCCTCCAAGATGGTGCCTGGCATACATACAGTATTAGAGGTTTTACAGACAAGCTTGAATAGCACAAATGTATTACAGTTTACCTCCACTCTGCTGTAATGTGACTTTCTCTATATTAGGACCCATTACAAAGGTTCCCAATAGTCAAGATATTAAGCCCCTACACACTAGATCAGTTTGATAATAATTTGGCCTATTCTGATGCATCAGATCGACAAATCGTTTGAACTGCACAGTGTGTATGCACTACATCGTGCAGTGCGCGCTCCCATGCGGTTGCCATGTGCATTGCCTGATCTTTTGCACATTCAGTCCAATCAGGCGATCCTGGGATGGCGGGGACCGGCATTTCGGGCGGTCAGGCACCGGATCGCCCAGTGTGTACGGACCGCCGATATGTCGGCCCGCCGGCAGGGTGGTCGTGTGTTCCATCGCTGGGTACACACGTCGTTTAGTGTGTACCCAACATTTGACTATGATTTATGTGTTCCCCAAAGACTTCTGTCTTGGTCTGCTTGCACATTGACTGATCCTGAGTTGGGAGCAAAGCAAAGAGAGCAAGTAACTTTGCACAGGTACCAATCAATAGAGCTACAATAAAAAGGTCGACAGTGTCTAGGTAGACACCTACTGGTAGACAGGCAATAGGTTGACAGGTACAAAAGGTCGATAGGTACTAAAGGTCGACACACAAAAGGTCGACATGGAGGAAGATTGACATGTACAAAAGGTCAACATGGTCAATAGGTCAACATTAGAATAATCAACACAAAAATGGTTGCCACATGTTTTATTTTTTCTTTTGGGGTTAAGGTTAGGCACTCACTGGAGGGTAAGGGTTAGGATGTAGAAGGGACAGTTAGAGTTAGGCACTTACCCCGATGGTTAGGGTTAGGCACTAGGAGGGACATTTAGAGTTAGGCACTTAGACAATAGTTGGGACAGTTAGGGTTAGGCACTTACCCCGATGGTTAGGGTTAGGCACTAGGAGGGACATTTAGAGTTAGGCACTTAGACAATAGTTGGGACGGTTAGGGTTAGGCACTTACCCCGATGGTTAGGGTTAGGCACTAGGAGGGACATTTAGAGTTAGGCACTTAGACAATAGTTGGGACAGTTAGGGTTAGGCACTTACCCCGATGGTTAGGGTTAGGCACTAGGACGGACATTTAGAGTTAGGCACTTAGACAATAGTTGGGACGGTTAGGGTTAGGCACTTACCCTGATGGTTAGGGTTAGGCACTAGGATGGACGGTTAGGGTTAGGCACTCAGAGGGACGGTTAGGGTTAGGCAATAGAAGGGACAGTTAGGGTTAGGCACTTTAAGAGAAATAAAAAAGGAAAAGACCTCAAATAGAGACTGGCAGCCACTTGTAGCAAGAGTCACTATACCAAACATCTATATGCATCTATAAGCACAATTAAAAAAACACAAATGAAAGTGAATGGCGCTCAGTCCCGTTCCAACTTCTTTTCAGCGTCGATATATAGTAGATGTTGCTCAAACATAGACACTTTCTTGTCAAACACAAGCAATCTTTATATCGACGCTGAAAAGAAGTTTTTCCATCTATACATCGGCTTAATGAGGAACTGGTTATCCAGGTGGAATTCTTTCCCCTATTCACTTTGGAGATTTTGGTATGGATTTCTTTTTGTGAACTTGCACCTTATGTTGGAACGGGACTGAGCACTATTCACTTGCATTTGTTTTTTTTTTAATTGATGTTCAGGGAAAGACTCTTAGAGGGACGGATAGGGATAGACACTTTCCGGATGGGGTTATATTATATATTTCATATATGTATAAAGTGTTGTCCATCCAATTATCCCTGAATTAATTTTATCCATTGAAAAGATTTTTATTAATGGTCTTTATTTATGTTTTGTATAAATTCCACAAATAAATTTATCTGTATTCTCTTTCATTTTAGTCCCATTTTTTGATTAAAGTGATTATGTGATTTATAGTTATCACATGAGTAACGTCCATTCTGAACAGAGCGCTATCAATACTAATTTATTTTTTGGTATTATAAACGATTTCGCAAGTACTCGGTATTTCACTTGCTATAGTGTGTATAGAAGCTGCATATGGTTGGATTAATTGTGCAAAACTTGTTGTGTGATTTTCTATTGACTTGTGATTGTTTAGACATTCCGGATGGCTAGGCACTACTATATGCTTGTATATGTACATATATATAATATATATATATATTAGAGATGTGCACCGACCCTCATTTTTTGGTTTTGGATCTGTATCTCTTTCGATGCTTTGGATCTGGATTTGGTTCTGCAAAACCGGCCTTGTGTGTTTAGGTTTTGGATCTGGATTTTCTTTCAAAAATGTTTAAAAACTGCTAAAATTACATAATGTTGGCTTTTTTTGTTCCTACGGTCTTATTAACATTAAATTCTACTCATTTCCATTCAATTTTGACCACAAACACGTGGCATTTCAACCCCCAATATGGCACATAAGGAAACAAATGTTTTCATTACTAAAGAGGCCTGAGGGAGAAGGAGCATGTATGTAGTTAAAGGCAGGGAAAGGAAGGGTTGAATCATAGTAAATGTAATTTCATTTTTTTATTCTGAAGCAAATTTATGAGGGAGGAGGGGAGTGCATGGGTGAACAATATGTCCCATGTTTTGCCCACAAAATCAACTTGGTGGTTCAGAATATCTTTTAAACTTAAAGGGGCATGCAGGAAATGCTGTCTGTGGCCATAAACATTTCAGTATTCAGCAACCGCATGTCAAAGAATGCAGCAGCTGTGGCAGTTCAACTTCCAACATGGCACATCAAGAAACAAATGTATTTATTATTCAAGAGGCCTAAGGGAGTTAGAGTATGTATGTAGTTGATGGCAGGGAAAGGAAGGGTTGATTAGTAGTAAATTTTATTTCATTTTCAGATTTCGAAGCAAACTTATGAGGGAGGAGGGGAGGCATTTACAAAAAATATTTTACTCATTCACATTAATCCTTGCCCCAGTGGAGCTTCTCGGTGGTTCCAAATTTTTTTAAAAGAATCAAAGGGGAATGCAGGAGATGATGTCTGTAAACGGAAGCTCTGAACAGGAAGGGGGCAGAGGAATTTTAAAGTATCTTATAATTGTGCTTCTGGGATTATGTATGGGAAGGCTGGGAGCGGAGGAGGGAAAACATCTCCAGATACCATCACAAAATAGCCTCTATATTTTGCGCTTAAGTTGCATCTGACCAAACAAGGCTGCTATGATCAAGGAAAGCCATAAGAGTATTACAGAGCAGCGGCACAAACGCACAGTGCGTATATGGATGCACTGGGGTACGACCTGCAGCATCACAGTACTTATATGGATACACTGGGGCAGGACCTGCAGCGTCAGTGCTTATATGGATACATTGGGGTATGGCCTGCAGCGTCACAGTGCTTATATGGATACACTAGGGTACGGCCTGCAGCATCACAGTGCTTATATGGATACACTGGGGCAGGACCTGCAGCGTCACAGTGCTTATATGGATACACTGGGGTACATCCTGCAGCATCACACTGCTTATATGGATACACTGGGGCAGGACCTGCAGCGTCACAGTGCTTATTTGGATACACTGGGGTACGTAACCATACATTGGGGTACGGCCTGCAGCATCACAGAACATATACGGATACACTGGGGTACGGCCTGCAGCGTCATAATACTTGTATGAATATTACACTGCGGTATGACCTACAGCTTCACAATACGTGTATGAATATTACACTGTGGTACGGCCGGCAGCGTCACAAATCACAATACTTGTATGAATATTACACTGCGGTATGACCTACAGCGTCACAACAATTGTATGAATATGACACTGCGGTATGACCTACAGTGTATATATATATATATATATATATATATATTTATTATTATTCCATATATATAAACACACATGTCTTTACGTCTTTAAGCATGAAAAGAAGTAGTGTTGAGTCTAGCAGGTTCTTTCTAAGTGTCTCTTGTTCTTGATGCACCGTATTCACGGTTCCATACTATTTATATAACTGACTTTTATTGCTATCTGGAGAAAAAAAAATCCACATTTTATTCCAACCTGTTATTTCTCTAGCAGTAGGAAGCTGAATGATTGACAAGGCAATTACTGGCGCAAAGCTGCTGCTCCGGTAAACGACATTTAAAACAGAATTTCAATATTTTGATGTACAGTAGCTGTTGGTTATAAAACTGGTTTTCTATCGTAAGCTGGGAAAGTCTGAGCACAAAAATTGATAAGGTGTCTTGCCCAACGCCTAACTTCCCCCCAAAGGTGACTTTAAATGACTGCAAATTCTGTCGTAGAACTTTCTCTGCAGGCTTCACATCATAACTGTCCAAAGGCAGGAGGGACACTTACTTCCAAAGCATAGGCTAAATCACAGCTATTTATATATCACGGCGTGCATGGATTGTCTTCCCACGTACTGTAATGTACCACTTCATATTTATTCATTTCACTGCTATATGGTAGGTAAATAGCCGTTTATTTGAAGGTGGCAAATAAGGGACAATTATGAACTGTAGCCAATGTTAATGACATTTAAAATGTGGGTCGGTAAGGGGACTGATAATGCACAAATGCGCAGCTACACTCAGCGCGGTTATTTTTATAGATAGCGTTGAACAAAACTATTATTATTAAAAGTAATATTAACATTTATTTATACAGCGCCAGCATATGCTGTTGCACTTTACAAATAGAGAGCCATTTCTAACTAAATTTTGCATCCGTTAAGGGACCTATCCATTAGGCGACCTGAAAAACTGAATGACTAGCGTTCAGTCCTTCAGGTCGTCTAGGTGCGGTGCCCGCACTGAGCGGCGTTCACTGAACATCATTCAGTGCAGGAGACCGAGCTCTCTATCTGCTAACATGTGGAACCTGATGATCGTCGTCAGGTTGACGAGCATGTTCCACAGATAGTCGGCAAGGATCCAGCGTGCACGCGCATTGCTCTTCCTTGCCGGCTATCCATTAGACGACTTTCTGAACGATCCGACCAAAACCTCCTGGTTTTGGTCGGATCGTTCAAAAAGTCGTCTATTGGATAGGTCCCTTTAGTTTTGTAATGTTTATTTATACAAAATTATATGAAAGTCTAAGAGCAAAATGCAAACATATGGGAGTTTCTCATAGAGCGTTACTGTACTTCTGAAACATAATTCAAAGCACGGGGAGAAATTGTACTCACACTGTAAAAATATCTAGAAAGTCCTGCAGAACATATAGAGGTCCTTGCAGTTTCCCCTACAGCGGCATTCTTGCTTTATATTTTCACTTTTATCTCTCAATGAACCTTTAATTCCATTAAAGTCTCTAGAGGCTCTTGAAATTACTTGTAAAAAGTCTCTTTGGCGTTATCTAATCTAAACCCAATTGTGCTTATTGGCTACCTAATCATGTCCGTCAATGACAACAGTCATGTTTCCTTGGCTGATTTGCTGTCAGCCCAACAAACAAGGGCTAGTCCTAGCAGGAAAATATCTAAGATATGAGATAAGTTACTGCTTTTATAATAGAGTCTAGAAATATAGAACTAAAGTAATACTTGCTGACTTTTTACCCAGGCTCCTCAGGTGGAAAAAGGGGGTGGCATGGAGCAGTGGATTCCGGTGACGTGGGATTAGGCAGTGGGGTAACAGGGCCACAGTAAGTAATAGGATTTACTGCGAATCGCCTCATCCAGATTCTGGACCACCCACTTTTCTGGGGAAATGAGGGATCTGGAAGGCTGGCCTAATGTCTCAGGAGTCTGATAGAGCTTGCAGAAAACTGGGAGTTTCCGGGAGAGCAGACAAGCATAATTAAAGCTGGTGTGAAAGTGGAAATAGTAAACTAACTATTTTTTGCAACTTTTGTACTGTCCTAGAGTCTGCTGCCTACATCTCTTGCTAAACTACAAGGGGGTTGGTCTAGACGAGTTGGGTATGGCTTGTTGGCAGTCGGGATCCCGGCTGTCAGAATCCTGACACCGGCATCCCAACAGGGCTAGCATACCAACACTTGTTGTTCGGTATGCTAATCCTGCCTATCTCCCTACCCTAACTGTCCCTCTTTGGTGCCTATCCCTAACCTCCCCCCTAGTGCCTGAAACTAACCTCCCTGCACCCTAAACCTAACCCCCCCCCTTAGTGCCTAGCCATAACCCTTCCCCTAGTGCCTAATCCTAACCTCCCCACCAGGGGCGTTTTTAGAGAGCAGCCTCCGACATGGGCCCCCTCCTCTCCGCCCGACGGCCGGCAGCGCACTGAGCTGAGTGTGCCCAGAGTCTATAGTGTCTGCACAGGTCACCGGGAAAATGGCCACGGCGGCCATTTTCCCTGTACTGCGCATGCGCAAACGATGGGAAAATGTCCGCCGTGGCCATTTTCCAGTTTATTTACAGCGCCGGACCCCCGCGCCGATGTGGGACTCCAGAGAGGTAAATAAGATTATGGATGCAGGGTGTACGGTGCGGGGCCCCTCTGGACCCAGGGGCCAGTGTTCCCTGCACACACTGCACCCATTATAGATACACCCCTGCCCCCCCCACTAATTACCTTCGGTATCTCAGCAGTCAAGATGCCAGCGCCGGGATTGTGAGAGGCGTCGGGATTCCGGCACCGGTAATATCAGTTCAGGTATCGCGGACGCCGGGTTATTGACTGTATCCCGATCTAGACAGGTGTCCAGAATGTAGCTCAAAACCGGTAGCTTTTGCACCAGGCATACATCAGGGCTAACAAGTGCATATACATAGTCCCCGCAATAGTGCAGATATATTGTACAGATGTGACATGACAGTGAGCCTAATTCAGAGATGTATGGACATTCGATGCAGGAGCAGCACTGCACATGTGCAGATCTGGCAGTGCCGAAGCCAATGGCAAGGACGCAGCTTCACTGGCACAGGCAGCATGATTTTGACGGACATCCTGAGTAACCCGAGGTTCACTCAGATGTCTGAAGTTCTCGCAGTCCATCTTCGGATGCATCGGTGGATCAGAGAAGCTGTCAGTGGGTGTCTTATTGCCTAAGATGCCTCCTGTTGCTTTTGCATAAGTTAGAACAGACGCTGGGCACAAAGACACAGAACTGTGCTATAGCAGCCATCTCTGAAGCAGGCCCAGTGTTAGCAGTAAAGTTTAAAATTGCATTACATTATGTGTACATAATATAATGATTGAATGAAGAGAGTATAGTGTATTGATAATGTCATTTATCAGTTTGATAGTTGCATTATCAGTATAAAATGTAACTAAATACAACCACAAATATCTGCAGGTTTCACATCTACAAATCCAGTGGGAATCTCCTTTCCTTCAATATTCCAAATAGGAATGCCAATTCCTTAACGTGAATAGATGTCTGCTGCTTGATATAATATAACTGTACACTAATGATTTAAGAACTATCAGAGGGAAGTGTCGTTAAGTAATCTGCTTACTGCCATCATCATCATCATTGAGTAGTGTTGCACCAGCCCTCCAACGCAAGATACCCCTCCGTAAAGGCGTACAGTATGTAGAGAAGCGTCCTCACTGAGCTCAGCATATACCTCTCCAGGCATAAGGAGGCGCAAGTTAACAAAGCACAAAGAGAAAGGATATATTTGGGTATTATGGTGCGCAGACAGACATTCAAATCTAAATGAGTCCCACAGTACTCCTGGAAATAGTTTTTACATGTCATTGTGACATAGCCGTTAGCATTACTGCCTCACAGCACTAAGGTCATGAGTTCAATTCTTAAGCAAGACCCTGTCTGTGTAGGGTTTGTATGTTTTCCCTGGGTGCTGCGATTTGCTCCCACACCCCAAACACATACCGATAGGTTAATTGCATCTCAATAAAATTATCCCTCATGTGTGCGTTTGTATGTTAGGGAATTTAGATTATAAACTCCAATGCGGCAGAGACTGATATGAATGAGATATTTGTTCTCTGGGCCAGATTCCGCAGTGCTCTGATCGCAGATTCACAATTATGTGCAGAACATGTTCTGCGATATCGCATGCAGGCCCCAGTATGCCTCTGCCTAATTGACAGACAGAGGCATTTGCGGGGCGGTGCGGGGGCCCTGGACAGGCTGCATTCCCGGAAACGGAGCGTGTTGACCCCGTTTTCCGGAAGTGGCAAGGCCAGGATCTGCGTCCATGGATGCAGACTTCCTGGCCTCACAGGCTGACAGGACATGGCAAGACTGCAGTAAGCTTCAGTTACTGCAGCCAGACCAAAGAGGCAACCATCACGACCGATGGTCACTATGGTGATCCCAGGCTGCAACCTCAGTCGCAGCGCTGGGATCGCAGATGCAGCAAGGAGGTGTCAAAACACCTCCTGCTGTATTTGCGTTCTTTGCAGATCGGTATTCCAAAGCCACTTGTGTGCGGCTTTGCATTATCTGTTGAATCAGGCCCTCTGTACTATGGAGGTGAGTCCGCATTTGCTATCGCAGCTGCTGATATAATAGCAGCTGCGATATCAGTAATACAATAATACAACAGGAGGCATCATGCCTCCTCCATGCATTACTGATCCGAGCTGCGATCCCATTGATTGACCATGAAGCCACACAAGCCAGCCACTGTAGATGAGAGGCCAGGAATTGTATCAGCGACAGATCCTGGCCTCTCTACCCCCCACCAATGGTGGCAGCATTCAGTGACGGAGGCCGCCGCTGACAGTCTCCTGCCCGAATGCCTGCGGGATCACGGACCCGTTGTGCACATGCTCAGAATGGGTCCTGCGCATGCGCAGATTCCCGAACATCCGATCTGCAGTGCACTAGCGTGCTATCCTAAATCAGGCCCTGTGCCTCATAACTTAATGGCGCTATATAAATAAAAGACAATAATAGTACAGCTACTTTCTCCTGTCCTCTTTGTTATAAGAGTTTGGTTCTCCTCAGTTTAATTCCAATGAAGTTTGTACTTTCGAAATAAGCAATGTATCAATGATGCTGTAGGTAAGACACAACATTAACACCAGGAGACATATTTCAAAATGCAACTTTGTGCCTTCCAAAAAGGGAATGGAATCCTGCTTTGTTAAATACTGTAATATAATGAGTTTTTGTGATATCGCCTCTTCATGCAGATTTCGTGAGCGTCGGTGATCATATACATGAACTCTGGTGAAGGAAGAGACAGTAAATCGCAGCCAGGGAGGCATCAAAAGTAAATGAAACCAGTGTATGTACTGTATGAGAACACCTATCATTTCCCTACTCCTTGGGAAAGCAACCTGCTGGGGACATCTCCTTCTAGCTTGACCTTAGATGAACTGTTAATATGTATTATCGCTGCATATCTCTAGGAGGGTTTGTATGAGTCCATCATTCCGTTTGTTAACCAATTGTTCCGTACGGCCCAATGTAGTGTCATTTTATAAATGTTCCTTAATGCTAATAAGTCTCATGCACTGGGACTCATCAAGATTCCGCAATGCACAAGCACAAAGAAATGCTGAGTTGTTGTAAAAGGCAAAAAAAAAATTGATTTCCCCCCAAAGTTCTAATTAACCTTTTGTTGTGGGGAGAGGAGAGAAAACTACAATTTTCCCTATAGGCAAAACAATGCGCTGCCATTGTCAGAAACTAATATGTATCGCATTCAACTTCAAACTAATGAGATGGATTCGATGGGTTTCCAAGGCACTAAAGCAGTTACACTGAGAAGTGATCTTCTGTTACACTGTAGTTTCTGACTGTGTGCAGGTGAGGATTCTACCGAGGGGATGGTGAGATCCCACACTGGGGGGTATCCAATTAACCGTGGTAAATTAACGCGGCTAATTACCTTGCCCGGGGATATCCAATTAGCCCCGATGCCGGCACTTATCGGGGATTTTGTTTCACCTGCCTCGGGCAGGTGAAACCAAATCCCTGATAAGAAGCGGCAGTGACAATTCATAGGTCCGCGACTTTTTGCGGATCCTACTGTATGTCTTTTCGTGAGAAAAACAGAAAATTTTCAGGCGTAAAAAACATGATTTAATTGGATAGCAGTTGTTGAAAAAGACCCGAGCATCATCGAAAAACCCTGTTTTTTTTGCCCGAAAAAGTTTCGGAGCTAATTGGATACCCCCCACTGAGTGGCTACAGCCGAAATTGTGATGTGACTGACCTGAATCTGAGTTGCACACACTGCCGATGTCGGACACAGTGGAGCAGTTATTTTTGCTACTGAGCATGCCCCTAAGTCACGCCGAGCATGCGTACCGTTTGTGTCCATGCAGAGTCGTGGTTGTGATTTTAGATGCATGCACGGAGAAGAGTATTGAAAATGTATTGGGAATTCCTGGTCAGTGATATGGAGATGGTCCATCTTATGGTCGTGTTATGGGAGTGTCCCAGGTATGTCAGTGAAAGTAATCACATACAGCCACAGGGCAGGTGCAAATTTCGATGGTGCAACTGATGGTCCATCTGCAGACGCACCAATCGGTATTAAAGCGTGTATTAACGCTGACATTGGGCATCTCAGAATTCTCCTACATACACTCCCCATTCTTGTGGAGGATGGGCGTTCTATGACAGTGAGGGGAAAGAGGTTATAAACACTATAAACACTTGCATCCACTTGTAGAAGAGGTTCAGCTGCTGTCGTCTGCAGAGACTATCCAAGAGCGTGTTATGGGACTATACCTCACTGCGGCCTCTAATTACTGCTTACTCCTGAAAATAGCTGAGGATCTAGAGAAAGGTTAATTGAATAGTCATTAGCAGCCCAAGGAGTGTGTAAGATTGCTGATTCCAATCCCTCATACATATGCAAGAAGAATTAAGATTGAGCTTTGTGTTAGTTCCTAAATAACCAAAGTCAATATGAGTTAGAGGTAAATTAGTTTTAATGGGGATGGGTTGGACTGAGTGAGGTGGAAAGAGACAGAGCAATGGAGAACTGCATTTTACATCCTCCCTGTTGTGCAAAATGGCGCTAAGCTGTTTCCGCAAAAGTGCCTGATGTCTGAATTAGCTCTGAGTTGGAGGAGAAGGGGTCTCATTCTATATTTGTGACAACTGCAAAGAAGGGCATTTATAGGTGACCTTGTAATGTAAGATGAAATCCACATAAGTGAATGATATAATAAAGAGTCACCATTAGTGGAGGCTCTAGAAGTGGGGCTGCCGCATAATCCAAAATTTAATTAGAGGAGCCACACCAACTGCCACCCCAAACACTGTCAAACTTCACCAGCCAGGACTCATTGGTAATGAGTGTGACTCCTTGAATTTTGGACTGCGCTGCAGCTTCACCTCTGGACCCACCACTGGTCACAATTTTGTCTCACTCTCAGGAAAATGTTAAACCATAAATGAGACTAAACTGAGCAGCAATTTAGGACAAAAATGGAAATATTTTTTTTAATGAAAGGGGTGGGTCTAAAACCGGTGGAGGTTGTACTTTGAATGTAATGCTTATACTTTTGCAGTGCACCTCTTGAAATTTCTCTACCTCTCATAGGGCTCTATTTACTACAATCCGCATATTGAATGCGGATTGTAGTGTGGTATTACCGAGTGAATTCGCATTGCGAATTCAGGCAATATCACAGGGATTTACTATAAATCCCTTGCAGGGACAGAGCTTGCGATAAAGCTCTGTCCCTGCGGATCCCATCCGCACTCTAGTCGCGGTATTTTCGGAAAAAATACCGCGACTAAGAGCCCGCGCATGCGCCGACCGACCACCCCTACTACCCCCCCACCGACACTAAGCCCCGCCCCCCGGCGCTAAGCCCCTTCCCCCATGATCGCGGACCCCCGCGACCCCCCCTCCCCCGCCCCGCGACCCCCCCTCCCTTCATTACACTTACCTGCATCCTCCTGGCCTCCGGTGATCTTCTCCGGGCTTCCCGATCAGGTGATCTCCCATACTGCACTGGGGCCCAATCACCTGATGACCGGGCCCCAGTGCACTGTGGGAGACCAGCTGACCGGAGAGGAGCCATCACCGGAGGCCCGATCACCGGTCCCTGGAGTCAGGTAAGTAAAAATAAAAATGTTTAATTTTTTTTTTCTTTTTTTTACAGCAATCAGCTTGCGGTCTGCTTAGACCACATAGCTGATTACTGGTACCGGCTCCCGGCTCTGCTCTCCCCGTTAGAGCAGAGTGGGAGCCCGGTAACCGGGGGAGACCCTGGATAACGCCACCTCCAGGTAACTGTGGTCGGATCACATTTCCCTTTACAATTATGGGAAATGCGATCTGCTTTACTAAAAATAAGTGATACTAGGGGTTGGAGTAGAATTTTACTAATTCTACTCCAATTGCCCTGTAATAACTACAGGTGAAACTAAAATAATGTGAAAAGGATGTGAAAACACCCTTTTTCACTTTATTTTAGTAAAAATAATGTTAATAAATAGAGCCCTAAACCCCTAGTGCTTTTCTTCTGTGTTAAGATATCTCTTAAGAGTAAAAAATCCCATATACCGTTGACGGTGCTGGTGGGACCAAACATCTCATGTGTCCTTCATAGATAAAGCCCACTCTAAAGTATCAATCATGGACAGTTCTTATGAAATGGTTGCCTGAGCTTAGGGCTTCAGTACAGCACGTTAGCCAAGGACAGAGTGACCTAAGAGAGGATCTCATCAGGCCTATCAACAGTATTGGGTAATTTCCCTGTCCGAAGGGAACTCCCGAAGCTAGAATTTGTGGTGTTTTCTCAAGAAAGCATTTATTTATTTCCTCTGTCCTCATGTTCTCTCCTTAGCACTATCCATCCCACCTGTGCTCCTTGTCTTTAAGTCCCGTTCAGTGACTCAGATACTGTATGCTCATCCTTATCTTGTGTACAGACTCATTGAGTGCTCCCTCACTGTGACTGCTTGCCCTACAAAATATAGATAGTTGTCCGAACCTATGTCCTTTTACTACCTAGTCAGTCGTTTTGTTGCTCTATGTTGTTCCTAGTTGTTATGTCAATTTACATTGTACTTATGACATGTCAAGTACACTGTTATTATGTATATTTCTTGGATGGCGCTGTAGACACTTTGTGACCCCTTAAAAATAAAATATATTATTTATTATAATAATAATAATGGACAATAGGTCTCTTGTCTTCCAAAAATACTAGGGGATTCAGATATTGTAGAAACGTATTAGGTCTTCTCCATTCAGACTCTATTATTAGGAAGTCTAAAAATACTAGGTTCTTTGTTCTGTAGGGTCCAGGGCAAATGCTACTTTGACCCTTTATAAAAATAACCCAGTTATCCCTTAACAATTTGCCAGATAGACTCTATGGTAACTGAACAAGTAAAAAATAACAGATTTGTTGAAATGTGGAGTGCGCTACTGTGCTATCCCCATATCTGTTCCATAGGTGAAGCATTTCGCTTGAACAAGATGGCAGCCGTTTGGTCTTCTGCACATGCGTTAAGCCATGTTGTCACTGTGTTAGAATGCCACAGTGGAACAAACACGGACTTGGCCCACTTAGCCCCAGAGGACCTGCATATATCCGGCATACTCCTGCACCGCTACCCTCATACATGACCAGCTGGTCCTCTGTATGTCCCGCACAAGCTCTGCCCCATCCAGATCCACTGAGTGTATAACAGTGAGTACAGCTACTACACTTTAATAAACCAAACACCGGTAAATGTACTAAGGCTGCCTGCTGTATCTGGATTCCGCTGGTGTCTACTATTATAACTTGCATTGCACCACAAATAGTACATATCAACAAGATTGAGATATACTAGCAGCCTGCACAGCCCTTAATGCTTTAAAAATCAATTATGGTGTAGGGATCAGTTGTCAAACATTCAGCTAGTCTCTCGCACCTCCATACACATACTGTACCACAACCTGATAAAGAGATATAGCGCCGCAGTTGATATTGGTGCTCATAAATAAATGATCATATCTGTCTGGGTCCTGAAGGCTCTTCTGTGAACAATTCCTGCCCTAATGCGCCTGGAACTTGGATAGTTGGGTATATTCATTTATACATATTTTTTGGTTTTACGTTTTTTCTGCTTTTATTTTATTACTGTAAAATATGTGTAGAACATCTAAAAAACTACACTTTAAGAAGAATGAAATTGAACAGATTTGTACTAGAGCAAAAGGATTACAAAGTATAATAGCATTAATATTAACGCTAGTTTTGGGTGAAATTGAGCTTCATCTTTATCAAACTGTGCTCAATAATTAAAGCTCTGGCCTCCGTTTGCATCTTGTGTGTGTTGCAAAGAGGCAAGCGGTACTTTAGGTACTTGCCTGTACAGTCTTAAAATACTACCCACGTCTGCTTTCGGCTTAACTTTCCTTCTCCAAGGACCCAATTAATTGCTGCTTTTTCTCGCCCTTTACACTGAGTTTTGTTCTCCAGAATAAAAAAATTAAATTGAAATTCGAAAGTGGTTGTTCAGCTGTCCCACTGTTTCATAAACACAATGGTGTGTTGTTGTATATAGACATATATAATACATGCATGTCACTGTAGACCGGAGGACGCCAATTTACGTTTAGACGAAAGATGTTTCAAAGACAAAATGTATCTTTGGCTGATAATTTATTCTGCTGCATGCGAACTCTGTTCCCAACTGTTTACTATCTTTAAGGTGATTATGTGCTAAAGTTTTGTCAACACTGACCACAGGATTTAGGAAACTAATGGTCACGAATAAGGACTTTCTCAGCATAAGTTGCCGCTGGCAATAGCATGGAAAGCTACTCTACTTTACCGACTCCAAAATATGACGGCTTGACTTTTGAATTCAACTTAATTATGCATCTTTAGTATTATTCTTTGCTTTGTCATGGGATGTTTGCTGAGCAGTTTGCAAAGAGACATGGGTGTAAATTTACTGAGAGTCGAGTATGGGTGAGTTTGTGTGAAATTGCAAACTCACGTGAGTTTTAGGCATTTTTTTCATCTCGCAAATTTACTAAAGACAAACTCGGGTAAGTTTAGAAGTGAGTTCTGACTTTTCACTGTTAAAAATCATGTGAGATTGCAAACTCGAAAAAACTCACCATAGGCCAAATTAGGAAGTACATTACATGAAAAAGATGCAACTTGCAAATTTACTAAGAATCGAGTTTCCAATCTCGTGTGAGATTGTAGCAAACTCACTGTGAAATAGAAGTTTTAAACACTTACCTCCTAAGCTGCGAGTTTGGCAGAAACATGCACAGATCAGTGTAATTTGCCTGTATACCTAATATAAAGTGTTTATAATAAATAAAAATCACACAGGGTGCCCCCCCCCTAAAGCTTAACCAGCCCCGTACTTACCAGCCTGTCCTGGTACCTAGAATTACGGGGAACAAAAAGGGTAGGGTTCCACCGTAAATTAGGTACCAGCACCAGGCTGCAGGGCCAGTCCTGGTTTTAATTATAGGGGGGAAAAATGCATAGTGTACCCCTATAATTAAAACCAGCTCCAGACCCTTTCTAGCGGGGGCTGATGCCACATCCAGGGGAGCCCGTTCACTGGGCCCCCCAGCCGCAGCATCAGTCCTGACCGCTAGTCAGCCCAGGTCAGGGATCCCTGGGGAGATGGGGACCCCCCCAAAAAAGGGGTCCCCCTCTCCAGGGCACCCCTGGCCTAGTCTGATAGCCCGGGGCTATCCCCACCACCCCTGGGCGGTGGGTGGCTGGTTGATAGTGTATGTAGTGTGTAAAAATTAGAATTAACAATATTGTCTTACAGTAGAACTACAGGTCCCAGCAAGCCTTCCGGGCATGCTGGTACTTGGAGAACCACATATCAGGGGCATTAATGGCCATCTGGTACGTGTAGTTCACCTGTAAAGAAATGTGTAAAAAAACACAAGACACACACACCGTGAAAATAAAGTTTTATTACATACATACACACTCACATATACTCACCTGCTGACAGATGTTCACATCCCCTTGTCACCGTAAAGTATCCTATGGAAGTACGTGAAAAAATTATCCAAAACTCACCTTTTGTCCCACGAAGTTCTCTGTGGAAATCCAATAAGGGCCACGGACACACTGTAACAACACGCTTCAGCATATTGTTACAGTACGCGAATGACAGTTTATGGAAATGAGCTGTTATTAGTACCGAGCCACGAGCCAATCAGCGGCGGCTTAACATTAGTGGCCAATCATTGGCTGGGACCCACGTGGACCCAGCCTATGAGCGGCCGCTAAAGTTAAGCCCACGTGGGTCCCAGCCAATGAGCTTCCGCTAATGTAATCCCTATGTCATTTTTTTTTATAACATTTAATTTAACCCGTTTTTTACAGGTACAAAACAAAAGCAGTTTATACATATCTCACTGATATGTGCAGTCTGCTTGTTCGGGTGAGTTTGCCAGAGAGAAAACACTGCAATCTCGAGTAAGTAATCTCATCTAAACTCTCATCTAAACTCGCAACTTTGGGGAAAAAACTCATTCTTCTTCACCATCGGAAAACTCACTCTCAGCTAAACTCACTTCTTAGTAAATTTGCGAGTTTTAAAAGGAAAAACTCACCTGAGTTTTGGTGAAGCAAAGTGAGTTTAAAAAAAACAAATCTTGACCAAACTAAATTCTTAGTAAATTTACCCCATGAAGTCAAGCAAGTCTTAACACTTCTCCAAGAACTGGATAACACAGTTAAATAATAAATTTACTTTAAAGGACCAGTAAGACTAAAACAAAATATAAAAGCAGACAACTAAAATATCAATGAGAGCACCTGTTTTATATGGCTTCATATCTGAAGATCTTTTTTTTAACATTCTATTTTCTAAAGTGCGTTCATTGATCTCTGGGACAAAAGTCAATGGCAGCAATAACAAAAGAGATGTCCACTCTCCCATTTCTTAAAAGCAACTAAATCGATAAATAAACAATCAACCCTTAAACCTCGGCAGTAACGTGGCATACCTGACCACAGAGGGCGTCAATTGTTAGAATGTGAGCCGGTAAAGTAATGCTAACGTCCAATTCTTTCACAACTTACAGTAATTTCTCAGGTATGACACGCTGCTGCTGTGTTCCTTAGCTCATTTTAATAAATATTTTAATGCAGCTTCCAAACCATTTATGAAAGGCAACTGAATAAGAATATTATTTATTAATTATTATTACAGGTTGAGTCTCCCATATCCAAATGCTTGGGACCAGGGGTATTTTGGATAACGGAATATTCTGTATTTTGGAATATTTGCCTATCATAATGAAATATCTTGGGAATGGGACCCCAATATACACACAGAATGCATTTATGTGTTATATACACCTTATACACACAGCCTGCAGGTAATTTTATACAATATTTTCAATAATTTTGTGGCTCAAGCAAAGTTTGTGTATATACATTAAATTAATTTAAGTTTCATATACACCCTATACACACACAGGCCCTGATTCAGAGCCGGACGCTCTAACAGAGAGCTCGCTCTGAATCAGGGCCGTCCTTCTTCATTTGTAGAGCGGCCTCCTGGCCGCTCGTATAGCTGTGGGTGACCACCCACACCATAGTGACCATCGGGCTTGCGACGAGACCCTTGTGGTAGGTTCTCATTGCCGCACGCCCTGGAGTGCTTTTGGCTCTATCAGAGCCGAAAGCACTCCCACTGACATCACTTGTGATGTCAGTGGGGCCGGCCCCAGGCGGTAGGCGTTCCCATGGGAACGCCTCCGTCTGGCAGCCACGCCCACCAAAGGGGGCGTGCTGTCACTCACCATCCACAGCACGCCCCCTTTGTAGCGAGACCCATAGCGACGGCTTGCCCGTTGCTATCCGGGTCTCGCGCATGCGCACGATGGAGCCGGGTCCGTCGTGCGCATGCGCCCTGGGCCAACATCGACCCGCTTGCGAGCGCTCAGCGCTCGCAAGCGGGTCTGAATTAGGCCCACAGCCTGAAGGTAATTTTAATAATTTGTGCCTTAGACAAAGTTTATGTACATTAAACCATCAAAAATCAAAGGTTTCATTATCTCAGTCATGTCAAAATAATTCCGTATTTCGGAATATTTGGATATGGGAGACTCAACCTGTATTGACTATTGATGCGCAAGCCAATTAGCTCACAAGTGTCATTTTTTAAGCAGATGACAGTTAGGAGATGATTGGCTGCAGCACAATTACCATACGCAGGGCTGCAACTAGGGGGGCTCGAGGTGCACATGCACCGTGTGCGCCGCTGCCAGAGGTTCTAAGCTGGACGCCCACTGAGATTTTATTACCAGCGGGCGCCCGGCTCCTTCCCTGTAGTGCCGCGGTATCCGGGGGCTGGAGTTCTCTTCTGAATGTCATGATGACTCTCCCATAGTTCCGAGGAGCAGCCGGGCACACCGTACGGCGGACGACGCAGGAGCGGGGCTTAAGGTAAGTATTGTTTTCTTCTGTAAAACTTCAAATGGGTTCTCAAGATCCATTTCTTCACCAGAGTCATCCTGCTCTCATCCTAACTCACTTCCCCATGCTCAATGTCTACTCCATCTGTGTCACCCCTGTCTGCCTGCCCCTCCCCTTTAGAATGTAATCTCCAACGAGTAGGGCCCTCTTACCTCATGTAATTTTCCTTCCCTTACTTATATTATCCTATACTCCATATTCCCATCAATGGCACCTAATACCTGGGTTTCTGCCACCCTGCTGCTTATTTGAGTGTTTTGACCGTTGAACATCTATAAACCATGGGCTCCTCATGCATTGTCTTGTACTGTAAGTCCTTGTTTTCTTGTATTTGCTTATTTGTTTATGCATACCTCCCAACATTTGACTTACAAGCTTGGCTTACAAAAAAAGGGGGCAGAGTCAGTTGAAAACAGGGTGGAGTCTTGCGGCTTCTCCCGTTTTCGTCACTTTGAGGGCGTGCCCAGCACTCTCTGAGATGCTGGGCAGGCCCCAGGCTCTCCCTACATGAGTGAACAGATGCCGTGCGCACGGCATCTGTTCTCCTCCTACACACCCGTGCTTTGCAGAGCAGCGGTATGTGCTCTCCCCAACTTCCCCCCCACTGCGGGACACTGCGGCCCATGGGCGAGACAGAGGGACAGTCCCAGAAAAACATTGGGAGGTATGGTTTATGCACTTTGGTGCATATCCACTACGCGACCCATGGAAGACAGTACGATTACGACATAGCAATCTTACAGTCATTCCCCATCCCCTGCATGCCTACACTGAACGATTAGTCATTCAGTGTAGGCACCCTCCCTCATCCCTGAACATGGTCAATCTGTCGTTATTGGCAGATTGACCGGCATGTTCAGCCGATGATTGATGTCAGAAACGACCAGAGGGAGCGCGCTTCGCTGGTCGTTTCCACCAGTATTGTGCACGATTAATGGACGAGTGAACGATGACGTTCATTAACCCTAACCCTCCCCCTAGTTCCTAACTCTAACCCTCCCCCTAGTGCCTAACCTTAACCCTCCCCCCTAGTGCCTAACCCTAACCTTCCCCCCTAGTGCCTAACCCTAACCCTCCCCCTAGTGCCTAACCCTAACCCTCCCCCCTAGTGCCTAACCCTAACCCTCCTCCTAGTGCCTAACTCTAACCCTCCCCCTAGTGCCTAACTCTAACCCTGCCCCTAGTGCCTAACCCTCGCCCTAGTGCCTAACTCTAACCCTCCCCCTAGTGCCTGACTCTAACCCTCCCCCTAATACCTAACCCTCCCCCCTATTGCCTAACCCTCCCCCTAGTGCCTAACCCTAACCCTCCCCCTAGTGCCTAACCCTTAACCCTCCCCCTAGTGCCTACCTCTAACCCTCCCCCCTAGTGCCTAACCCTCCCCCTAGTACCTAACACTAACCCTCCCCCCTAGTGCCTAACCCTTAACCCTCCCCCTAGTGCCTAACTCTAACCCTACCCCCTAGTGCCTAACCCTAAACCTCCCCTTAGTGCCTAACCCTAACCCTCCCCCCTAGTGCCTAACCCTCCCCCCTAGTGCCGAACCCTAACCCTCCCCCTAGTGCCTAACCCTAACTCTCCCCCTAGTGCCTAACTCTAACCCTCCCCCCTAGTACCTAACCCTAACCCTCCCCCTAGTGCCTAACCCCTAACCCGAACCCTCCCTCTAGCCCTAATACTTACTGTCGGGATGCCGGCACCAGGATTCGAACTGGTGTCGAGATTCCGGCGCCTGCATTCTGAGCATCCCTATAGCCGAGATAATATATATGGATCCTACTAAACTAGGGAGATTTACCAAAGCTTGGAGAGAGATAAAGTACCAACCAATCCGTTTTTATCTGTCATTTTGTTAATCATATCCTATAAAATGACAGGAGCTGATTGGTTAGTACTTTATCTCTCCAATCTTTGATAAATCTCCCCCTAAGTTACATGTACTGTATAGCTCACACTCCCCCTTCTGCTGGAAAGCCTATGGTGTATTGGGTTTCTTCTTTCATATATTGTAAATTCATTAAAAAGCCATTGTATATTTCCCATTTAGGGGGTGTTGTGTTCATAGGCTGGATGAATGCTTTCCTTAGTGGGTTTAGGAGTTAGGGCTGGCAGTGTCTAATGGACTTCACACATTTAAGATAACTATATATAATCTGAAATGTGTTGTTGCCAAGTACAGTATATATTCTATTCTCTTGCGGTTGTACTAATTCTATGCAAAAAAAAATGCTTGTTATTTATTATCATTTTATTAACATTTATGTATTTAGCTCCAGGTCATTCTACTGCGCATTATGCTTGGGAATGACATAGTAATAAAACGCTAAGGATTTGGTTTAGGCAAAAACAAAAGGATGAACAAAATGCAAAAGAATGGGTATATTTACTAAAGGTTGATTGATTGATTTAAAATTTATCGAAATCAGTCAACATCGATTTTGTGTTTTTGGGGCTATATCACGCATTTACTTATGTGTGATTAACACCGTATTCATTTAGCTGCGATAAGTCCGAATCCGCGGAAAAGTATAGCGGATGACATAATTTCGCCAGCGGAAACTTACCCCGTATTCAGTTCCAAACACTTTTCGCCGGTGTAGAAAGTCAATGCACTGTAATCAGCGAAAAAGATTTGCCTATTAATAGTAGTCGAAAAAAAGTGCAGAATTGGGATTTTGGGGTGTAATCTTCAGAAAACCCCCCTGCACCCTTGGGACAGTCCCCCAAAGGTAAACTGCATAAAAAAAAAGTTTAAAAAATACTTTAGATCACCCCAAAAAAGTACTTTCATTTTGGGGGCAAAAAAGTCCAAAGTTGGGGGACAAACTTAAAAACTAGTGAAATACACTCCAGGGGGGTCCCCAAGGATGCACCAGGTGTTTTTAAGTTTGCAGGTGTTTGCGGCAGGTTGATTTTTTGTTTTTTTGAAACTTCACTTTAGCAACTTTAAAACATACTAGCACCCATTTTCATGTACCCCAAATTTGCTGGGACTACTTATTTTCACCAAAAAAACCTGCTAAATGCTATTCTTCACCACTTATGTAAAGACGCTAAAGAGCAGCTATTGAGATCAATTAAGTACCCACCGCGCCCAGGTAACCTCTGAGGGTAGCTGCTCTTATCTATCTAACACCTTTTTACACTTCACCTTTCCTCATTAGAGTGATGCCCTGGGGTGGCTCAGCTGGTCCTGTTTGGGGGTGTCCTGCGCTCTGGATTTCAATCCCAGTATGATAGGGACCTACCCTCAGATGTTACCTGGCCACGGTGGGTAGACCCATAACCATGGCCATGATTATGCCAAAACCTCTATGTATTGCAAAATTATATTGCAAAATGTATAATATTATATATAATTAGTAATGTTAGAGTTGTGCACTTGTAATTCTTCTTTTTGTGTCCCTTTACAGTTTACACCAGAAGCAAAGTCTGGTAAAAGTGTATGAGACTTACATGAATATAAAAAAAATACGTTAATTTTGTTTTCCCCCGGTTGCTGTGCTGTTGCTAATAATGCCCATGGGGAGCTTTAGTCAGTGACTAAAAGCTGTCTATAAAATGGAATATTATGATACATCTCCCTTAGTGAATGGTTCTTTCCATCACGTTATTCTTTAAGATATACTTTACAAACAAAATGTTATCTTGTTATGTATCACAATGTATACCAATGTCTCCTCTTTCCCAGGTTTGCTTTTTACTGTAAGTTGTGTTCTATGATTATTGGTATCAAGTTTAAGCACTAAAGTGATCATTAGTCTCAGATTGCATCATCAGCAATTTTTCTTAAGCTCAAGTTTAAAAAAAAGAAGGATAATTCCCCACAATATGAGCTGAGGACACATCAGATAAGAACATGTAATCAAGATGAGAGGATATTGAACCAGACAAAAGACCAATATATGCTTTCAGCAGTATACAGTATACTCTTCTAGCTGACCTTGGTCTTTGCTGGAAACAGATCCTTAAGAAAAGCCATGAAACGATGGGTGCTTCAGGCATTCCCTGCATTCTGAAGTGCCAATATAATGAGCGTATAATACAATACACGCAGCCTACTTTACATATGAACATATTCACTAGTGGGGGTCTATTGCCGAATGTGTATTATTAACGCCCTAAGTCCAAAGTGTTGCACACTGACATTTACATTTTAACACAGCCTTAGGTGTTAGTGCCTTCAGTTTTAGTTTTATATCATTTTTATGAAGGCTTTTGTTGTGCTGTACTTTAAACCAAAGTCTTTGGATATAAGGAATATTGGGAGGACTGTGGTAAATTACAGAAGGGAAATATATTGCTTGATTTGTAACGTATTTATTTCATGATCCGTGAAAAGCTAATCAAATCAATAAATTATACATTTAATTGATACTTCTGCTTAGAAAACAGATTATAATTAAATGGTTAAATAAGAAAAAAAAGTTACAAGTTCCGTTTATATGCAAGACTAAAGCTGTCAAAAAAATAGATTCCCAACGCCCATTCCTTTAATCAATCCAATTAAGGCCCTGATTCAGAGCCAGACGCTCTGACCAGAGCGCTCGCTCTGAATCAGGGCGCACCTCCATTAATATGGAGCGTCCTCCTGGACGCTCGTATAGCTGTGGGTGACCACCCACAGCATATACGAGCGTGCAAAATGATGGTCGCGATGGTCTTGACCATCGCGACCATCGGAACTGCGAGTAAAAGCCTGCGGTTGGGTTTCTCAACCGCAAGGCCAGGAGTGATTTTGGCTCTATCAGAGCCAAAATCACTCCCACTGACATCACTAGTGATGTCAGTGGGGCCGGCTTCAGACGGTAGGCGTTCCCTTGGGAACGCCTCCGTCTGGCAGGCACGCCCCCGGCACGCCCACCAAAGGGGGTGTGCTGTCAGTCACCATCGACAGCACGCCCCCTTTGATGAGACACTCCGAGCGAAGGAAAGTCCTTCGCTCGTCAGGTCTCGCGCATGTGAACGATGGAGCTCCCTCCGTCGTGCGCATGCGCAGTGGGGAACATCGACCCACTTGTGAGCGTACTGCCGCTCGCGAGTGGGTCTGAATGACCCCCTAGATGCGATGTATTTGCAGGTGTGAGTCATCGCGACAATGGCTGCACTTGACGGCTGCCCGAATTCGCAGAAAAGTGCTCGCAGCCCCATAGTGCTCCAAGCAACATTATGCGATTCTGAACCGGAACGGACCGTGAGGGGTGCGAGATGCGGTTCCGTTGCCGGCGTTTGGTGACTATTTACTAAGCTTTGTTAGGAGATAAAGTGAACTGTGATAAGTTACCAGCCAATCAGCTCCTAACTGCCATGTCACAGGCTGTGTTTGAAAAATGGCAGTTAGGAGCTGGTTGGCTGGTGCCTTATCTCTGTTAACTTTATCTCCTAACAAAGCTTAGTAAATAGACCCCCAAGCACCTATAACTGGAAATCTCTGCATTACTTGACATTGCTATACATGTTCGTGTTCAGCAATATTACCTTCACAGTGCATTTTTAAATTCACCCTGACATTTGCAGACTACAATTCTTAATGTAAATGCTGTCCTTACATTTACACTCATAAAAGCACAGTTGCATTATCTTTTTGCTTAACCCAAAACCAGATACTGTAGGTTCAGTGAGAGCATGGATAAAGAGCGGGATCTGACATGTGACATATTTCAGCCGCAGATACATGGGAAGCCTTGAAGTCTCTCTGCGAACTTTCCCTACCAATAAGTGAAAGGCCACTTGCTAGTGTTTACATAATCTCTAGTGTGCAGAAAATTAAATAGTTTCTCCTTAATTTATTTAAATTACACTTGAAGAACATGAAGCCCTATTTGACAGTTTATTCTTGGGGCATTTGTATTTAAGCCATCTTTTGTACACCAGACATTCTGGGCCTGATTCAGACACGGACGCCATGGCTATTTTTACGCAGATCGAGTGATTGTTCGCTAATGCACAAGTGAGAATGCTGTACTGCACACGAGCAGCGATTGCATTGCGATACGCATGCACAGAGCACTCACTCGCAAAGTGAGTGACAGGTAGTCAGCGTTTGGGGGTGGTGACGGGAGAGGTGTTGGAAAAACGCAGGCGTGTCTGAAAATTTAAATGGCGCTTCGCGGGTGTGCATAAATTAGGCATTGCGATCTCATTAGCATCATGAGAACTCTCTGCGCGTCAGAAGAGCTGATGAGTCTGCAGCTGGTCAGACCTGCGGCAGATGAAGCATGGCTGCCAGCTGTGCGTTACCGATGTTACCGATGCTTATGCTGTTGCATGTCGCTGGACGGGCGTGCCTATGCTCGGCTGTGCTTTGGAAGGCACTAATCATAGCTCAAGCCCTTGTTACAGTGTGTCCGAGGCCCTATTTGGATTACTGCGGACAACATTGTGGGACAAAAGGTGAGTATTGGATCTTTTTTTACAGGTACTTCCATTGGATACTTTACGTTGAGAAGGGCACATGAACAGCGCTCGCTCTGAATCAGGGCCCTCCTACCTGAAAATGGAGCGGCCTCCTGGCCGCTCACACAGCTGTGGGTGACCACCCACAGCTTATGCGAGCGGCCAAAAAGATGGTCGCGATGGTCAAGACCATCGCGACCATCGGGCTTGCGACGAGACCCTGCGGTAGGGTCTCGCTGCCGCAAGCCCAGGAGTGCTTTTGGCTCTATCAGAGCCAAAAGCACTCCCACTGACATCACTAGTGATGTCAGTGGGGCCGGACCCAGATGGTAGGCGTTCCCATGGGAACGCCTCCGTCTGGGCAGCAACGCCCCCAGCACGCCCACCAAAGGGGGCGTGCTGTCAGTCACCATCGATAGCACACCCCCTTTGGTGCGAGACCCATTGCGACAGCTTGGCTGTCGCTATGCGGGTCTCGCGCATGCGCACGACGGAGCTCCCTCCGTCGCGCGCATGCGCATTAGGGCACCATTGACCCGCTTGTGAGCGTCCTGCACTCGCGAGTGGGTCTGAATGAGACCCTGTGTTTTTTACACATTTCTTTACAGGTGATCTACAGGTACCAGTGGCCCCTTAATGCCCCGCATGCTGGTACTTGTGGTTCTCCAAGTACCAGCATATGGGGGAGGCTTGCTTGGACCTGCAGTTCTATTGTAAAGACAATGTTGTTAATTCTATTTTTAACACTACACCTAGCGTTCCCGCTAGGCTGTTCTAGCGGGGCGCGGCGCCCTGCCATCCTTCTGGAAGGCAAAAAGCGCCCTGCCCTCCAGAAGGAGGGCAAAAACCGCCCTGCCCTAACAGCCTGCGGGAGCCGTCTTCACCCGCGGGTCGCAGTGTCCCGCGGGTGAAGAAATGTGCAGTGACCCGGTCACCGCCGGAGAATAGACGCCGGGCGCATGAGTATGTATGTGTATGTATGGATGTAATAAAACTTTATTTTCACAGGGTGTGTGTCTTGTGTTTTTTACACATTTCTTTACAGGTGAACTACAGGTACCAGTGGCCCCTTAATGCCCCACTTACTGGTACTTGTGGTTCTCCAAGTACCAGCATACGGGGGAGGCTTGCTTGGACCTGCAGTTCTATTGTAAAGACAATGTTGTTAATTTTATTTTTAACACTACACCTACACTATCAACCCACCACCCACTGCCCAGGGGTGGCTGGGATAGCCCCGGGCTATCAGCCTAGGCCAGGGGTGCCCTGGAGAGGGGGATCCCTTTACTGGAGGGGTCCCCAACTCCCCAGGGATCCCTGGCCTGGACTGACTAGCGGTCAAGGCTGATGCATCAGACCCCCGCTAGAAAGGGTCTGGAGCTGGTTTTAGATATAGGGAGAGCCTCACGCCATTTTTTATCTCCCTATATTTAAAACCAGCTCTGTCCCTGCTACCTGGTGCTGGTTCTTAAATTACAGTAGAATCCTACACATTTTTTTCACTGTAATTTTAAGAACCGGGGCTGGTTAGTCTTTTAGGGGGGGACCTCACGTAATTTTTAAAAAAATAATTAACCCTACTTAAACAAGTTAAAAAAAAAACATACACAAATCACAATGTTTCAGCCAAACTCGCAGCTCAGGAGGTGAGTGTTTAAAACTTCTATTTCACAGTGAGTTTGCTACAATCTCACACGAGATTGGAAACTTTAATCTTAGTAAATTTGCGAGTTGCATCTGTTTCATCTAAAGTACTTCCTAATTTGGCCGATGATGAGTTTTTTTGAGTTTGCAATCTCACATGAGTTTTAACAGTGAAAAAAGAGAACTCACTTCCAAACTCACTCGAGTTTGTCTTTAGTAAATTTTTGAGATTAAAAAAATGCCTAAACTCACACAGTTTGTTTGCAAACTCACACAAACTCGACCCTTAGTAAATTTACCCCTAAGGGCCAAATGTAATAGGGTGAGAGTTTACAAAATGTGAGTTTAGTAGTAATTTCTCACACTTTCTAAACTGGCACAAAGTAATAGAGTCTGAGAACAGGCAAACTAGAATCACAAAACTCTCACAATTTAAACTCTCATCCAGATGTTTTCCCATTTTGAAGATAAAACCCGACCAATGTGAGAGGTTACTGCTAAACTCTCACATTTTTGAAACTCTCACCCTATTACATTTGGCACTAAATAGATATTCTATACATTTTGAAAAGACCAATTTAGTCATAGGTTGTTTTTTTTTTAGTAACATTCTTGATATGAAACATTTGAGTGAAAGTTGAAGTGACACAGAGGCATATTTCTACATTTTCTGGGTTTTGCCCCAATAAATGACATCAGTCATCGATGCTATTCACAGTGATTAGCGACATTACTGTACTTCCTGTACCTCAGAGCGGGATGGTTAGGGTTAGGCTGCAGGAGAGAAGGATTAGGTACTAGGGGGAAGGTTAGGGTTAGGCTGCAGGATGGGTGGATTATATACTAGGGGGAAGATTAGGGTTAGGCTGCAGGAGGGGAGGGATAGATACTAGGGGGAAGGTTAGGGTTAGGCTGCAGGAGGGGTGGATTATTTACTAGGGGGAAGGTTAGGGTTAGGCTGCAGGAGAGAAGGATTAGGTACTAGGGGGAAGGTTAGGGTTAGGCTGCATGAGGGGAGGGTTATGCCGGGTACACACTAAACATCGGATGACATATCGGACACATCGTCTAGTGTGTACCCTCTATGTCGCTGACAGGCTCAGGCTGCAGGAGGGGAGGGTTAGGTACTGGGGATAAGGTTAGAGTTAGGCTGCAGGAGGGGAGGGTTATGTACAAGGGGGAAGGTTAGGGTTAGGCTGCAGGAGGGAAGGATTATTTACTGGGGGGAAGGATAGGGTTAGGCTGCAGGAGGGGAGGGTTAGGTACTGGGGATAAGGTTAGAGTTAGGCTGCAGGAGGGGAGGGTTATGTACTAGGGGGAAGGTTAGGGTTAGGCTGCAGGAGGGAAGGATTATTTACTGGGGGGAAGGATAGGGTTAGGCTGCAGGAGGGGAGGGTTAGGTACTAGGGGAGGGAAACAATCGGGAAGCCGACTGCCTAAATACCGGCAGCCGGCTTCCCGAATGTCTTATCCCGGCATGGGTGAAATGCCGGGCGTCTACATTTCCCCGATGGCGGGAGACCGGCGCCCGGCATCATGATCGTAGTGATGCCGGGCGCCGCGAGCGGACAGCCGCGGGGGGGAGGGTTAGGTTTAGGGCTCCCGGGGGGGACTAAGGGTTAGGCACCCCCCCGGGAGGGTTAGGCTAGGGGGATGGAGGGTTAGGCACCCCTGGGGGGAACTTAGGGTTAGGCACCCCCCGGGGGACTTAGGTTTAGGCAGCGGGGAAGGGGGTGGTTAGGGTTAGGCACTTAGAGGGAGGATTAGGGTTAGGCACTTGGGGGGGAAGTTAGGGTTAGGCACCCCTGAGGGTTAGGGGGGTTAGGTTAGTACATACTTACCTATCCACGATTGGGATTTCCAGCGCTGTTGGGCTTCCACTGCTTCGCACTCTGCTCCTGTCGGGCTGCCGCTGACGGCCGGCGGTATATCATACCCATTCCCTAGGGGAAGGATAGCGTTAGACAGCAGGAGGGGAGCCTTAGGTACTAGGGGAAAGGATAGGGTTCAGCTGCAGGAGGGGAGGATTATTTACTGGGTTAGGCTGCAGGAGGGGAGGTTTAGGTACTAGGGGGAAGGTTTGGGTTAGGCTGCATGAAGGGAGGGTTATGCCGGGTACACACTAGATTATATGTCGTCTAAACCGGCTGGATCAGATGACATATCGGGCACATCGTCTAGTGTGTACACGGTATGTTGCTGACGATGTGCTCTCCCGCGCATCATCAGCGACATCGCTGCCTAAAGCAGCATGGCCCCCACTCTCACGTCATCTCTCCTGGCATCGACAAGTGTGTACACATTTGCCGATGCCGGCACCCCGCCGGGTCACATCACTAATGAGATCGGTACACACTAGACCTTGTCTAGTGTGTACCGGCCTTTAGGCACAAGGGGGAAGATTAGGGTTAGGCTGTAGGAGTAAAGATTAGAGTTAGGCACTAAGGGGAGGGTTAGGCGACGGGAGAGTAGATTAGGGTTAGGCACCAGGGGGAAGGTTAGGGCTATGGGTTAATGTGATATTTTTATACAATGCACTGAGTTTTAAGCATAGATTACACATGTACAATTTAGCATCTTCTGATGAGAACAACCACGCAGATAAGGAAGGATGGCCATTGAGGAGTGTGTGTGCTAGATGCATGAATGAACTTTTTTATGTACCAACATGCAAAAATGAGATTTTGTTTTATGGGGCAAGATTATTTAAATGAGAGTCACTGGGCAGAGAAGATACACTTAGCAGCGTTCCCGCCTAAATGCACATTATACACATTATACACATCCACATGGCTGAATTACTCACATCCGCAGGGACGTTGGGAACCAGGTGTCAGATTACATTTTTAGTATGACGCCTTTTGTAACTTCCAAATGGACTTGCTATGTCATTTTCACCATTAGTTTAACTCATAAATAAATATAAGGGGCTTATGCTGAGTTGGACAGAATTTGCATTTAAATCGCAAGCACAATATGCATCCTGAGAAAAGCTACATTGGCTCAGCATCCAGACCCGTATATATGCAAGATGCATCCAGCTCAGGAAACAAATGTGCCTGCTTTACTCCTGGGTAGGGATGTGTTATGTTATGTCGATGGTTAACATTTTGACATGCTGAATGGATTAAGTTGACACATGCATGTCTATATGGTCGACATGCAGTATGCTGAAATGCTTAGTATGTCAACAGTGACCATGTCGACATTCATCATATCTACATGGATGGCAGGGGTGTGAGTTCATTCCAGTTGCCTGAAGGCAAGTTAGAGTTTGGCGCGCCCCCCCAAAAAAACAAAAAAAACAACCAAACAAACAAAAGAAAAAACAAATATGGTGTGTGTATAGATAGATAGATAGATAGATAGATAGATAGGTAGGTAGGTAGGTAGGTAGGTAGATAGATAGATAGATAGATAGATAGATAGATAGATAGATAGATAGATAGATAGATAGATAGATAGATAGATAGATAGATAGATAGATAGACAGACAGACAGACAGACAGACAGACAGATAGGGCCTAGAGGTGTATGATGATTTACATAGCAGGTATAATTGTACATGAGCGTTTGTACCTGGTTCGGTGCTACCAAGCCCTGGGGTCCGGCATAATAAGACAGAGGGATAGGTCTCCTAACGTAAGTGCATAGGTACAAACATATATATGTAGTATTCACTTACCTCTAACCCCTGCCCCTTACCCCCTCCCCCCAGTGCCTTGCCTAAAGGTGGATACACACCTGAGAGATATATCTGCAGATGATGGTCGTTCATACACACTGAACGGCCAGCATCTGCTTGTGCCCTTGGGTCCCGGTGGCCGGGGACGGGACCCGGTGGGCAGGTTGGGGGCTTGTCCTGCCCCCCTCCTCATGGCTGTCACTGTATGTGTACGGGCAATCTGCCGACCGTCCGTTCACACCTGCCAATGGACAGATATGTCTGCAGACATATCTGTCCATCGGCTGTGCAGCACAGCCAATGCGATATGTCGGTGAACAACGACGTTCACCGACATACCGTAGGTACACACTGACCGACGTGCAGCAGATATATCTGTCAGTTTGTACCCAGCATAACTCTACCCCACTCCACCCCCGCAGTCTAACCCTAACCTCCCCCCACAGCCTAAAACTAACCCTCTTGGCGGTGCCTATACCTAACCTTTGAACATTCAGACTAGGGCACCTGGCACTGCATAGGTGGGCGATCAGAAGGGAACAGCAGCAGTAGCCTCCCTGGACATACTGATGGCAAATAACACTGCAATAATGTGCATTTATCACCATAGTCACATTATGTGAGTGCCGGATGGATTTAGAAACAGTTAGCCAATCAGATGCTGCCACCAACTGTTATAATAATCATCATCATCATCTTTTGCACCAGAGTTGAGTACCCACAAGAGATCCATCTCATAGCAGTGTGGTAGGCTTTTTTTGTAGTTGAAACTAATGAAAGGTTTTGGTACTAAACAAGTGGCATGGTGGACTATTAATACCCATTTCACACTCCATTCCCGGGTCGCACCCGGGATTTTGTACACGGGTCCATCTCGGGTCCGACCCCCTTCCAACTGGCGGCCCGACCCGGCTTATTGCTGGGTCGATGATGTCACCGCCATCACCTGCTGAGACGGCGCTTGGAGGTGAGATCATCTCCAAGCACCTGCTCTTCCTATGCTGTGAATGGGTAACGGGTCGCATCGACCTAGGTTACCCGTTCACACTGTACCGCGAGCCGGGTTGAACTTGTGTTCAACCCTGCTTGTTACCCGGGTTGAAATGCTTGGTCGATCAACCCAGATTATTTCAACTAGGTCCTTTCACACTGCACTATAACCCGGGCTGCTGCTCGTTCTAGTGAAACGGGTTATTGTTGACAGTGTGAAAGGGGTAAAACTGACAGTCCCACTCTCTCCCTCCTATCAGTCCCAAAATTCTCCCAAACTAGGAGCAGATTGGAGCTCCAAAGTTGGTATACTGTAAGTGTTTGTTGCATAAAACAGAGCATTTGGTCTGAGTGAAGAGCTCTTCACTGTTCTTGTAACTTTGTCAATGACCTGCAGTGCCTACTCTTGGTGTTCATATAACAAATTATTTATTAAGCCATTGTATTTTTACGGTGTGTTCATTTTGTGCTGGAACATTATATCAGATCAGTTCAAGCTTAGAGAAAATATTTATTTTAGCTCTTCGCTCTGTTTCTAAGATAATGTCAAACAATGAATAATTGGTACTAAATTATAAATGGAATTTTAAATCCATCTAATGTTTCCCATTTCACCAAACCAATAGGCTTATGCTTCAATATTTGAATATAATGAGTTTACTGCAGATGTCTGAGTGTATGAGTTTTTAATAATCAAGCGATGGATCACTGCACGTCATGTCAGATTCTGTGGGGCCCGTACAGAGGTGGTTGCATTAAGCGCCAAAAACACATGTTCACAATGTTGGAAATGTGTGTACAGTTTGGTGGTTTAGCAGAGTACTGTACACACCAGCGGTTGTAAGTCAGGTAATAGGTTATAACCTGTCTTAAGTTTTAACCAGGCTTTGTGATTTATTTGTCACAAGAGAATGTATAGCTGTACTCAATGTTACGCAGCTTGGATGGCAGATGGAGCGGAGCCTGTAGCGAAGCAGGGTGCAGACAGCTCACCAGCTAGTGACAGTCTCCTCGGTACAAGGTAGAGGAGCAGGGTCCGGGAACATCGGTAATAGCTGGGTGAACTCACAGGTCTCAGGAGTTAAGAGAAGGATGTCCATCCTCCTCTTTGTCGCTCATACAAAAAGTGACAATATGGCATCGTACATGTGCAGATACACTATCAGTGTCCATCTTTGGTTAGGGATTGAAGTTTCCCTAGAGGAGCCATTTTGATGGAGACTGTGCAGCAGCCTGCCTCAAAATAAAAGATTAATTGATTGAGGAGCTGCAGGGCTGGCTCGAGGACCATTCCAGATGAGCAGATACACAGGGATGCCACCCCATAATGGGTGCACACTCACCATGCCGCATCCTTGTAGCCTGGCCCAGGCACCTTTGGGCTTTTCCAGGTGACTTAGACGTGGGCCGGACGTGACCCTGTGTGAACATGGCGACGTCATAGGTCATGTTGCCACCACGTCATCCCCACCTGCACACAGTGAGTAAGCCACTGATACTGAAGCAGGCTGCAGTGCTGAGGGGCTGAGGACGTTGATGAGGACTGAGGTCACTGAGGGGCCAATAAGTGTGTTTTTTCCCTTGTTGGGGCCAATGTGTGTGTTTTTTTTGTGGTGGCCAATGTGTGAGCCTCCTCCTCTCTGTCTGTCACAAGCCACCGCACGGCTAATGCTGTGCGAGCCGAACGCCGGGCCAGCATTCGTTGAGACTCCGCCTACCTCCTGTCTGTCATTCTTAGACTGGTCCGGATTGGCTCCTGAGTCCATATCCTGCTGCTTTCAGCGCTGCTCTGATGCCGGTGATATAGTTTACTCGTGTTTCCGGTTGTGCCAGTCTCCTGTTGATCAGTCGCTTTCCAGAGTCCAGTTTTGCTGTGTCTATCCTCTGCCGTTTGTTCCATCCAGGCGGCACGGTCCGCATTTCATCTGCTGAGTGCTGCTTGTGTCATCTAGATGGCATGGTGCGCATTCTCATCCTGGGGCGCCTGCCAGCATCCGGTGGCTTGTGTCAACCCAGCGACATTATTCGCACCCCAGCGTCATGAATACGCAATCCAGCATACCAACGCTAGTGTCATCCCAGTGACATTGGGCACACCTCAGCGTCCAAAGTGCGAAATCCGGCACAGCACCACCAGCGTCAACCCGGTGACATTGGCCGCCCCTCCGCGTCTTTGAGTGTACTACACCATAGTCTTTCCAGCCCTCAAGGCAGCCACTTAGCCCAAAGGCTGCATCTCACCCTTGGCTCATAGGCCGCAGCTAGCCATTGCATACCAGCGCTCAAGGCTGCCACACAGCCCTAAGGTGGCATCTCACCCTTGGCCCTCAGGCCGCAACTAGCCAAGGCATACCAGCCCTCAAGGCTGCCCCACAGCCCAAAGGCTGCATCTCACCCTCGGCCCTCAGGCCGCAACTAGCCAAGGCATACCAGCCCTCAAGGCTGCCCCACAGCCCAAAGGCTGCATCCCATCCTCGGCTCACAGACCACAACTAGCCAACCCTCAAGGCGATCACACAGTACAAAGGCTGCACCTTGTGTATGGCCACGGGTCCCTACTTGCCTAGAGTCCAACCCTCAAGGTCGTTACCAGACGTAATCCTGCCTGACTAACCCTCCGTTCCTAACACTGACAATGCAGTAGACTGGCTTTGTTCCAGAGTCTACTGCATATGCACAGGTCTCCAGCCACATGGCGCCCATGGCACATTTCCGGAGACTCTCTATTGCACATGTGCAAAACATTTTCCCAGTGACTTCTGCTAATTTGCTGTGGCGGTTGATGTAGGATTCCAGAGAGGTAAGTATAATTATGGGTGCAGGGTGTGCTGTGTGGGCCCAGGGGCTTGTGTGCACCGCACACCCTGCACCCATTATAGATACGCCAATGGCTCAATGGCAGAGGTGTCACTGGGTCTGTTGACACATGGTGCACACTCTGACTATCCCTGCGCGCCCACGTCCGAAAAAGGGAGCGTGGCTTAAAATAAAGGGGCGTGGCCTCACGGGGGATCCCGATGACTTCACTTCGGGGACAGCCCAGCATCGCCAGAGATGCTGGCCTGCCCCCGGAGACTGGGAAGTCTGCACTGTCAGCGCCTCTTCTACTACAGGAGCAGGTGCTGCAGGAGAATGTCACAATGTTGGACCCAGCTCCTGTCACTGCAGAAGAGCCAGCATTTTGGGGTTGCCTCCTCCGATGGAGATACCCGGGTGCGGCCCACACACCCCTCATGATGCCCCCGTTCTATTGGATAAGCGGCTTTTATAAGCCTGGCGGCTGGTTTTGTAAGTTTACACAGATACTTGGCTCCATCTTCACGCTCAGATATTTTTCTTCTCCTTAAGCAGTATAGGCGAAAAGTATTAACACCCAATATAACCTTCTGACATAGAAATAAATTAATAATTAAAAAAAATGACCCCATTGGGTCATTGTGATGATAATTGCTGGTGGGAGTGTAGTGTAACATGTAACCACTGTACTTTCTCTTCAGGGGCGTATTAAGAGCTAGCTTGTTTTATACATAGATATCTCTGATGACTACACCTATTGTTGTAAACCTGTACTGCCCGCATCAAGTCCTGGCGGCTACAGAGTTCCGGTGAGCACATCATGCTCTATGCAGAAATGGAGTGCAGTCTCCGCCCGGGACCCATCCTCACTACCCGGCGGCCGGCAGCACACAGCGCAGCGGACTCAGAGCACTAGTAGACTCTAGTGATGGGCCAGTGTCTACTGCACATGTGTCACCGGGGAAATTACCGCCGCGCCTTTTTACTGGTGATTTGCTACCACCAACGCGGAACTCTGGTATTGAATAAATGTGTGCAGGGTGTGCGATGTGGGCCCCCTTGGACCCAGGAGCCCATGTACAGCACACATCTCTGCACCCATTAATATATTATATACTGCATTAGCAGAGTTAGAGGAGCAAACATTCTCTCTCTCTCCTATAAGTTCCTTACTCGTGCTGTCAGTCACTGAGCTGCTCATGTAGTGACTGCAGAAAGACGTGCGCTTCACTGGTGTCACACTGCGCTGCCTCCTGCAATCAATGCCTGTGGCGATTGTCTGACAGAGCTGGAGCAGGCTGAGAGCCAGGAGAGAACCACCCCCACAACTCTGCTGCCTAAGACAAGATGTTCAGCTCACGTCATGGGAGGAACCGCCCTGCTGATTCCACTCCTGCCAATCTGACTCCTTATCGCAGTGAGATAATACTCTGGCACACTTGTTTTCCAACTGCAATTAACTCAGCTGAATTAATGACTGTATGTGGAGCTAAAGACATTTTTACAACAGTTAACAAATTCAAACCAGGTTATTGCAACTGGATATTAAGTGTGAAGAGCAGAGCAGAGGATTATCTCACTGTGAAAGGGAGTCAGGTTGGTAAACACGTGGATGTAACACAGGACCACATGTTCACAATCGAGCAGACAAACTGTGTTGAGCCAGTGGAGTGGTGCTTAGCTTAAGCTGGCCACGCATCTAAAGATTATCTGTCCAACCGGCCAACTAGTTGATTGGTCGGATTGAAAATCTGGTAAGGTATGAAAGCAAATGACAATCAGCAATTTGCTCCCAAATGCTGGAAAATGGGCAAAAACTTGTTTGAACAAGTTGTTTATATCAAACATTTAATAAACTTGTCTGAACAACCATTTTCATCTGTTTTCTGGCATTTAGGAGCAAATTGCTGATCATCATTTACGCCCATACATTACCAGATTTTCATTCCAACCAATTAACAAGTTGGCTGGTTGGCTGTAAGTTGGTCTAGTGTGTGGCCAGCTTAAGTCCTCAAGTTGGACAACATGAGTTCCTCTCTGTAGAACATTTCCTCTCTATGAGCCTCAAAGAATAAATCGAGCAACAAGGTGCAATTTTGCACCTTGGTAAATAATGTTGCTCTTTAGGGGAAGCAAATTTCACAGGTGAGTACAGGTTTAGATTGGGGAAGGCAGCGTTCCACCACTCAGTTCTGAATCTCAGCATTAAAGTAAAGCTTCCAAGGACAAGTAAAAGCAGGACACTTAGCACTACATAAAAAAATGGATGGTGTTCCTAATGTCAATTTGCACCCTTTAGCTGGATTTACTATTAATTCAGGCCTAAGTGTCTGTTTGTCATGTTCTGTACCTCACAAAATTTTAGAAAATTATTACAAACTGGCATTTTGGTGTCACCACCTCATTTGTTGACATCCGATGAGGACTGCACCCCGCTAATGACGCCATTGCTTTTGTGCTTTTAGTAGTGTGACTAGTGACACTGCAAGTCATATTCTTAGCATGCTCCTGTGCAAGCTGGCAATCTAATGCTCCAAAATTCTAAATCTGCTCAGAAGGGAAATTAATAATAATATAATAATAATAATGTTATTTTTATAGCACTTTTCTCCTAAAAGGACTCAAAGTGCTGTACATTTGCCTTTACAGCACAAAATACAAAACAAGCTTAACAATGTACATTAGTGAAATGCTTGGGTGAATAAGTGAGTCTTGAGTCTATTATTGAAGGACTCTAGAGTGGAGGCCTCTCGATTTGTGCTGGGAAGTGAGTTCCACAGAGACAGTGCCACAAAGCTGAAACCTCGACCTCCAGACGAATTCCAGGAGATACTAGGTACTGTTAATAGTCCTTCATCAATGGATTGCAGTAATCGAGTGGGACAGTAAGGAATCAAAAGCTACTTCAAGTACCTTTGGCCCTGGTCATGTAGGGCTTTAAAAGTTAGTAATCTTCAAAACAATTCGCCATCTGACAGGCAGCCAGTGAAGGGATTAGAGAATGTTTTTTATGTGGCTGGAATGGGGTTGGTTGGTAAGCAGCCTGGCAGCTGCATTTTGTACCATCTGCAAGCGGTGCAATTCTTTTGCTGGGAGTCCAAGGTAGAGGGCGTTGCAGTAGTCTAGGCATGATGTTATAAATGCATTTATGACTTTAGGCAGATCTTCTGTGGGAATTAAGTGCTTGATTCTGGCTATGTTCCTCGGATGAAAGAATGAGGATTTGATTGTGGCTGATACCTGATGTTTAAGTGTCAGGCCACCATCCAGGACAACACCAAGATTCCACACATGTTCAATGTTTTGTAACTCTGAGCCACCAAGCGTAAGTTCTGTTGGTTGGCTATGCTGCAGTCTTGTCCTGTGACCTATCATAAGGACCTCTGTTTTATCAATGTTCAGTCACAGCCAACTGGCACTCATCCACTCCTGGAGCTCAGCTAGGCAGCCATTTAGGGTTGTTATTGGGTTCTCAGTACCTGGAATACAGGACAGGTACAGTTGTGTATCATCTGCATAGCAGTGGTAGACCAGGCCATGACGTCTGATTATTTCACACAAATTATGAAGCATGGGAGATTGTATAGAACCCTGTGGGAAACCGCATGGAAGTGGCACTGGTGATGAAGAGTTTGCTCCAGAAGAAACTCTCTGTGACCTGCCAGTCAGAAATGATTTGCACCAGCTAAGGACTGTGCCATCCAGTTCCTGAAATGTTTCAGGTGTTCAAATAGAATCCGGTGGTCCAAGATATCAAATGCTGAAGAGAGATCCAGTAGGATTAAGATTGAACAATCACATTGTCACGACCAGGGTTTCCCGGCACAGGGGACGACGTGTATTACCTGTGAGGGCGCTGTGGCATGGTCCTTCTGGCGGAGGGGATGGTGTCTGGCGGCAGGCGTTGGCGGTGTTCCTCAGGCTCTGTGTCATTGTGGCTGGGGTAAGCTTGGTGGTGTTTCCATTCCGTTCTGGTATGGGCGCCGCCATCTTGCTTCTGGTCATGTGATTTAGGTGCTCCAATCCTGGCATGTCATATGCTCTCTCCCGACCATTCACAATCCTGCACTGAGTACTTAAGGAAGTTCAGAGCTATCCATACAGTGGTTGCCAGTGCAACATGTTTCACAGTGCATGCTGTGAGAGAGTTCCTGTGCTTCTGAGACCTGTCTGTTCCCATGCTCACCTGTGCTCTTGCTGGATCCCAGCTTCCAAGAAGCCTGCATCACTCTGCCTGCTCCCAGCCTCAAGCTGGAACCACCCTGCACCTTCTATTAACCCTCTCCCTGCCAAAAGACCTGAGTGTGCAGTTAACCCTGTACCTACACTTCCGTCATTTACCTCATTCTCTGTTGGCTCATATCACAGCTGATCCAGTTTCTACACTGAGCCATCTCAGTACAACTCTCCACTTAACTCATCTGCTACTACTAATCAAATTACTCCATATCCTCTCTGGATTTCATCTAACTAGTGTCAATCAGTAAACTGTCATCCTGTCTGCAGCCTTGCAGAAACCATTTGGATTACAAAGACTTTTTAGTTCTGCCACTACCTGGACACTACCCATCCATACTTCACTAAAGTTCTAGCGATCACTTCCCTCTCTATATTTTGGACTTCATATTATCCGTGTACATGTCTGCAAGTTCACTCTTTAAAAAACCCACTTTTCAGTTTAAGTCCGTTCAGGTGTCTGCTCCTATTACCACCCCGGGTCCACAACAAACCCAGATCCTAACACACCTGTGTCTCTTGCCATCAGAAGATCTTTTAGCACACATACCAGGGCTGTTTCACTGCTATGTCTTCTCCTGAATCCTGACTGGAATGGATCATTATAGCAGACTGCAGTTGCATAGCCAGGTTTTGAAGTAAGGGAAAGCAAATGGTAAAAATAGGTGCAACAGAGAGTGTGGCTAAGTCATGTTGTGGGGTATGACTGCCTTATAGTGGGCGTAATCACGCCCTCCAGAGCAATTTAATTGCTGCATACAAAGGAGGCACTTTTGCGTGACCTGCTAAACTCTTACATTTTCTAAACTCTCACCCTATTACATTTGGCCCTATGTGTGTGTTCATGTAACACTTAACAAATAACAAGATAGTATTGACATCTACAATTAGGGAGGCCAATCCCGGGGCTCTTTTTAATCCCGGGATTGAAAAAACTCAAGTCCGGTATTCCCGGGATACCCAGGATTGTCCTGGTTAAAAAAAAATGCTCCCCGCCCAGCCCCCACAGTTATTTACAGGCGGGGCTTGCGGCAGGTCTGGTCCAACCGGCGTCGGACTGCGCAGCGCAACCTCACGTCACGCTGGGCACTGAGCCGGGGGGAGCAGGGAACCATCTGAGCACTCTGCTGGAGCTGATCAGCGCTGCCCGGCATTTAAAAAAAAAATTATGGCCAATGCCGGGATCGGGATTAGAGGCTTCCAATCCTGGGATTGAATCCCGGCCATTTTTAACCGATCCCGGGATTGGCCTCCCTATCTACAATCAAGCAAAATTACTACCATCTGAATCATAATAATTTCAATTGAAAAGTAAATTCCATAAAAAGTATGACTATAGGAAAAGCTACAGTACATCTATTCAAAGTCAATATAACCAAACTTTGTCATGAATAAAATTCCTTATATAGTTGTGTATCTTTTCAACATTTAAATGTAACTATTGTTCTTCAATGTATACTATAGAAACGGCTTAGACCCCCAGTGGCTCTTAGTAGCTGTGGATCTTTAATTATTACCATACTCTATTAGTGGCTAGTGGCTGGCAAAGGATGCTAGGACATGTACTTCCACAACATCTGTAAAGATGTTGTTGCCAAAGCAGGGTGGTAGCATTTGCATATCCAGGGGTGCACGTCATCCACAAATGGAAGCCTCAAGCCTGCAGTCCTAATTGGAAGTGATGCCCACAATCCAGCTGTGTCTTACCTTGGCCGGCAAGAAGTGAGGGTGGCATCATTTGCTGGTCAGATTATGAATGTGGGGCTTGGCTGTAACATCATAGCCAAGTGCCATGTGCCCAGCGTAACACTGGCATGGATGATCAGCATTCCATAGTTTAACATGTAAGAAGAAGTAGATTGCTTCTCTTGTAGGTCAGCAGCCAGTGCTTCGTGTGGGGTACTGCGTAGGAATGAAATTACTGAATACATTCACTGTTTTAGGCGGCCCCTAACCTTTGTTACCCTAGGAAATTACCTAGGTTTGTATGATGGTAGTCCTGGCCCTGTGTTTAAGCCTTTGTATAGGGGCAAGGAGGGTAGCCCACTGACAAGCCTTGGATTTCTCTGCTCTGCCGGAGAACATTCCAAACCCAATGAGAACTATCTTGTCTTTATTACTCCATGAAATGCTTTACATTCTGCAAGTGTTTCACATTAAGGGCCTAATTCAGAGGTGGACGCAGAGGTGGACGCAGAGGTGGATGTAGAGGCAGACGCAGAGGTGTCTGCATTTGCATCTCTTGGCGGTCACCCATCTGATACTTTATACTAATGCCACTACAAAGCTCTTCCCAGGTGTAAATTGTGCATATGGATGTGCAAGAACTGAGATGTCCACATTGAGCATCTGCATACATTGGTGAGTATTTAGGCACCACCATTAGTCACACCATCGAAACTTGCAGCAGGCCCATGGCAGGTGAGCATTTTTCATCTAAGTATGGCTCCAATGTGAGCGATTGAACATCTATGGATACAAGTACTTCAGAGACGCGCCTGCGACACTCCCATAGCACGGCCATAAGGCAGACCATCTCCGAGCGTGCACAAAGCCATCTTCCGGCCACCACCCAGAAACACCCATCATTTTTCCAAGACGGTGGGACTAAGCTCGAAATGTGGTCAAACTCCAAAATTTCCCGTTTTCAGAGTTTTGACCTCATTCCCCATAAGTACCAAGCTCCGGGATGCGATACATTGTACCCGGTGGGCAACGCCATTTGCATTTGAAGTTGTCCAAAAGAAGCCATTATGGGATCCAAGAGTTGTCCTTTGCAATTGTAATCGCATTTCTAGGTACATACAGTACCGGCGTTACTGATGCCGGTATGTACCCGATAACTGGCGTGATGTAACGCATCCACAATGAGATGCTTAGTACATCCCACTCTATTTCTGATACCATGTGTCTGCAACGCAACAGCACCTTTGTGCATAGACACTAGGTAACGCATGCGCCGTACAAGATTCTAAGGATTGTCGCACACAGGCAGCAGCGAAAAAAATCGCTGTATTCTGTGAACATCGGCGTTGTGTGCGACGCTGAATCAGGCCTATCGCGTCTCATAAAATAACTCTGCCAAGTGCTCATTAAGTAAACTCATATACAGAAATTAATACTTTTCTTTTTTAACAACACAACAAGGGTACAGTACATCTAACAATTCACCCATATAATGCCCCGGCAAGTATCCTAAACCCAGTGTTTCCAGCTGCAGATACTGGTCTACTGAGAGGACTCGCTGTTCTATAAATACTAATTAGGAATTTTCACATGACTCCACTGAAATACCTCAGGTGAAAAGTGGTCAGTAGTTACGTATAACACATTATCTCATTTCATAGCAATAATGTCCCCAACTCACTAATGATGCTTGCTGAGCAGTGAAGAGTTATAGATTTGCTATCCCCACAAGGAATATTTGCAAATGTAATCATTTAATAGGTCAGCTGCCCCATACAGCAACTTTCTTCTTTTGTAGTTGGGAAGAGTTTGCAAAGTTAACCCAGTGCCTGTCAAACTGTCTCGCTTGCTTGGTCTGATTACAGGAGACAGGCTGGAAAGCAAAGCTCCCCCCCCCCCCCCACACCCCTCGTTACCAACTTTAATCAATCAAAAACTTTATTGCAAAAGCTGACAAATGGGAAACTTGTGCTCATTCAGCTTTGAAAGAGAAGGACGGGCTGTCAGTTTCCCACTAGACTATTACTAAACTTTTCTATTTTCTTTTTTAAAATGTGCTTTTTCTTTCTAATAAAAAATATATAGGTACTGTATGTGATTCTTTATCCGCAACGCTTGGAACTTTGGAATTTCAGGAAAAAAGAGTTTCTCCTTCATCGTAACACAGTGCTTAAAATATACCAAATTACATTTAAAAATTCCCCAGACATTCTTGTTTGTTTTGTTACAAACTGCGCCTCTTTCTACTGCACATGGGCACAAATAAAATGTTTTGCACCTCAGCATTTGTATTTAGAACGCAATTTGCCCTTACGCCTCCTTATTCAGCAGACGCCATATATAAAATAATAAATGTGGCCCCTATAATATTTTTAAACACCGATTAACAATTAATATTGTTGGCTCGTCGGGATGTAGTCAGGATCTCGATGGTCAGAATACCAATGGGCATCAATGGTCATCAGAAAACCATCTCTGGAATCCCGACGGTCAAAACGGTAAGTATTGGGGTTAGGGATTAGGTTTAGGCACTAGGGGAAAGTTACGGTTAGAGTTAGGCTATAAAAGGGGATGGTTAAGGTTAGGCACTAGGGGAAAGGTACGGTTAGGGTTAGGCTATAAAAGGGGATGGTTAGGGTTAGGCTGCGGGAGAGGTGGGTTAGGGGGAGGGTAAGAATACTCATCTTATGCATTGGGATTTTGACCATTGTGATTCCAAAGCCAGTATTGTGACCATCCAGATTCTAACCGCCGGGATCCTGTACCCAACCTGGTTGGTCAAACCCCAGGAAACAAAACCACCACAAAACCATTGTAAAATAGTTGGACTAAATTCAGTGGTTTTGTGCTCCCATTTGCTGACAATGTGTCAGGTTTTCAAAACCCCTCAGTGTGCCTGCTTTGATCTATTTGCACTATTTATTAAGTATTTGCAAATGGTCCCCAGCACAAAATCAAATTCCCAATTTGTTTTAAAAAGGGGAAGATAATAGATTTATGTATTTACTTGAATTAGTAGTTTAATATTCTGCACCCACCCTTTATAGATATATCGTAGCAGGTAGGTAATGCTTGAAGCAGATCCCAAATTGCAAGGACCATTGGGACCTACCTTTGCTTAGAAAGTTCTTTTACCCAAAAAAAAGAGGACCTCTTTCTGAGACATGGCGGTGCCATCCCATACTCCTAAAACCCCTGCTTTGTTCCCCATCCCATCCTCCTGAAGCCCCTGCTCTGTTCCCCATTCCATCCTCCTCAAGCCCCTGCTTTTTTCCCCATCCCATCCTCCTAAAGCCCCTGCTTTGTTCCCCATCTCATCCTCCTAAAGCCCCTGCTCTGTTCCCCATCCCATCCTCCTAAAGCCCCAGCTTTGTTCCCCATTCCATCCTCCTCAAGCCCCTGCTTTGTTCCCCATTCCATCCTCCTCAAGCCCCTACTTTGTTCCCCATTCCATCCTCCTAAAGCCCCTGCTTTGTTCCCCATTCCATCCTCTTAAAGCCCCTGCTCTGTTCCCCATCCCATCCTCCTCAAGCCCCTACTTTGTTCCCCATTCCATCCTCCTAAAGCCCCTGCTCTGTTCCCCATCCCATCCTCCTAAAGCCCCTGCTTTGTTCCCCATTCCATCCTCCTAAAGCCCCTGCTCTGTTCCCCATCCCATCCTCCTAAAGCCCATGCTTTGTTCCCCGTTCCATCCTCCTCAAGCCCCTGCTTTGTTCCCCATTCCATCCTCCTCAAGCCCCTGCTTTGTTCCCCATTCCATCCTCCTCAAGCCCCTACTTTGTTCCCCATTCCATCCTCCTAAAGCCCCTGCTCTGTTCCCCATTCCATCCTCCTAAAGCCCCTGCTTTGTTCCCCATTCCATCCTCTTAAAGCCCCTGCTCTGTTCCCCATCCCATCCTCCTCAAGCCCCTACTTTGTTCCCCATTCCATCCTCCTAAAGCCCCTGCTCTGTTCCCCATCCCATCCTCCTAAAGCCCCTGCTTTGTTCCCCATTCCATCCTCCTAAAGCCCCTGCTCTGTTCCCCATCCCATCCTCCTAAAGCCCATGCTTTGTTCCCCGTTCCATCCTCCTAAAGCCCCTGCTTTGTTCCCCATCCCATCCTCCTAAAGCCCCTGCTTTGTTCCCCATTCCATCCTCCTCAAGCCCCTGCTTTGTTCCCCATCCCATCCTCCTAAAGCCCATGCTTTGTTCCCTGTTCCATCCTCTTAAAGCCCCTGCTCTGTTTCCCATCCCATCCTCCTAAAGCCCCTGCTCTGTTCCCCATCCCATCCTCCTAAAGCCCCTGCTTTGTTCCCCATCTCATCCTCCTAAAGCCCCTGCTCTGTTCCCCATCCCATCCTCCTAAAGCCCCTGCTTTGTTCCCCATTCCATCCTCCTCAAGCCCCTGCTTTGTTCCCCATTCCATTATCCTCAAGCCCCTACTTTGTTCCCCAATCCATCCTCCTAAAGCCCCTGCTCTGCTCCCCATCCCATCCTCCTAAAGCCCCTGCTTTGTTCCCCATTCCATTCTCCTAAAGCCCCTGCTCTGTTCCCCATCCGATCCTCCTCAAGCCCTACTTTGTTCCACATTCCATCCTCCTAAAGCCCCTGCTCTGTTCCCCATCCCATCCTCCTCAAGCCCCTGCTTTGTTCCCCATTCCATCCTCCTAAAGCCCCTGCTCTGTTCCCCATCCCATCCTCCTAAAGCCCATGCTTTGTTCCCCATTCCATCCTCCTAAAGCCCCTGCTTTGTTCCCCATCCCATCCTCCTAAAGCCCCTGCTTTGTTCCCCATTCCATCCTCCTAAAGCCCATGCTTTGTTCCCCATCCCATCCTCCTAAAGCCCATGCTTTGTTCCCCATCCCATCCTCCTAAAGCCCATGCTTTGTTCCCCGTTCCATCCTCCTAAAGCCCCTGCTTTGTTCCCCGTTCCATCCTCCTAAAGCCCCTGCTTTGTTCCCCATCTCATCCTCCTAAAGCCCCTGCTCTGTTCCCCATCCCATCCTCCTAAAGCCCCTGCTTTGTTCCCCATTCCATCCTCCTCAAGCCCCTACTTTGTTCCCCATTCCATCCTCCTCAAGCCCCTGCTTTTTTCCCCATTCCATCCTCAAGCCCCTACTTTGTTCCCCATTCCATTGTCCTCAAACCCTTTTCTTTGTTCCCCATCCCATCCTCCTAAAGACCCTGCTTTGTTCCCCATCCCATCCTTCTAAAGACCCTGCTTTGTTCCGCATCCCATCCTTCTGAAGCCCCTGCTTTGTTCCCATCCCATCCTTCTAAAGACCCTGCTTTGTTCCTCTGTGTATGTTTCAGAAATTAAAGCCCAAATAGGAGTTCACTGTTCAAGCATTGGGAGCCTATGGACTCTCACAGAGATGTTGGTGGTCTGAGGGCTCGATGATGTGATTGGCAGTGACAGAGGCATGTCTGCCATTCCGGAAACACTTATTCCTTGCCGAGCACACCAGTTACAGTTGCATATTGCACCCTTTCTGCTCTGCTATGCAGAACAGCAGTGAATAAAAAATATTGGGCAACTTTCCAAACTGTGGGCCAAAGGTGTCTGCAGTCAGGAAGGTGGGACAGATTACTTAAACCTAGATAGTTGGGAGGTGTACTAGAAGAAAGCCTGTAAAAGGTTCAGGGCTGTATCTAGATGTGTGCAAGAGGTGCTGCCTCCCAGGGTGCAGGGTCCTGTGGGGGGCACAGTCGTTGCTCCATGGCACTTGCCTTTAGCTTGCAGGGTGCTCTTCTTCCTGGTGCCAGGGGACCCACCCCTCTGGAAAATTACCCTGTGATGGTGCTGGGTAGTTTGGAGAAGGTGAGAAATTGTCTGCCATAAATGCATAGTTGCACCCCTATCCTCCATTGGAAGGATCTGGTATTGGCCATCGCAGCCATCAGATCCCAATCCAACTCAGCATCTTTCAGATTAGATGGAACAAGCTCTTGATAACTGAAACTGGATCAATATCAGCCTGGAACCCTGTGCCAACCTTTCCTTATCTTCAACCAGGCACCTGCCAATAAAGAGGCTACTCTGAGGATCTAGAAATCAGACATCTCCTAGATATATGCACATAATAATGTAGCCTCTCTGTAACTCATAATAATTATTTAGAATGTTATCTGTAATTTAAAAGGATTATAAATAACATTAAGTAAAAAGTTGATAATTATTGATGCACAGGGCAATTACCACCTTTTAATTAGTTGGCACATAAAACAGAAGAAATAGCCTATCTCCCAAACAAACAATAATTATGATCCACATAAATAATAACTTCTAAGTCAATATGAACTACAGTACTTATTAGGAGGAGGCTATCTGTGATTTTGCAGTTATTATAGAACTTCTACTGTAGTTCTAGCACAGCTGGAAAGACAAAAGTTACATAAGGCTGTACAGATGTGTCCTCATACAGTACATCTAGCCTCAATACGCCATGCAGTGTGACTTGCCTGGTGTGAGTGAGCCACCAGTTCCCCTGCTACTCTGCTAGCGAATGTTCTGATTAATTTGATATGCGACTGAGTCTGTATATGAAGAACAACAGAACTTGGAATGAAAAAAGCTGTGGCTGCTACAATGTAGCACTTCGTATACAGATTCAGAGACTCAGACGCACACAGATATACAAGTGTCGCATGTCAGATTAATCAGCACAGTCGCTGGTGCTTCCAAGTCGCGTCCCATTGCGATTTAGATGATTTTCGGCAAACGATACACAAAAAAGACACTTGGCGCTAACAGAGTCTTGCGGTACCTGCACGCCGAAAGGGGCAAAGATGTTTAAGGACACATCTGTATTTGATAAAGCAAATTGTACTATTCTAAGACTATTCGCTTTAACGATATAGTGGTTGTGGCATACAGTAATGGGATTTTGTGATTCAGGCAGTGTACCTACTTAATCAAATATGTTTAAAAAAAAAGGGCTTTCAATAAAAGTTTTCATTTTACGTAAAAATGTCTGCTGCAGGCATCCAAATAAGAGTTTCTAATTTAAATGTATATAATAACATTCTAGGAATTTGACAGATGGGATGTTACGTGATTATGAAGGCGAGAAAAATACTTGAGCACAAAAATACAATTTCTGCAAAATACAGTTCTATTCAGATCAAACACCAGATATGTTTTACCCATAAACTACTGTAGACAAAGCTTTATTCATAACTACGTGTTCACGGCTCACAAAACAGATTCCCTCTGCAATAAACTGAAATATATTGTGCTACAATAAAAACATTAACACCTTGACACCTAGAGAGCAAACCAACATATTAAAGGGACTGTATAACTTATATTCTATATTTATTCACCCCCTCCCCCCAAGTAGCATTAAAGATCACAACGCCTCTATAAAAACATGCACTGTCCACATTTTATACTAGTGAAATAAACATATGAAACAACTAAACTGTTCTTACATGGCGTTAAATTATTTCTTCATTCTATTCATGATAAATCCACTTTAAAACTAGTTTAGGTAGGTTTTGCTGAGGAAACATGAGCTGTTCTACTGTGTGCACCATTAGCTGATCCCAATGAAAGCACCAGCTATATACATTTTTGTGTCCTTGTCGAGCGGCATCACTGTGGTCTGTGACACCCAGTGCGCCAAATAGACCTCATTCGCCTCCTCCAAAAAGGGGACGTGACCTCATGGGGAAGTGGCATGTCCTCATGGCATGCCCCGGTTTCATCATTCTGTGGGTGTGCCCAGCACCAGTGGCATAACCAAGGGGGGTTGGCCCCAGGCTCGTGGCCTGGGCGCTGCCGGACCGGTGGCGTGGGGCGCCGGTGGCCACGGTGCAGTTCCGGTAAAGTCAGTGTAGTGCGGACCGCAATGAATGGAGTCCGCACTACACAGTAACACATACACCGTCGCCGAGTAGTACACTCATACTACCCGGCGGCAGTCTGTGTGTTTCAGCAGCCAATGAGAGTCAGACAGACTCTCATTGGCTGCTGTGCCCACTGCTGGAGCCGGGCTGGAGCCTTCCAGCTCCCGCAGAGGATGATGGGAGAGACGTCATGATGTCTCTCCCATAGTACCGAGTGGGAAAACAGCGGCGGGCACGGCAGGAGCGGGGATTTAAGTGTTTTGTGTATGTGTATGTTTGTTGTGTTATATATGTAAGGGGCTCTACTGGCCGGAGGCACTGTATAGTGCCACTGTATCATTACTGGGGGCACTGCATAGGGGGAGCCACTACTGGGGGCACTGTATAAGGGGAACACTACTGGGGGCACTGTATAAGGGGCACTGCATAGGGCGAACACGACTGGGGGCCTGCATAAGAGAGACCACTATTTGGGGCACTGCATAGGGGGCACTGTATAAGGGACACTACTGGGGGCACTGTATCAGGGGCATTACTGGGGGGCACTGTATAAGGGTCACCACTGGTAGGTACTGCATAAGGGGGACCACCGCTGGGGCACTGTATAAGGGGCACCGCATAGGGGGGACCACTACTGGGGGCACTTTTTTAAGGGGCACTATTGGGGGCACTGTATAAAGGGCACTACTGGGGGCACAGTGTAAGGGGCACTATTGGGGCACTACTACATGGGGCACTGCTGCTGGGGAAATTGCAAGGGGCACTACTACTTGGGACATTAAGGTGCAAATGGAATGGAAAGTTCCCAGAGTGACGAGAAACGGTGGTGTGTCATGTTGACACCCCCCCATTTTTCAGTGACCACGCTCCTTGTGGCATGTGGCCACGGCCACTTTACGGCACACGCGCCTTCAGCGCGCACATAGGTGGGGAGGGGCTCTATTTTTCATCTTGCCCTGGGCTCCAAATAAACTTGTTACGCCACTGCCCAGCACTCCCGAAGAGATTCTCTCTACACTGCTGATTCCACTATGCCATCGCCCCTTTTGGCATTTGTTAGAAGTACCAGATGGCCAGTCCGGCCCTGGTGGTATAAACATTTTAGGACCAATGGGTGTCATAGTGGACATTTTGAATATAGTTCTCAGGGAGACTGAAGCACCTGATTTTTACAGTGATTACAGCACAGCTTTGCAACATGACAGAGACATTCACTCAATATGAGACAACGAAAGTTATAACATATGTAGATAAATAAAAAAAAATTAATTAAGTGATTATTTGTCACATTAAGGTATCTTATTTAGTTTCAAAGAAAAATTCTAATATTTAGCAAACTGTATTTCTTGGTAGTCCTTGATAAATTGACTGAGTACATATGAACATTTGTAAAAAAGGGCATCACAGTATGAGTGTATTTGTTATTGTACATACTATAAGTAATACTGCTGTACAGGGCATCACCGTATGAGTGTATTTGTTATTGTACAGACTATAAGTAATACTGCTGTACAGGGCATCACCGTATGAGTGTATTTGTTATTGTACAGACTATAAGTAATACTGCTGTACAGGGCATCACCGTATGAGTGTATTTGTTATTGTACAGACTATAAGTAATACTGCTGTACAGGGCATCACCGTATGAGTGTATTTGTTATTGTACAGACTATAAGTAATACTGCTGTACAGGGCATCACCGTATGAGTGTATTTGTTATTGTACAGACTATAAGTAATACTGCTGTACAGGGCATCACTGTATGAGTGTATTTGTTATTGTACAGACTATAAGTAATACTATTGTACAGGGCATCACCGTATGAGTGTATTTGTTTATTTTGTTATTGTACAGACTATAAGTAATACTATTGTACAGGGCATCACCGTATGAGTGTATTTGTTATTGTACAGACTATAAGTAATACTATTGTACAGGGCATCACCGTATGAGTGTATTTGTTATTGTACAGACTATAAGTAATACTGCTGTACAGGGCATCACCGTATGAGTATATTTGTTATTGTACAGACTATAAGTAATACTATTGTACAGGGCATCACCGTATGAGTGTATTTGTTATTGTACATACTATAAGTAATACTGCTGTACAGAGCATCACCGTATGAGTGTATTTGTTATTGTACAGACTATAAGTAATACTATTGTACAGGGCATCACCGTATGAGTGTATTTGTTATTGTACAGACTATAAGTAATACTGCTGTACAGGGCATCACAGTATGAGTGTATCTGTTATTGTACAGACTATGGGGCCTATTCATTACACTACCTTATCGCATCTGGAAACAGTGCTGCGCATGCGCTGTTACATCTGTAAAACCAGCGCATGCGCAGCACTGCCTACAGATGCGTTAAGTTTCGTACCCCCCCCGATCCCCCTCCCCCCCCTCCCCCTTCCGCTCACCTTCCCCCCCCCCCCCGACTTACCTGTCCGCGCAGCAGCCTCCGGCTCCGTCCTGCTGGTCTGTCACGTGGTTTCCCAGCAGACCACATGACAGACTAGAAAAATAAAAAAAACTTTTTTTTTCTTTTTCTAAACTTTCTTGTGCTCTGCTGGGGAGCACACAGGTCCGACCAGCCTCCGGAGCCTGAGGACGGAGCAGAGCGCCGGAGGGACTCGCCGGGGGACCTGCACACGCTGATACAGGTAAGTGGATTCTGCTATTCGCCACCTCACAGTGGCGAATAGTAACTGCATCAAATTCCAAAAATTGATAATTTTCGGAATTTGATGAATACCACAATTTCCACATCCCCATACTAATGTATGGGGAGTGTGGAAATTAACGCAGGGGAACTTAGCAAGGAGATATCTGTGATATCTCCTGTGTTAAGTCTATTCATGAATACCAAAATAACGTTATTAGTGTTGATGAATAGGCCCCTAGAAGTAATACTGCTGTACAGGGCATCACCGTATGAGTGTATTTGTTATTGTACAGACTATAAGTAATACTGTTGTACAGGGCATCACTGTATGAGTGTATCGGTTATTGTACATACTATAAGTAATACTGCTGTACAGGGCATCACTGTATGAGTGTATTTGTTATTGTACAGACTATAAGTACCGTAATACTGCTGTACAGGGCATCACTGTATGAGTGTATTTGTTATTGTACAGACTATAAGTAATACTGCTGTACAGGGCATCACCGTATGAGTGTATTTGTTATTGTACAGACTATAAGTAATACTGCTGTACAGGGCATCACCGTATGAGTGTATTTGTTATTGTACAGACTATAAGTAATACTGCTGTACAGGGCATCACCGTATGAGTGTATCTGTTATTGTACAGACTGTAAGTAATACTGCTGTACAGGGCATCACCGTATGAGTGTATTTGTTATTGTACAGACTATAAGTAATACTGCTGTACAGGGCATCACCGTATGAGTGTATTTGTTATTGTACAGGCTATACTGTAAGTAATACTGCTGTACAGAGCATCACCGTATGAGTGTATGTGTTATTGTACAGACTATAAGTAATACTGCTGTACAGGGCATCACCGTATGAGTGTATTTGTTATTGTACAGACTATAAGTAATACTGCTGTACAGGGCATCACCGTATGAGTGTATTTGTTATTGTACAGGCTATACTGTAAGTAATACTGTCTTGTTAGTGGAAAATATAATATTTTTTTTTAACTGTGGATATTGATTAAGATAAGTTTGTTAAAATGTTTGTTTTTGCTTGTTTGATGAGAATTAATACTGCTACAGTACATGTTGTTGCAGAATGTGTTGACAAAGTTCTATAGGAAACCACAAGCTAATTGCCATCAACAATTTAATAAGAAAAACATTCCTGAGTACAAGGTTTCTACCAAGTATTTATTTGTTTTGAAGAACTTTTTAAGGGCAACACTGTAGGACTGAGCTCATTTGTATTGTTGCACTGTAGTTGTTTTTGTTGCATGTGTAAATAGTATGAATATGATATCTAACTAGTCTGAGATACTGTATGGAAAATAACGTTTCCATCAACACAATTTTCTGAGAACATGGAAGTGTTACATGTGAAGGTTTATTCCTAGTTACAGTATGTTAGTTTTTGAGAAACCATTTCTAGTGTAAAGTTACGATAATGTGAAACCATTAGAATACAATAAGTTTACAGTACGGTGAATATGACAATAGGTACTGTATGTACATTTTGTGATAGATATAGTAGTGATTTGTACTTCTTATAAAAGTTGCCTGTAAGGAGTAGGGTACAGGATGCTGGCACTCGGGATCCCGCCGGGGAAAATCCCGACGCTGGCATCCCGACAAGATTAGGATACAGACACCTGTCAGTAGGTATCCTAACCCTCCCCCTCTCTCTACCCTAACCCTCCTTGGTGCCTAAACCTAACCTCCCTACCCTAGTACTAAACCTCCCCCTTCCCGCACCCTAACCCTCCCCCTCTCTCTACCCTAACCCTCCTTGGTGCCTAAACCTAACCTCCCTACCCTAGTGTCTAAACCTCCCCTTTCCCGCACCCTAACCCTCCCCCTCTCTCTACCCTAACCCTCCCCCTCTCTCTACCCTAACCCGCTCCCTCTCTCTACCGTAACCCTCCCCCTCTATCTACCATAACCCTCCCCCTCTCTCTACCCTAACCCTCTCCCTCTCTCTACTCTAACCCTCCCCCTCTATCTACCATAACCCTCCCCCTCTCTCTACCCTAACCCTCCCCCTCTATCTACCCTAACCCTCCCCCTCTATCTACCCTAACCCTCCCCCTCTCTCTACCCTAACTCTCCCCCTCTCTCTATCCTAACCCTCTCCCTCTCTCTACCCTAACCCTCCCCCTCTATCTACCCTAACCCTCCCCCTCTCTCTACCCTAACCCTCCTTGGTGCCTAAACCTAACCACCCTACCCTATTGCCTAAACATCACCCCTTCGCGCACCCTAACCCTAACCCCCTTAGTGCCTAACCCTAACCCCTAACCCTCCCCAACCCCACTACTTGTCTTCGGGATTCCCGGCAGTCAGAATGCTGGCGCCAGTATTCTGACAGGTGTCTGGATTCTGGCACCGGTATTCTCAGCGCCGGGATACTGAACGTATGCCGCTTGTAAGATGCTTGGAGACACCTCGACAATGATGCAATAAATAAAGAGAATAAATAGTATCAACATCATAGAATCTGGCAATCTTATCAGATAATTGGAACATTTGAAAAAAATCTGTTTTTAGTGATAATAGCCTAACTATTCATATCAGGCCTGATTCAGTGGGAGATACAGGTGCGATCGCCCATCTGTGAATTTATGCAAATGCCACCACAAAGCCCTTCCCTGGTGCACTCCCGCTGTCAGCATCCGTCTTTAGACCCCACCATTGGTGCAGTTTTCCATCCGATTAAGGCCTTCTATGTGAGTGATGAAGCATCTGTGCATGCAGACTAGGGGTGTGCACCGGCCACTTTTCGTGTTTTGTGTTTTGGTTTTGGATCTGGATCTTTCTTCGTGTTTTGGATCTGGATTGGTTTTGCCAAAACCACCCTTCCGTGTTTTGGGTTCTGGGTTTTGTATTTTGGATCTGTTTTTTTTTTAAAAAAAGCATAAAAACAGCTAAAATCACAGAATTTGTACGTTTTTCTGCTCCTATGCTATTATTAACCTCAATAACCTTAATTTCCACTCATTTCCAGTCTATTCTGAACACCTCACACCTCACAATAGTGTTTTTATGTCCAAAAGGTTGCACCGAGGTAGCTGGATGACTATGCTTAGCGACACGAGTGGGCGGCACAAACACGTGACCCATCTAGGCGTGATACTGCAGTGGCAGACAGGATGGCAGTTTGAAAAACTAGGCCCCAAACTGTACATAATGCAAAGAAAAAAAAGAGGTGCAAGATGGAATTGTCCTTGGGCCCTCCCACCCACCCTTATGTTGTATAAACAGGACATGCACACTTTAACAAACCAATCATTTCAGCGCCAGGGTCTGCCACACGACTGTGGCTGAAGTGATTGGTTCGTTTGGGCCCCCACAAAACAAGCTGGCAATTAATCTGTCCCTGCACAAACTGGCTCTACGGAGGCAAGATGTCATCCTTATCCTCTTCATCCACCGATTCCTCACCCTCTTCAGTGTGTACATCCTCATCCTCACAAAGTATTAACTCGTCCCCACTTGAATCCACCACCACAGGTCCCTCTGTACCTTCTGGAGGCTGGTCTCCCTGGAAGAGCTGATAATTCATTTTGATGAACATCATCTTCTCCACATTCTGTGGAAGCAACCTCCTACGCCTTTCGCTGACAAGGTTCCCGGCTGCACTAAACACTCTTTCGGAGTACACACTGGAGGGGGGGCAACTCAGGTAAAATAGAACCAGTTTGTACAGGGGCCTCCAAATTGCCTCTTTTTCCTGCCAGTACAGGTATGGACTGTCTGACATGCCTACTTGGATGCTGTCACCGTGTAATCCTCCACCATTCTGTCAATGGTGACAGTATCATATGCAGTGACAGTAGACATGTCAGAAATTGTTGCCAGGTCCTTCAGTCCGGACCAGATGTCCAAACTTGGTCCTGCCTGCCCTGCATCACCGCCAGCGGGTTGCTTAGGATACCTAAGTTTTTTCCTGGCAGCCCCAGTTGCGGGAGAAAATGAAGAAGGAGCTGTTGACGTGTCACGTTCCGCTTCAGCTGACAGTGTTTTCACCAGCAGGTCTTTCCACCTCTGCAGGCTTGTGTCGGCCGGAAAGAGAGACACCACATAGGCTTTAAACCTAGGATCGAGCACGGTGGCCAAAATGTAGTGGTCTGATTTCAACAGATTGACCACCCAGGAATCCTGGCAAAGCGAATGAAGGGCTTCATCCACAAGTCCCACATGCCGAGCGGAATCGCTCCGTCTTAGCTCCTCCTTCACTTTCTCCAGCTGCTTCTGCAAAAGCCTGATGAGGGGAATGACCTGACTCAAGCTGGCAGTGTCTGAACTGACTTCACGTGTGGCAAGTTCGAAGGGCTGGAGAACCTTGCACAACACGGAAATCATTCTCCACTGCGCTTGAGTCAGGTGCATACCCCCTCCTTTGCCTATGTCATAGGTGGATGTATAGGCTTGAATGGCCTTTTGCTGCTCCTCCATCCTCTGAAGCATATAGAGGGTTGAGTTCCACCGCGTCACAACCTCTTGCTTCAGGTGATGGCGGGGCAGGTTCAAGAGTGTTTGCTGGCGCTCCAGTCTTTGGCACGCAGTCGCTGAATGGCGAAAGTGGCCAGAAATTTTTCGGGCCACCCAAAGCGTCTCCTGCACGCCCCTGTCGCTTTTCAGAAAATTCTGCACCACCAAGTTTATTGTGTGAGCAAAACATGGGACGTGCTGGAATTTGCCCAGATGTAATGCCCGCACAATATTGGTGGCGTTGTCAGATATCACAAATCCCCAGGAGAGTCTAAGTGGGGTAAGCCACTGGGCGATGATTTCCCTCAGTTTCTCTAAGAGGTTGTCGGCGGTGTGCCTCTTACTGAAACCGGTGATACACAGCGTAGCCTGCCTTGGAGCGAGCTGGCGTTTCTGAGATGCTGCAACTGGTGACGCTGCTGCTGTTGCTGCGTAAGGTGATACATCTACCCAGTGGGCTGTCACAGTCATATAGTCCTTAGTCTGCCCTGTTCCACTTGTCCACATGTCCGTGGTTAAGTGGACATTGTGTACAACGGCATTTTTCAGGACACTGAGGACACTTTTTCTGACGTTTCTGTACAGTCTCGGTATCGCCTGCCTAGTGAAGTGGAATCAAGACGGGATTTTGAACCTGGGACACACTACCTCCATCAATTGTCTAAATCCCACTGCACTAATGGCGGATACCGGACGCACGTCTAACACCAACATAGCAGTCAAGGCCTCAGTTATACGTTTTGCTTCAGGATGACTGCTGTCGTACTTCATCCTCCTCGCTAAGGACTGTTGGAGGGTCAATTGTTTAGTAAAAGTAGTGATGTTCCTACTTCCTCTCTGGGATGATGAACGACTCCCAGCAGCAGCAACAGCAGCAGCGGCAGCAGGAGGCGTAGCAATGCAGGATCCTCCGGAGGAATCCGGGATAGGAGAGTCAGTCATGCAAGTGACATGGCCTGCAGGACTACTTCCGATCCTGACTAAGGAGGAAATTGACAAGGAGGGAGTTGACGGTGTGGTTTGCAGGCGCTTGGATACAACAGGACAATGGGATTTAGGTGTCCCTGGACTGCTTACGGTCTTAGCCAAAGTTTCTGAACTTGACAGTAACTTATTATGAACGCGCTGCAGGTGCCGTATAAGGGAGGATGTTCCTAGGTGGTTAACGTCCCTACCCCTACTTATTCCACCTTTACATAAGGTACATATGGCAAGACAGTTGTTGTCCGGATTTGGATAGAAATATTGCCAGACCAAAGAGGTGGAATGTTTGGTCTTCTGCCCAGGCATGATCGTGATGGGCTTTTTCATCCCACGGACAACAACTGTCTCCCCCGGAGCCTGATTTAAACAAACCACATCACCATCAGAATCCTCCTCGCCAACTTCCTCCTCAGCGCCAGCTATACCAGTATCCTCATCCTGTTGTACTTCAACAGTGACATCTTCAATTTGCATATCAGCAAGTGGACTGTGGGTGCTCCTTTCAGCACTTGCAGGGGGCGTGCAAATGGTGGAAAGAGCCACCTCTTCCCGTCCAGTGCTGGGAAGGTCAGGCATCGCAACCACCACCACACTTGGACTCTCCTTGGGGATTTGTGATATCTTCTTAGAAAGCACAGTTCTTTGCTGTGCTTTTGCCAGCTTAACTCTTATGATTTTTTTAGTGGGAGGAGGGCTTCCATCGTCATGTGAAGCTGAACCACTTGTCATGAACATACTAGGGATCGACCTTAGCCGTTCCTTGCCACTCCGTGTCGTAAATGGCATATTGGCAAGTTTACGTTTCTCTTCAGCTGATTTAAATGTTTTTTTCAAGGTCATTTTCCTGAACTTTGTCATTTGGGATTGTATGTGCCCTCTATTATAACATTGGGCATCGGCCTTGGCAGACGACGTTGATGGCATGTTATCGTCTATGTCATGACTAGTGGCAGCAGCTTCAGCACTAGGAGGAAGTGGTTCTTGATCTTTCTCTATTTTATTTTTATCGGAGAAAGTTTGGTCCTCCATTTATGTTATATCGATTTGATATATACGTGCGGCTAAACACAGAAAATATTTTTTTATTGTTGCTGGAGAGTAGTGCACTTTGTGGGTTACACCAGCCTTTAAGAAATGTGCCAGCCGGCTCTTTACTTATGGGACAAAGGCGCACGCTTGGCGCTGCTCCTTTGTTGATGCACGTGCGGCTACTGTGCACACAATTCACAAACACAGAAAATATATATTTTTTTGGTTTGGAGTGTACTTTGGGGGTTACAGCACCCTTTAACGGTCAAGCCAGCCGGCCCTTTACTTATGACACAGGCGCACGCTTGGCACTACTTTGTTGATGCACGTGCGGCTACTGCGCACACAATTCACAAACACAGAAAATATATTTTTTTTTGGTTTGGACTGGAGTGTAATTTGGAGGTTACAGCACCCTTTAACGGTCAAGCCAGCCGGCCCTTTACTTATGACACAGGCGCACGCTTGGCACTACTTTGTTGATGCACGTGCGGCTACTGCGCACACAATTCACAAACACAGAAAATAAAAATTTTTTTGGTTTGGACTGGAGTGTACTTTGGGGGTTACAGCACCCTTTAACGGTCAAGCCAGCCGGCCCTTTACTTATGACACAGGCGCACGCTTGGCACTACTTTGTTGATGCACGTGCGGCTATTGCGCACACAATTCACAAACAAAGAAAATAATTTTTTTTTTGGTTTGGACTGGAGTGTACTTTGGGGGTTACAGCACCCTTTAACGGTCAAGCCAGCCGGTCCTTTACTTATGACACAGGCGCACGCTTGGCACTACTTTGTTGATGCACGTGCGGCTATTGCGCACACAATTCACAAACAAAGAAAATTATTTTTTTTTTGGTTTGGACTGGAGTGTAATTTGGGGGTTACAGCATCCTTTAACGGTCAAGCCAGCCGGCCCTTTACTTATGACACAGGCGCACGCTTGGCACTACTTTGTTGATGCACGTGCGGCTACAGCGCACACAATTCACAAACACAGAAAATAATTTTTTCTTTGGTTTGGACTGGAGTGTACTTTGGGGGTTACAGCACCCTTTAACGGTCAAGCCAGCCGGCCCTTTACTTATGACACAGGCGCACGCTTGGCACTACTTTGTTGATGCACGTGCGGCTACTGCGCACACAATTCACAAACACAGAAAATATTTTTTTCTTTGGTTTGGACTGGAGTGTACTTTGGGGGTTACAGCACCCTTTAACGGTCAAGCCAGCCGGCCCTTTACTTATGACACAGGCGCACGCTTGGCACTACTTTGTTGATGCACGTGCGGCTAATGCGCACACAATTCACAAACACACAAAAAAATATTATTTTTTTAGCACTTGGGGGGAGCACCCCTGATGGACAGAGCACCCCCTGGACAACACTACAGCACCCCTTTAGGACTGGGACACTGCACAGGACTTTGGAGTGGACACAGCCCCTATGGAGAACTGACTGCACAACACAGTCCAGCCAGCCCCTATGGACTTTGAAGTAGTGGACACAGCCCCTATTAACAACAGCAGCACAGCACAACACAGCCAGCCCCTATGGACTTTGAAGTAGTGGACAACAGCAGCACAGCACAGCGCAGCACAGCACAGCACAACACTACTCTGCACTACACTACACTACACTACACAGCCCAGCCAGCCCTAACTCCCACCCTCCCTCTTCACTGTCCACAGCCGAGTGAGAAAATGGCGCCGATGCGGGTACCTTATATAGGTTCCAAACCCGCGAGACTCGGAAGGCGGGATGATGACGTTTTGCCTCGATTTCAGATCCGAGTCAGGCGGGAAAAGTCGAGCCTGACTCGGATCTGCCTCGGATTGGGGGGGCTCGGGGGGGTTCGGATTTCAGAAATCCGAACCCGCTCACCCCTAATGCAGACACTTTAGCGACATCCCTGTGACACTCCTTAACACGCCCATAAGATGGACCGTTTTTGTGCATCTTAATAGCTGCCGCAAACTTTTCCAAGACATTCTTGATACCGTGTGTCTCAATCGCAATTGTGCCTTTGTGCGCACGTGCTGTAACAAAAATCACTGAACTCCAGTAACATCGCCATCGTATGCGTAGTTGAATCAGGCCCAGTGTGCCACAAAGATCTAATATCTAAGAAGATTCATAACATTCAAATTACATCCTATTTACCATCTCATTTGTATCTGTATTTGTTTATATATTGCAGCTAAAAGGCTTTCTCCATTAAAGGTAATTGGAGTATCTTTTTTATTTTAGGCAAAGAACCCTGAAACTCACATTTTCTCTATTACTTTCATGCAGGGGTGTCTTAACAGAGGAGGGGGCCCATGCACCCTCCCCCCGTGCGGGGCCCCTTCCTCTCTCCCTGGTGGCCGGCAGCCGACTGACGCGGCTGGCCAGCCACCGGAGCATTAGTAGACTCCGGGCACTAGGATTTGCCCGGAGTCTACTGCGCATGCGCAGAACACCGGAAAAATGGCCACGGCGGCCATTTTCCAGTGTTCTGAGCAGCGCTGACACCCGATGCGGGACTGCGGACAGGTGAGTTCAAAATAATATGGGTGCAGGGTGTGCGGTGCGGGGCCCGTGTGCCCCGCACACACTGCACCCATTATAGATACGCCACTGCTATCATGAAATATGCACCAACACTGGCTTAGGGTAAAAGTCAAGTTACTGTATAAATATTATGACATATACTGTACTTGATCTGGCATCTTAGCAAAGCATTGTATAGTAGTTATATCAAATGAGGCTGGTGCTTGATTTAACTGAACGTGCCAACTATAAACAGCGAGCAGTATTCTTGTGGAATCCCCATTATACTTTAGTGGTATAACATAGTGTAACTGTATTCTTCAGGTCTAAAACAAATATGGCATCATGATGTCACTTTATGACATTAAAATAGATATGGAATTTGGTGAGTAACGTCTTACCATTTTGGCCGACTTGTAGACTTAACGACTGGGGACATCCCATCTCTGTAAAGGCTTTTTGTTTTGCTAAAGTTGACAACATTAAAAATGATTTTCTGAAAAGAAAAATTGAAAGAAAAGTAAAAATTAATCTAGACCATGTAATCATAATTAAATACCCCTTCACCCAAATGGAGTTATTATAAATTAGAGGAAACATTAATATTAATGTATAACAATAACCAACTGTAGTTCATAATATATTTAGTGAGTGTTATCATTTATATATGGTACAAATGTTCTACTTAATAATTAATATTATTATTATCATCATCATATATTAGTATAATTATGTATGTCCATTCCTGTAAACCAATGGTCGCCAACCTTAATTGGGTTTAGTAAAATTAAACCTCCTGAAGAGCTACTAAATTGTAGAAAAAAAAATCTGGCTAATAACCGAACAATTGAAGGTCATTTAAGGAAAATTTTAAAAAAATGTTTCATAGAAAACAATGCATTTAATTATTACAGTGATATTGTTGTAGTTTGTAAATAAAATTTAAGCACAGGCACATTTCACTGTTAATTTCAGCTCCAAAACGGTACATGCAGTAGAGGAGCAAATGATGCTGTATAGGCAGGGCTGCTGTGTGAGTTTCCGGCAGGGCTGGGCGGGAGTCACTCACTCTGCCGCAGTGTAGACGCCATGGGTGGAACCACAGGGAAGCACAGCTGCGACAATCACCTGACGTGCTTCCCTGTGGCTTCACCCATGGCATCGACACCACGGGGGAGCACGCATCGGAGGTCACTGCCTTCTAGCTTACTCGGCAGTACTGCAGCTAGGTGATCTACCAAAATTAAGACCGGCGAGCTACCGGTAGCTCGCGAGCTACAGGTTGGAGATCACTGCTGTAAACTCTCAAATTTATAGGAAGATTTAAACACAATAAAATTAAATAACTCAGTAGTAATGCACTGTTTTGTATATATCAAGAGCAAATATAATTTATTTATTACCATTTAGTTATATATATATATATATATATATATATATTATAATATATATATATATATATATATATTCACATCAGTCCATGCTCCAGTGGAGCTTACAATCTATATTCCCTATCACATGCACACACACATATACACTAGGGTTAATTTTTTGGGGGAGCCAATTAACTTACCAGTATATTTTTTGGAATGTGGGAGGAAACCGGAGCACATGGATGAAACCCATGCAAGCACAGGGAGAATATAAAACTCCACACAGGGCCGTTGGGGGAATCGAATGATGGTCCTAAACGTCATGGTTTAGCATTACTGCTGTGAGGCAGTAATGCTAACCATTACACCATTTGGTCTGCCCACAGATAATTGTGTGTATCTGATGTTTTAGGGTGTTTTTATGTGAACTGTAAACAAGTTTATATTGGCAGAGTACAGTATATGGTGGTGGTGTGCAAATGGAAGTTAGTCCACACAGCAGACAACTTAACCAGGTGTTGGTTTATTAACCATGTAGAACCTGGTAGCATAGGACACAGGGCTAAAAAAGGTACATGCTGTAGATGGTATGCCAGATGCATCCTGGTGCGTATAGGGTATGCTGGTCATTGTAGTGAGCTGGGTGTTATACACACACACACACACACACTGTAGGCTGACTGTAGGAGGTCTACTGTATGGCGTGGTGGTAAAACACAGGTCATTGGGCTCTCTGTAGGGCTTTGTAGTGCTCCCTGTGGAATGAGTAACTCAGGAGCATGTCTGGACATACAGGATGCCAAGGAGAAAAGACACGCAGTTATAGCCGCACATGCGCAGAAGGCTAATTTCGGAGGTCAGGGCTCAGTGGAGAACCGCTGTGCTCGGCAGCTGCAAGGCTAAAGGGAACAGAGGCTGCACAGAGCGCTCCTCTAACACTTCCCCTCGCTCAAGACCGTCTCTGGTGACGTGGGTTCAATATGAGCATCACACATTTTGCCGTCTCACCTGCAACCAGAAATAATAGATGTTATGTGAACATAACATACTACAGTACATCAACTTTTTAAATATATTACAGTCCACATTTCTTCAAGAAAACATTCAAGACATTAGATGTGAGACCTTTAGTTAAAATGTCTGCAACATTGTTTTAACTGGTCACATGAAATACACTGACTGAAGCATTATTTACCAGCTCTCTAATGATATTATGTTTGATAGTAATACAGTTGGATCTACCGCAATGCTTAGTACTGGAAGGTAATCAATGCACCACTGTTGTCACATGCAATGCTGATGGTCTTTTCTAAACTAAATATACCTAACTCACACATATTGACTTTTTGGCTGTTTCTGTAAGAGTCATGTACTCCGCCTCTGTAGTAGATAAGCAACTGTTGGCTGTTTTCTACTTACTGAGGTGACGTAGCAAAGAGGTATCCGGTATAGGTTTGCTCTGTCATCTTCATCCGTTCCCCAATCTGTGTCGCAGAATATTTGTAGTTCTAAAGTTTCTGTTTACTTGAACTTTGAGAACTGCAAACGGACATTTCAAGGCTGTTGTAATATAGATGTCAATGTTGTGTCATACAAAGCCACTAACCTTGGGAAAGGCATCTCAAGCTATGAAGGAAAATAGGTCTAATAGACTAAGAGTCAGCTGTTGGGAAAGATTATTGTCGAACGGCAACAGCTGCAGGCAGAATATTGTTTGAGAAGTTGTATTGGATGGACAGTAGATAGTTCGGTGTTGTTATACTGCACTTACTCCCAAATTCTTGTTCTGTTAATTCTTCATAGGATGTTATGAAATTTATATGTCCTTGTCAGTTAAGTTTATTTCACAATCTTTCCCTGTGTGTTGATTCATGAAGATAGAAGCATACTCTGGAATACATGGAGCCCTTCCACCTGTGGAGTAATATTATGTTACCATCTGTGTACAGTAGCTGTTAGTTTGTAAGGCTGTATATGATTCAAACGCTAGCTGTTGAACCTATGCAGTTATGTGGTGATGGCGCAAGGGAGAGACAGATAACACTGGCAAGGGATCATTGCACACAAGGCCTGATTCAGAGCTGAATGCTCTGACCAGAGCGCTCGCTCTGAATCAGGGCCCTCCTCCATGAAAATGGAGCGGCCTCCTGGCCACTCGTATAGCTGTGGGTGGCCACCCACAGCATATGCGAGCGGCCAAAAAGATGGTCGCGATGGTCTTGACAATCGCAACCATCGGGCTTGCGATGGAGACCCTGCGGTAGGGTCTCCCTGCCACAAGCCCTGGAGTGATTTTGGCTCTATCAGAGCCAAAATCACTCCCACTGACATCACTAGTGATGTCAGTGGGGCCGGCTTCAGACGGTAGGCGTTCCCATGGGAACGCCTCCGTCTGGCAGGCACGCCCCCGGCACGCCCACCAAAGGGGGCGTGCTGTCAATGAACATCGACAGCACGCCCCCTTTGGTGCGAGACCCGGAGCGATGGAAAGCCCGTCGCTCCCCGGGTCTCGCGCATGCGCACGACGGAGCTCCCTCCTTCGTGCGCATGCGCAGTGGGGAACATCGACCCGCTTGTGAGCGTCCTGGCGCTCACGAGCGGGTCTGAATGACCCCCATAGTGTACAGTGCACATAGGCCCTGATTCAGAGACGGACGCTCTGAAAGAGCGCTCGCTCTGAAACTGGGCGGTTTTTTTTTTGTGCGGCCTCCTGGCTGCTCGCATAGCTGTTGGTGACCACCCACAGCTATAGCGAGCAGCCAGGATGATGGTCGCAATGGTCAAGACCATCGCGACCATCGGGCTTGCGATGAGGTCCTTGTGGTAGGGTCTCGTGGCCGCAAGCAACAGAGAGCTTCTGGCTCTAATAGAGCCGGAAGCTCTCACACTGACATCACTGGTGATGTCAGTGGGGCCGCCCCCAAATGGCAGGCGTTCCTTCGGGAACGCCTCCATTTGGGCAGCCACCCCCCCTGCCCACCTACCAAACGGGGCGAGCTGTCAATCACCTTCGACAGCTTGCCCCCTTTGGTGCGAGACCCGGAGCGATGGAGCACCTGTCGCTAGCCGGGTCTCGCGCATGCGCACGACGGAGCCGGCTCCGTTGTGCGCATGCCCAGTGGGCAAACATCGACTCGGTTGTGAGCGCTCAGCGCTTGCGACCGGGTCTGAATCAGGCCCATAGTGTACATTGGGCCTGATTCAGTGTGCACAGCTGCAGGGAAGCGGCAATGCAGTACTGCACAAGTAATATGCTTATGGTGAAGGAGCCATCTGAGGGAAATGTTCTCATTTCTGGGAACACAAGCCAGCCCCGCCCACTCCCCGCCCCCAAACGGCTGCAGCCTGATCTTGTACTAGAAGAGAGATCTTGCAGTAGAAGACCAGGGTCACGCGCAGTACAGATCAGGCACATGCGCCGTTTCTCTAACATTGGATGGTTTGCGTACCACTCAGAAGCAGGCCCATTGTACCTTCCCCCTCACTAGAGCTTTAGTTTGCAAAGATTGATAATGCATAAATCTGTAATGGATAACCATGGAAGCTCCAGTAAATGATATTTTCGGGGTCACAATGAAATCAGAAAAACAGGCATATTTCATTTTGAGGGCAAATATGCTCTTTGCAAGATATATTATTTAAAGATAGAATTATACTTTAAATGGACTCTGCTATAATAGGACAACATCTGCAGAACAGGTGCTCAGCACGCTGCGAAAAAGCATTAAGACAGTATGCATCATCAGATTTGCCCACAACTGACTTTCTCTGCTGTGTTTTCACATCAGGCTAAATTTAGTCCAGTAATTGCTTTTTGAAAATGTTCAAGGAAGAAACAAGAATCCTGAACATTCCTTTTATCGCCAAGTCCAAAAGTCAGGAGAGGAAATTTAAACTTCTGTGCCAATTTCTTACATACGTGGAAGTGTATAACATCACACAAACTCCACCAATGGCTTGTTTAGCTTCTCTGTATACTGTAAATACATCATTTATACCTTACAAGCTGTGCAGAAATCTACCCTCTTTGTATGACCTCTTTATAAACATCATTGTCACTTTTAAACTTGGAATCAAATGTCAGCCCATATCAGAAATTGTAGATATATAAACCTGGTATAATAGGGAAAGAGATGCAGTTGGTGGTGAGGTTCCGTCAGATTCTCATGCACTAATACATTGTGAGCTATTCAGCATGAAAACCTCCCGCAGAGGTGAGGGCAAAAACAAATGAGCCCTACAGTAGAAAGGCCAGGGAAGCCCTTATGTAAGGCGCTACCAAAGTTACCAAAAGCTGCCTTTTATGAATGATGCATTGTCAACCCCCTTGGATCAAAGAGCTAGAAGTACCAAAAAAGGAAAGAAACCAGCACTAGATGTGTAAAGAGTAATTAATAAATGTAATAGTACCATGTGGATCTGTACAAAAAACATTTAACCACTTGCCTGGCCTGGTTGCATCAGCTACGACCACGCCAGGCTGGGCTTTCCCCTACATGGTTGCATCTGAAGCAACCAATCAGAATTCCCACTGGACGGCCACTGGAAGATAATCTTCCAGCTGACGTCAGTGTCAGAGGGACCTCCCGGACCCTCTGCATCCTTGTATCCTCCCCCCAGTGTCTGCCATGATTATTGCTGATCAGGCAGCCCCGCCACCACCCACCTGAAGACTGCAGAGAGGAGCAATGGGTAAATGTAAAGACATAAGGCTCCAACTATCTATATCCCAATATATAGCTTATCAATGTTTAAAATCAATGTCATTGTTATGTGTTTCAAAAAAAGAAAATTATATTTTTTTTTTATGAAATAACAGATACGTTTTAAATAGATGTTCTTGACCTAATTTAATTATAATAAAATTACAATTTCTGAGCGGTTTTTGGAAAAATATTATCCAGTTAAGTGGTTAAATGATAAAATATAGAGGATTGCAATAGCATAGTTAATGCACCATACATACAGTATAATAAAGGACAACATAGAACTTAGATATAAAAAAACAGATGGGGGCTATTCATAATAGTGTCAACCAACCTAGTTTGCCTTTTAATTTATTGCCCCTTTAAAACACCAGCAGACTCGCTGGGAACTCGTCAATGTCTGGATCATGCAGGCTATTATAATATATAATATCATATATTATTATTATTAATTTATTTTTGTACAGTTCCACATGGCACCATTACATGTATTAATTACTCTCTACATATATCTAGCACTGTTTTCTTTCCTATTTATTCCTTCTCTAATTACCCGCAATTTGTGTGGTCTCACATCGGAACCTCATGCTTACTTGAATCACCCCATAACCTGGTAGGGCTGGGACTACAGTGCTAGTTCTACATTAAGAACAGGATTAGAGTTGAAGAAAAATTTAAAAAATTATATTTTGTTATTTAGTGCACAGCATGCTGTCTCCCCTAGCAAATTCTATATATGGCTGCAATTCCAGTCATCCATGGCTGATTATCTCTATACCACCAGGGGGAAGAGAGAAAAAACATTATAATAAAAAAAGAAAGAAATGAGGAACCTTTAAAATATCTCCTGATAACTATCGTCTTTCAGCACTAAATGAACAAAACTGGAAGTCTCCTAAACTCCTGATTCAGAGATGGGCGGTAATACTACCACAGCTGCAAATTTGTATGCAAATATGCAAGTGTCGCAGCCGCCTGGATCTGTATTGAGTAGCCCACTGTCGACTTCACAAATCCAACTGACTGCATACAGATACGCAGCATCAGTCACACTATCAGTCAATTATCGGACGCTTGCATCTGAGTCGCCACCCCCCGTTGGCGCTCACAAACGGCCCCTGTCTGTCAATCACTTTGTGAATAAATCCTTACTGTGAGTGACATCGGTAATGAAACCTGAGGCTTGCATAGTGCGACTCAGACGCAGGCACAGACCACCGATAATCGCTCAACTGAGTAAACATCGGCTCTGCGTTCATCTCTGAATCAGGCCTCTTGTCTGAATTTCAGGACTGACCAATCAATCACAGATGTTGGGAAATGTTTTTCTTATCGAGCTCAATTCTAACATGTCATGCACATCAAAATACCTCTTTCATAATGCTATTACTGTAGATCATATTTCCAATCTATTAAGAACTACATTTGGGAGTATATTTACTAAAGTGAGAGTTTTTAGAAGTGGAGATGTTGCCCATAGCAACCAATCAGATTCTAGCTATTATCTTCTAGAACCCAGCATGCCTTGCACCAGTTTTAGTATAGCAAAATAGCAAAACTGTGGCAGAGCATTCTGGGATGTGTAGCTCTACAGCAGTTGGGGGGACGGTTATTGCCCACCCCTATTCTAGAAGGTTTACAGTAGTTAAATGTTAAGTAGAATCTGATTGGTTGCTATGGGCAAAATCTCCATTTCTGAAAACTCTCACTTCAGTAAATTTACCCCTTGGACTTGGATTTCCAAGTAAAAACACAAATCATCTGTGGGGCATGGCACTATCTGTAGAGGGTAGCTGACTAGATCTGGGCATGCTTAGCCAAATTGCAACAAATTCATTTGTTTACAGAAATCTTGAATGGGCTTTCATTAGATCTCATTTGTTCCATTGTATCTCTGCTCCTGAAATTGTTACTAAACTGATTGCTTTATCTTGTCAGTTTCATTCTGTGTTTTTCAGCAATGTCTATATACAGTATTTTCAGACGCGTAGCTTCTTCCTGGATGCAGAAGTAGCCAATGCACAGATAACATCAGCGATGCATTATAGCCAAGGGCAGCAAAAATGAAACCTCTATCGGGTGACATCTGAAATACAGTTTGAAGTCCGGATGATTTTAACTGATATGAAAGTCTCAAATCGATGAGCATAAAACCCTGGAAACATAGATGATGTCATGCAAATCAATATTCATCATTGATTTCTTATTTTATTAATGCAACAAAGAAAATGGGAATGTATATTTTTAGTGACAGTAAGCATTTAATAGATGTACATTTAGCAAATATTTTACTGTGTATCCAGAGTTATTTTGCTTTCTCCATTGATCCCCAATGCAATTAGTACAGTATTATATTATACTGTTGTCTATCCAATTGCATGAATAAACTATCATATGGGACTGTGGGCCTGATTCAACAGTGCACTGCTGAATGCAGATTCCCGATATCTGGGAATCTACGCAGACACCAGACCCATTCTGCGCATGTGCAGAACAGGTCTGTGAGTTCGCTTGCAAACTGGCAGCAGACTGTCAGTGATTGACAGTCTGCTGAAATTTGGGGATGGGAAGGGGGCGGCGACAGCCTTCGTTACCCAAAACGGAGGCGTGTCGCCGCCGTTGGGGTGGAGGGAAGAGGTCAGGATCTACGTTGGGTGACGGAGATTTCCTGGCCTCTTCCTCTAAACTGCGTCGGCCGGCTGCGGGACGTTACGGGTCACCGCAGCCGGCCGAAGGTACGCAGATTAACCGATGCTGCATTGAACAATGCAGCTCGGTTAAGTAATGCACAGGGGGCGTGATGCCTCCTGTGCATGGAATCGGTATGATTTACCGCCGGACCCCTGTCAAATCCAGACAGCGGCAGCCCGACAAGGATGAAAATCCCAATCGTCCCCAGGTAAGTATTCACTAACCTATTCTACCTCCTAACCCTAACCCTCCCTTAGGGGTGCCTAACCCTAACCTTCCCCCCCAGTGCCTATCCCTAATCCCCCCTCTAAGTGCCTAAACCTAACCCCCTTCCCCGCCGCCTAAACCTAAGTCCCCAGGGGGGGTGCCTAACCCTAACCTTCCCCCCCAGTGCCTATCCCTAATCCCCCCTCTAAGTGCCTAAACCTAACCCCCTTCCCCGCCGCCTAAACCTAAGTCCCCAGGGGGGGTGCCTAACCCTAGGTCCCCCCCGGGGGTGCCTAACCCTAACCCTCCCTCCCCCTAGCCTAACCCTAACCTCCCTGGGGGGTGCCTAACCCTAAGTCCCCCTCGGGGGTGCCTAACCCTAATCCTCCCTCCCCCTAGCCTAACCCTAACCTCCCGGGGGGGTGCCTAACCCTAAGTCCCCCTCGGTAGCCCCTAACCTAACCCTCCCCCCCCTGCGGCTGTCCGCGCTCGGCACCTGGCATCACTTCGATCAGATTTAGACGCCTGTCATTTAACCCTCGCCGGGATTAAGCAGTCGGGAAGCCAGCTTTCGGGCTTAGGTCCGCCGGCTTCCTGACTGCATACCCTGTGCATTAATATATCTGCAAAGGATCGCAATTGCAAAGCTGCCTGAGTACATACATCATACTGTATATCTATAGCCTAAGTGCAGCTTTGCAATTACGATCCTTACAGAATCAGGCCCTGTGATCCTAAAAAGCAGGTATATTGTTATTAATAGGGGTGTTTTCTGTGTGTTAATGTCTCTACTTATAAAGTACTTCATTACAGATGGGCATCCTCTCGGTATTGTAACAATGTATCCAATAGCTCCCATCTTTTTTAATATTGGAATTGAGAGAATTTGGGAGAAGTGGGTGTGGTCACTCTAAGGGAGGTGTTCCCAGACCCCATCCTCTTTCAATGCCAAGCACTCCTGCAGCTGGAATATGCAGCATTGAAGGGTCATGCATTAGCGGGGCACACCTCCTCACTGCTAGGATGCAGTCACCATTTCAAAATTCAAAATGCCCATAATCATAATGTTAACACTACAATGTCAACAATTATGATATCAACATTGTTGAAATGTTGACATAGAATACGTCACCATCTGCAGAATGTTGACATTTTGCACTGAGTGGAAGGTTAGGGTTAGGCTCTTGGAAAGGTTAGGGTTAGGCTCTTTGAAGGTGAGGGTTAGGCTACAGGACAGGAGGGTTACAGTTAGGCACTAAGGGTGTGTTAGGGTTAGGCGCTTTGAAGGTTACGGTTAGGCTACAGGACAGTAGGGTTAGGGTTAGGCACTAAGGGAGTGTTAGGGTTAGTCTGCAGAAGGTGGTTAGGCTACAGGACAGGACGGTCAGGCTGCAGAAGGGGAGGGTTATGGTTAGGCACTAGGGAAGGTTAGGGCTATGCTGCAGCAGGGGAGGGTTAGGCATTAGGAAGATTCAGGATAGGGATAGACAGCGGAAGGATAGGGTTAGGCTACAGGACATGAGGGTTAGGCTTAGGCACTAAGGGAGTGTTAGGGTTAGGCTGCAGAAGGTGAGGGTTAGGCTACAGGACAGGAGGGTTAGGCTTAGGCACTAAGGGAGTGTTAGGGTTAGGCTGCAGAAGGTGAGGGTTAGGCTGCAGTACAGGAGGGTTAGTCTGCAGAAAGGTGAGGGTTAGGCTACAGTACAGGAAGGTTAGGCTGCAGAAGCGGATGGTTAGGGTTAGGCACTAGGGAAGGTTAGGACTATGCTGCAGCAGGGGAGGGTTAATATTAGGCACTAGGGGGAAGGCTAGGGATAGCCTGCGGAAAAGGAGGGAAAGAGTTAAGCTACAGGACAAAAGGGTTGGATTAGGCACTAGGGGAGTGTTAGGGTTAGGCAGCGGAAGGGGAGAGTTACAGTTAGGCTACGGGACAGGAGTTTGGGTTAGGTACTAGGGGAGTGTTAGGGTTAGACTGCAGAAGGGAAAGGTTAGAGTTTCGGGGCAAGGATTAGGGGTGTTACTTACCCACTCACTCGCTGCAGGATCAGCTGGAAACCATCATAATGTCATCTCTTGACCTGGAAGACAGCACTGGAGCCGCCGAATCAGTCAAACAACGGAAGTCTCCTCCACTGAACCACTATGAACATTTTAGTGACATTCTAATAATGTCGACATGTCATCACTGTCGACATGGTGGATGTTAATAGGCCACTCATGTCAACATTTTGACCCCCTTCCCACTGTTCTGAAACTGTTGATCCACAAGGGGGGAGATTTATCACAGCCTGGAGAGATTTAAAGTGGAGAGAGAAAAAGACCAACCAATCAGGTTGGTCCTATACCCAGGGGCATCACACACCCTGCACCCATTAAAAACATTCACCAATGTATCAGAGGTTCTCTGACTAATAAATATTCTAAAGAGTTACTACTGTATCTGGCTACAGTCGCCACATGGGTCTTGTGGGGCCACTGACAAATAACATTTTACACAGGACTAGCAGAAGAGGACTCTAGCGATAATAATAATACTGTTAGCTGCCAGAATTATGTGTGGTAAAATATCCCAGTTTACTCTGAAGATAGGAAGTGTACACATACATGTACAGCAACCCCACTGCTACAGAGCTTTGGTCAAGCCTGCATCTCCTAGCTACAGTATATACTGTATTCATTTACAATCTCTTTGAAGCAAAATGCTGTACTACAGGGTATGCTACCTGCGAAATTGCAGGACACACACCCTGCTGATCAGTTAATCGGCAACACCTGTGTCTTGTTAACCGCACAGTGGCAATGTCTTCTGGTTTTATGGGAAGGTTTACAGTAATGAAAGAAATATAAAATGTTCTGTAATATTGATCCTGCTCATTAAACAGCTTGAGAGAAAGGCAGGAGCCAGCTTCGGTAAATGCTTATTGTGAGTTCGAGTCAATCTGGGAGCCATACAAATCTCCACTGGCTGTTTAGACGGTAATGTAATTTGGCTATATGAATACTTAGAACAAAAACTTTTTTTTCCTTTAATTTTTATTTGCATATGTGACATTGGCCCTCATTCAGAGCCGTACGCTCTGAGCAGAGCGCGCGCTCTGAATGAGGGCCGGGCTCCATTTTCATGGAGCGTCCTCCTGGACGCTCGTATAGCTGTGGGTCACCACCCACAGGCTATACGAGCGTGCTTTGTGATGGCCGCGATGGTCGAGACCATCGCGACCATCGAAATTGCGAGCCGGAGCCTGCGGTTGAGGTTTTCAACCGCAAGCTCCGGAGTGATTTTGGCTCTATCAGAGCCAAAATCACTCCCACTGACATCACTAGTGATGTCAGTGGGCCGGCTTCTGACGGGAGGCGTTCCCGTGGGAACGCCCCCGTCAGGGAGGCACGCCCCCGGCACGCCCACCAAAGGGGGCGTGCTGTCAATCAACATTGACAGCACGCCCCCTTTGATCGGACACAACGAGCGAAGGACTTTCCTTCGCTCGTCGCGTCTGGCGCATGCGCACGACGGAGCTCCCTCCGTTGTGCGCATGCTCAGTGCATAACATCGACCCACTTGCGAGCGGACAGCCGCTCGCGAGTGGGTCTGAATCAGGCCCATTATTAGAAGGTAATATTACTTAACTTAGTATTAGTACCTAATAATTACAAGCGACTGTGATGTTACATTTAAAACTCCTCAACGTTAAAATTAATTATCATCCATTTATTTTAACTGTATTAATCCAGGTGGATAAATTATCAGTGACAATATCATTAATAATACTATTATTAGTATTTTTATTATTATTATTTACGTATATTGCTCATACATATTCTACAGTGCTTTACAACTTGGAACAACCACAGTTATAAAACAAGACTGTGGAGAAGGGAATTTAACAACCTTCAGTTTTTGTATTTAAAATGCGTCTGATACGGTTTTCAAAATATGAATTTATCTTATCTCTTTTTTTTTTAAATTAAAAACTGCAAACCAATTTTTTTTTTCAACGCAAACTGCAATGATGGTTTTGTGGGATCCATATACTAATGGCGCAATATATCAACAGGCAGTTTAGAATCCGCATGGAAAGATACACAATTTTTACAAGTGACTCTCATTATCGAGATTGCTCAAAATGAGTGGATGAGTTCTGAGTATGATATTTATAAAAATGTGCCCGATTTATACAATTGATTGCTAAAATGAGGTAAAAATTAGTCACCAAAAAAACATTTACATACAAGACTAATAGAGTAATACTTAAAATATTAAGTATGGCGCACTGGTGAATGCACAGCCTACACACCGCGGGAGGATTGGTAATTCCACCATTGTGATGTAGCCATGTCTCTCTGCCCTGATTCTTGGATCTGATGTTGGGACATGTGCTATAAGAGGTGTGTTAGAAAATGTGCTATCACAGACAGTCTATCATAGATTAAGCAGAAAACCTGCATGGGAATACATGTTTGCAAACCATCATATCATTTCCATTTAGGCTGGTAGCAGGTAACTAAGAAGTGTACAGTGGGCCTTATTCAGTGTGCACTGAACTCAGATTACCGATGGTCAGGAACCTGCGCAGGCGGCGGTCCGGCAGATGACTGTCAGTGATTGACAGTCTGCTGCCAGGGCTATAACTATGTGACCTAAGCCATGGCACACAGCACTGCAGGGCAGGGGGCGCTGTTTGGGCCTGTCAATTTTCTGTTTATTATCATTCTCACTTGTAGCTTCCTCTTCTTTTGTCCCCAGCATCTCCTGGCCTCCCCAATCTCTTCCCTGGCCCTTCCCCATGAGACCATGGCACTTTTTCGGGTGCACGTTTTATGTCCCTATTTGAAAAATAAAGGTGGGGGGCTGCCAATGCTCTTTCTGGCTAAGGGCACCAAAAAGTCTAGTTACGGCTCTGTCTGCTGCCATTTGTGGGCGGGAGGGGGCGGCTACGGCCTTCGTTTCCCGAAACTGAGGGGTGTCGCCACTATTGGGCGGAGGGAAGAGGCCAGGATCTCCGTCCGCTTACAGAGATTTCCTGGCCTCTTTGTTATATCTGCAGCGGCCTGGCGTGCGTGTTACCCCATGGGTCACTCAGCCGGCCGATGTTATCGCACATTATCCGATGCTGCATCCTTGGAGGCAGCTCGGATAAATAATACACGCAGGAGGCATCAAGCCTCCTGCTGCATTACCGTAATTGCAAGGATGGAATTGTAAAGCTGCTCACGTGCAGCTTTGCAATTCCTCCCCGGTTCTGAATCAGGCCCAGTGTTAATAGCATTCACTCATCACAGGAGTGGAAACGGTAGTTGCTGTAGGTAAGTGCAAAAAATGAAACTGAAATATGCTGGGAAGTTGGGGGTTAAACTTTATGAGGAAAAATAGGTTTTTTTTTTTGGTTTTTTTTAAATTGACACGGAAGTGGTAACTTTTTGTATTTCTGCTCCGGAGCAGTGATTCGCAAAACAGAGTAAATCTCAGGACGTTTGCTGAAAATGTTGCTCATCTCTGCAAAAGTGTTAAAATGGGACAATGTTGATGTCTAAGCAATTCATTGGAAGGAGGTGACACTATTTGGCAAGTCAATGGAGTGAGAAAATACTGTAGAATGAACTGGAGAAAGGAATATGGCTGAATATGGAAAAACACTTAAACAACCCACTACTTCAAAAAACTGGCTTAATTAATCCTCCTTTAAAGGCATGTCAATTAAATTTACCAATTAAAACTAGATGGTGTAAGGTTTTTTTTTTTTTTTTTAATACAAACTCATAAAAAGCAATGTTATTGTGAATTTCAACATGACTGAGGGGGAGATTTAATAAAGATTGGAAAAAGATAAAATTGAAGATAAATAGCACCAACTAATCAGCTCCTAACTGTCACTTTACAGACTGTGTTTGAAAAATGACAGTTAGAAACTGATTGGTTGGTGCTATTTATCTCCACATTTATCTCTCAACAAGCTTTATTAAATCTCCCCCTGAGTGAGACAATGGGAATTGTATAGAATTTTCCTATTTCTCTCAGAAAAGTTGCTTATTACAGAGAGGTACAGTATATGTTTTATCTGGTCTATGGGCCTGGTTCAGAAGTGAACGCTAGAGCACTGTGCTGATTGCAGATTCCCGATTATTAGGGGTGAGCGGGTTCGGATTTCTGAAATCCGAACCCCCCCGAGCCCCCCCGATCCGAGGCCGTTCCGAGTCAGGCTCGACTTTTCCCGCCTGACTCGGATCTGAAATCGAGGCAAAACGTCATCATCCCGCCTTCCGGGTCGCGCGGGTTTTGGATTCTATATAAGGTACCCGCGTCGGTGCCATTTTCTCACTCAGCTGTGGACAGTGAAGAGGGAGGGTGGGAGTTAGGGCTGGCTGGGCTGTGTAGAGTAGTGTAATGTAGTGCAATGTAGTGTTGTGCTGTGCTGTGCTGTGCTGCGCTGTGCTGCTGTTGTCCATAGGGGCTGTGTCCACTCCTCCAAAGTCCCTAGGGGCTGGCTGTTTTGTGCTGTGCTGCTGTTGTCCATAGGGGCTATGTCCACTCCTCCAAAGTCCATAGGGGCTGGCTGTGTTGTGCTGTGCTGCTGTTGTCCATAGGGCTGTGTTCACTCCTCCAAAGTCCATAGGGGCTGGCTGGACTGTGTTGTGCAGTCAGTTGTCCTTAAGGGCTGTGTCCACTCCAAAGTCCTGTGCAGTGTCCCAGTCCTAAAGGGGTGCTGTAGTGTTGTCCAGGGGGTGCTCTGTCCATCAGGGGTGCTCCCCCCAAGTGCAAAAAAAATAAATATTTTTTCTGTGTTTGTGAATTGTGTGCGCAGTAGCCGCATGTGCATCAACAAAGTAGCGCCAAGCGTGCGCCTGTGTCATAAGTAAAGGGCCGGCTGGCTTGACCGTTAAAAGGTGCTGTAACCCCCAAAGTGCACTCCAAACAAAATAAAAAATAATTTTCTGTGTTTGTGAATTGTGTGCGCAGTAGCCGCACGTGCATCAACAAAGTAGCGCCAAGCGTGCGCCTGTGTCATAAGTAAAGGGCCGGCTGGCTCGTCTGTTAAAGGGTGGTGTAACCCCCAAAGTGCACTCCAAACAAAATAAAAAAATATTTTCTGTGTTTGTGAATTGTGTGCACTGTGGTTGCACATGCATCAACAAAGGAGCAGCGCCACGCCCATAAGTAAATCAGGCTCCGGGGGAGACAGTTGTTGTCCGTGGGATGAAAAAGCCCATCACGATCATGCCTGGGCAGAGGACCAAACATTCCACCTCTTTGGTCTGGCAATATTTCTATCCAAATCCGGACAACAACTGTCTTGCCATATGTACCATATGTAAAGGTGAAATAAGTAGGGGTAGGGACGATAACCACCTAGGAACATCCTCCCTTATACGGCACCTGCAGCACGTTCATAAAAAGTTACTGTCAAGTTCAGAAACTTTGGCTAAGACCATAAGCAGTCCAGGGACACCTAAATCCCTTTGTCCTGTTGTATCCAAGCACCTGCAAACCACCTCCTCCTCATCAATTTCCTCCTTAGTCAGGATCGGAAGTAGTCCTGCAGGCCATGTCACTGGCATGACTGACTCTCCTATCCGGGATTTCGCCAGAGGATCCTGCATTGCTCTGCCTACTGCTGCTGCTGCTGTTGCTGGGAGTCGTTCATCCTCCCAGAGAGGAAGTAGGAACACCACTACTTTTACTAAACAATTGACCCTCCAACAGTCCTTAGCGAGGAGGATGAAGTACAACAGCAGTCATCCTGAAGCAAAACATATAACTGAGGCCTTGGCTGCTATGTTGGTGTTAGAAGTGCGTCCGGTATCCGCCATTGGTGCAGTGGGATTTAGACAATTGATGGAGGTAGTGTGTCCCCGGTTCCAAATCCCGTCTAGATTCCACTTCACTAGGCAGGCTATACCGAGACTGTACAGAAACATCAGAAAAAGTGTCCTCAGTGTCCTGAAAAATGCCGTTGTACCCAATGTCCACTTAACCACGGACATGTGGACATGCCCCGCATGTACCACTTAAGCCCCACTACGCCTCTGAGAGGCAATGCTTTCATGCCTTAGCTGTGCCTCCTCTGAACAGCAGAAGTTAGAACCTAAACCCATGACAAATAACTGGCCAGCCGCAATACAAGAACAGGGGAGGGGAACACTACAAGAAAGAGGGCAGACTAAGGACTATATGACTGTGACAGCCCACTGGGTAGATGTATCACCTTACGCAGCAACAACAGCAGCATCACCAGTAGCAACATCTCAGAAACGCCAGCTCGTTCCAAGGCAGGCTACGCTGTGTATCACCGGTTTCAGTAAGAGGCACACCGCCGACAACCTCTTAGAGAAACTGAGGGAAATCACCGCCCAGTGGCTTACCCCACTTAGACTCTCCTGGGGATTTGTGATATCTGACAACGCCACCAATATTGTGCAGGCATTACATCTGGGCAAATTCCAGCATGTCCCATGTTTTGCTCGCACAATAAATTTGGTGGTGCAGAATTTTCTGAAAAGAGACAGGGGCGTGCAGGAGACGCTTTGCATGGCCCGAAAAATTTCGGGCCACTTTTGCCATTCAGCGACTGCGTGCCGAAGACTGGAGCACCAGCAAACACTCTTGAACCTGCCCCGCCATCACCTGAAGCAAGAGGTTGTGACGCGGTGGAACTCAACCCTCTATATGCTTCAGAGGATGGAGGAGCAGCAAAAGGCCATTCAAGCCTATACATCCACCTATGACATAGGCAAAGGAGGGGGTATGCACCTGACTCAAGCGCAGTGGAGAATGATTTCCGTGTTGTGCAAGGTTCTCCAGCCCTTTGAACTTGCCACACGTGAAGTCAGTTCAGACACTGCCAGCTTGAGTCAGGTCATTCCCCTCATCAGACTTTTGCAGAAGCAGCTGGAGAAAGTGAAGGAGGAGCTAAGACGGAGCGATTCCACATGGCATGTGGGACTTGTGGATGAATCCCTTCATTCGCTTTTCCAGGATTCCTGGGTGGTCAATCTGTTGAAATCAGAACACTACATTTTGGCCACCGTGCTCGATCCTAGGTTTAAAGCCTATGTGGTGTCTCGCTTTCCGGCCGACACAAGCCTGCAGAGGTGCAAAGACCTGCTGGTGAAAACACTGTCAGCTGAAGCGGAACGAGACACGTCAACATCTCCTTCTTCATTTTCTCCCACAACTGGGGCTGCCAGGAAAAAACTTAGGTATCCTAGGCAACCCGCTGGCGGTGATGCAGGGCAGGCAGGACCAAGTTTGGACATCTGGTGTGGACTGAAGGACCTGGCAACAATTTCTGACATGTCTACTGTCACTACATATGATACTGTCATCATTGACAGAATGGTGGAGGATTACATCGGTGACAGCATCCAAGTAGGCATGACAGACAGTCTGTAGCTGTACTGGCAGGAAAAAGAGGCAATTTGGAGGCCCCTGTACAAACTGGCTCTATTTTACCTGAGTTGCCCCCCCCTCCAGTGTGTACTCCGAAAGAGTGTTTAGTGCAGCCGGGAACCTTGTCAGCGAAAGGCGTAGGAGGTTGCTACCACAAAATGTGGAGAAGATGATGTTCATAAAAATGTATTATCAACTCTTCCAGGGAGACCAGCCTCCAGAACGTACAGAGGGACCTGTGGTGGTGGATTCCAGCGGGGACGAATTAATACTCTGTGAGGATGAGGATGTACACAACACTGAAGAGGGTGAGGAATTGGTGGATGAGGACGACATCTTGCCTCTGTAGGGCCAGTTTGTGCAGGGACAGATTAATTGCCAGCTTGTTTTGTGGGGGCCCAAATGAACCAATCATTTCAGCCACAGTCGTGTGGCAGACCCTGGCGCTGAAATGAATGATTGGTTTGTTAAAGTGTGCATGTCCTGTTTATACAACATAAGGGTGGGTGGGAGGGCCCAAGGACAATTCCATCTTGCACCTCTTTTTTTTCTTTGCATTATGTACTGTTTGGGGCCTAGTTTTTAAAACTGCCATCCTGTCTGCCACTGCAGTGTCACTCCTAGATGGGTCACGTGTTTGTGCCGCCCACTCGTGTCGCTTAGCATAGTCATCCAGCTACCCCGGTGCAACCTTTTGGACATAAAAACACTATTGTGAGGTGTGATGTGTTCAGAATAGACTGGAAATGAGTGGAAATTAGGGCTATTGAGGTTAATAATAGCACAGGAGCAGAAAAACCCACAAATTCTGTGATTTTAGCTGTTTTTATGCTTTTTACAAAAAAAATACAGATCCAAAACACAAAACCCAGAACCCAAAACACGGAAGGGTGGTTTTGGCAAAACCAATCCAGATCCAAAACACAAAGAAAGATCCAGATCTAAAACCAAAACACAAAACACGAAAAGTGGGCGGTGCACACCCCTACCGATTATAGGGAATCTGTGAATGCGCTGTAAATGCGCCATAGAGCTTCATTACTTTCCCATATTTACTGCATGAGATGAATCTACCTGAGTGTTTCTGCCGATTAATATCCTTCTCTCTGATCAAGGTGCTAACTTCAACTCTTACAACATCACTGATCAAGCCAAATATTTGAAGTGTAAGCTATTGCCCGCGTTTTCCTCCTGACACTTGATTATCGGGAATCTGTGACTATGAGTGCACTGGACCTGTTCTGCGCCTGTGCAGAATGGGTTTGTCAGTGACTGACAGTCTGCAGCCATTTCTGGGCAGGGAGGGGGCGGCGACGGCCTCTGTTTCCCAAAATGTAGACCTGTCGCTACTGTTGGGGGGGTGGGGTGGAGACCCTGGCCTCTTTTGTACATGTGTGGTGACTGGCTTCGGTGACCCCATGGTCACTTAGCCGGACGATGGTAGTGCTGATGATCCAATGCTGCGCCCATGGAGGCGTGACTCCTGCTGCTGCATCACTATATTAGTGCTATCGCAGCTGCTACCAGGTTAGCAGCTGCGATAGCAAATCCGAATCAGTCCCTATATGTCACAGCTTTTCTAGGCATTTTATTATATGTCCATATGTCAATTGCTGGATTGCTAGTTATTGTGTCCTTTGTTGCATGGTAGCTTTTATTGTTTCTTCTGCCTTTCCTCTCTTGTATATCCCTGTCCACCATCCCCATCTGTCTCTTATCTCTGTCCCTCTTGTCTGTGTCTCTCTTTCTTTCATCTATGTCCGCCTCCCCATCTATCTTTCTTATCTCTGCCCCATCCACCGTCTTTCTCTCATCTCTGTCCCCCACTCTCGTTTCTCTCTCACATCTCTGTTCCCCTTGCCCCAATCTCTCTCCCATCTCTGTTCTCCTCCCACATATCTCTTATCTCTGCCCCCTCAGCTATTTCCCTCTTATCTCTGTTCCCCCTGCCCCATCTTTCTCTCTGATCCTTGTTCCCCTGCATCTGTCTCTCTCTCTTTCTCTCATCGCTGTTCCTCCTATCTCTATCCTCCCCCCTTCTATCCATCATCTTTGTCCACCCTCCCCATCTGTCTCTCTTTCATCTCTGTCCCTCCTGTATGTCTCTTCCCCTCTAGGACAGCGAAATGCAGCAACTCAACGTGGCATCAATTCCACAAGTGGATGAGGCATGCCTCTATTAGCTCTTTCTGTGCTTCTTACTGCCCGTGGTGTGGCCCCACCCCTAGCTCTGCAAGCAGTGTCTGACTATACAGAAGCGAGGCTGCCTCACTTCCCTGCAGTCCCATGGAGCTCCGCAAAACTGGTGAGTGTTAACTATAATATGATTACAATAAACAAAGATGTTTATGTTATAAATATCTTCTTTGTATTATTCTAATAATTTTTATATCAAATTTTAGAATTATGACAGGAGAGGCTCTGCCTCCCAACTGCATGTCCTTGGTGAACACACCCCACACCATTACCAGCCTGCACTGTGCCTTGTTGGAAACTGGAGTCCATGGTCTCCTGGGGTCTGTACCATGCATGAACCCTACCATCAGCCCGATTCAACTGAAACTCATCAGACCACAACACATGTTGCCAGTCCTCCAGGGTCCAATTAGTGACATCTCAAGCACAGGTGAGGCGCTGTGTCCAGTGTCGTAGTGTTGTCAGGGGCACTCTAGTTGATCTTCTGTTCTCATATCCCATGGAAGCTAAAGAACGCTGCTCTGAACTGCTGGATATGCATCTGGTACATCCTGCATTAAATGTGAATGTGATTTGAGCCGTGTTACTTGCCTGTTACCACGGACAATTCTGCCCAGACGCCACTAGTCACAATCATTAAGTATCTGTGGTTGGCCACTGCGCAGTCCACGGTGGGTGGTAATGCCTTCCATGAGGTATTTCCGGTACACACGTGACACCGTAGACTCAGGAATGTTGAATGTCCATACAACTTCGGAAATCGAATGTCCCATCCGTCGGGCACCCACTATCATGCCCCGTTCGAACTTCAATAATTCATGCCCTGAGCAGCCTAGCTGGTGTTCAAACTAACTCACGAGATGTCAATTAACAACTCATGCAGGTCTGGGCATTTCTAAGATGTCACAGTACTGGGGCACCACCTACCATTGCCTTTACATGCTATCCCATGACTTCTGGCACTTCAGTGTATTATATACTAAGAATTTGGGACTGTCAGTAGTACTGGAGAGTAGTGCGCTTTGGCAGTGTCATACAATTTGGGCACTAGGACCCGGAGGTGCAACCTCTGACTGTGAAGAGTACTACAGTACTGCACAGACGCACAGTACTTAGTTTCTCTCAGATATTACCCTGCATATATTG